>CM031240.1:140686817-141931817 GCA_018340775.1 Taxus wallichiana var. yunnanensis | reverse complement strand
GGATGAAATGAATGTGATATGATGCATCTGGTTTTTCCACTAGGCATGGAAATGGCCGAGGCGTTAGAGAAGTTTAGATGTCAGTTTCTTGAATCAGTTTCATCATTTTTTGTAACCGAATGTAACCATTTTTGGAAGCTATTTAGCGGTTCTCTACGCCATTGTTCGGGGTTGGATCCTAGTACTCTGTAGATGTAATAGATTCAAAAGTAATCAATACATAATTTTTTCCCTTTCTTCCTCTTTATTCCTTCTTTCCTTGTTCGAATTTGTGAATCATCCATCTTTGCATGATAAGAAACTTTGTGTTCTTGTTAATATGATTTCGGAACTTTGTGTCTATGAAATTATATCTGTTATAAACGTGAATGATTCCATTCTACATCTCCTTTGCTCAATACGTATAAGGTTATACTTTGCTATCTATATTTCCTAAAAGTATTGTTATGTTCTTCCTCTCTCATCTCCTTAGTTCTTCCATTCTTTCATATTGATGATCTTTGGGCATAAAACACTTTCAAAATATCAGAATCCACACTTTGAAAGTTGTACATTTGTATATAAGTTTTGTTGCTTTCTTTCAATAAGGGAACCTCTCCCATAAAGAGGAGGGACTTGTTGTCCCCTGACTGTGGTTTGTTAAAGTACAATTTTAAAACCCAATAGTTTTTGGTGACTCTACTGGGGATTTCATTTCAAATGTATCCCTTTCTAAAAGAACAACTTCAAGATCATTTTTGATCTAGATGACTCTAAGATATACTCATGGTAAAAATATCTCGGGTAGAAGATTCCCATTTTCAACTTCTAGAGCAACAAAACTTCTCTCTTCTTCCAACAAGAAGGAACAAAAGAACTCATTCTACAAGCACACCTCCTGTTAAAGACAAAAATTCCAAGAATAGCATTCCTCAAGAACAACTCAGTCCTAATCTTCATGCTTTGATACTTGTTGGTGTTTCAGTTCCCCTTCAATCAATTTTTCCAAAGATGGCAGCCCCTTTTCCTTGGGGACAACAAGTTGGGCCTCTTGCTCTTCCTCAGCCATTGCATGAGTTACCTAGGGGTAACAGGAAAAGTTTTCCCAAATTCTGGGGTGATGGGAAGGTTCATCCAGATGAACACATTGCAGCCTTCATTGTTGCATGTGGGATTCTTGGGGTTGAACATGAAGATGTCTCTGTCAGATTTTTGTGGAGACATGTAGGATAATGTTGTTGATTGGTTTTATCATCTTCCTGCTTTGGGTCATCACTAATTGGAACACCATGACAACTTAGTTTGAGCAACGTTTCAAACCTATTGAAGATGTGCATGCTCTATTAGCTCAAATCTCTCATATCAAGAAGGAACCATTCGAGCCCATGAGAGAATTTGTGGCCAAATTCAACAAGCTCATTCATAAAATTCCACAGAACACTCATCCTGTAGATCAAATCCAAAAATGCTTCTTCCTCAATGCTCAGTTACCTAAAGTAAGCTATGCACTAAGGAGAGCTAACCTTGCAACTCTGATGTTGATCAACATTTGCTATCAGTGTTGAGGATGATTTAATCATGTCTAGTAAATTGAAAAGAGAATCCTCCAAATCTAAAGCATCTTCTTCTTCCTCTTCCCCTGAGCCAATTCTGATCAGTTAGTACAGAAGCTTGCAAATGATCTCATTGCTATCAAGAAACAATTGGCTCAACATACTCCTTACCAAGATATTCCAAGGAAGAATTTTCAGCCTAGGAACCATTTTCCTTCTTCTCAGACTAGATTGGCTATTGAAGGCCCACCCATCAAGGTTCCAATCAATGCAACTTGTGAAGTTCAAGAACCTAATGATGAGGAGTTTAATGAACTCTATGAAGAACCAAGAAGAGGTTGATGAAGAACTGGAGGAGCTTGGTGGATCTCAAGTTCATTTCCTCACCACTGAAGGTATGGATGATGAAGATGAATATGATGAAAGAGTGGCAGAGATGAATAGTGAGTCATATGTTGTTATGACTCGGGAGAAAATGAACAAAAAAGAAAAAGTGATGCAACCTTGCTAAGAAATCCAAGGAGTTTCCTATAACTATTCCAATGGTTGCAAGAAGAGGAGCTCCTATTCCCACTACCTCCACACAAAAGGTGAGTAATGTTAATCCTCCTTCTTCTACTTCTGTTTCCAAAACTTCTTGTCCTTCAAATCCTAAAACTGATAAATCAAAAGTCTCTCAAGTTCCTAGTAATGATGCCCCATCCACCTCTAGGTCTTTTGATATCATTGATCACCTCAAAAAGACCAAAATCCAAATTTCAGAGGCAGAGTTTTACCAAACCCATCCAAAAGCCTTTGCTAAAATGGTAAACTTTGTCAATTCCAAATCCAAAGCTTCATCCAATACTTCTAAAGGTATTTTTCCCACTCCCTCTTCCTCACCTCAACCAAGCCTTGTGGTTGCATAGTCACTTCCCCTAATGAGAAAATTAAACCATTCTATGTGACTCTTCTCATAGTTGGCCATAAACTCAATAATTGTGTTATAGACTCAGAGCATCAGAAAATGTAATGCCTACAAAAGTAGCTCATGCTTTGGGCCTGACTCTAACACGTACCTTTGGTTCCTACTATTCCATGGAGAGTAGAGAAGTGCCTTTGGTTGGAAGAATTAAAGATGCACAAGTAGCTTTTGTTGCTTTTCCAGAGAAAAGGGTCTTAGCCACTATTTTGGTAGTTGATATTCCTCCCTCATATGGTATGTTGCTGAGTAGAAATTTTTGTAAGGATGTAGGAGGTGAAATTCAGATGGATTGGTCACACACTTTGATCCCAGTCAATGGAAAAATGAAGAAGTTTCTACCTGAGAAACAAACTGAATACATTGTGCAAAAGACTGATGATCCAAAAGCACAATACTCTATGAAGATATAGGGCATGGTAACTACATGATCATGTCACAAGATGAGGAAAACCTCCTAAGGAAGTGATTCATGATCCTAATGGCATTTGGGCTTTGGAATTTGATGGAAGCTACTGTTCTTCAGTTGGTTCTAGGGGCTGGTGTGGTGCTAACCTCTCCAGAAGGGAAGATTCATCCTTTTCATTCAAGCTTTGTTTTGAAAATACAAACAATACAGCTGAATATGAGGCACTCATACTTGGATTGAACATGGCAAAAGAAATGGGAGTGAAGAATATTTGTGCTCATGGAGATGCAGAGTTGATTGTGAAACAAGTCGGGATCTTTTTCAAGTGAAGAATAGAGATTGAAGCATTATAGAAATCTTGTCTGGGATTCCATTGAGTTTCTTGATGCTTTCTCCATTGAAGTTGTGCCAAGAGAAAGGAACACTAGAGCTGATTCTCTAGTTGTCTCAGATCTTTGTTGATTCCTCACCCAGATTTCTCTCAAGAGAAATTTACCATTGAAATGATTCATAGGCCCAGTGTACTAGATAATGCAAGCAATTGGTAGGTTTTCAATGATGATCAACACTTTCTCTCATTCTTGGAGCTTAAGGACAACTTCAACCAATTATATTTTGAAGGAAGTGAGACTTTTCCTAGAGAGTGTGTATCCTCTAATGAAGGAGATATCAAGGAAGAGATGGATCAAGATGGCTGCATCAAATTGAAAGGTAACAAGATCCCTAAAGGGCTGGTGAGTTTGGAAGATCTGTTTGATAAGCATGATAGGTACATTAAGTCTAAAGCTTCCTAAGGAGCTCGAATAGTCTATTGAATGTGAAAAGATTAATATTGGGAGTCTTGATGAACCCAAGATGGTGAACATTGGAAAATGCTTGCACTCAAGAAGAGAAGAAGAAAGTAGTAAAATCTATTAAAAAGGTATGTTGATGTTCTTTCCTATTCATATGATGATCTCAAGGCTTTCAACCAAAGGAAATGCAACACTTTATCCCTCTAAAACCTGGGATCAAACCTTTCAAGAAGAAACAAAGGCAATACAATCCCAAGGTTGTTGAAACTATTTTTCAAGAGATCCAGAAGTTACTAAAGGAAAATATTATTTTCCCTATACATCATTCAACATGGATTGCCAACATTGTGCCTGTCAGAAGAAGAATGGTGAGATTCACATCTGTGGATTTCAGAATTTGAATCAAGCCTCTCTAGAAAGACAACTATCCTCTCCCCATGATGGATCAAGTTTTGCAAGTTGTCACAGGCTCTGAGATGTTGTCTATGCTAGATGGATTCTCTGGATACAATCAAGTGGAATTCAATACCCCAGATCAACACAAAACTACTTTTACTACTCCTTGGGGCACCTTTTCCTACAAGAGAATGCCTTTTGGTCTTATCAATGTTGGTGCCACCTTTCAGAGGGAAATGGACTTGGATTTTGGCAGTCTAAAGGGAAAGTGTATTGTTGTGTACCTTGATGATTTGACTATTTTCTCCAAAACAAGGGCAGATCACTTTCAACATCTTGAAGCAGTCCTCCAAAATGCAGAGAACATGGAGTTTCTCTCAATCCTAAGAAGTTTCTTTTTTGTTACTGAAGGCAAGTTGTTGGGGCATATTGTCTCCAAAGAAGGAATCAAGATAGATCCAGAAAGAGTTCAAGAATCCAGCATTCCTCTTCCCACAAGAAAAAAGGGTGTTCACTCTTTCTTTGGTAAGATAAACTTCCTGAGGAGATTCATTCCTGATTTTGTAGAACTGACTATGAGCATTGCTCACATGATGAAAGGAAAGAAAAAATTTGGTTGGAATTCCAAAGGTAAAGAAGCATTTGAAGGTATCAAGAAATCCATTGCTAAGACTCCCATCTTAGCATGTCCTGATTTCAGCAAGGATTTTATCATCTATTGCTATGCTACAGAGAGTACCTTGGCTATTGTGCTAACTCGAGAAATTATGAGGATCATGAACTTCCAATTGCATTCATGAGCTATGTTCTGAAAGCTCATGAATTGAAATATACTATGATGGAGAAACATGCTTTTGTAGTGGTCAAAGTTGTCAAGTAGTTTCATTTTTATATTCTTAATTCTCACTCTGTTGTGCTTGTACCTGATACAACCATCAAGTCTATTCTTACACAACAGAGTTTGGAACTAAGAGAGGCAATTGGGTAGCAAAAAAGTCCAAGAATATGACCTTGATATCAAGCCAACTAAGCTAGTCCGGGTAAAGGCTTATGTGAGCTTATTGTTGAAGGAGCTGATGCAGAATTGTCCAAAGAAGCAGTTGATGTTCCTGTTGTCCTCTTCCTCAGTTCAATAGATGAATGGTATGTTGGTATTGCACATTTTCTTACTTATGGAGAGTGTCCATCCCACTTGAGTGCCAAGGAAAAGAGAGCTATTAAGCTAAGGTCTCACATAGTATGTATTATGGGAAAATGCTTTATTCAAGTGAGGCATAGATGGAAGATTCCTTAAATGTGTGGACAAAGAGCAACAAAAGAAGTTGTTTTCATCTTTTCATGATCAGGCTTGTGGAGGGCATTTCTCTTCTACTGTCACCCCATAAGATCCTTTGTGTAGGGTACTATTGGCCTACATTGTTCAGAGATGCATCAAAATGGGTAGGTAAGTGTGAAGCCTATCATACTTTTGTTGGGAGACCTAAGTTGGCTGCTTTACCACTAAAACCAGTAGTGATTGATGAGCCTTTTCAATAATGGGGATTGGATTTCATTGAACTCTTAATCCACCTTCCATTGTTGGGCATACTCACATGCTAACTGCTACATATTACTTCACAAAGTGGGTAGAGGCTATTCCAGTCAAAAGCACTACTTCTGAGGTGGTGTGTAATTTCATCAAAGAGAACATCTTGATAAGGTTTGGGGTACCAAACAAGATTGTGACTGATAATGCTTCAAATTTTTCTTCTTCTCGAGATGATGGATTTCTGCTATGGCTATGGAATTTCCCTTGCTCATTCTTTAGATTATTATCCTCAAGGGAATGGACAAGTAAATCAACAAATAAGAATTTGGTAACCATCATTTCGGAAGCTTGTCAATGACTCTCAAAGGAATTGGCACAAGAAACTTTATGATGCTCTCTGGGAAGATAGAATTACACCCAAAAGAGCAATTGGGATGTCTCCATTTCAAGTGGTGTATGGTGTTGAAGCTCAGCTACCAATAATAGTGGAATTACCAACCTTGCACTTAATGAAGGCTATTGAAGATTCAAGTTTCACCAGTTCCTTGACAAGAGGATCATGTATCTCCATAGAAGCTGATGAAGACAAGTTGCAAGTTTTGATAGAATCTCATCTCATCAACTAAAGGTGAAAGCTTTGTTTGACAAGAAAGCTAGACCCAAATATTTTCAAGTGGGAGACATTGTTCTATTATGGGACAAAAGACATGAACCTCGAGGAAGCCATGGTAAGTTTGATTCTCTTTGGCTTGGTCCTTTCAAAATCAGGCACTTTGCTGGAGAAAATTCTTTCTATTTGGATTATATGGATGGATCTCCTCTCCCACTTCCTTATAGTGGGAAATATTTGAAGTTGTTCAAGTCCTAGGTGACTAGGCAGTCCTTCTGTATATTATGTACAATGTTTTGTTTTTTGGCTTTCCCTTTTTGGTTTGTTTCCCTTCCATGTGTGTTGTCTTCTATTTTGTGTTGCCTTTGACTCTATTTTCCCAATGGATAAGGCACTGGTCTACCTTCCCAGATTTTTCTTGGATTCTTGTCTTGCCTCATTCCTTTTTGTCCAAGTCAAGTCATCCCCAGAAAGAGCCAGTTGTTGTCACCCTAAAATTCCCCTCTTGTGAAAGATGAATTTACAGGTCCCAAGTGTTGGTACTCGGTTTTTAATCCCACCAGTTCCATTTAAAATTCCTCAGTCTGTGTGTTTTGAAACATTTTTCTATCTCCTTTCATGGATGCGTGGAATTTATCAATCTTTTTCTATGGTTGTGGACCACATCGAGCCTTGTATTCCTTGCATTTATCTTTCTAGGAGAAAAATCTTTGATTCGGTGCACGAATGGTGGTGTTTTTCCCCTTCTCTACATTTTTCTACGGTCATCTTCCCATCAAATTATTTTCCAGCATCTGACGGATACGTGGTCACCTCTAATTGGATGTGGTGTGGTGGGTCTTTTTGTGAACTTGTGACTTTTGTTACATTTGCAAAAATGTTGAATTACCCCATGTGTCTCCACTGGATCCTGATTGGCTTTTCAAATTATGAAGTGGCGGAGAAAAATTCTTACTTTGGCCCCACAAAGGGACATGTTGTTTTCAAAAGTCAAAGTGGGGAGGCAGGTCATCGAGCACTTTTGGAAATTTGGTTTTATTTCCAAAAGGGATTAAAGTTGTAAAATGATCTCATGACTCCACTCGGGATGGGAAAAAGTCAAATATCGAGCCCGCATCAAAAGTCAAAGCGGGAGGCGGATCATCGGGTCACTTTTGGAATTTTGGTTTTATTTCCAAAAGGGTGATAAAATTGTAAAAAGTGACCGTAACCATCCATCGCCACCTAGTAAAGCCATGTGTAAAGCCCATATCAAAAGCGGATGGGTGGGCCGAAAATGTTCCAAGTGCCATTTCTCTAAAAGGCACAAAATATAAAAGTTTTCCCATACCCGCTTCAACTAAATATCTCTCCCACGTGGACAACTCAAATTCAAAGTTTGTGAAAATAGGATGAATGGATGTGATATGATGCATCTGGTTTTTCCACTAGGCATGGAAACAACCAAGGCATTAGAGAAGTTCAGATGTCGGTTTCTTGAATCAATCATCATCATTTTTGTAAACCAAATGTAACCATTTTTTGGAAGCTATTTAGTGGGTTCTCTACACCATTGTTCAGGGGTTGGATCCTGGTACTTTGTAGATGTAATAGATTCGAAAGTAATCAATACAAAAATTTTTCCTTTCTTCCTCTATTATTCCTTCTTTCCTTGTTCAATTTGTGAATCATCCATCTTTGCATGCTAAGAAACTTTGTGTTCTTGTTAATATGATTTCGGGAACTTTGTGTTTGTGAAATTATATCTATTATAAACGCGAATGATTCCATTCTGCATCTCCTTTTCTCAATACGCATAAGGTTATACTCTGCTACCTATATTACCCAAAGTTATACTCTCCTTAGTTCTTCTATCTATATTCTTTTGGGCATAAAACACTTCAAAAATATTGTTATGTTCTTCTTTCTCTCTCATCTCCTTAGTTTTTAAAACTTCATAAATATTTTCAAAGGTCGACTTTTCACTCTTTCTAGGTAGTCGACTCTCCCATGTATAATCTTTGGGCATAAAATCATGAGTTGTTCCATCCATTGTTAAAAGAGGCAGCAAATTCAGATTCAAGAATTCCACACTTATTTTTCCCATAGTAACCTATAATGGTGCCATTAACATTTATATATAACATTAGTAACTATCAAACCCAAAAATAAAAGAGAACAACAATGTGAGAGGGAGGTAGACCTATATCTCCATCAACTTGGTTTCTAGCAAGATGGAGATGTTGTATGTTGTAATGTAGCTTAGTGAGCATACCTAGTTGGATGGGAATTGAGCCTTGGAATTTACTATCACTCAAACTCAAGAATATTATGGCTAAAAGGTTATGCAGAGTTGAGGGAATGGTGCCTGAAAATTTATTATTGTTAACATTCAATAAAATAAACTGAGGTAGGATACCAAGTTCCTTAGGAATTGATCCTTCTAGTTCATTATTATGCAAATCTATGAGAGCCAATGTTGAGACGTTGCCCAAAGAGGAAGGAATAGCACCTGTTATATTGTTCTGTCTTAAGAAAAGAGTTTTTATGTTTGTGAGCAAACCTAACTCATGTGGAATGGGGCCTTCCAACAGATTCTACTGTAAGGACCAAATCTGCAACCTAAGAAGACCACCAAGTTGTTGTGGAATGTGGCCATGCAGATTATTATTTGAGATATGTAATGTACTTAAGAAAATAACCTTTATAACTTTAATTTAATGTGTTAACATTTATATTATAATTGTTTAAAAACATGCACATGCAAGTGGGTGGTTGGTCACAGGGGGAGGGGGCGTATGCTTCGAGAACCGCCAGTGGTGCTCCTAAACATTAATTTGGCCCTATCTCAAAATAAACAAAGCTAAACACTTTTGGTCTTCATATCAAATGGGACTCGTTAAAGATCCATTAAAATATCCTGAAAAGAAAATGATATCTTCCACGTATTTCATAGTAGATAGGACACTCGAATACATTACAAAGCAATTAAAATTCACTTAAAAATAAATCCAATATATAAACTACCCACTACACAACTTTTGTTTAAAGGATAAATGTATGGTGCTTTACAAAATTTTGACAATCAATCTTCATTACATTCATTTATTATTAAGGTGGTGTGGTTGGCTCAAAAGGAATCTCCATGTTAGGGACCTAGTTTCCCGCAGAGAGATTGGCTCCTAGCCTATGCTCAAACAAAAATTCCACCTTGTCAATTTTGACTTGCCTTCAATTCTGGAAATTCAATCTTTCATGCCGGATGTTATGTTGCAAAAATTGGGCCTTCAATCGCCCATGCTTGGTGGAAGGATTGGAGATGGAATGTGGATATCCCCCTGTTGCAGTATAATTTTGGAGTTATATATGCCCTTCTTTCACATATCTCGCCTACCTTAGATAATCTCAATTCCAGATGGACTTTGCAATCCTCTCCCTCCACTTGGTTAAAGCATCTGCACTGGGCTTGGAATCCTTTATTTGAGCCTAAGCTTAATTTTTTTCTCTGGTGTCTCATCTACCAAGGGCTTCCATTGGGGAAATATTAAGTCACATTGGTATCCCTAACCCTTTCTGTCTCTATTGTGGTCTCCCTGAGTCTTTCAAACATGTCTTCCGATTATGTCTGCTCACTTAGAATTTTTGGTGTTGGATTAATTCTCTTTTCGACCTTATCACCCCGAGTTCTTTGATTGGAAAGTTGTGTTGTTTGGCGATTATGTTGATCGCCCTCTTATATTACTTCCTTTAGCAGCTTTTCCACTATGTTATTCTTTTCCAACTTTGGAAAGCTAGAAATAATGCTTTGTTTCAACATTTTGATCTTGTTGCGGAATTAGCCATTAATGAAAAGGTGGAAATTTTGTCTTTCATTCGCAAGGCAGCATTCAAGCACAAACGCAGAAGGTGGCACTAGATTTTTCTCATCCCCAGCAGTTGCTCGACCATTGGGGCAGCACACCTTGTACCATGAGCTGTGTCCCCCCGGATGATGATCGACGCCCTCTGCCTCCTCCGCCACTACCTAGATTTGGTGTAAGATCTTGAAGTCATTTAAGAAGCACTCGACCATATCCTCACCGCTCGCCAGTCCATCCTCCTCTCGGTCCGGCTTGAGCCTCGCTAGCTCATAATAAAGTGGTGGCCAACTCCTCGAATTAGGGCTCTCCGCCCGGCGAGGCATCTCGGGCCGGTGGCTCATCGCCTCTTGGGTGGGGAATGATGGTCCCTCTCGGATCCAAATGCTGATGCTGGATGGTGGTGGCTACTCAACCCCCCCTCTGATGAGCTGCGCTCTCTTGGCTTCCTTCACACTGGATGATCCGCCTACCGCTCCATGTGCTTAAGTTTTTATGATGTAGTTCTCTATCTCCGTCTAGTGGCCATTTGTTGTTGCCTATGTGGCATGTTTTTGTTTTCCTCAGGTGTTTGATATCTCGTATTTTTAGGTTGTGACCACCGCCAACCGCCTTACTATGTAACACCTTGTATTATTTTGTTCCTATTATAATATAAGGAGGTTCCAATAATAAAAAGTAAATAATAAATTTTTATTCATTCAGCTTAATGATTGTTTGTAGTTGAATTTTTCTCATTGTTATTCAAATTTCCAATAGACATTAATAATATATTTTCGAAACAATTATATTTTGAGGAAATATTTTTTAGGTCTTATGCCAACATTTCTATACATGCATTAAGAAGAAAGTCAATTTTGACAAAAGACACATTTTATATCCATTTTAGAGTTATTACATGTATTGTTTGTGAGTGTTAAAGATTCAAAATCAATTTACTAAAAGTTTAATTAGAGCAATCATGATAACTTTAGTTTTCATGTCACTTTTGAATGAAAATCAATGAACAAAAATGAATTGTCATCATTTAAAGTTGGCTTGATAAAATTGGCGTAATGGGATTAAACACTAGGTAAATTAGGTAGTTACCTAAAATTGAAATATGTTTCTTATTATCATTTATTTTTAAAATTAAGTATCTAAAACAATTTACTAAAATATTCAATATTAATTAATTCATTTATTGATATTATTATATAGTAACATAAATTTCATGCATATATATATATATATATATAGTATAGTATTTTTTAAAGTAAAAAAATAATGACTTATTTTTGAGCTTATATAATTTTGTTGGTATTGTTACCCATTCTCTTATGTAGCTCCAGATTATGTAGGAGTGTAATTTTTGCTATGAAAAAGTTTGAATGTATTTTTATAATGCCACCGGTATAACCAAGATAAATGCTTATAATTGAAGGAAAGAAGTATTTAATTCTCTAAATTCCTTCTTTTGTAGGAAATGTCTATTATTATAGAGAAATTGGAAGGCGTAGTCCAAATACCACTCTTCACAAAGTCATGTGAGCTACATAAGCATTTTTATTGCTTTGCAAAAAAATGGTGTTGTGTTCAAGTTTGAGTCCCATCAGAACTTACTTCATATTGGTAAGTCAGACTTGAAAGCAACCTTGTATAAAAATTGTATTTGTTGTATTTTGAACACCTCTTGCAATTAATTCTCTCCATCCATGGAATATTTCTTGTCCTTCTATGATAATTTTATAAGTTGTTTTAAATCCTTTTTGTATAGAAATTGTTTGAAATTTGTGATTTATTATGATCTTCATGCAAATTTTAAAATACGAGAATGCAAGCAACTTTTATTTATTTACTTGATGAAAAAAATATTAATTAAAATTGTGAGAAGGGCGCCCACTCCAATTATTGCACAGGTACTCTTAACCTTTATTCCGACTCTAATTACCTGCAACAAATTGTAATGTCATTCCGTTTTCTTTCTTTTTTAAAACAAATCTTGAAGTTTTGTTTGTTTGTTTGTTATTCTTTTAGTAATAATAACATAAGAAGGTTTTTAAAAATGTATAGTATTGTCACATTTAATTGCATTTAATAAAATTCATACTAGTAACAATCGTCTCGGGAGTAAAATTGAGAGTAGGGATTTTTTTAAAATGTTTTTTTATAATAATTTTTTTAATGTAAAGTATTATTACATAATTGATTTTTATGCTTGTTCATGGTTGCTATTTATTAAAATAAATATTATTTATTTACTAAGTATTAGTACTAAATCTTATTTTGTCTTGCAAGTATTGTGTATTGTGTATTTGAACTAAGGAATTTGTGTATATGTACATTGGAAAAATAAAACAATACAATTCTCATTTTTATTTAAAAAAACTACTTCATAATATGAAGAACATCAACTAGATAAAGAGAAAAGGTGGAATAAATAAAGTGAATACACTCTACTCACAAGGGACCATACAAAACACTCCAATAGCATTCTAATGCTTTGGACAAGTACCGAGAACATAAATCTCAAAATAAAGAAAACTAAGAAAGAGAGAGAGGATAACAACTTAAAGATGTTGAAAAAAAGGTCAAGACCAATATTTTTTTCAAAACTTAACAATAACGTCAAATTAAAATTAAAATTATATAAGTTCACACACATGTCTTAAAATTACAATCACTTTATTATGCTTTGAAAGGTGTTTTCCAAACCGGATTGGAGGCTTTTAGCGCTAACATGTGTCGAGTGATTGATGGTGATATACATCTACCTTGGTCATTCATGTATGTCACCGCGGAGTCATTGATCTATTTGGAAACCCTAAATGCAAGCTTTCCCTAATCTTTTTGTGTTAGGTGTTTTCATTGTTATTTCACCACTAATGTGGACTTAGGGGTGCAAAGGCCATGATGATAGTCTTAATTGTTTTTCAGGGGCCGTGTCTACTAGAAAAGTCACACGATGTCTATAAAAGACATTATTTGTGTTGTGGAGATAAAGAAGATGCTATGGTTCTTGTTAGTTGTTTGGTTGTGTTTAACGGTGTGGAGGTTTTTGTTTTGTGATAAGTTTACTCTAAGAAAAATTATTGATATCATGTTTTGGAAGGTATTTGCGTGGACAAAAGTGGCTTAAAATGGCCAAACAATTATGGCATTTTTTTTGCTGCAAAACGGATTTCATATTTTTGCAATGGGTTGCATTCATCAAGGGTTTCATGTTTTTTTCAATGGGTTGCATTCAATGGAAAATGGGTGTTGTAGTTGCGTTGGGTAGGTTTTTTAATTTATAGCTTGTATTGTGGGAAGGGTTACTTTTTCATGTCTTTGGTTACATTTATCTTTGTTGTTGTGCATCCGTGTTTCCGTCGTTGTGATTTCGGAATCAAATCCTTTTTTTTCATGTCCCTAATTTTTCTTGCATGTCTGTCATTACCACTGTTACATAAAAATATATTGAACATTTATTAATTTAGATATTTCTCCTTATATTCATTATTTCCATTTTAATTTCTTCTATGTCTTTTTATTTGTTTTATGGATTAAGAAAAGAAAATTTCAATTTTGGCTTCAATAAATTTTATTTATGATTTTTTATGATTATTGCCGTAAATAATATGGAGCAGTCTCTTGGGAAACATTGTTAACTTATCTATCATTTTTAGGGTGTTGACAATTGGTCCTCACACAACTAAAAGAAATGAATTTTTTGAGAAAATATGGGGAAAGGGATTTTCTATTTTTACGGCTTTGAGGTTTTCGATACTTGATGGTTGTTAGATTTATTAAGTAGCCTCTACAAAGAAAATAATAGTATGAAAAGTAAAACCCACCCAAGCCTTAAGAAAAATATAAGAAAACCCAACCTACAATAAAACCCAACTCTTAAAATGAGTAGCATGCTTCACAGAGCTCATAGAACAATGTTTTAGAAACTTGTGCAAGAACCAACTTCGTAAGAAAAAAACCAACGCTCAAGCCTCAAGATTATCCATGCCTATCCCCTTTGTTCTCTATATTTTTGCATATTTATTGCTTTCTTAGTGCATATTTCTCATATTTAAACTATTACAAGTCTTAGGTATTTTTGTGAAGGCATAATATACCATGTAAACAAGTTTTCCAGAAAGGATCAAGAGAAAGTTAGTTGTGTCATATTGGATGTTTAGAAATGGTGCTTAGTTTTATAGTAGCAGAGAAAGAATTTGAAGTTGTGTATTGGAACAAAAATAGAAATAATGAGAAATATATGCAATCTTCTTGTCATGTTTTAGTCTTTCCTCTTTATGTCAAAAAGAAGAATGTATATTTGCTTCTAGAAATAAAGTGAATTAAAGATGATAGTTATGTAATGACAATAGAGAGTTGAAAAGATGTGAAAATTTTCTCGCAAAAATTATTGCATTAATTTTGAAGGACAACATGTTCACTTTGATTTTCCACTAAGTTAGATACAAATTTAAAGTATGTTTGAAGTTACTATTGTAGACATCATAAATTACACACTTGTTCCCAATTTTATCCCAAAGTACCTCCTATTATTCACCCCTTTGTGATTGATTGATTAAATCAATTAAATCATACACATTATACCCCTTTGGATTAATTAAATTAGTCCTTAGTACCCCTATTAGCTAAGTTAATCATCATTTATCAAACAAATGATTAATTAATTAGTGTGCACATTATAACAACCACTTGGACTCCACTTCACTCATCTTGATCAACTTTACTTGGACTACACTTCTAGAATCCTAGAAAGAATCCTAGAAGGGGGGGCAATTCAATTACACGTACAAACACCTTTTCGGATGAAAATTTTACAATTAAGTCCCTTTACTGCCCCTAAATGACATTTAACTTCCTAGAACTACTGCAACTTCCTCAAATACTAAAAATAACATGTTCATTCAACTCTTTGTTTACCAAATTCCAACCAACTTAGCCTCTATAAAACACAGGTTCATCCTCTTACAAATCCTCTTGGATTTCTGTACAAAAACTCTATCAACTTGGCTTCAATATCTGCGCATATCGAAGCTCTATCTAAGACAAAAATCCATGCTTGTAGCAATCTGCATCCCCATTTTAGAGATCATTTTGAGGAGCACCCACAATCATTCAAAATATTCCACAAGCTAAACTTAACACAATCTTAGATAAAGGTTTGCATTGGAAGGCTACATGGAGGTTTGCAAGTCATTTTGTGGGTAAGTGCACGAAGTTGGTGGACAATTTCGTGGACATAAAAACCTGAAATTTAGGAACCGTGATCGTGGTTCTTGAATTCCAAGTTTGGCAATTACTAAACCTAAAACCACGATCGCGGTTTAGAACCGTGAGCGCAGTTATAAACCGCAATCGCGAACTCTGAGACAAAAATTAGCAGTCCCGCGACTCCTTATTTTCCCCATTTTTCATTTCAAACCACAATTTTTCCTAGACATTTTTCACTCGAGCTTTGAATACCACCTCAAAATTGCTCATCAGACTTCTGGATAGCGATAGATTCAACCATGCACCAAGATGAGGAGGTAAGCCCCCGATTTTAATCATTTTTTTGCATTTTCATGGGTTTTTTGAAATGTTTGTTTATGTATACAATTTTCTTGTTTTATCAGTTGGTCGGCAAGCTTGAAATCGTGCAAACCGTCAAAAAATTCCTCAAAACCCATCGAACATTCCTCAAAACCCTCCGAACATTCCTCAAAACCCTCCTCCAAACATAGATCCGCCTCCTGTGGCTCCTTCTGTCCCCACTGAGCTAGCAGGAACACAAGATAATATCATTGGAAGAATCTGAGAAAATAAAATTGTCATTGAGAACCTAATTCAGACTATAAGACAAAATCATGCTACAAATCCATCCCGCATGACTTTAGCCAATACATTGCAAACATTGATTGGTGAAGTCGAGTCCATAACCAACCAAATACATAGATGGAATACCTTTAGAGGTGATTGTAGGTGGTGGTATGCGGATAAACTATCCCATGCGGCCGTAAAAGACAAAAAAATTGGAAAAGACCTCATTTGTGCATTATTTACCAACCCTAGAACCAATGCCCCCCCATAATTACTTGCAAACGGTTCCCAATCCATTGGTGCCACGATGACCGAATCAAAAACAATTTTTGGGACCAATGGTGGATGGTTTTTGATTATCCACCATGCAACAACAATGAGGTTCCTCTTTATTTTTTGAAGAAATTATATTGCAAGTTCGTGCTCAATGAGGTCCCGAATTATTTTGAATTTTCTGACTTTTTTGGTTGAGGAGGTGGCTCTGCACAAAGTAGACCTAGTGCACGCATAGGTCAACCTAGGATCCCCCATGCCCCAAAACCCCCACTACCTTCAGTTATCCCTCCTACAGTGAAGGAGGTTGTGGAGATTGATACATTGCATGCATTGAGGGAGCTCACTGACACTTTGACCCAACATAGTGACCAGATGCATCTGGTGATGTTGGTGGAGGCACCAGTTCTAGCACACCACACCACTGTGGATCATGTGGTGCCGTATGCATTATGGTGAGACATCATTTGTTGGTTCACAGGATTTCTTTTCTATAGATGAGATGTTGGGGAATGTTTTTGGAACTGGTGCCACTGATATTGGTCTTTCACAGGTAAATTTCAAATAAATATAAATAATATATATATACAATAGTTTAATTCACATGTTTGAGATATATATATATATATGATTGTACGTCATGTACATACATGTAAAAAACTAATTTTTTATTTTATTTTAAATAGCAAGAGCCGGTGAAGGAAACATCCGGCATCGACATGCTAGCTACTTTGCACGACTGGCGTGTTTCAAACGTAAGTTTCAAGTTGTACAAACTTACATTTTTAATTTCATTTGATTGCACTAGATTATTATTATAATGTTTCACGTGTATGTTGTACATATTAATATGTTTGTCTTTTATACACAGGAGCCTGATGGGTCATCATCTGCTCTGGAACTAGAGGCTACTGGCACGCCTCACATGAGTTTTATGCAGGTTAGTAAATCTCTTTACACTTTGTTTCTAATTACTGGAAGTTCACGTGGATTACATGCTTTGGACCTCTGTTATGTGGTGCACAATCATGTAGATTTTAATATTGATTTATACATATTTTTGTATATATTATGATCAAGTGCTAGAGAGACTCCTCCATATATATAGACTATGGAGGCCACTTTGTAGATACTTTGCCATACAAGATTCGTAGATCCACTAACTGAGGTACAATTTTTTAAATTTGTTAAATTTTGGAGGTTCATTATTTCTTATTACTTAAATCTACAATATCAAATTTTGTATGTATATGTGAAATATTTAATTTGAAAATTAATTATTTGTATGTAGCTTACCCCTCGTGAGTCTATTGTTGTCCCTGCGATGCGTCAACAACAAATTGATAGGGATCATGACATTGCGGTAAGATTTCACATGCATTTTAACTAAATTGTACAAGTTTCTAAATTTTGAATGTATTTTAAAATTTTGGGTGTTAAAAACTTGTTGTTTATGAATGTGCAGGTTAGGTTGCAAGCATGCTTAGAGACACCTAGGACCACACGGATGAAATCCGTAGTGGCATCTCCCTCCACTACATCCCCAGGTCGTGGACGTGCTACTTCTAGCAAGGCAAAGAGAGGGAAGATGTTTCATGAGTAGATTCATAGTCCACCTGGATGTACATAGATATATATATGGGCCATCTGGTCCTAGTGAACATGTTTCTTCATATAGTCCATTGTATATATATAGCCTTTTGCGACCGCATGTGGTCCCATATGTACATTATGACACACTTAGTTCAAGATGTACACATACATTATGAACTTATGTATATATTTTTAGAGACGTGCGTCTGGAGCACACTTTTTTTGATTCTTATATATCCATGTGTGTTGGTTTTCATAATGATAAATCTGAACTATATATGTTTGATTTGATTTCATTGCATGTATGATATCCTTCTATGTATGTTTTCATAACCATTTAAATTAGTTCTCTGATATGTACATGTTTGATTTAAATATTTAATCATGTCTTCTTGTATTTGGATTGAGATGAAATTTTTTCATTAGATTAGGTATTTTCATATGGTTTCCTACTTCAAATTTCAAGTGTTTTCGATCTCTAGAATTGCAAGGATCTAAAAAGGAAAGTTTTTTCTCTAAATTTTAAATGGGATGCTATAAAAAATTAGGGTACCAATGGAAAATATTTTTAGATCATCTTCAAGGAGTTCATGAGTAGAAGTTATGGGCAAAATTTGCAGGGAAATGGAGCAAAAATGAAGGAGATATGAGCAAAAATGTGATTTTTGCAATAGGGTTTCTTGAAAATTTAGTAGCATAACTAAATACTAACAGCAATTAAGGAAAAGGAAATATTAAAAAGGGATTAAAAAAATGGCTAAGTGTATGTTTATACTCACCTCTTAACATTAACCTAGCTAACTCACCTTCTAACTCATGCTTGACCATTTTGGATTAACTCGGGTTACATGGTATGACAGGGTAGGGTTATAAGCCTTAAGTGACAAAGGGAATTCAAGGGGTGATAATTTGAGAAGGCGTTAAGTATTCATGAGAGGGGGAAACATAATCAAGTTAGGGTGCTGAGGAATTGAATACCTAGTGAGAATGTTACAAGCCTTAAGTGACAAAAGGAGAGATTTCATGTGGTGGTGCATTCTGATGTCCCAAGTTGAAAAGGGTAAAAATTTGACAAGAAGCTCTTATTATTATTCTTAGGTCCACCCATTGCATGAATAATCCTCCTCTAATGAAGAATCAACTCATGTCTTCCTCTCATGCGAATATCTTGAATGATAAGGCTTTTCCATAGACCATCTTGTTGAATCTAGAAACTACAAATGAAACTTTCTCATCTTCCAAGATGTTCACATGCTCCAATGTGTTGAGTCAATTCTCAGGAATGACATTGATATTTCCACATTGACTAAAATATTTTTCATTTAACTCTTCATAGGATTCTAGAGATATAACCTATGATCTCTACAAGGGTTGAACTAAAGTATTGACTATTGAAGGAAAGGGTCACAAATATTTTCCTGAACCAATTCTTAAAATTTGAATCCTGAAGATTCTTCATGTGGAATTATTCTCCCTGAGAGGAGTACCAAGCTCATGCATTCTTATGCCAAGATCTTCCAAAATTTTGATACATTCTCCTCATGGGATTCAAAATTAGAAATGGCTTCTTTTAGAGCATCAAACCTCTAGGTGATGGTATGGGACAAAATGTCATACAAGTTCTCTGATTCAAATGAAAACACACCTGAGCTCATCAAGGAATGAGAATCAAAATTATTCATCTCACTCGCAAATAGGAGATTATTTTCCCAATGGAATTTCTCTTTCTTGATCTCAACTCTATTCCTATTGATTTTCAAAAATATGACCAAGAAAATCTAAACAAAGAGATAATATCAGGAAATAGATCGTGTTCCCTTTTTCAAGGATCATGATCACCCAATGGTCGCATGTCCTTCTTTGCAGTATGAATGCTTGATCTTGCTTGTTGGACTGGGGGTTGAAGTTTCATATGGGAGACATTGCTTCAATTTGAGGCAGAGATGATTAATCTCATGCAATCAATGATGGCACTTATGAATAAAAGGTCCTCACACATGTGCTCCCTTAATTGTTTGATAATTTACTTATACTCCTAATTCTCGTGTCTAGTGATCTCGTGATGAAGAATCCTATTACAATGTAAAAATATGAGCATGTAAGCACATAGCTAGGGAAGCATAGGATGGAGAGAGATCACCACAACAACATATCTCAAGAGAGCAAAGCAAGGATAGTGATGAAGCAGGTCTAAGAGGACAGAGGCAAGTCTAAAGAGAACAAGAGAGATGGAAGGTAAACAAGTGACATTGAATGTTTTGAGTCCTAGGAAATGAACGGAGGCGAGGAGTGAGAAGTCATGCCTCAGGACATCGTGGCACCAAACTGACTATGCTGGCACATCTAGGTGGTCAGGTGAATGCTATAGGAGGTGGTGTTTCGGTGTGCGACAAGGTTGTTGCTTCCGGCTACTTCATTCGGGCGTAGTCCCTTAAGAGCCCTAAGACCAAAATATCGTTCAACTTCGACGAGTGACTACTCGGACTCCGTGGCACCTAGAGATGGTTCATCTAATCCAACACTTCAGCGTAGGGACCCTCTATAAAATCCTCTCTCGGTTTTTTCCTTCTCATTTCGGTGCTCTCGCTGCCCTATTGTTTGCAAAAGTGTGAAATAGTGCGCTTAGAGCCGGTGATTGGTTGTCAAATGCTATATTTTGCAAATGGTGGGTCATGGCACCAAAACTACGCTGACACATTTGAGTGGCCAGGTGAATGCTAGAGGAGGTTGTGTTTCGGTGCGTGACAAGGTTTTTGCTTCCGGTACTTCGTTCAGGCGTAGTCCCTTAAGAGCCCTAAGACCAAAATATTGTTCAACTTCGACGGGTGACTACTCAAACTCCATGGCACCTAGAGATGGCTCGTCTGATCTAACACCTCGATGTAGGGACCCTCTATAAAATCCTCTCTTAGTTTTTTCCTTCTCATTTCGGTGCTCTCGCTGCCCTATTGTTTGTAAATGCATGAAATAGTGCAGTTGGAGCCAGTGATTGGTTGTCAAACGCTATATTTTACAAACGGTGGGTTGTGGCACCGAACCGACTAGACCAAAGACGTCCGAGTGGCCAAGTGAACACTAGATGAGGTAGTGTTTCGGTGCGCGACAAGGTCGTTGCTTCCGGGCTACTTCATTTGGGCATAGTCCCTTAAGAGCCCTGAGACCAAAATATCGTTCAACTTCGATGGGTGACTACTCGGACTCCGTGGCACCTAGAGATGGCTCATCTAATCTAACACCTCGGCATAGGGACCCTATACAAAAGCCTCTCTCGGTTTTTCCTTCTCATTTCGGTGCTCTCGTTGCCCTATTGTTTGCAAACGCGTGAAATAGTGTAGTTGGAGCTAGTGATTGGTTGTCAAACGCTATATTTTGCAAACGGTGGGTCGTGGCACCGAACCGACTATGCCAACACATCTAGGTGGCTAGGTGAACACTAGAGGAGGTGGTGTTTTAGTGCACGACAAGGTTGTTGCTTCCGGCTACTTCGTTTAAGCGTAGTCCCTTAAGAGCCCTAAGACCAAAATATCGTTCAACTTCAACGGATGACTACTCAAACTCCGTGGCACCTAGAGATGCCTCATCTGATCTGACACCTTGGCGTAGGGACCCTCTACAATAGCCTCTCTCGATTTTTTTTTCCTTCTCATTTTAGTGCTCTTGCTGTCCTATTGTTTTCAAACGCACGAAATAGTGCAGTTTAAGCCAGTGTAAAGTTGTCAAACGCTATATTTTGCAAATGGTGGGCCATGGCACCGAACCAACTATGCCGAAACGTCCGGTGGCTAGGTGAACACTAGAGGAGGCGTTGTTTCGGTGCGCGACAAGGTCGTTGCTTCCAAGCTACTTCGTTCGGGCATAGTCCCTTAAGAGCCCTGAGACCAAAATATCGTTCAACTTCGATGGGTGACTACTCGGACTCCATGGCACCTAGAGATGTCTCGTCTGATCCGACACCTCGGCATAGGGACCCTCTACAATATCCTCTCTTGGATTTTCCTTCCCAGATCAGTGCACACACGTAGGTATGGTCTTGTAAACACTTGGGGAGGAGTCGTTTTCAAAATTTACAACATTTTCAAAATTTACAACTTTGTCAAAATTTACAACTTTTTCAAAATTTACAACATTTTCAAAATTTACAACTTTTTCAAAATTTACAACATTTTCAAAATTTACAACATTTTCAAAATTTACAACTTTTTCAAACAATGAAAGCTTCTCTTAGCTTCGAGAATTTAAAATTCTCTACTAACAGTGCCAACCACGTGAAGGTGGAAGCTTTTCTGGCACCACTAACCTAAACATAAAAGTGTTAGTTGAAAAGAAATTTAAGTTTCAAATCAAAACCATATACTATCTATATATACAAAATACACAAATTTAAAATAAAATATATTCAAACTTAAATCTAGATCTTTAAACTAACAAATTTATATATATATTGAAAAGAAATTATATATACTAGACATGAGCATTGTAAATTCATTCCAATGAACCATCAGGATCGGATCTACTTTGAATAGCAGACAAGATTGCTTCATGATCGACTCTCGAACATTCCAAAGAATCTTGTTATCGTGCCTTCCTCGATATCTATACAAATAAATATTTGTCGCTAGAACTAGATGCGAATATAAGAGTATTTTCCTGTGTGACTCAAAGTCTTCAAACACCCAAATAGAGGAGTTTTTTAATGGATAGCGTCGAAGCCAAGTTCCAAAGAACTACCACTCGACCACGGAGGATACTCAATATCTTCGCCATCTATAATAGGAGAAGTCAACTTCTTTCTTTCCTCGATGCAACGACATAAGAAATAGTCTGTTCCTTCTTCATTGTCTTCTGTCGCAATTACTGCAAACACATGTCCTATAAAAAAACAAAGGTTGAACAACTCAAATTTAAATTACATATTAAAATTTCAATGGACATAACTCAATACAAAAATTAAATAAATAACCATAAATACCTTGTCGCACCAAAATTGAAATTTTGTCAAAGTCCTTAGATGTTGCAACTTCATCTGCAGAAACAAGTCGTAATGCTTGTGGAGGTTGATAACTAGGAAGCGGAGTTAGAGGCCTACAAATCCATCCTTCCACCCATTCTTGTGAATCACACTCAGTAGTGACAAATTCGATACAAGATGCACAAAAACATGTCAACTTTCTTGTCCATATGGCCCACGAAGTAGCGTCTGAGCTACAAAATGAGTGCATATCACTGGACCCAGTGAGTTTCATACAATCCTCGTAGTTAGCAATTTTTTGTTCCTCTATCAACCAAAAATATCTATAAATTGTGGAATTTTCTTGAGAACCTCGGGCCATGTTGTCAATACACCATTCCACTATGCTCTTTGCATCTTTTAATTTAGCACCATCTTTGTACTTCAACTCTTCTCTTGCAAGAGCTCTTTTCACACATGCCCCTGCACCGTCATGCTCTCCTTTTCCATGTCCAACCTTAGTGAAACTCCAAATATGTTGCACACCCATCTTGATGTGCATTCTGATCATCCAATAAAACATTTGTGCATTCTTAAACTAAGACATGTAATTATCTGACCATATATAATGTTATTTGAAGTGGATGTCCCTATCAGACAAGTTTCCATAAAATAACTGGAAACACCCTTGCACAAATTCAATAGAATGAGTATGATCATCACTGATATAAAAGTGGTACTCTCTTAAAAATTTTCAATCATTCTCTCAGACGGTCAGAGAATGTAGAAATGTTATATGCACAAAAATGACAACTTGTACTGAGTTGTAATATTGCGATTGAACCTCCATTTGTGGTTGCAATGTGTAATTCTCTGCAAAATCAACCACTAAAATAATAATACCAATAGGAAATGTGTCTTTGCATAGCTTGAATTGTTCATCCAACCATCGAGCTCTATGTGTTTGCCTCACATACCCATAAACAATTTCATCCTTAAATTTTCTCAAAAATTGGAAAATGGGCATTTGTTCTATAACTAGCTCACACCGTTTAGACTCTTTTCCATCTTTCAACTGGTATGCAACTGATTTATATTTATCAAACTCAACTAAATTATGTTCTAATGTATTTTCAATTTACTCATGGATGTAACTTTCTAAGTTAGGTAATCCGCATGCATGTACTACAACTTCCATCTAAACAATCCTAACTATAAAAAAATTGTCCAACTTCTTTTCACAAAATATAGAAGGAATGAAATTCTGGAAGATATTGGTGGAACTTGAACACCACATTCCGATAACATAGTTTCAGAATGAAAATTAGAACGAATACGTAAAAATTTAGCATAATGCATCGCAAATTCAACATGTTGCCTATAACAACAAGTGGTGCGAGTGTGGTTGATTTTCACATAGAATGGTTTCAACATTTCAAAAAAACGTTGACTAATTTTAATTTCTAGATTCTCTTGTTCAAACTTACGAAAAAATTGAGTTTGAGTCATATCTAAGAAATGCTTTGGATGTGGTTCACGATTAGTAGAACCAACTCTTTGTTTTATAACATCTCTTGTATTAGGTGAAACTCTAGTGTTATCATGCCAAAATTTAATAACAACTTCTCTTATAGCATCAAAATTATTTTTGTCCTTACGCGGTGCTCTAGTAGAAAATACCCAAAAATCGGCATTATTGAGTGATTGAAGGATATTACGTGTTTCAATTGCTTTTATTAGAGTTTTTTGATTAACTTGAAACATTCGACTTGTTTGCGTAATCAAACGTTGTTTTTTATTGATTCACTTACAACACTAATAGCAAGTACACGACGCACAATATTACTATCCCTAGTGTGTCTCTTGATACCAACAGTGTGATATGCATCATGAAGGTTTTCAACAATTGTAGAGGTTTGACCACATATATTAGATGTTGTCAATCCTAAGGTGCTTAATGTAGGTCTCATTTTAATCAATTTCATCAAACTAACCAACAATTGACATCTTTGGGAATCATTTAAAATTTCAAAATGATTATCCCAAATTTCAGTGGCTTTTCTTCTGATTTGTCGTTCAGAAATTTTGTCAGACATTGGTTTCAAAATGTTTTCATCAATTTCAATAAAAAATTAGGTTTCTTACGTAAAATCCTAGGAGGTGTTTTTATCGAATTTTTCTTGTCTAAAGTTTCAACATGAATTTCCTTATTCCCATTTTCATTGTCTCCTTCAATTTCAACATTTGTTACATCATGAGTATTTAATTCTTTCAACATTGACAGTACAAACATCTTCATCACAAGTATTTAATTCAACTTCAACATTGACAGTAGAAACATTACCTGGTTCTTCATTGCTTACAATAGTTGGGGTTGAAGATGAACCTCTTCTTGATTCACGAAGTTTCCGCATTCGCTTAGCATTTTGAATTTTGCTAGCCTCTAATTCGTTTGGTGTTTTTTTACTTAATGACTTCCTTTTTTGACTTCGTTTTTGTCTCCCATGATGTTTTGCTTCCGGTGATAAGAAAAACGTGTAAAAAAGATAGAATTTTACAGTAATTCATACGGTAAGGTCAGAGAGTAAAAATCACATGGTAATTCAGACATTGGGATGTGTGTAAATATGATTTATGAACCACGAGCACGTTTTATAAACCACGATCATGGTTTATAAAGCGCGCTCGTGGTTTGTGTTAAAAAACAACTGCCGCGCTTTATAAAACACGATCGCGGATCTATCTCATTTGAACCTAAGCCTCGGAAAATCTTTTTTTTTCCCAACCAAAGCTATGGAAGGTCATTATGAAGTGTAAAAGGTCAAAAAACCTCAAATATGCTCTTCCAAAGACTTAAACCATACTAAAACACTGAAAACATTTCACAAAAATGGTGCCATCGCATAGGGGAGACTCTTAGCTTTCGTAGAAATATTGATTTTAAAGTGAATAGAATAAGATAAATATCATTTTATAATTTTTTACTAACAATAGGTCTTTAAGACATTTTTCCCGTGAATGTTCATGTCTACGTTTAAGACTGTAACTTTTGTTTCACTTATCAAAATATGATAAAACTTATACCATCCCAAGCGTGGACAAATTCTATACACGTTAAAATATATATATATATATTATATATATATATATATTTTATATATATATATATTATTTCGTGGGATATAGTTATGGCGGAAAGCAGAAAGCGCTCCGTTTTCTAAATATTTTCAGAGACCACTTTCACGGAAAAAATCATAAAAAAATATTGCTAAAAAAATACAAAATAAAATCCATCCCAAGATAGACAACTACATCTAACGTTTTACCAAAGGAAAAAAAAATAACAAGATTTGGTCATCCAAAATGCGGGCAAACGGACTACAATCTTATAAGTTTTTTCAAAAAAAAAAACTAAGTCATATAATTTTAAGTGTTTAATATAGCTAAACTTGTCTGTTTTTTTAAAAATTAGTATTTTAGAAACTAGATTCTGAATGCTATGATTCATATTTATATAAATTTTCTAATTTAGAGTGTGCGCATAGCTAATAATCTTGCAATATGACGTCCACGGATGACCCTATATTTGTCCATCAACTTCCTGCACTTACCCTTGTTTGTCTTTCATTATCTGTTATTTTTCATTGTATTCATTTTGCACGCACTGGTGAGACCACACTCTCCATCTTAATTCCTTTTTTAATCTAGTTTTAATCATATTAGCATTTGATGTGTGTTTTTCATTGTTTCGTTAGTGCAAATTCACTCATGCACCCCAAATGAGTTATGGATCTACTTTTCTAAGGCAAATTTATTTGGTGTGATTGCACAACATTGAGTTTTCCCAAAGTGTGGGACCTTTGGGATTGAGGAAAACTCTCCAGATTGAAGTTGGTTCTTACTCCTCTATTTAGGTGTATGCATGCAATTTTTGCAGAGGTTCTAATTCAAAATTCCTACTCTAAAACTACCAAGGAGACAGGTTAAGGAGAAGTAGGGTTAAGGAGAAGCATGGAAAAGGGAAACAAAACTGAGCAAAAAAAAAAACGGTGATACACCGGAGGAGTGATGAATTTCTCATTTTTGCAAAAATAGACACAGATCATGAGGATGTAGCATCAAAACATGCACAAATTTCCAAAATGCAATGAAATATCAGAAGGAAACAAACCAACACAAGAGAGGATTGAAAACTCATTCACAGAGCATGCATTGTCAGTTCCAAATTTAATACGATACATTGCAATAGCAAGGAGGCAAAAAATGTGATGCAGTCCATATGGGAGGTCTAAAAATCCTTCAAATCCACCTGCTAAGGAGAAAAGAAGAGCTTGCAAGAGCAAGGACGTCCAACCCTTACAAAATGAGCCAAAATTGGCTTTTAATGATGAAGCAGAACGAAGAAAGGTGAAAAAATGCGGAAAATTGATTCGACATCTCCAACCACTAACAAGATTCATTAAAATAAAAGGGCACCCTCAAAATCCATTTTTTGATGCATTCGGCCATGTTGGAGAAGAAACAAATGCCATACTTCATCAATTTTGGTGGTTGGGGTCGATTCTACATTTTTTCTCATGTCAGAGACATTTCTTCAAAATTTTCCCATCAAACTCCATCAAAATTCAAAATTGAGGGGTCCATCATGTAGAGGATTTCAACATCTTTCCAATGATATAAGGATCGCGAAAATCTGAGCTCTGGTCAAAAGATATGGCCCTCTGAAGATTCGGGGTAAAAAATGGGTCGACGGGCCAAAATTTGACCCTTTTCCCCTTTTTACGAAATTGGGAAATTTTCCCAAAATCCTCCACCAGTCTGCCACTCTAATGACATGTGGCACTTCCCAATTCGCTGATGGGATCGCAAGCTCATTTCTTGCCTTCAACCTTTTTGACCAAAAAGGCAAAAAACTTAACTTCTTCTCGACCCCTGCCACGATGTTGCTGACGTGGAATGGACACGTGGTGCCTTTCTATTGGATGCGGAACCTTGGTCATTTTCCTTCCATTTTTCTTTTCTGGATCCATGGGCTAATTCTTGACTTTAACCCTTTTTCCCAAAAAGGCTAAGTGGCAAAATTTTCTCCCTGGCCCCGCGAATGCGCTTTGTTCCTCCTTCGGGCCTGCAGGCTAAAATTTGACTTTGAGAATTTTGACAAAAATGCCTAAGTGCTAAAAGTTTCCCATTCCTCTGCCAATTCATAAATCTCCTTGGCAAAAATTCTCCCTTAGGTCCATCAAGGACGCCTTGGGAAAATTTCCCCTTTAAACTCCGCCGAGCCATAACTCAAAAAATACAAGGAGTTAGGAGGACTTCTTTACCTTTCTGGAAAGGGGAAGAGATAATCTATCTAGTTGAATCAATTTCCAAAATCTTGTGAGTGCTTGAAATGTGTGAAAATTGAAGTTGAAGTAGAAAGAAAGAAATAATGAAGGCAAGTTAGCCAAAATAAGCGGGGCTCATTTTGGATAAAGCGGTTTCTTGTGTTGTGTTTGTAGGAGCATTTTGGGAGCACTTGCTAGTAAAAGTCAATTTTATACAAGAAAAATACATTTTTGTTCATGTGTTGTTTTAAGTGTATTTTTGTAAGCAACTTTCTAGAAAGATAACTATGTTTTATATCAGAGACTTCGTTTTTAATTTTAGTTTTTTTCCTCTAAATTTAGCAAGATATTTAGTTCTCAATAAATTTGGTTGTGTCTCTTTATAGTTAGGGGTTGATTTATAGTTTTTTGCTAACAAAATATCTTTTTGCAGATCTTGTTTTCATGTAGTGAAAAATCGGACAATAGATTCGATTAAAAAGGCAGGTTTTAAAACTCAGATTTCATAAATTAAAAACAAAAAAACAACAAACCAAAAAAATATTTTTGTAAACCCCTATCCCTACCCCCTACCCCTACCCCGATTGCCATCTTGGTCGAGCTAGTCATCCCCCACTTTCCCTTGTCGATCCCTATTCTACCCACCTACCCCCCCCTAAACATACCCTAATCAATAAACCCCGAGCCAACTTGCCAATCCACTCGCCCCATGGACTACCCCCAACCCCCACCCCGTGGACTCCCCCTCACCTTGAGCCGATTTCCCAAGCCCTCATAGCTTGCAAACTAACACCTAGATCCTCATTTTCCCTCTACTTCCTCACCCGTAATTTCTCCAACCAATGAGCTCCCCTGATCACTCCACCACCACCACTCCCTCCTCCTACGCCTCGATCCCATGTTCAACACTCACGTAAACCTCCTCTCGCCCAACCGTGCCACCATCTTCATAGTCTATAGCCCTGCAATACCATGCCACAACAACCAAACAAAAAAAACTTGATCATAGGTATATGTTTTTTTTTTTAGGTTTATAACATAGTTTAAAACTTAGGGTTTCGTTTAATTGTTTTTTTTTTTTTAGGTCTAAAAATTTAGCCTTTTCTTTTTACTCTTATTGTTATTAAATTATATTTTAATTAGCTTAACTTTAGTTAGTTTTTTAAATTAATTAGTTCATTAGGTTTTTAATCAATTACTTAGTTTAATTATTTTCATTAGGCTTTTTATAAATACATTAGGTCCTTTACTTACTATTTTTCATCATTTTTATTAACTCGAGCTAATTGAAAACCCTTAGTTTTGCAGAGGCTATATGGCATTTCAAATCTAATTTATTTTCGGATTTTTGACTTTTTATCCATGTGTACTCGCTCAGGACCTTTACTCATTTATTTCCCATCATTTTAAGTAATCCAAACTACTCGTAAAATTTTCTAAATAGGGTTATTGGACATTTTTGTCCAATTGTTGTCACTTTTTAGTGACTTTTTGTCATTGTTCAATCACTTTGTGATGTCGACTAACGCTAATTTAGTGATTTTTTCAACGTTTTGTTGTCATTTTTCATTTTTGTAAAGCTAGTTACAACACATTCCACGTGTATGCTCTTCTCTCACGCTTGTTACAAACAATCTTGAGAATTAGAAACGTGATTGTGTTGTTTTTCATTATTTTCTCTTTGTCTACCTCGAGAAAACTACTAACACTTGTTTGTAGGATTGTATTACGAAGACCACTTTAAAACTACTAACTATAGGTTGCCTTTCTCGTGAACTAAGCAAATTGCTAATACTTTGTGTACAGGGAATATTTTTAATCAAGATAAAATGAACACTACACATTGTATTTATAGGTGTGGTTGACAAGGCTATTTCCCAACTGTCATAACTATGGGAAGTGCTTTAGCTTAAGCCATAAAAATCACTTGAGGAGTACCACATGAATCCCAAAGTATTCATCACATTAAGGGAGCTTGATTATGAAAGGGGT
The DNA here is from genome assembly GCA_018340775.1 of Taxus wallichiana var. yunnanensis. Lineage (NCBI taxonomy): Eukaryota > Viridiplantae > Streptophyta > Pinopsida > Cupressales > Taxaceae > Taxus > Taxus wallichiana. Next base: position 141,901,831 of record CM031240.1, on the reverse strand, counting down.
ACCCCTATCCCAACTGACTAGTGCACCTTGTGAGATTAGAGTCATGGATATCTAGTAGTGGCAATCCCAATGTGACTCATTTGAGAAAGATCTTTTCTCATTATTTCAAAGGGGGTAAAGTAAATCCGGTAGCTAGCAATAGTACCATGCTCGCTCGGGTATACTACTGACACCTAGTTGAGTGAACCACCTAGGAAGCCACACCTTGTCCAAGCCAATCTAAGGTAGAGGCCAAATCTCACTTCATAATTTTTCATTTTTCTTATGTGTTACACACTTGTGTTTCACTCTTGTCATTCATGTTTTATCTTTCATCCACCTTGTCACTTTGTAAACATGTCTAAGTCTTGGGTTGTGGACATCCATATCTGCACTTAAGCACTTTCATCCTTTTTCATCTAAGTCTTGACATCGTGATACTCACTTTATCACGATCAAGCACCATCATGATCACCTTGATCCCTCGTCTTTATAACTCTTATGTTTAACATTTACCTTTGTCGAACTCTAAGCATTCCATAGTCTCGTGTCATTGCATTTCACATTCACTTTTTTGAATTGACAACATCTTCAATATCTTTCCCCATCATCTTATGTCGTTGTAATTCACATTCACTTTGATGCATTATCGACATCCTCATTATTTATTCACTTCTCTCTTTAAAGCATTCACTTTGCTTTAATTTGAGATCATTAATCAATCACATTCTATTTGTCTCTTATCTCCACTTTTGTGAGATTCAAACCTTCTCATCATCATTTCTTCACTTCTTGTGATGACATTCACTTTATCATTCTTTAAGTACTCCCATTTCTTTGTTTTTTCTCCTCTTTTGACATACTTTTGTTAAGAGTTGACAACTTTGATTGTCTTCTTAAGTATCCTTTTTAACACACACCTTGTTAAAAGTTGAGAAAAATCATCACATTTCCTAAGTCTCTTCCCTTAACACATTTTTGTTAAGAGTTGAGTATCTTTCATCGTGTTTTAAGTCTCCTCTTGTCGCACTCATTTTGTCACAAGTTGAGAAAACTAACCTTCTTTCACTTCTTCCCTCTTTACATTCACTTTGTAAAGGGTTGTGAAGCCTTTCAAACCTCTTCATCTTTCTTAAAACTCATTTTGTTAAGAGTCCTTTACACTAACACTTCAACCCCTCTTCCACATTAACATCACTCATTTTGTTAAGTGTTGTGAAGTCCATATTTTTGTTCCTCTTAAACACTCATCTAGTTAAGAGTTAAATTTCCACACCCTCTTTTTGTCACTCTTATCATTCATTATGTTAAGATTTGGTCATGCTCAATTTGTTAAGTCTCTTCCACCTTAACAATGCTCATTTTGTTAATTTTCACAAAGTCTCTCCCTTCTTCATTCCTCTTAACACTCATCGTGTTAAGAGATACCATTTTCACCTCTTTTTGTCACTCTTATCACTCATGTTGTTAAGAGTTGACCATGTTCACCTTGTCACATATTTTATCCCTTAACATTCATTTTTGTTAATGAGTAGAGCACATCTAACCTCTTTTTGTCCCTTTTCTCTTAACTCTCATTTTGTTAAGAATCGGAAATTAACTAACCCTTTTCACTTCTTCCCTCTTAGCACTCATTTTTCTAGGGTTGAGCACTTTCATCTTCTCCCCTCTTCCATCTTAGCATTCAATTTGCTAAGGGTTGATTTTTCTATCACACTTTTCTTATTCCTCCCTCTTTCAAAAATGGTGGGAACATGACATCGTGATTATAGTGCTTTTTAATGGATGGAAAGAATTGATTTTCCATATCGGCTCGATGAAGAGGATAAAGACCAACTTAAAAATATTTCTATAGACACCACTTTATGAAAAACAAAGACTAATTCCTTCTTCATCTCCTTGTAATGGGAGAAATATTTCCCTTAGACTTTGATGAGGATGAATTGAAATCCTTAAAATAAAAACCTAAATCCCCTAAGGGTCCACCACTTGAGTCAAACAAACATGATGACGAAGGACCAAGTAAAAAAATGATGATAATAAAGGCAAATCTAATGCTTCATCCTCTAATCCCAACCAAGCCTTTCTTGATCAAATCAATGCAATGGCAAAAAACAATTAGCTCTTTTATCCTCTATAGTCACTAACAATGATATGAAAGGTATAGAACAAATGAATAATATTGACAACACCTTCAAATTTCATTTTGAGACCAATAATGAGAACAAAAATCATAAGAATGATAAATCACTATTTATTCCACAAACCAATTCACCATTTGTTCAAGAGTGGAAAATGATGAAAGACGTAATTCTTGGTATGCAAAATCAACACAAAAAATTAAATTTTGATGAATTGTGTCCATGCCCTTTCAACATGAACATCTTACGTATACCCTTCCCACACTCTTTCAAAATTCCCATATTTTACAAATATAAGGGAAAACCGATCCTGGAGAGCATGCCAAATAATTTTTCATGGCATGCCAAGAGGTTGCTTATAACGATATCTTTCTCTTGCGCCTCTTTCCTAAGAGTCTAGGAGGACAAGCTTTAGACTAGTTCTTACACCTTCCAAAGGGATCTATCTCTACCTTTGCGGATGTCTCAAATAATTTCGATAGTTGCTGACATAGGCCATAGTGCTAGACTTTCAAATTTAAATTTTTGGCATCTAGTAGGTGAGAAATGGAAAAATGTCATTCTTGACATTAATGAGCAGATCCAATTGCTCGACCACCCTATCTGATCTAATCCACCCTCTTTCCTTCTCCAACATGCCAAACAGACTTGGGGAAACATATTTGATATATTTTCAAGTGGATTTCTAGGAATTGAATGATTTTTGTTAGTGGTTGTGTTTCAAATTCGGGTTTCCCTCCTTCTTCTTTTCTTTTTCCATGAATTCATCTATAAATGTAAGAGTTGGGTTCATTTGTTATGTTGGACATTTTGGTTCCTTACGCACATTGCTAAGGACTTCATATTTTCTGTATTTTGAGTCGTAGACCTCTAGATTTGGCTCATGCATGTGGATATCAACCTCTTTCACCATCGTAACTGACTTTATGAATTTCGTGAGTAATGGAAGCATCATTTTGTGACTACTTTATGTCTTAACAAGTTTTATTCCTCCTTCTTTCCTTTTCTTTTGCATTGAGTTCTCATTGTGTCATTCTGCATCCCTTGCATTTCCCTTTCTAGTTGTGTTCCATGAAATTGATCTAGTAAATGCATTTTAGTTGTGCTACACATGCCTAGCCTTCTTTCATGCATTTTCCTTCATTTTCACTTAGAACAGATAGTGTCCATCCCTCTTTTTCTAGTGCTATCAATTTTTTTGTGTAGTTTCCTTTCATGTTATCCTTCTATCCCTGGTCCCTTGGCTTTATTAGCTTACTTTTCCCTTTCAACAATAGGAGTATCAAGTAGTAGTAGAAATAGATAGAGGAACCGACCTCCTCCGAAGATTTGTCTCAAGTGTGCAAGGTCCCACAACTTAGAGACAATTCCGTTTTTGTCTCAAATGACTTGATCCTTCCGGATCGAGACACAGTGCAAGTTTGACGACCAACACTTACTTTTAGGCCTTCCAAAATCTTGATTAATTCCAATTTTTTCCTATATGAGTAGACTGTTCAAGGAGGTTAGACCTACCTATGAGGTAAGCCTTGGTACCCTACTAGGTAATAGTTTTTGTGGTTGAAGATGGCCCAAGTACATCAAGTGACACAGTAGGAATATGCTCACGTACACCAATTTGATTAGTAAAAATTGGCTTGGATGCATTTATTGGATTAACTGAACCTCTTTTACATTTTTTCAATGGAGGTAGTGGTACTTTAGGATACCTCTCATAAGAAATTTTCATTGGGGATTTTTTAATATTGACGATCCTTTGCTCTATTGTGGCTATTCTGATGGATAATTGAGGACATATCTTCTACAAGCTCATCATCAGACACTACATGGACATCAACTAGGATCTATTTCCTTGCTAATTCTTCAAGAAAATGTAGGGGATGTATGAATGGTGTTCTTGTTGATAGCTGGCCTACAAGTGGAGCCATACTTTCTTTAACCGATTAGGAGCTATGTGGTCATCTGGGAAAAACAAATGATGAAACAAAATTTGAAACATAGAGAAGAAGGGAGTCATCTTAACAAGATTTTGCATCAATGCCATTCAAAATATGCGGGATGTTAATGGTCCTTTGGGAATTGCCTAGTCTTCAATCACAATAACATCGTAACAAAAGCTTCATTTTGGCCAGAAAGGTTAAAAATTATGTGCAAGGTTTCCGAAGAAAGCTCCTTTAGACTATTTCCTAATTCCACATCCACCATTTCTTGAGAATAATTAACACGAGTTATTTCATAAGAAAATTCACTTATAACACTCAAAGGAAGTTGTAAATTCATGAGAAATCAACAAGGATTTATATAAGAATGGATCTTGGAAAGGACTATGTGAATTATCATATCGGGATTGAATGCAAGATCAATTATGGATATTCACACATATTTGAAAAGGGGAAAACAAATTAATGTTTGTAAAAAAGTATTTATTTTGGCTTGGTTTAAGGTTTTTCACAAGGGAAGCATCAAATTCAAGAGAATATCTATGATTATCCATTTCCCAAAACATATCCTCCAAAAGGTAGGTGTCAAATCAGTTAGAATAACGACATGAAGGAACAAGTGGTTTGTGAATGGGCACATGAGTGATTGTGATAGAGTAAATAGGACAAAAAGAGATTAAGAAATAAAAGTAAAATATCTTACACGCATCCGTGTCGAGACCAAAAAAAGAATCAAGTTAAGGAATAAAAAAGGAATCTTTTCAATTACAAGATATTTTCCAAAAATGGAGTTCATTTTTCATGCCTTATGGGATGGTTCATTGATGTTTTTGAGGGAAAATCGGGGAAAATCCGTAGCCAATTTGTAAAAATATGAGGGGTTAGTTTTTCTATTTTAGAAGTTGAGAGAAAAGACTGTAACTCTGTATATTTCCAATTCTTTGTAGGGAATATATATGAATTTTAGGTTTTCAAGCTTTTGTGTCAAGGTGATTGCACCTTTGTCTGACCATTGACAAACACCGAGGGTATTTGATTATGTCCCTCTATCAGGAAATTGAAACTTTGAATGACATATGACTATTGATGATTATAGTATTGTGTTTTGGGTCTTGTATTTTGTATTCTGATGCAATTTTGTGTTTATTGCTTCTATATGTAATACACTAGATCGATCCTTGATAGTTGCATTTTGGTTATTGAGTCAATATTGTGTTGTGAGCATTTACTTTGCAATATTGGATCTAATTCTAAAATCCTTACCGCAACCTTCTTGTTAAAAGATCATGCAACAAATTATCACATAGAAGACTTGATTGTATTGCCATACGGGTTCTTACAAATAAATAGGATTTTACATATCCTAGAAAATAGGAAACCACTCACTAATTATGTTGACGAGTTGTTAAAACAACTCGTAACATAATCAACCATATTTACGTGGTTGTTAATACTAACAAATACATTATTATTCTAACTTACATATAAACTTGTCTTGTACTTTGCAACATGTTGCTTCAAAGTTTGCTCATGATCTGGATGGTTTCTAGGACAATACCAACAACCTATGGATGTGTTTCTAATTGGTTAACCAATAACCACACAATAGATGGTTTTTAGGACAATACCAATAACCTCTGGATAGTTTTTCCAATGGATTACTAATAACCACAATATCATGATGTTGCAGTAGTATCATCGGCTCTCATCACATTCTTCCTTTAGGAGATTACATAGGAAACAACTTGCTTATCACAAAACTAGAACAATAGAACATATACTAGAAATATTTCACATTACCACCTCTAAGAATCACAATGTTCTTAGTTGTAGCCATTCTATCGATCATTGCCACTCGATCTCGAATAATATAGGAAACGCCACTTCTAATGGAAGCTTCCCTTGACTTTATCCGTTTAGGCTCATAATGGAAATAGAACATTGGTGTCATGTTCCCCCACAATGTGAAATTTCCACACACAAACACTAAGAAGCAAACTATATCGAAGTACAAACTACTGACCGGATCTTGCTAGTTAAATCTTGTTGCACATGGTCACCATTGCAAGTGAACTCATTCACAAGAGGACCATCTTCCAACAAAGTATGGTATTTAGAGGATTAGATCGGTCAGAGGATCACTTGACAGCAGATCATCTCGCGCTCCAACACAACTCTTTTTCTAGTATCTAGAACCACACAAAATAAGAACTCTGAAAAGAAACACATTGTAAAAACTAAAATAAATTACTCCCACAACAATAATGTCACCATAGAAAAATGCGGCCCCATTTTTTTACCACCGACGAGAGGTCGACGATCAACCTCCAACCTCCGATGCCTCCAACATCCGATTAATAACGCTGCTACCTCAGCGGAATGTGACCATGAAGCTCAAAAACATGCCTTAAATAGATGTCAGATTCCACCAAAAATACGTCCATAAGGTAATTTTTTTTTTTTTCGGACTTTTACAATGGTTGATTCTTAACAACAAAAGACACAACAATAATAATGACTTTGAAATTTTGATACTTTTAACAAGACTAATGACTTGATAAAATACTTGGACTAACTGACCATTAACATAACCTAAATGATAAGAAGACTATATTTTGAACAAACTCATGACCCTTTTTAAATGACTTCGAAATTTAACTTGGATGGGACTATAGACCTAAGAGATACAAAGACACGATTAATTAACGACAAGAAATACAAATGTTTTACAATAGACGAGGAAATCAACAATTATTTTGATCAATACAACTATAAGTGTTATTTTATAAAGACATGACCAAACTCAAAGACAAATAACGTGGACTTTTACTTATATAACACATGGTTAAACGACTACCTTAAAGAGCGTGAGCTTGAGGGATAGAATCCAAATATTGTCGTGACTAAAATTTGTGTGGAGAACAAAATAGAATGCAGATTTCAAGGCACCGTGGAGACGTGGATGGTTTGAAAAGTATGCGCACATGAAAACTATGTAATATTAGGCACTGGAAGTGACGTGTTCAACATGCAATAATATGAATAAAAACGTGGGCTTGAGGTGTGAGGAGAGAATCTGTGGCAAGTTCAAGTGCAAGCCTTAATAAACCAATTCAATATAAATTCCAAAGTCTACACATCTTGGAGATGGCGATGCAAGATTCACCGATGAAAACGTATGGATCCCAAATTGATATGCAAAAATATGAAACTGTTGAACCTTCCAATGTTGAATACATGATCTTAACAAGCTTGTCTCCTATGTACATAAAATTGATCCACTTCTACAAACGCTTGTTGTAAGTCGAGTTGTTTAATATACAGTGCCCAGGAAAATGCAAATTCATAAGCTAAAACTTACTGTGAATACTATATGAGGCACATAATGAACTAAACACATTATGCTTAAAATATTTGTAAAACTAGCATTGCACATCCTCAGGGACAAAGCCTAGTGTAACTTCCTCTCACGAATATCTAGAATTCCATATATTCGCTTTGATGCCAAATAAAAGAGCTAGAGTAGATTATCACATAGAAAAATTGATTGTATTTCCATACGGGTTCTTGCAAATAAATAGAATTTTACATATCCTAGAAAATAGGAAACCACTCACTAATTATGTTAACGAGTTGTTAAAACAACTCGTAACATGATCAACCATATTTATGTGGTTGTTAAATACTAACCATACTAACAAATACATTATTATTCTAACTTACATATAAATTAATTCCTATCACTTGTTAAGTGGTTTTTGTTAGTCTTCAAGTGTATCTTGGGCGTGTGAGAATAAGAGCAACAAATACTTCATTAGGATGCTTGCATAAGCTTTTATGATGAGTGTTTTAGATATTGTGTTGAACATTTTCCTTTGTTGAGCATCAATGAATGCAAATATTTTCTTTTGGATAAAGTGTCCCTACCTAATCATATGTTCTTTACTTTCCATAATAGCATGTTGGCATGATAGTTATTGATGTTTTGTTACTGAAGTCTATCACCATTTAATCCCCCTCTTTTACAAATCAAACCTACTATCCAAATATTCATTCACTACTCTATTGTTCTACCTTTAAGCATCATTGAAGATACCTCCTCTAGCCTATTCTCCCATCAAAAGGTGATACAAGAACAAATGAACTTTGTTGTTTATAGTAACATGTGTCTAAAGTACGAGAATATATAACATTCTTGTGACAAATCTTGTGAGTGAGTGTTGTATTCATGGCCATGTTTATCTCGATTGATCCACCATTTGACAAATCAAGAGGAACAAAGAGTTGATTACCCCTCTCCATTCAAGTTACCCAATAGGTTCTCTCACCCTGGTTCAAGGCAGGACTAGAAGTAGTAGGACAAGGCCATCCCCTTTGTACGTGCCTCCCAATCATCCCAAGAGCTCAGTCCCAAAGAGAGTGTTAGACATCTCCCTTGCTATAAACGACATACACCACACAATATATCATTCTCCAAGCATTCCCACTCTCTGAAAATGTTTCCAAGCCCCAAGGGGTGTAGAATTGGGAACCAACAAGTTGAATAGTGAAGTGGAGATGAGTGGAAGGTTAGTAGATAATTTATTTTTATTTATTTAAATTAGCCAAAATGGTGTATGGTGTATAGAATTAATTAAATTAATTCTAGAAATGGAATATGAGTGAATAATGAACCAAATATTATTGTTGGACATTGTAATGTGTAATGGGTATTTTTGGGGTGTCTACATTTGCCCATCTTTAAAGTGTTATTACAAAGTAATAACATTTTAAAAATAATAGTAGACATGTGTAGATTAGTGAAGGGATGATAGAGAAGTGTTCTAGATTGCCCGATTTACCCAAACAAAGCATTTGGATGCCCCAACAGATATAGATTGTGCCAAGGAGTGCACCCTCAAGCAGATGGGTGATGCACATAAAGGGGTAGACAACCACTTAATAGTAAGAATAATAAATTGTCCTTGTGAGAGACGATAAAAATGGAATAGAGATCCAAATTTGTTTTTCGATGGTGTACTTTTCTTAAATTTGCGGTGCCTCTTTATCCCATCAAACTACTAGAATAATATACTGTACATATTATTAAAATTGTTGATATGAGATGAGTGTGAAATTAGGCTCATAACTCAATAAGGTGTGTACCATTAAATTTTTAATGCCTAAGAAGACTTTAAGATGAAACTTCATATCCCTTATGGTTATTATTGCAATTTTTTTGTTATAATCTTATTGATGAATTTTGTGTTAGAATGGTGAAATACAATTTATTTATGTATCATTCTTTTTGGAAAATTATTCCTAAATCTTCATGAAGCATGTGTAATTGGGATTCTGAATGTTGATCCTCTCTTTGCACAAGTTTGTCAAGACTTTGGTTTGAAATGGTGACATGCTACTTGTATTGATTTCATTGTTTATTGGATGTAGGGAAATGATTCAACACAAATCATACAATTACAAAGTGGATGTGTACAGTTTTGGAATTGTTTTGTGGGAGCTTATAACAGGCATGCTTCCCTTCTAGAACATGGCAGTAGTGCAAACTACATTTGTTGTAGTCAATTGGGGTGTAAGGCCAACTATCCCCCAGGACTTCCCTACAACTTTGTCAGAAACTATGACCCATTGTTGGGATGCCAATCCTGATGTGAGGCCTTCATTTAGTGAAGTGATTAGAATGTTGGAAGAAGCACAGGGGAGATGATGATGATAATTCAGAAATCCATATTCCAGTTTTGCATGACACTACCTCTTACATCAAACTAAACATTAGTCCTTTACATGTTTTGTTATATATTAGAACCCAATATTTCAAAACATTAACACATGATTTTGTAAAATTCAAATAATGAACACTAGAAGAAACCCCAAATAATCAATTTATTATATTCCTTCTTGTAGTCATAAAAAATAGATTTCTTTTGGATGGTTGAACAACTTTAATGGTTAAAAACCCACGCACATATCACTTGATTTTTTTAGTTAGAAATTATTGGCAAGATAACAACAAAAAAATGACGGATACACCATTAATCATTACCATTTATTTTAGAGGGCCTACTAGCACATTTTAAAATTTGAGTGCTCTTCTAATTGAAATGTGTTCCCCCCTCATTTTCGAATAGGGCATGGACTCTACAAAATGTGGAAGCATGTGAATAGTTTGACAAAATGCCTAAAAAATTGTGGTCGTACCCCGACCATGTAAGCTTCATTTTTGTTTTATTAGCATGTAGCCATGCGGGTTTAATAGATGATGATTATAAATACTTCAATGGAAATTAGACCTAAGGTGGTGAAAGTATGTGTTTACTTAGTGTTTATTACACCCACATTCAACAACACCTTCAAGAATAGACTAGATCCATAACAATGGACGTTAATATCTAACATACAACAATATTTTGACACCACCTTTCAGGTATGATCACTAAATCCATGTCCACATCTTTTAGATTGAATATTTCTCTTGGTTTCAATTCTTTACATAGGGGACCATTCGAGGAGAAGCTCTGCTAATTTTATTAATTGTGGTATATGCATTTGAACAACTACCATCTCCTTTGTGCTGATATAATTCCAATCAACTAAGCCAAACCTATGATAAAATATAATATATGTTATACAAATCCATGCACGGATCCCCTCTCTTAGTTTATGTAGGTGCTTGATAATTGTCACTTTTCTCATCTCATGTGATTGTATTGAGGGTGATTTTAACAACCCATATTCATTACACCATATTCCTTCTTGTAGGCATCAAAAATAGATTTCTTTTGGATTTTTCAACAAATTTAATGGTTAAAAACATGCATATATCACTTGAATTTTTAGTTGGAAATCATTGGCAAGACAACAAAAAAAAATGATGGATACACCATTAATCATTACCATTTATTTTAGAGGGCATGTTTGCGCATTTTAAAATTTGAGTGCTCTTACAATTGAAATTTTTTCCCCCTCTTTTTGGAACAAGGCATGGACTATATAAAATGTGGAAGCATGTGAATAGTTTGACAAAAGCTCTGAAAATTTGTGGTCGCACTCCCACCATGTAAGATTCATTATTGTTTTATTAGCATGTAGCCATGTAGGTTTAGCAGATGATGGTTGTAAATACTTCAATGGCAATTAGACCTAAGGTGGTTGAAAGTATGTGTTTACTTGGTGTTTATTACACCCACATTCAACGACACCTATAAGAGTAGACCGTATCCATAACAAGGGATGTGAATCTCCAACATACAACAATTTTTGACACCACCTTTCGTGCACGATCATTGAATCCATGTCCACATCTTTTAGATTGAATATTTATCTTGGTTATAATTCTTTACATTGGGGACCATTCAAGGAGAAACCTACAAATTTTATTAATTGTGGTATATACATTTGGACAAAGAACCATCTCCTTTGTCAGGTTGATATAATTCCAATCAACTAAGCAAAACCTATGATAAAATATAATATATGTTATACAAATCCATGCATGGATCCCCCTCTCTTGGTTTAGATAGGTGTTTGATAATTGTCATATTTCTCATCTCATGTGATTGTAGTGAGGGTGATTTTAACACTCCATATTCATTACACCATAAACACCAAATTGCCCATGTTAAAAATTGATGGCCACTTACACTTGTTTATATGTTTTTAACTATTAATAATTAATAATTTCATAGCTTTCTTTGTAATTTTTTTTTTATTGGTTTCACAAAAAAAGACACATTAAGATATCATACAAGTTACTCCACACAACCTTTACACACTTTCATCTCTACCCAAACCACATTACACATGTCAATGGAGTGTCTCAAACTTTGTATTCAAAGGGGAAATTAATCTTCATTAATGTTAATGTCTGTCTCTTTCTAGTGTTTTGTGTCCTTATTTTTAAATAAATCACTCCTAATAGGATGTATTTGTATCGTTTCTAGATTGGGATTTATTAAGGTGATATATTTTTGTGGCATATCCTAGTTAAATGTAATGTTGCACCTCCTCTTTTGTTTTAACTTCACTTGTATGTATACACAACGTATGATCTTGTATACACTTTATTCACCTTATCTACATAGATATGAAAACCACCTTGTAACCTTTTCCCCTTATGTATGTACTTCCATTGCTAAATTTGCAGTTGTCACTTTCCCCTCTAAAGATACAATACCTTGACTTGCCTTCCTATATTTTTGTCAACTTTAAAAAATATTATGATCTCCCATGGGTCATCCTTCACCCAACGTATTCGCCAAAGGCCTCCTATCACAGAAAAATCTTTGTCATACCCCATTTACAATGTCGTAGCCTCACCATTTATGAGGTGTAAGGTATGACACTTGTCAAGGTAAGAATAGACATCGACAATGTTGATTGTCGAGAATGGCATTTACCGCACTCTCAAGAGTACATTCATTAGTAGACTTGTCCATTTCGCCTACTTTTACATTTGAGCACTACACAAGAATGAGGTGCACAAAAATGTAAATACAAGAAAATAAGAGGAGGTCGATTTAGTTGTACATATCTTCCTATGCATTTACAAAACATTTAGCACATGCCATATACAAATAAAAGTCATGTGTTGTACTTAAAATTGTTATCTTATATCAATACAAAAAAAGTTGTCAATGAAAACTTATGGCCCTTCCACATCTAACATTGAATCTCTATCCATTTTCTTTTTTGAACGTTGACCTAGCAGTCATGTTGGACAAATTACATGTATGTGTCTTGGAACAATGGTGAATGAAACTCTTAATACGCATGGAGGTTTGTAGAGGATGTATTGAGGCTTGAATGGAATGATCCAAAATATTTTGGTGCATGAATAAATTTGAAAACAAATCAGATGGTGATGAGATTGTAGCAGAAACATGAATGCTAAGCTCCACACCTTAACAATTCACACCATCTTATAATTTCATTATTATTATCTAATTATGTGTCCATATTATATGTATAACAACATGGTCACAAGCTAAATTTATATGGTGAATTTTACCACTTGTTAAGTCCTTCATAAAACTATGTCATTTATTATATTGGCCCATGACACACTTTGTCGCCTCCTACACTTAAACATCTTACTTTCTATATATATTTCTCATTTTTTTGTTGTTTGTCAACCCACTTTCGAGGCACCTATACGAACATAGTAGATCAAGAGTGAGTAAGTACTTCTCCAAAGATACAAGTCTTTGACTCCACATTTAGGTATGGTCTCGACTCCACCTTTGCATCTTTGAGAGGGAACTATGAACATCATAATGAGATTTAGAATTGCATTACTTGATACTATTATATGTACATATTTGTGAATGATTTCTTTATCGATAAAAATGATCCAAAATATGAATAGGAGCAAAACTTTTGAATGCTCCCTATGGAGGAATACTCGAACATGACAACAAAACTCAACATAAAATATATTTCACAAAATAAAATTAAAAAAATTCAAATATCTTTACATCATCATCCTCTACATCATAGTTTGCAACTCATGTGTAATTGCGAGTTATTACACCTCAATATTTCAGGCTAGTTCGGACGGCAAATATGGTTGGTCAAACACGTTGAAAGCAAAAATGTTACGAGTCATGTAACATGTTTTCCATTTACATGCAGCCTTCCAATTAAAAAAATAGAACCAGATGTTGTAGTCATCGGCGGTCGTCTCTCTCTCTCTCTCTCTCTCTCTCTCTTCTGGGCAGTCGCCTCGTGACAGAGAAGACCACACCTTCCATACATTGCATGTGCTATAATAATATCAGCATTGCACATTTTCACCAGGCAAATCACTTTAACCCCTCAAATTTCTCCAACCCCAAAACAGTCATTTCTGAACAATTGAGGGATTCTGAGCTATGGATATTAATAACAGAGATGGCGATTTCAATTCGAATCCATATGCCATTGGCGGAAAATCATATTAGCAGTCGTCCTACTTATGTTCACGGCGCTTCTTTTCTTCCTAGGAATACAAATCAGAAAGCAATATCTTATTAGAATTTCTTTATTGACACATCTATTTGTTACATTTAGGTTCTCCAAGGTTGTCGAATGTTCCAGCTAAGAAGAAAACAAAACAAAATGCAAGTTCAATCTTTGCAAAATATTGAATCGATCTCCTCCTCAGTTTTGATGTTGGATGAAACTCGAAAAGGTTCTGCAATGAAGTGATGGCCAATAGACTGAAGAGGTTGATACCCCAGCTGGTTTAGGAGGCACAAGGAAGTGTTGCGGCAGGAATGTAGATTCTTTATGCAATTCCCATAGCATATGAGGCCATATAACAAAGACCTAGAACATTTGGTAGGCCCGGGAAGATGAAAAGTTCACCAAAGTTCAAATTTTCAAAAAGATTCCTAAAGGTTCAAATCTGTATAACATACAAAATTATACACAAGCACAAAAATATAATATGTATTGATATGGCATAGATATTCAAAGCTCTCTGCATGAGGTGATTTTGCAAGTGCATGATACAAATAACATTCAGAACCCTCGGTTATTAAACATAAACAAAAATTAAATGACCCAGAGTTTACCATGCATTTGGAATTTGGAGTTCAAATCCATAATTTTCAATTACGCATGTCATATGTGAATTTTAACCCACAAAGAATGTAACAGAGCTCTATACATACAACACTCTGATCCAAAGATAGTAAAATACATAAATCCTGGCACTTTCCTTTTACAATATATACAAAAGATGTCATAAGAGTTTGATACATATATATCATCAGAATTCACAATAGTAGTAGTTATTCAACAAAAACTAAAATCACATATTCCAGTGTTTATTATACTCCTAACCTTTATTATAATTCAAAGGCTATATGCTTTGAAGCTACAAATTTGGATCATCATCCACATCAATATGACCATCAAATCCATTTAGCTCCTCCTCCTCGGACCCACCCTCTTCCTCTCCATCCAAATACTTTTGCTTCCATAATTCATCATTTGAATCCAAATACTGAAACTTCGTGCACACACAACCCATCTTAGTAATATCCACAGTAGGCAACCCTTGCAAAATCAACATCTTTAGCTCTATAGGAAACATTATAAGTGATAGGGAAATGGCAAGTCAGCCATCTCGAGAGTGCAAGATACACTCATACAAAGCCCATCCTTCAAAACCTTTCACACCAAACAACACCTTCTCATAGCCCAAAACTCTTGGCCCTCACCAATTACATTGTTCCTTTCTAGGGATTTTCCAACATTCGACAATCCTATTAATCGATTTTTGAACCAGGGGAATTTAGTTTGTAAGCAATCACCTCCTTCAATGCACTATAAATTTGCACCATTTTCAGAAAGATTTATTCTGTGGGTATCGCCGCCATGACAGATCTAAACCTGAGCTTCATACTGTGACCAATGAATCAAGTAACTCCCTCAGATCGTCAGGGCAAAAACACATAGAATTTAATGTTATTATGGTCACATCTAAGAGAGGTTATCATGCTTCTCACATTTGATGGAATTCAAACTTGGACTTCTCACATCATGTACACCATGTGTAGAATTTCACCCATTAAATAATTTAACAAAGCTCTCTACATGAGGTGATTTTGCAAGTGTATGATACAAATAACATTCAACACCCTTGGTTATTAAACATAAACAAAAATTAAATGACCCGAGTTTGTCATGGATTTCCTCTTCATCAAAATAATTTTTCTTCCATAATTCATCATTTGAAGCCGTGTACCAAAACTTTGTGCACACACAGAACCCATCTTAACAATATCCACAAAGAGTCTAGCCCTTGCAAAATCAACATCTTCAACTTTGTAGGAAAAATTATAAGTGACAAGTGCATGGCAAGACGACCTTCTCACAGAGTGCATTATACATGCGCATACAAATCTCATCCTTAAAAACCTTCCACAACTCAAACAACACCTTCTCCTAGCCCAAAACTCTTGGCCCTCAAAGAATTGTATTTTTCCTTTCTAGGGATTTTCCAACATTCGAAAATCCTATTAATTGATTTCTCGAATCGGGTAATTCATTTTGTAAGCAATCACCGCTTCAAAGCCTACAAATTTGCACCATTTTTAGAAAGATTTATTCTATGAGTATCGTCCATGACAAAACTAAACCTAAGCTTCATGATGTGATCAATGAATCAAGGTAAATCCTCATATTGTCAGAAAAAACATAATGAGTTTAATGTTATTATGGTCACATCTTAGAGAGGTTATCATGCTCCTCACATTTGATGGAATTCAAACTTGGACTTTTCACATCATGTACACCATGTGTAGAATTTCACCCATTAAATAATTGACAAAGATCTCTCGCATGAGGTGATTTTTCAAGTGTATGATATAAATAACATTCAAAACCCTCGGTTATTAAACATAAAAAAAATTAAATGACCCAAAAGTTTGCCATACATTTCCTCTCCATCCAAATAATTGTGCTTCCATAATTCATCATTTGAAGCCGAGATACCGAAACTTCATACATACACAACCCATCTTAGCAATATCCACAACAGGCAGCCCTTGCAAAATCAACATCTTCAACAACCCCTATTCTCGTTGAAAATGAAAATTCAAATTAAAAAATCTCCAACAACCCCTATTCGGCATTGATTTTTCTGATTCACTTTGCATATATGAATAGTGGAGGCATAAACAAAGTTTTTCTCAAGGTATCCACAATATCAAGAATTATTTGAAGTAAATAATTTATACAAGAATTAGGTTTTGCATATATCAAGAATTAAAGTTTGTTTAAGGTATCCACAATATTGTGCAAAGTAAGGACGCTTGAAATTGACAAAGAGTGAAAGGTGACACTACGAAACAAAATCTTGGTAGGGCCATAAATTATTACAAGACAAAAACATATAATTGAAGCCTCAAATCTGACAACTATAAGATTTTCATAATGTTCCTCTATAGTAATTCAAAGATTCCAAATATTTGCCACTTTTTATAAAGTTACTCAAATCTATTTTCCTAAGTACACCTCTTTACATAACTAGAGAACATAATCGAATGCTTTCAGTACCTCTTTTACATAGGTATATCCACTTTATTTGGAACAACAAAGGCTTTGATTTTCCTCGTTATCTTTATCAAGTAACACCACCCTCCATGAATTTTAGATCCGAGCACACAGAGCTGCCCAATTTGCTTGTTAAGAGCAGGTTTGAATGGGCATGCATCAGTCTCTCTACATAAACATTAGTAGAAACATATTTGAAAGCATTCTTGGCTCTTATGATTACCCTCTTCTACCAGAAAGATACATACGAATTGAAATTAGTGATAAAAACCTAGCTAAATGTGCTCATTTAAAACCAAAACTTTTATAAACAAATAAAAACCGAATCCAATTTGTGCATTTCCTCATTGAGTTAACCAGGGCCCTTTCTTGAATGTACTTCCAAGGGCTTCATTTCATAGAAGAAGAAAACAATTGGATTCTCTATTGATGCAAATCCCACGATGTCTTCAAGTAATTCCATCAAATCGTCAAGAAAAACTTCATTTCTTCTATGCAATTCAACATCCAACTCCTAAAATATTGAAAATGTCAACAATCATGCACCCCATAATTAGCATACAATTCCTAAAATAGCGAAAACGCCAACAATCATGCAAATATTCAACATACAATTCCTAAAATAGCGAAAACATCAAAAACCCGTCAAAATTAATTGTTGTCAAAAACGTCAAAATGGATGTCAAAAATAGGTTAGTTCTGTGGATGACCATAGAGGCCTTTCCCATGGGGGGCACCTTCAGCGTAAAAATTAATGGAAACACAAATTAGAAGGCTAAAGTTCAATGTGAATGTAAGCAATCTACGACTGTCAAGGTTAGAACTCGACAAGGTATAGGAACATACACAATAAGCATTCTACAATGGCAATAAGGGTGGGATTTAATGGTGTCATTCCATACATTTTTAGTTTGTTTATTAAATTTGACATCTAATTGACCATCTTAAGGTAATTTTGACCATAAATTTGTTGTCTATTTGAATGTCATTAAAAAACAAAATCTTCATTTTTTTGTTTCTTTATTATCTTTTAAAATCTTTAAATTTTAAATTTTGATAAGTCGCTCTAAAACTAAGAATACCTTAATCATCTCGTAAATTTTGGGAACCTTTTTCATAAAAGATTTTTTTGTCATTTAAAATTAATATCTATTGAAGTCTTTCAAATAAATGTACTTAAGATCTATTTGGTAATCCTAACTAGACATGCCACAATTTAATTGGCTACAATAAATATTTGTGCACATGAGATATATAATGAGGGAATCAACGTTAAAATTTGAGTGACATGAGTTTTTGGAATTTAGATTTTAATTGCTGAGATATATAATATAATAATCAACTTCAAATTTTTAAATTCTAAATTAGGCATAAAACAAAAGCCAAGCCTCAAAGAAAACTATTGAAAATGATAGCTGCATAATTGAACTCAAACATTAACCGAGCATGACTCAAAATCTCATTAAAAGGGAGAAATAAAGAGAACTACTATAAGACTATATTATTCAATCCTCTATACAACTATTAATGTTGGGAAAATGCTCTACTATGGTTTGTCGATGTCACGCCGCCATTAACATTAGTAGAAAAAAAAATTGCTTCATACCTCTTATTTATAGTATCGTAGTTAATACCACCTTTAGAGTGGCTTTGGCATTTTGTGATGTCCCCTTCTCAATTCCTCTAGTCATTTCTACATGTGAAACTAACAAAATTGTGGATTCAAATGGTATCGAAACAATCGGAAAGTTTGTACTAAAGGTCTTCCAAGGTAGTGATCAAACACACAAAAACCTACATAATGTAGTGTTGGTTTGTCTTGAATTCAATAAGGAAAACAATTGTTTTGAGTAGTTTACATAGTTACATAATTTTTTCTTCGAGTTCCCTAAAAAGCACCTTAAAGGCATATGTTAATAGTGTGGGATTGTTCCTTGTGGCATTAATGTGGAAAGTGTTCAAAACCCGACTAAAGGTTTTTTCTGTTTAGATTTGATAACTCTAATCATTACAGAGCCATCTATTTGGATTCAAAACACACTTCTTATGTTTTAGCACTAGACGTAATATTTTTTATTACTAAACAAGCTAAACTAAAAATATGAATGTGGATAGACTTTTTGATCTATCATTTCTTACTTGGAACTTTATAAACTAGTTGATAAATTCATTGATTCATTTTATAGGGTTTGTACAACTAAAGTTCTACATTCAAGATATGAGATTGCATTCAAGCGCTTTTTCAACACAATGTAAGGAGGGCTTGACAAACAAGTAAGTTGGCATCATGTGGGCTGAAGTTACAACTTAATAGGTTAAAAAATATCATTGATGATGTGTTTAGAAGTAATCTTAATGTAATTAGTTTTTCCTTTTAATGTTGGTTTGCTAGAAAACTTGGCATTAAATGTGGGGGATGTTAGCTCAACGTACTTGACTTTGTTTATATACAACAACTTAGCTTTGCACTCTTTCAAAGTGTGGCATAGATGGTAAAAGATCAAAACTTATCAAAAATGACCAAGTCTTGCAAAGGAGAAAGAAATCTCTATGTAAATAAGTCTTAACTCAAGATCAAAAAACATTATTCATTTTGGTGAGCACAATTTTGTAGCACAACACATAATTTATATAATGAGACCCATGGATTCATCTTGTTTGTTGTCATACACAAATTTCTCATATTCCTTTTGAAAATCTAAAGGTGTATCTCACAATGTAGACCACAAACCCTTAAAAACAAGTAGTGACATATCTAGCATCCGGTGGCACTAGAGTATCCTTGATATGGCCAAGGGTTGAGTGCTAAGTGTCAAGACTAGAGCCATCCAAATAAGAGATCCAAAAAACTTGCAATTTAAATCTTCATCACAAGTGACTCATTGTTCCTATATGAGAAAATGAATAAGCGTCGAAAATATCTTGACGTTCTAGATGATGATATATGATTAGATTGACGAGTATACAAAAATGGTGAACTTGATAATTGTTCAACTTGGATCCACACTTTTCCTATAAATTCGGATCTTCAAAAAAACCATAAAAATCACCACGAACTCAATATTTTTTTTTGAAATTCATATTTTTTATCACTATTCAATAAAAATAGTTTTAGATCTAAGAAAAATTATAATCTATCAAAAATGAAAAAAAATGTGCGAAAAAAGCCTTAAAAGTCACTTTAGCTCAAACAAAAAAACATAAGGTTTTTTGAAAACCCAATATTTGGGTTGTATCAAAAATATGATAAAAGGTTTGGGAAGTAGTGTGGGAATTTTGATTTGGTTAAAAAGTTAAAAATCCGCAACTCGCACTACAAGATCTAAGGCTCTAAGACCATGAAATATTGGTATATGCCAAAGGATTATACATCTTGTAGTATGCCTCACACCAAGATGAATCTTAATTTGCAAAGATACAAAAATATATTACATTGAGATTGAATTGTAAAAGGTATTTGCAAAAATAATCTACAATGTACATATGTGAGTGTATATATAGTTGTAACAAGAGCTATCTCCCCTTTTCTTATTGGCCCCACTAAAGGTGGTACTCTAATAGATAACATTAATTAGATACATATCTTTATTTATTTTAAGCCTAGACATAATGTACTAGCTATAGAAGCTAACTAACTAAGTTAACTTAACAATTAGGTGCATATAGTATGTTGCACCAATACTAGATTAAATAAACTAAAAATTAAAAATTAGAATCAAACTCTCTTACTTCCTAGTAACTCCTCTCCTTTGACTATCAAGGGTTATCAATCTATAACCAATAAATAACATATATATATATATATATATATATATATATATATAGTCCTTCCTATTACAATCATATACTAAGAAAGTAATAATTTTATTCGATAACACTCAATGTGAATGTGAAGAGAACTACAAATATCAATTACCCACTTCACCATCATTCCTTATTGTAATTTTATCACCTCACCCATCTTTCTCTTCTTTCAAGTCAATCCAAATAAATATATGGTTATTGATCTTGTTTCCTTCCTCTTCTTCCTCTATATTTAAGGCAAAAATAATAATTGTATTACGTTGACAACCCAATTCATATATTTTATTTGTACATTGGGTTAATCACTATTTGTTTATTCTACTTCTTATTTTTTTCCTTTGAAAGAGGAGGTGCTACTTTTACTACAATTATTACAATGAACAAATGAAAGAATTCATTGTGGTTTAATATCTAACTCAACATCAACAAGCCATTGCCCGCCAATTCATAGATTTCATATAATGCTTCATGGTTGGTTCTTTTTAGTTGTTGCTCTCTTTAGACGGCCGTGTGTAGAATATGGGGCCATAAGGGAGTGCAAAGGCCAACTCTCTTATAATATTGTAAAATGTGTGACCTATTATACTCTATTAGTTTGCCCTTAAAGTCTTGTATTTATACACATTTACACCGCTTATTGCTATAATCTTCTCATCACGATATCTCCCTAAAGATGCGCAATTGAATACATATGCATGGCTTGCATTAATAATTTGAACTCAAGATACATGCTTTCTATTAATGTTATGTCATTCCATAGAAGATCATGTTATTTGCCTTTAACATCCCATACTATTATCACAACATATTAAGAAAATTGCTAGATGTGCAAACCCAATATTATCTCTTCCCTTTATAAGAATGTTTGTCTTAGAGCTTACATTTACGCCTACCATCCTTGTCATATTCCTTAGATATTTCCATCTAATCAATTTCTAACCTATTAACAACAATGGTAAGTTATTTCATTGCACATTGTCATACTTCAAATACTTATAGATCTCATACTCCTAGGGAAAATAAGACCATATATCAATGACTATTGATAGTGTAGATGTCAATTGCAAATAATAGTTGTGTTAACATATTCACGACTTTTAGTTATATTACTAGATCTAAAATATATATATTTATTTCAATTGTAATGCATCGTAACTAATGTTAGTGTGAATAGAGGTATTTTTTAGGGTATGCTCGATTGGAATTTTGTTATTTTCTTTTGTTGATCCGGGTGCTAAAATTATTTATTGTTTTATATTAGATGTGTGATTTACCATGGCAAATCACACATCTAATATAAAATTACAATAAGGAATGATGGATCAAGTGGGTAATTGATATTTGTAGTTCTCTTCATATTCACATTGAGTGTTATCGAATAAAATTATTACGAGTAAATGCATTATAACAAATATACATATCATAATACTAAGATAGTTGTTAAGGTGACTCTTAGAAGATATTAGTTTTTCACTATAAAAACCTTAAAATAGTGTAACATCTACTTTTTGGGTTGTAACCTTTTTCTTGAAATTACTTTAAAAATTCCCTTAATTATTTTACGTATAATTTTTAAATTACACTTCTAATCGATTGATCATTGGTTCATTGGTGAAGTTGTTTGGTGACAAAGAATCTACCAATGATCAATCTTTGTTGAATGTAAATACCCAAAACTTTTAAAACTAGAACCTTACCGAGACAAATTTAATGGTGTGGACAACCCTTGAATCTTAAATCTAAATATAAAAGGCCTTTAAATAAATCAACCTTAAATTTTAAAAGCAAAATACACTTTTAATATTGGGTTTGATACCCTTCCCCATAACTAATTTATTGTTGTGGAACAAAACTCATAAATGTAAGTAAGTCCACACCAAAACACGAAAAGTGGGCAGTGGGCAGGAAAGTTTCAATTGAAATACGATTATTACATTACACCACGGTCTTATAATCGTACAACCGGGCGGCGGCAGGAAAGCGGACAGACGACCAGACGCGAGATTCCGACGACAACTGTGGTTGGTCTAAAACGTTGAAAGCGAAAATGTAGGAGCCATGTTTTCCATTTACAGGCGAGCTTCAAATGAAAACGACACAACCAGTCGTTGAAGTCATAATCAGTCGTCTCTCTCTCTCTCTCTCCGGGCAGCCGCCTCGTGATAAACAAAACCGCACCTTTCATACATTGCTATAATAATAAGATTTCGCATTTTCATTGCCAATCACTTAAATTCCAATTTCAGAACGCAAAAACAGTCATTTCTGAACAATTGAGGGGTTGTGAGCCATGGATAATAACAACGGAGATGGCCATTTCAATTCGAAGCCGTATGCCATTGGCGGGAAAATCGTATTAGCAGGCATCCTACTGATGTTCATGGGGGTTCTTTTCTTCCTAGGACTCCACATCTACGCCCGCTGCTTCTGGAACCGCTCAATAGGAGAGCCCCGGTGGTGGGGTGGCTCGTCTCGACGGCGTCGACCGGTGTTGGACTCGGCGAGGCTTCACAGAGTCGGGCTGGAGAAATCGGTAATCGAAACTCTCCCCGTGTTTGTGTTCCGCGCAGAGAATCACAAGGACGCGGAGGGGTTCGAATGCGCGGTTTGTTTGTGTGAATTCGAGGAGGGGGAAAAGGCGAGATTGTTGCCGAAATGCAATCACAGTTTCCACATCGACTGCATCGACATGTGGTTCGACTCGCATTCGACCTGCCCGCTCTGTCGGACCAGCGTGGAACCCGACCCGGCGGTGGCGGAGGTCGACGGCGGCTCGGCGGCGGTCGGGGAGACGTCGGGCACGGCGGGCGAAGAACAGGGGCGAGCGTTTCCATCGCGATCGACGGCCGGGCCGATCTGTGCGATTTGTGCAGGGATTCCGACGTGGAGGCCCTCCCGTCGCAGACTTATCCCACGAATGTTCTCTTCTGGGGGACTCAGAACCGTGTCAGTTTGCGGCCGAGCTCGAATTTGGGCGAAGGGAGCTCGTCTCGGAAGTCGATGGACAGAATTGTGGTGGACATACCGCCCAGAAGGCCCGATAGCTTTCTTCTCCGAGGGATCCTCAGCAGCAGCAGCGCTTTTCTCCCGGCGGGCCGTCGTCTCTCAAGTCGCCCATAACTCGGCTCAATTCGTTAAGAAGGATTTTAAACAGGGCGGTTCCGCAGAGTCCAGACGGTAGTGTTCAAATTGAGCATGGCGGTCCGGCCAAGGTCCAAGTATAAAGGGATTTTAAGGTTCTTGCAACCCAATTTATGAGTACACAAGATTTTGTTGGCCATGCTGATGAATCCATTTCTGAGCCACGCAGGACAGGGGTAAATTAGATTTCAGCCTGAAGGCGCGGCGGTAATTCCATGAATCCTGCCAGTCACAGCCCTAAATACATACCATTGATATGCCAAACTCTTCAAATAACACCTTGGTATCTTATTAAAAAAGTCTGAGAATTGATAAAAGCTAGTTGGGTACTCTGAATGTCCTACTTTAGTCAGGTATACTTAGCAGTTAGCATACCTTTTCTTGGGTATGTAGAGTCGATGGAAATCGAGTTCTATTATGTATATACACGAATAAATTCATGTGGTGTTAATGAAATTTGATACATTTCGATATAACGTGATGAAAACGTAAATTGAAAAGCTGAAGTACACTTCTCGATATAGCTTGATGGAAACGCAAATTAGAAGGCTAAAGTACAATGGAATCCACTTACTATCGAGGTTAGAACTCTTCTTTGGTACAACTATGTGCATAATAAACGTTTTACAATGGTAATAAGAGATGAGATTTAATGGTGTCATTGTACACATTTTTAATTTGTTTATTAAATTTGACATTTAGTTCATTGTCTCAAGGTAATTTTGACCATAAATTTGATGTCTATTTGAATGTCATTAAAAAAATTAAATTCTTTATTTTTATTGTCATTTAAAATCTTTAAATTTTGATAAGTGAATCTAAATAATAATACCTTTATCATTTCTTAAAGTTTGGGACCCTTTTTCATAAAAGAATGTTTTTGTCATTTAAAATTAATTACACTGTAAGGCATTTTCCCTATGAGATGTTGCTTGCCGAGTCTAATAACCGTCAGAAATCAGACAACGGAGAGAAGTTTGGAAGGGTGCGTTGAAATCCTACTACAGTGTTGCTTCATGCTTAGTTGTTCACTCACATAATTAGATGCGTCTTTTGGTTGATAGGGTTGGAATTCTCCCACAGGTGGAAACGGCGAGTGAAAGTGCCATATTGTCTCTCAAAGTAATGCCATTGTCATTTTTATCCACGTAATCTGTAAAATATGACCAGATTCTTCCACGTGGACTTTCACATCCTCTGTCTTCAGACCTACAGAACCAAAACAATTTTTTTAGAGAGTTTGTAGTGATAGGTAGGTCATGAGTTCGATTCTCAATTTATCCCTAATATACACAGTGGAACAAGGCGGTTCCAGTGACACTAAAAAAACAGTGATATGAAAAAAAAAAACCAGAAAGGGCGGCTTTGAAAATGTGGGTGCGATCAATTTCAAGCCTGTCGACCAAAATATGAGTCGTGGCTACCCTACCATTTTTGCAGAGTTACGAGGAGAGTTAGGATCCCAACGGTAACTCACGAGGTCCAATGGATCCCACGCATCGACATTGAAGGAGTCGAACAGACCCGACCTCCTGCTGCCATTCACATGATGTGTCATCGATATGCCTTATGTACGCCCCGAGAATCAAACCTTCGACCTCAACACTAACAAAAATTCACCAAAACAAGTGGAGTATTTGGTTTTAACAACTATTGTGTCGAGGTTGAGTGTTATATATAGTGTAAAAAATTAAGAAACGAAGCGTTTCTAAATTCTTTCTTTCTGTGGAGATTTCCCCATAAAGCGTTACGGTGTTCATAGTGTCAGCTGTGTATTTGGGAATTATTTTGTTTGAGAAGAAATAACTTCTCCCGAGGTAATTTTTCTGTTGGTTAAAATAGACTCTTTTTTTCTTTGGTTTTTGCTCGCAAGTTACAAAACATAGGAATTTACTATTCGGTGTCTTTTACATGTTTAGCCTATACCAAAATTAGATAAAGCTTTCCCTTACATTTGAGTGCCTCAAAATTTGATATTCTTTGTCTTACCGTTCAAGGAATAGGGTATCCAATTCATCTTCTTTCTTTTTTTTCTCTCTAGGGTCTTTGGTCATTGCCTTACAACCATATCCGACCATATCCGTGTCGTGAACAATTTTAGAGAGTGTCATTTAGGATAAGAGGACCCATGGAAGGGTGTTGCATTCTTCTTTCTACCTTGGAATGTACCTTTTGTTATCTTCCTTGACTCATTCTCCTCCGTAGAACCTTGTAAAGTGAATGCCTCCATTCATACTTACACGCATCTAGCATCTCTTCGCGCCACTAACGGGATCACTCAAATTTTCTTGGAGATCAAGATGATACATCTGAGCACAAATAGATATTATTTGGGCAGAACAATTTAAGTTGCGAAAGGTGGGACATGCATGTATTTAAATCCCACCTTTTCTTTCCAACTTTCCATTCATGTCTTTGTCTTATCTAACAAATAAAATGTTATCTGATCCAAAATCTTGAATGGCTCATATTGAGTAAACACAAATCCTCCATTTCATCGATAAAAAATAGATTGTAAATACATACACCATCACTTATATATAAACAAAAAAGAAAGGCTAGGTATAAATTATTTAACAGAAATAAGATTGATAGCCTTTTTCAATGTACAATGATGCAAGCAAATGTTGAGTACTCACATATATCAGATGACTCTATATTATTTGGTCATTGAATTCGATTTGTATTTTTGGGATCAATGGGCCTGAGTCTTTGCATTGATTATCCTCTGAGCTCAACATCGTATTACATCATGGATCGACATTGAGTATTGTGATTCATATTTGCTTGCACCTGGCATTTCCTCGCACCACTAATAAGATCACCCAAGTTTACATCTTCCCTCGACTCACCCTT
This sequence comes from Taxus wallichiana var. yunnanensis, assembly GCA_018340775.1. Taxonomy (NCBI): domain Eukaryota; kingdom Viridiplantae; phylum Streptophyta; class Pinopsida; order Cupressales; family Taxaceae; genus Taxus; species Taxus wallichiana. The sequence goes on along the minus strand of CM031240.1, from coordinate 141,874,929 downwards.
TCTTTCACTTCACATGTGATGGTTAAGCATTGAATTGGGAAACTCTCCAAACTACTAGACTATGTAGGCTACACATGTCTCCATTCATCCACATATAGGCTGAATCTTTTCCATATGTCCTCGATTGAAATCCATGCATTTAGATTAGTTGGCTCATTAATAGATTATAATATTCACACCAATCAACCAAATTATAATATTCAAATTAAAGTATACCCTATTTATAACCTTGGATGAGCTAGATGATTGTAGGAGGATGCATACAAACACACACAAAAAAATCTTTTTTTTTAAAGTGGCATTCTTTGTAGTGCCTTACACGCATTGGGGAAATGAAATATATATCTTTTGTATCATATTTATCAAAATCATATTGCATCACATGGATCTCGTATTAAGTATTGTGATTCATACTTGTTCACATCTGGCATCTCATCGCACCACTGACAAGATCACCTAAGTTTGCATCTTCCCTCGACTCACCCTTTGTTTCACTTTGCATGCGGTGGTTAAGAAATGAATTGGACGACTCTCTAAACTACTAGACTATGTAGGCTACACATGTCCCCATGCATCCACATATGGGTTGGAATATTTTCCATCTGTCCTTTGTTGACATCTATGCATTCATATTTGTTGGCTCATCAATAGGATTATAATCTTCAAACGCATATTGCAACACCGTGAAAAATCCACGTAAGATAGAGACGATATACTGGAACACAATGTCCTCCCCTCCATCGAACCCTTTCTTAATAAACCTTCATTCTTTCCATCTTTTTCACTTCTTCATTTTTACATTCTTCACTCCCTCTAAAGTATCATGAAGATTTATTTCATGTAATGGAGGTCAATTTTGGTCAAGACAAAGCCATAAATCCTGGCAATATAACCATTGATAGCTCTGACATGAACCATATGGCTGATGAGGAGTTTTCTACACCAAACGAGAATGAAAAGTATTATGAGAGCCAAACACCTAAAGCAACAACTAAAACTCAATCCACAAGGAAAAAACGAAAAGCAATATCCAAAGCTACATGTCTAAAAGATATTATTGTTGAGAACAATAAATCACATGCTTTACAAGTGGCCGAGGATGGGCGAATGAGACACTATGAAAAGGACTTTGTTTTGCTTGAACAACGGATGCAAAGGGAAGATGTGAATGAGGAAAGGCTGATCAAAATTGAAGAACAAAAGATCAATGTGCAAGTCAATTTGGTTTCAACTCTAAATTCTATTGGGCAGGCCATGCTTAAGATTAGTGAATCATTTTCCAACAATAAATGATTATTCTCCTTATGTAGCCTTTTCTCATCCTTCCATCAACTCTAACTTGTTGGTGGAAGGATGCCCGCTCGAAACATTTGGTTTTCGATGCAAAAGAGGACCTTGAAGCAATTTCAAATGCTGAGGTTGAATCTGACTTTGTCCCTGAAACCCCTTTATCGGAAAATCCTATTGCCAATAGCAAGGAAATTGCAGCAAATTTATCTCATATAGTTGTTGACAAAGAAAGAGAAATTGTCTCATGAAAACAATGATGTTGTTTCAGTTGGAACTTTTGCTACTATGGAAAATTCTCCTTTTTCTAACCCTCCATTCGTGGAGGCTTCATCAGGTTGGGTAACTGTCCGTAAAAAGAAAAAGTTTATTTTAAAGAATGACACTTCTCCGCCTCGATGATTCATCTCTCTTTTGGTGTTTGGCTGTTCTACATTGTCCCTTGTCTTTTCCGAACAGTGGTTTTTGGTTTTGCCAGTCTGCCGCATAAAGCATCTTGCAGATTCGATTGTTGTTTTTCAACTTTTTTTTGCTGAATTGTTGCTAGACGTTGGTACTTTTCTGAGCAGATTGTTTTCTGCTGTAGGGCTTCCATGTTTTAATCTTGGCTTTTGAGCCTTCCTGTACAAGGGTATAGTCCCTTTCAAAAAACTATTTGCCAATAATAAAAAAAAATTGAATTACCTACTTGAGTTCTAGCTCATTGTTATTAGTTGTTGCTCTAAATGTAATCATAAAGTTCATCATGCAATTTATTGTATAAGATGAAATTTTAATGTTATTTCTTGTCATCTTTGTTGAATTTGATAAAACCATATTGTATGTTGATGTTACAATTTGTTGTTATATTTTGTAGTCAAAGTGCAAGCTTCTCAATGACATTGATCTAGGATTTGATTGTGGATTTTTCATTTTTGTAGGGAGGATTTTGCATTGTCATCTTCAACAACATTTGTTCTCATCAAATGAATTCTAATTCAGCAAAAATAATAAAAATCCTCATGGCAAGTGCATCTATTATTGTCCAATTGGCATTGCAAATTTGGTATGATATTCAAGGTTCAAACAATATGCAACATGTATCAAAGAAACGTAAGATATGTTCATCTGCAAGTACAAAGTCTTCAAATGTTGAAATGGATGGGGAAATCTACGCAATCACTTCAGAGCAAGAAAACACAATCCTTGAAACAAATTTATCAAATTCTCAATTTGAAGGGAGGATTTACAATGAATGGTATATTAAGCCTCGTTCATTGCATTGGTGGAACCACTATAGTTTTTAAAGTTACATGTGATGATGAACGATTTCGTAGCATTTTTAGGCTTCCCTATTCATTATTTACATCTCTTTGTGAATTGTTGAATGAAGACCTTCATCAAGGTGATATACCATTATCATTGGCAAGATCTATAAAGGGTAGGGTGTTTTTCATTTGAGAAAAAAGTGGCCATTGCAGTTTTGTGGTTATCATCTGGAATGACAATGATTGCCATTAGTGAGCTATTTGGTTGTGGGAAGTCAACAATGGTAAGAATTATAAATAACTTCATTAATTCTATGCACAGTCGTTTGAGAAGTCATATACAATGGCCAAGTAACAATTTAATGATTGAGCATGTGAAAAAGAAGTTTTTGGAAAAAACAAGGCTTTCCAAATTGTTGTGGTGTTATAGATGTAACTCACATCCAATTTGAACTTCCATCTAATGAGTGTTCATCTGATTGGTATGACAAAGATCATAACTATAGTATGTCGTTGCAAGCCATTGTCGATAGTAATATGTGTTTCATGGATGTTTTCACTGGGTGGCCTGGTTCAGTCAATGATACTAGACTCTTGTGGAATTCTTCTTTTTACAGATTGTGTGAAGGTGGGGAGAGGCTAAATGGTCCTTCCATTTCCATTGGTTCAACAACCATGAGAGAATATATTATTGGTGATGGTAGTTATCCATTATTACCATGGATAATTACTCCTTTTCCTGGAGCGTCAACAAACAATCAAAGAGATTTCAATTTTAAGTTATCCTCAACAAGAATTGTTGTTGAATGTGCATTTGGAAGGCTAAAGAACATATGGCACATTTTTCATTCCAAGATTTCTCAACCTAATTTGCAAATGTTGCCAAAAACATTTTTTGTGTGTTGCATATTGCATAATATGTTGTTAACATATGAAGAGGATGATTGTGATGCAGTTGATGTCAATGACAATGAATACAATGTATCAACCAATGAAGGCTCAAGCGATCCAACTGCAATATTAGCTTCGATTGGCATTAATGGAATTTGTCAATGGAAGGAATGGAGTGGACCATGTAGAATGAAAAAAGTTTTTTGCTTTAACTATGCTTTCACATTTTGCAAATAATAATGGATAATCATTGTTGTAATGATACAACCTAGTTTTTGTCATTTCAATTTCAATAAATTTATTAGAGAGACTTGAAATGCAATTTAAGAGTGAAAATTGAAACAGAGTGTAATGGATTTTTGATTCCCGTGATGTTGGGACTGATTAAGTTTTGGTTTAAGAAGCATGAGATCTTTCATGGTTAGTTTTGTGTTAAGGTCCTTCATGTGGTTAGTATTTTTAAATGAATGCTTGATTACATCAATTAGCAGGGCAATGAATGAAGCATTGAAGGTTTGTTAATCTATGCTCAATCCATTTTAAAATTTTGTGAATGGTTATTGTACTTCAAGGTTACTGGATATTTCTGTAAAATAACAATGGCATATCTTGCTTAGACTGATTTGCAGGCAAAATGAACGAAGCCCTTGATTCAATTTGTAAGCTTCGTCCCTAGAAAGAAAGGCCATGTTTCATTGATTGAGATTGGCAACAGATGGCATAGTGGGTGAGGGTGTGTAGTAATCAGAACGTGTAGCACCTCCTTCAGCTCACCTGCTACATAAAGTTGTGAGATTGTGATTGAGATTGGCAACGGATGGCATTGGCATTGTATGATTATAATTGGGGATAGGAGGACAAACTACTCACCCTCTCTACATAATGCTATGAGATTGTGATTGACATTACTCTACTTTAATCTGTGTTGGAGGCCTGACATGGCACAAGTTTGGGTGAACTTGGGTTGAGGTCTGATTGGAGCAAAAGGGGGACTATGACACCTAGTTTTGGCGCCATGTCCAACAACCAATCACCCAAATACTTTTTATCTTATCTTTTGCAAGCATATTGAATTCTCGACAAGGAACGTTGTGGTAATAAGTTTAAACCCCATCAAAAATATGAGTTTCAGCTTTAAGCTACGCGGAAGCCAGAAAATAAGATTAGTGGCTCTTGATATACTTGCATCTGCTGTTTTATTTCTTTTACTACGCTAGCATCCTTGTTCTGCCAAAATGGAGCTTTGGACAGGTTAGGCGTCCAACAAAGCATAAAAATAGTTTTCTATTTTGATGTCTTATTTGAGTAGTTGGTGGTGCCTTGAATTGTAGCATCTTATTTGCATCTTGAGGCCCTGTTGTAGAATGATATTTGCAAAGAAGTTGTAGCATGTGTGTTTTTTTAGTATTTACAACAACCTCAAAATAGTTATGCATGAGACCATAGATAAGGTTTAACCCCGTAATTCTTTACAACAACTACTGAAAACAAACTTGTATGGGACCGCAAACTGATTTAAGCTCATGTTTTTGCTCAACATCCCCTGCTGAATAAAAATAGTAAACCCCAGTACGAGACCACGACCTAACTCTCCTCATTCATTAAACATACATCCCTCATCATTCGTGTGGCCGCCCTTCAACTTTTCTATTACACTTGTATTGTATTTTTGCAATTTAGAGTAGACCTCGGATCAATTAAACCCCAAATGTAAATCCGGACTCCACACCAAAACACCACAGTACTCGGGAGGAAAGTTTCAATTGGAAAACAACTACCTATTACACCGTCTTAGAATCGTACAAGGTGAAGGGGGCGGGCAGAAGACCAGACCGCAGATTCCGGGCTACTTACGATGCCAAATGTGGTTGGTCTAAGACTACCATGCCAAAATGTTTTCCAGATACAGGCGACCTTTCAATTAAAACAACACAACCAGGTGTCTTTTCTGTCATCGGCAGTCGTCTCTCTCTCTCTCCGCGAAGCCGCCTCATGACAGAAAAGACCGCACCTTCCATTCAGTGCTTGTGCTATAATAATATCAGCATTGCGCATTTTCATGGCGAATCACTTCAACCCTCAAATTTCTCAAACCCCAATTTCACAACGCAAAAACAGTCATTTCTGAACAATTTAGAGCTTCTGAGCCATGGATATTAACAACGGAGATGACGATATCAGATCCAAGGCGTATGTCATTAGCGGGAAAATCGTGTTAGGAGTCGTCCTACTTATGTTCACGGTGGTTCTTTTATTCCTAGGACTCCACATCTACGCCCGCTGCTTCTTACGCCGCTCATTAGGAGAGCCCCGGTGGCGGGGCGGGTCATCTCGACGGCGTCGACAAGCGTTCGCGGGGGCCGCGGACCCGGCGAGGGTTCACAGACTCGGCCTCGAAAAATCGGTGATCGAAACCCTCCCAGTGTTTCTGTACCGTGCAAAAATCTAAAGGACGGCGCGCTGAAATGTGCGATCTGTTTGTGCGAATTCGAGGAGAACGAGAAGACGAGATTGTTGCCCAAATGCAGTCACAGTTTCCATATCGACTGCATCGACATGTGGTTCGACTCGAATTCGACCTGTCCGGTCTGTCGAACCAGCGCCCGACCCGACCCGCACACGTCGAAGGTCGACGGCGTGTCTGTTGCGGTCGGGGAATCCTCGGGTACCGCGGGCGAAGAACAGATGTCGACTGTTTCCATTACTGTCGACGGAAACCGTGAGGCCGAACTGTGCCCTTCCCACAACCGGGTCGGTTTGTGGTCGAGCTCGAATTTGGTCGAAGGGAGCTCGTCTCGGAAGTCGATGGACAGAATTGTTGTTGAGATACCGCCGAGACGACCCGATAGCTTTTCTTCTCCGAGGGATCATCATCAGCAGCAACTCTCTTCTCCGGGCAGGCCGTCGTCTCTCAAGTCGCCCACAACTCGGCTCCATTCGTTAAGAAGGATTTTAAACAGGGCAGTTCCGCAGAGTCCAGACGGTAGTGTTCACATTGAGCAAGGCGGTCCAGCCAAGGTCCAAGTATAAAGGGAATTTAAGGTTCTTGTAACCCAATTTAAGGTTTTATCGCCAATGTTGATGAATCCATTTCTGAGCCACGCATGACAGGTGTAAATGAGATCTCAAAGGCGCGACGGTAATTTCATGATTCCTGCCAGTCACAGCCCTGAAAATATACCATTGATGTGCCAAACACTGCAATAAAAACATCAGATAAGTCTGAGAATTGGTAAAAGCTAGATTGGCACCATGAATGTCCTGCTCTGGTCAGATACTGGCATGTATTATTATGTATGACGTAATGTAAATTGGAAAGCTGAAGTGTGGTTTTCGCTACGTATTAAGTACTTGATGGGAACCAAATTAAGGGGTTACACTCTGAGTGTAAGGGGAATCCCCTAAGTAGAGTTATAATGTTGAGCCTGCGGGCCTATATAATAGATGTTTGACAATGGCACTAAGGGGTGAGATTTAATGGTGTTATAGTATATATTCTTATTTTGTTTATTAATGTTGACATTTAGTTGACTGTCTCAAAGTAATTTTGACTATAAATTTGATGTCTATTTCAATATCATTTTAATATTGAAAGATTATTTTTGTCATTTAAAATTAATACTATGAACATTTTTCAAGTAAATATATTCGAGATACTTTTACCAGAATTAATTATATTTAAGAGCTATTTGTTAATTCTAACAAAAGGCACCACAGTTTAATTGGCTACGATAGAGATACATAACGAGAGAATTGGTTTTATAATAAGAGAATTGGCGTTGAAATTTGAGTGACATGAATTTTTAGAATTTTAATTTTAATTGTTCGATTTTTAATACAATAAACTTCAAATTTTCAAAATATAAATTATGTTGATTATTAATATAAAATATTAAGTAGACTTAAGCATATTTAAAAACCTTGTATAACAAGTTATTAAAAAAACAAAGTCCTTAACACATACGACTAAGTTTTGTTCTCAAGTAGAGTCTGCTACTATCTTTTCTTTTTTGATAAAAGATAATTTTATTAAAAATCTCCAAAAGAGGTGTTATGAAGAAGACGCGTCATTTAGGCATAAAATCAAAAGCACTAATAAGGTCGAATCTCGAGAAAACTATTGAAAATGATAATTGTATAATTGGGCTTGGTAGTTAGATAAGCATGACTCAAAATCTTATAGTATAAGACTATAGTATACACTCCTCTATTTAATTTTGAAAATTGGAAAAAGATTTTTTTAGGGTTTGTCAATGTCACACCACCATTAAAGTTGGTAGGATTTTTTTGCTTTTGTACCCCTTATTTATTGTACCATAGTTAATAACACCCATATGGTGGCTTACGCCTTTTATAATGTCTCCTTCAACGACTCAAGATAATCACTTCTACAGTGAAACCAACAAAGCTATGGATTCAAATGCCACTAAAGAAACCAAGAAAGTTCGTCTCAAGGACTTCCATGAGGTAATGACCAAACACTTGAAAACCTACATGATTTAGAGTTAGATTGTCTTGAATTCAATAATGCATGCAACTATTTTATGTAGTTTACTCTAGTTAAACGTATTTTGTTAGAGAAGTCCCCTTGAAAGCACCTCAAAGGCTTGGGTTAATAGTGCATGGATTGTTCCTCGTGGCATTAAGGTGTTCAAAACCCGACTTGAAGGTTTTTGTTTAGATATAATAACCCTCATCATCGCATATCCATCATTGCCCATGACCCACAGTTTAGTCAAAATGTGTTTCTTGTAGTTTCGCATCGGATGCGGGATTTTATTCTAATTGAACAAGCTAAACTCAAAATCCCATTGTGCATAGAATTTCTTGGTATGTCATTGTTGTTTTTGAACTTCATAAACCAAATAAAAAGTCATTTGAAAAACCTAAGTTCTATGTGGAACGTCCACAAAAACATGTTTTCACTTGAGGTGGATCTCTCCAAAGACCTCAAAGAAAATATTGATATTTAAAGTGGTGGCAAGAAGCTAACGCAACGTGTATTACACATCAATATACCAAATACTTTCTTTCATTTTCATACCACGAACCACAAAATTCATGATTGCACATTGATGGCCAACTCTTAACCCATGCCTACGTCTAAGCCCACACCATAGGCTCGTAAGGTGCACAAGAATCCGTTGATGAATGGACTATAACGACTAATAAGTGTCGTTTGTAGCAAAACCCGCACATGGGGGAAAACATCAACTCTTATGTACAAACCCATGGCGGGTCCTCAAATCCTAACAAAGCCCCAATAGCTTTCCCCTAGGTGTCTACCCCACACATAATGCACAATCCACAATCCACAAGTCAGTAATTTTTATTTCTTGCTCACATAGTTAGGCAATGGTGTTTCAACCTCCATCGAGGTGAAAAACACAAATGTGACAAATAATTTGGCGGTCTTAGACCGCAATAAAATTCTTTGTTGAGAATGCAACGCTTCACCACCTCTAAAGGATAGTAAATAAGCACAAGACAAATAACAACTATTTACTATCAATGATTATATGAAAAGAAACCAACGTTTATATTTTGCTAACAACTTGTTAGTGTTAGTCGATGAGGAGGAGGAGGACTACATGCAAACAAATTTTATTCCATGACTTTTTATTTATGGAATGTTAGAGGACTCAGTAGATCTTCCTGCAAGTATAGTGTTAGGGATATATGTCATTTGTTTGACAAGATGAATTTTTTTCGCATGCAAGAAGTTAAGATTACTAGATTTTCACTCAACGCTCTTGTTGTATCTATTTGGTCGAGGGGTGTTGTAAAAAAATAGCCCTTCACTCTCACCTCATGTGGTCACACGAGGCTAGATCATACTCATCAAGTCATGTGGAACTTGTTTGATATTAATGGTGAATCACTTGGGATTTCCAGAATTTATGTATCCAACAATTTTATTGAAATGACAACCTTTTGAGGTGGCTTGCTAACTCACTTCCGATACCAACTGGATCCTATATGGTGACTTCAACATGATTGAATCTATATAATACAAAGAAAAAATCTTTTTGATGTAGTGGTGCAATTGGTAAAAGAGAGGAATGGTTTTATTTAGGATTTAAATGGGGATTGTTAAAGCCCAACCACAATGATAACATCTCTACAATTCATTTGGTCTAACCTCCAACAAGGTGTTGAATAAGTGGTGAAATAACTTGAGTAAGATTTGTTTACATACTAAAATATGTTTTCCTTTGCCTATGATTTTGACTACATGGTTGTTTTCATTCCTAGAGTGTTGCTCTCATATCATATCCCTACTAATTATGAGATCGAGTGGATTATACCGTAGCAAAGGAACATTAAAACCCGCCTCTATCTCAACACAACACATTTTAGCCATCTCTCAACTAGGAAGCATAATTTTTGAATATGGAACATTGCTCCCCCATCTAAAAGGGCTCCTCTAGCTGGATTAAATGGTGGGAAGGCTCCATTGATCACACATGGACTTATCTATGGATCTATTGCCACCAAGTGACAATTTTTAGATGCAACTCCCATGAGGCTTCACTCCTTGAATTCCATAATTTTTCACTAGACTCATGATACCCCCTTCAATGAATGCTTACAAAATTAAATTAATGTTGGAGACACAAACTCAAGGTTGACAAACACTACCAAACCCACATAGCTCAAATTTGTGTCAGCATGCATTAACCACATATCGTGGATAGGGCACCCAAAGAGTTTTTCACTCTCATCCGATCTAGACAATCTTTTCGATATAATAAAATCTATCAAATGTCTCAACAAATTGACCATAGGATTCCCGACGAGTGACATTTTAAAATCCTTTGTAACTCACTACCATGGTGTTTTCCCTACTCAACCTTCCACGTCCGAGTGGTAGAAAACCTTCATTCAATGTTTACATGTTGTCCCTTATGTTCTTTTTTGAAAGATAATGGGTGATGTGTGACCACCTATTGTCTATCAAATAACTCCATGAAGCCATTATGTAGGTGGTTATTGATAATGCTCTAGGGATATATGGATTCTCCTCTAAATTCTATCAAAAGTTGTGGGACTTTTGGGGCCAAACTTGCATAGGTTTTACCTCAAATTTGTTCACACCTAATCACTTGAGAAGATAATAGATCAAGACACCATTAAATTTGTACCCAAAGTTGGAGTCCTAAAGTTTATCATCAAATGGAGACTAATTACACCACTTAATTCCTCTTTCATCATCATTTCCAAATCTCTCACAATAAAGGTTAAATGAATTCTTTCCTTCATCACTCAACCTAAGGAAATTGGGTTCCTTTTCAAAAAAAATCATTATGGAAAAAATCATCACCATTTGGGAGGGTATGGAATGTGATATGATCTCAAACCAAGAGGGAAATGTTCATGAAAATTAACTTTGAAAAAACTCTCGACAAGATTTAATTATTTTTATTGATGGGATAGATCAAAACTTCCAGTCAATAGATGGTTATCTAAAGTAAGTATATTGATTTTAATCAAAGTAGTGTTTTTTTGGAATAAGGGTAAAGTGAGGGTTTTAGAAGGTCCCACAACCTTGTACAAAAATCCCATATGGCTAGATCAAGTGATGAGGATTACATTTAGAGAAACCCAAGAAAATTCCAAAAAAACCGAACAACCGAACAAAACTAAAAGCAAAATAAAAACAAACATCAAAGGAGCTTCCTTAGCTCATTAATGGTATGCTTAGCATGGATGGAGCCTGACTCTTCGGCCAGCTGATCAACAAGAGCGATTAGTTCAAAGAAATCTTTGGTTATGGCAGCCTTGGTGTTATCTCAGTGAAAATTTCCCAAGCTTTGAGGACAGCGAAGGAACATTGTAGCTTGGCCAGGATGGAAGCCACCAATTCAACTTGTCGGTCTTCAGATTGGTTACTAGTGTCATCAGCAGTTCCATCAGCGTCCCCCACGATGTACCTAGTCGCGGTGTCTTCCACTTTTGAAGGATCTTCCATCTTGGTATCTTAGGGGATGCTCCCTTTTGCACAATCACTCTGTAGATTCAGCCCTCCTCATTCGGCTCCTCATCCAGTCAACCGGACCCGATTCTGGGGAGTCGAGATACAACATAGCTAAACCTAGATAGCATCTCGAAAGATGGAGCTCCGAGCTAAAGATTAGGGAAGAAGCAGTAACCACAACATCAGCATCATGAAGGATGAGGCAAGTCTACCTAGGAGAATGAGGGGAACTAACAAGGGAAAAAGGGGGTAAAAACCCACGAGGGAGGAACCCACGATTGCCACCTCGGAATCAGAGTCAAAGGAGACTTGCAGGTGGTGGCGCTTGCTGGAAGTGGGACAAGAAGCAAGGGATGGAAGGGGAGAAGAGGTGGGGGTACGACGGGATCGACCAAACTTGGAAGGGAAATGAGCAATCTCAAGTAGGAGAAGCAACGCATTTGAAGAGGAGGTAAAGGAGGCCCTGATGAAGAAAGGGGCCTTCTCCCTCCCTAACAAGATTTAAAGAATGCTCGAGAGACTGGAACAGAAAGGCAACGAGATTGATTTTCTTCCCCTAGTGAAGGTGACAAAGAATGAAGAAATGGGGCCCAAAGACCAACCTATATCGCCCATCGATGGTGAAATATCTCATAATTACTTCAACAACCCTGTCCCAAGGGGGAGCAGGGATTCCCGAACATAACTAGAAAGATACTTGGCATGGCTTCTCACCTTTGTCAATGAAATCCTAGAGCTCCGCTTGCAAGGACCTCTTGAAGTAAACTTCCCAAAGGATAGAAGGCCAGTCACTAAGGCAATGACGTTGGTGGAGATGGTGAAAGAAGTATTACCAATTTGACTCTGCCACACTCGCCACGCGACTGTAAGCCGAGGCACCTGTCATTCTTTCCAGAAAGTAGTTACACCATTATCCTTGAGAATATTCTAGACTTCCCGGTCCTCCACCGGCTCATTAGGCAAGAAGTTGGTTCGATCCTTTTGAGCTGCCCACCCATGGTGATTATCTCGTGGAAATGAATAGAGGTGAGGGGACGCGAGTTGGCTTTAAAAATCTCACATAAAATGTGGGAGTCATTCATGTCATCAACCCTCCTGAACCTGTTATGATTGTGATGTGAAAGTGTGCGCATCTCAATTCTAGATCTGCTTTCGAGTGAAATAACTCACATCCCACATGCTTGTCTCCACAGACCATCGTATCATCATTATGAGATAATCATGACCGCCACCCTTATTAAGAGTGGGGTTCTTTTTGTTTAGATTTTTGACATAATGAATAGAAACCCACCACCATAGTAAGTTATCTAGAAAAGTAGCAATCATTCTGAGAAAATTGAAGGAGATTGACATAAAAAATTCCTAACCAAATTTGTTTGAGTGTCAAGGAGGACACCAATGTTGGCCATGCAATCAGCCGCCTTATTCCCTTCATGGAAGATATGTTGGAATTTGATCTGCTTGGAAGTTCCTTTGAAGAAGACGGATATCAACAATAATATTTTTAATAGACCATTGTCCAGGGTCATCCGAATTAAGGAGATTTATGATATTGAGAGAGTCACTTTCCACAATTAAAGGCTCATTGCCAATTTGGAGAGTCAGCTCCAGCCCCTTGAGGACCGCTAAGGCTTCAGAGCGATGGTTGGTCCCCATGCTAAAATTAGCTACAATAGCCATAAGAGGGAAACCAAGAGAATCCCACCCCCGTGTTTCCCTAGGTTACCTTTAGAAGCACCATCCGTGTTAAGTTTCAACTAGCCAAGGGGGAGGGAGCCACCGAATAGTAGAGCGAGCCAGGGACGAGGGTTTAGCCATGGGAAGGATCGCAATTCACTTGAAACCATTCCATGTTATTACATAATTGGATTTTTTGCTGATATTTCTTCCATAAGCAACTATTTAGATTATCTTGGAAGAGAATAACAATATGGTTGGCCACCCTATTAGGTTCCAAACATTGGTCTTTGAATATTCTCCTATTTCTTTCCTTCCAGATGCCCCAGAGGCCATGAGGGAGGATAAGTTTCCAAGCGAGGGAGAGGGTCGGGTGTGAGAAGGGGGAACACCATTGATTGAGGGTATCATGAATGGATTCGGGGAAAGTCCAGACAACACCAAAATGTGACAGAAGCCAATTCCAGATAGCCTGAGAAAAGGGACAATGAAGAAGGAAATGAGAGGAGGACTCCAAAGCTTTATAACAAAGAACACATTGAGTGGGAAGGGAGAAGCCTCTCCTCTTTAAGTTCTCACCCAAGAGGAAAGCATTCTTAAAGGAGAGCCAGAAAAGAAACCAATTTTGGGGATAGTCTCTTTGGGCCAAATTTTGTAGAGAGGAGGTCCAGAGTGGTCCGGATTTGAATCGTAGGCAGCTTTAACGGAGAAGGAACCAGAAGGGGAGAGGGGCTAAATACAATCATCAACAGGCAAGAAGAAAGGAATATAGAGAGAGGATAGTGAAATTCTCAACTGCTTCATACACTAACTCTGATGCTCACTGATACCCAACCAATCTGGGATATCCCAAGAGGGAATTAAATTCGTTAATCTCTAGTAACCAAAAACTGTCTTGTCATGGCGATTGATGAGGGTTCTTTTGATAGAGTCCCAAACTCGGGTTTAGGCACATAGGTTTTTCCCCAATCCACCAATCTAACCAGAAATCTATTAATCTTGCATTCCCCAGCCGCCACTTTGTGCCATACACAAAAGAGGAAGCAAGCGAGCTAGTGATCAAGTTCCAAATAGCCGAGAGCCACTGGGCGGGGAGGAGAGAAGAAAATCTTCCTCTTGAGACAAATATTTGGTTCTCAACAAATTGAACCCAAAGTGAGAGTTACCATGAGCCACTTCCCAACCAAATTTATCTAGCAAGGCAACATTCATGTCAACAATTTGTCTAATCCCAAGACTTCCCAGACTGGTCGGCTTACAGACTTCATTCCAAGAGACAATGTGTATCCGCTTCTTGTCCTCCAGACCCGACCATAGAAATTTCTTTTGGATTCTCTCAACAAATTGATATCACCGAGGAAGGCATTTTGAGTAAAGACATAAAATAGATAGGTAAATTCGAAGAGTAACTTTAACCAATTAAAGTTTTCCCGCTCGACTTTAGAAGGGCACCTTTCCAAGCTGCCAATTTTTTTGGTATCTCTCAATGACTGGATTCCATATATTTTTAGTTTTCTTGCCCTTGAAAAGGGAAATGCCAAGATAGGAGGAGGGTAAATCCATAATTCTGCAACCAAAGATGTTAGCAATCCTCCTTTGAGTTTGAGGAGGGGTGTTTAAGAAGGATATACTGCTTTTGGTGAAGTTAATCGACTCTTTGCGAGAGGCAATTTGGTAGTTTTCTAAAATTTCCTTGAGGGCATAAGCTTCAATCACTGAGGTGGCACTCAAGAGAAGGGTGTTGTCCACAAATTGGCTATGAGTGGCCGTAGGGCAACTAGAGGTGATTTTTATACCAAAAATGGTTGGCTAACTCTTAGCAGCCTCTAAGGCTCTGTTGAGGGTGTCCGCCATAAACAAGAAGAGGAAAGGAGACAGAGGGTCCCCTTACGTAATACCTCTGCTATTTTCAAAAAGCAAGTCGAATTCCATTTATGAGGATCGAGAAACAAGGGGTAGCAATATAAAAAACTCCAACTACACCATCTCAAGTCAAAATCATAGCTTTTTAGCACCCGGATAAGGAAAGTCTAGTTGACTCTGTCGAACGCTTTTTGCATGTTTAATTTGAGGATCATTCATGCAGACTTCAAATGTTGGGCAAAGTGAATGGCTTCATGAACTCGTGATGATACCCCTTGGATAAAGCGACCGTGATGAAACTATTCTGATGCGGTGTGATGAGGTCATTCATCAAGGGTTTAAGTCTAGTAGCCAACATCTTGGTGATGATTTTGTAGGAGGTGTCAGCATAGGTGATTGGTCGAAGTTGGCAAATGACATAGAGTCAAGGGCTTTGGGGGCAAGAGTGATGAAAGTAGTATTCCATTCTTTCATAAGGGAGTTGCTTAGCTGGAATTCATTCATTGCATTAAAGAGATCTTGCTTGATGATCTCCCAGAAAATTTGGAAGAAGGCAAGCAAGGAAGCCATCGGGCATGGAGCTTTGTCACCTTTCATAGTGAAGACCGCTTTGTGAATTTCCTCCATAGAGAAGGGCTTCGTTAAATTTCCATTCATATCATCAGAGACTAATTTAGGAATGTGTTAAAGCATCTTGGACATAGCTTGCTCATTGGGGGATTCTCAGCCTGAAGGAGATTAGAATAAAAAGAGACTAATTCATTAGAGATATCAATGTCAGAGGTTAATAAATTACCTGTCGGGGTTAGCAGTTCTCTGATTTTGTCTCTGCTTTTGTGTTTAGAAGCTGTAATGTGGAAGAATTTAGTGTTATGGTATCCCTGATCAAGCCAAAGCACCTATGATCTCTGCTTCCAATAGGTCTCTTCTTCTTTCGGATGTTATGGAATTCGCTAAGAAGAGAGTTTTCTTGCTTATGGAGTTGTTCTAATCTTCCTTCTACCTCCACCAGGGCTGAAATGTTAGCTATTTCTTGAGCCAACTTTTGTTTACACAATTTGATGCTACCAAACACCTTGCCCTTCTAGATCTTAAGTTTTTTTTGATTTCCTTGAGCTTACTGGAGAACTTGAACATATTAGAGCCCTTAATTTTGATGTCCCACCAGCTCTTAATAAGAGGGTCTAAATGATTGTTTTCAAGCCAGCAAGCTCAAATCTGAAGGGAGGATTCTTTATGTTCATCTTGTTGTTGGCACATAAAAGCAAGGGGCTATGGTCAAATGCCGCATGAGACAAGGAACTGA
Organism: Taxus wallichiana var. yunnanensis; assembly: GCA_018340775.1. NCBI lineage: Eukaryota > Viridiplantae > Streptophyta > Pinopsida > Cupressales > Taxaceae > Taxus > Taxus wallichiana. The sequence goes on along the minus strand of CM031240.1, from coordinate 141,858,680 downwards.
GGAAAAAATCGGGGTAAAGAGAGATCCAATCCAAAGATCCCATAGCCCTATCTAGTCTGCTTTGAATATGATTTTTTCCCACTCTGCGGTTGGACCAGTAAAGGAGGCACCGTGTAGGTCCATATCTAAGAGTGTCTCCTCACGTATGAAGTCAGCTAGAGCTTCCATGCTAGAGGGGTTAGCTGGGGCTCCTCCTTGTTTTTCAGATGGGTAGAGAGGGCTGTTGAAGTCTCCCATAATGAGAACAGAAAATTGCCACAATTTTTTATGAAATTCGAAATGTCCTGCCAGAGTCTTTCACGCTAGGTTTCCAAATTAGGGGCATAAAAATTGATTGCTATCCAAGTAGAATCAGAGCCTACCTCTTGGAAGAGCATGCACAAGAAATTGGGGTGTTGTAGAAGGCAATCTCACCTTTGAGAATTTTGGGATCCCAAAGAGTGCATAAGCCTCCCAAATTTCCTGTAGAAAGCTGGGACACAAAGGAAGTTGCAGCCAATTTTTCAAGAGACTGTCATCCATTTTAAGTTTGGTTTCCTGAAGCATAATAATATCAGGAGAGTGGTTAAATTTCATATCCTCGAGGACCCTCTTTTTTGCAGAGAGAGTTAAGACCTCTTATGTTCCATGAGATCACCTTCATTTCTTGGATTAGGGTTTACTCCCCACAACCATGGGGATGGCGATCTCTGGGTTCCTTGGGCCATAGTCAAGGCTGATTCTTGTTGAAGCTTGACATTTCCGTGGGTATTCCCACAAAATTTATCCATTCCAATATTAGGTTTCTTGCACTGCTTGGTCATACGAAGGTTAAACTTGTCATCCGAGGTTTGAGTGGAGGGGAGATCTATGATTCGAGAGAGGGAGAAGAAAGGAGGACCGGGGTTGGTGCTAGCAGGAGGAGGCCCCGAGGAAAGGTTGGGTAGAGGAGGGAGGGATAGAAGAAAGTTGGAGGGGGAATGTGAAGGCGGAGAAGGGGGAGTGAAAGCAACCACTGAGGGGGGAACAACCATCGAGGAGGGGGAGGGGAAGCAAGGGGAACCTCCATGGGAATAGAGATCATAGTGGAAAGAGGATGGGGGTGAGAGGGGTAACCATGTTAGAGTCATTAGTGATCTCGCCTTCCTCAAGGAGAGCAAAGGGGTTGGCGTAGGGATGTTTGGGGCCTCTTTAGGAATCATTTTCGAATATATTTCCCTTTTTCTTGGGAGAGGCTTCATGGGATTTGGGCTTAGGCTGAGGCTTAGTGGGGCATCCAGATGCTCTATGGCCGATGCTTTTGCTAGATGGAGCATGCTTGTGGAATATATTTGAATTCAATGGGTTGCATCCATGTTCCAAAATCTGATAAGAGCTCAATCAATTTTGGGAGTGGGCAACTGACATCAGCGTTGACATAGAAACGAGCATGAATGAATCTAGTTTTAGCCTTGGTGGCCTGGTCTATTGCTATTAGAGAACCCATAGAAAGAGCAATACCTTCGATAACCGCAGGATGCTAGAACTCCAAGGGAAGACCTGGTAGACGAACCCATATTGGGGCCTGAGTCATGGTTTTAGTGAGCGGGTTGAAGCCAAGTGACCATTTCCTGATGTAGAACCCTCTTCTACCAAAAACCAAGGACCACCCAGAAGAGCTCGAGCGAAGTCTTCCTTCAAGCTAAATGAGAAAAGAATGAATCCATTTGGCATCGCAGCTATTTCTAGAGTGCCACAAGGGTTCCATTTCATGCGGGCCCATTTTTTGATATCTTCGAGGGGGTCCTGGGACCCATCAACTTACCCACTAGGGACATATCTCTAGAGGCGTAGCCTCCTCTGTGATGTGAGAGGGGATATGAAGAGAGAAGGACCCATCAGAGAGAATCGGAGACAACTTGTCCGAATGGGCTGCAGAAGTGGACCCTTCCACTACTTTTTTCCATGCCTCGGGAGGCTTAGGAGACAGGGCCCCAGAGTTAGTAGGGCGGTACTCCCGATCCGAACCGAAGGGTCCAAAGATCAAAGCCAACACTAGAGGACGTAGGGAAATCAAAATTCAATAGGCGGCAAAAGCAAAGCAAAAAGTTAACAAAATTTAGACTCAAATAAGCATTTTATCCATGTTGGCTTTTCATTTCCTTCTCGCATGCCAATTTATCTTAATACTATACTAAAAATTAGACTAGGGATGTACCCCCTAGGTGACATGCAAATACCCCACTCCACATGCCACGGGTAAATCAGGATATGAAATCTGGGGGCTAGGTTTGAACCTGGGTTGTTGGCTCTACAGGCTAAGTGCCCCACCAGTTCACCACAAGGTCATCCCCTATCAAAGTAGTGTTATAAACGATAACATTTTATCAATTTTTGATAATAGTAATCCATTCAAAAATGATGAGTTGCTTAAAATTGTTTTTGGGAAGGTTTCCAAATTTCTCATGGATGATATTTAGTTAAGTGGGAGGCTATCAATATTTTGGTATCATGGGAAACCTTTGGGCTAATATTTTCATATTCAATTTATTTATCTCTCATGTAACCAAAATATAATAGAAATGTGTAATGAACCTTCTTATATATTGTCAATAACATATTGTAGATAATACCAAAATGATCAATGAACAAAAAATAGAACAGAATAAAATAGCTTATATCACTCAGCCACTTCGAGGGGGCAACCTCCAAAACCTTACAATAAGATTATAATGCTCAAGATGATCCTCAAGTACTACCCCTACCTTCTATATATATCCTACTTAGGAAATGGTTAGTCCATATGCCGACCCTACTATAATATGAAAGCATAGAAAGATGTGACAAGACCAAGGAGAGATTATGCTAGCCACATGTCGGCTAATCATATCCCATTACAGAGCAAGTAGATTAAGGGCATAGCATGCCCCTCCCCTTGAAACCAATATTTTCCTCAACGTTGAGTAATCTTGGATGCTTCTGAATGAATTCTTCATCCTCCCAAGTGGCATCCTCATTTGGCAGGTTCTTCCACTTGATCAAATATTGTTGGAGGATCCTGGTATGCAGCTTCTTTGTACGCATTTGAAGGACTAACTCTGGTTCAAGAATAATGTGCCCTTCGTCATCCATCTCTAGTAATTTTGTCTGGTGGGTACCCATTGTCCAATGACCTTCTTCAAGCAGGAGACATGAAAAACAAGATGTATTTTGGATGAAGGGGGTAGGTCCAATTTGTATGCCACAGTGCCAATCTTGTGTAAGACTTGATAAGGACCATAATACTTGGGAGCCAACTTGTTATCCTTCCTTTGTTTCAGTGACATCTTCTTGTATGGTTGAAGTCTTACAAATACCCAATCACCTAATTCAAAATTCCTTTCACTTCGGTGTTGATCCGCTTGTTGTTTCATTCTATTTTGGGAGAGAGCCAAATTTTCCTTGAGGGATGCCAGGATTTCTGTTGATGTTGGATGTGATCCTCCACTTCCCTAACCTTAGGATGCATCCTTAAAGTGGATGTGATGGAGGGTGGTTCATACCCATATAAAGCCACAAATGGTGACATCTTGGAAGAGGAATGAAAGGATGTGTTATACCACCATTCTAGCAAGGGGTAGCCACTGAGCCCAACTTCCTATTGATCAAACACAAAACAACATAGATATCCCTCAAGGAATTTGTTGACTACCTCTATTTGACCATCCAATTGAGGGTGATATGATGAACTGTGAGCTAGCTGAGTACCTAGAACTGAAAATAAATCAGTCCAAAAATTACTAGTAAATATCAGATCTCTGTCACTTACAATGATCTTAGGAGTACCATGGAGTTTTTGAACTATGTCCATGAAGGCCGAGGCCACTTTGTACTAGCTGTAAAGGGTTGTGATAGTGCATAAAAGTGAGCATACTTAGTGAGCCTATCCACTACCACCATGATGACGTTCTTACCATCTGACCTGGGAAGCCCTGTGATGAATTCCATGGAAACCTATGCCTACCTTTGGCTTGGGATAGGCATGGGCGTCAAAAAAACTAGGTGTCTTGACTGTTTTGCCATTAGTTTGTTGACATATCATACATTTAGACACAAATTTATGTACATCCCCCTTGAGGCCTTCCTAGAAGAATTCCTTTTGATCTAATGATATGTCTTCAGGAATCCAAAATGCCCACCTATGGGAGAGGAGTGTAATTCCTGAATGATCTTATACTTAAGTACTTGAATTGTTACACAAGTACAACTCGATCCTTATACCAAAGAGTAACACCATCCCATACAAATTTTTCTAACACTTTGGAATCTTGAAGAAGCTGATGAATGAGATCCTGTGTTGTTGCATCATGTTCCCATTCAGTCTTGGCCTCTGCTATCCAATCTGGTTGTAGTACTGACATGGCACAAAGTAGTGCTTCAGTGGGATCATCCTTTCTCAAGAGTGCATCTACTACAACATTTTCCTTCCCCTTCTTGTAAATTATTTCAAAGTCAAATCCCAACATTTTAGTAACCCATTTTTGTTGTTCCTCATATGATAACCTCTATTCTAAGAAATACTTGAGACTATCATGGTCAGTTTTTACCTTGAAGTGCCTACCTAGTAGGTAGGGTTGTCATTGTTTTACAACATGGAGGATAGCCATCATTTCCTTCTCATAGATGGGCTTGAGAAGGTTCTTCCCTGTGAGTTGGAGACTCTCAAAAGAAATGGGGTGTCCTTCTTACATGAGCACCACACCCATTATATATACGATGCATCACATTCCACAATAAAAGGCTTTAAAAATTCTAGAGTAGCCAAGACTGGGGTAGTGCACATAGCTTCTTTGAGTTGTTCAAAAGTCGTAGTAGCAACGTCATTCCACTAGAAGGAATATTTATTTAGGAGAGTTGTGAGAGGTATTGTTATGCCCCCATAGTGCTTAAAAACCTCCGATAGTAACCTATTAATCCCAAGAATCCTCGCAACTATTTCAATGTTTTTGGAATGGGCCATTCCATCATGGCTTTGATCTTCTAAGGGTCCACTTTTACCCCTTCATGTGACACAATGTGACCTAAATACTCCACTTCATTCACCCCAAAAGAGAATTTGGATGGTTTGGCATACATTTGATGTTGTTTGAGGGTGAGGAGCACTTGATCCACCTTTGTAAATGATCTTCCCATGTCTTGTTGTAAATTAAGATATCATCAAAAAATACCAAAACAAATTTACGAAGAAATGGCCGAAAATGGTGTTCATCAAACTCTAAAAAGTGGAGGGGGAATTTGTGAGGCCAAAAGGCATCACCGAAACTCATAGTGACCCTCATGGGTTCAAAAAGTTGTCTTATGGACATCTTCATCCTTGATTTGAATTTGATGATAACCCGAACGAAGATCTAGCTTAGTGAAATAGACAACACCATGTAACTCATCTAACAAATCATCAATTACAGGAATAGGAAACTTATCTTTGATGGTGTACTTGTTGAGATCTCTGTAATCTGACACATCCTCCAGTTTTCATCCTTCTTATGCACCATTACCATAGGAGAAGAATATGCACTCTGACTAGGGCATATAATACCTGCTTCCAACATCTCTTGCACCATCTTCTCAATCTCACTCTTTTGGACATAGGGGTACCTATACGGGTGGATGTTGGGTGGTTGACTTCCTAGAAGTAAATGAATGACATGATCATGTGATCATTTTGGAGGAAGACCTTTTGACATCTCACCAAAAACTTCGAGTGGTTAGTCAGTAATTCAAGGGGTATCGGTCTTCATCTGTTCGACTTCAATGGAGAACAATTGTGTGATAAACCCATTAGCTCCCTTCCATAATAGATTTTACATTTGATGTGAGTTAAATAGTTTATGGGCCTTTTCCCTGTAGTCCCCAAATTTCAAAATTCTTACCCTCAGATTGGAAGCGCATGAATAGTTCCTGAAAGTTCATCTCAATTGTCCCCAAGGTTGTGAGCCATTGTACTCCCAAAACAATATCAGCACCACCCATAGGAATGGAAAACATAGGAGAGTCCAATTTGTACTCACCCATGGATAGCTTGATACTATGACATTTTCCCAGAACAACTAATTGTGCCCCCATCAACAATCATGACTTGAAATTTAGGGGTTGGATAAATAAAGCAATTCAATATTGCTTTGCCAATTTATGGTTGATGAAGTTATGTGTACTACCTGAATCAATCAAGACAGTGACTCTTTGCTTCTTGAGGAAACCCACCACCTTAAGGGTTTGAGGAGTGTTAATTCCAGATAAAGCATGACATGAAATGGTTGGTGGAGAGTCTTCCAAGCCACTCTCAAGATCTTCCTTCACCTCCTCTATGTTGTTTTCCTCCTCTTCATCATCCTTTGCTCCTTCGATGTAGAAAAAATTCTTCTCAACACATTTGTGACCTCAACTATATTTTCTATCACAGTTGAAGCATAACCCTTTGGAATTTTTCTCTTCGATCTGTTGAGGATTCAGAAAATGGGTTTGAAGAATGATGGTCCTGGTGGTCCCAACATATGCCATTCCCGACTTGAGGTGAATACCCGACGTTTGGATAGATCCCTTTCTTCCATTCTTCGAGCAAGGACCATAGAGTCGAGATCAAATTCAGGTTAAAAATACAAACATCATGTTGGATGTTATCCTTGAGACCTCCCAAAAATAGGTCATTGAGGTTCTCATCAGTGATATCCTCCACTCTCAAGGATAAATTATGAAATTGTTGAATGTAATCCTTGACCAAACTTATTTGTTATAATTTGGTGAGTTGATTGAAGTAGTTCTCAAAGTGACACCGCATTACTATAGAGTAGCTAAAGTTCATTCACGAATTTTGACCAGAGAGAATGAGTCCTTTTTTGTTTCTGTGCGCTCAACCAATAATACCAAATGAATTGGTCTGGTTCTAGGTATAAGGATGTTACAATCACCTTCTGTGCACCAGGGGTTTGGTGTAGATAAAAAAAATTCTCCATTTGGTTGATCCAAGTGACTGGATCCTTCCCATCAAATTTGCGCATCTCCACCTTTGGTATCATGTTACGTAATCCTCCATTAGGACATGTATGTGGTGGTGTATATGGTGGAGGGTTGCTAAATGATCAAGTATTTCCTATACCGAAACAAATGCAACGAGAGAGGCAATTTTTGCCTGTATCTATGTCATGTATTCACGAAAATTTGTTGTATCTTGGCGTAAATCATCTTTATTCACCATATCTTAAATATCCTCCTAGATTTCAAACTCTCGTAATAGATAAATCGACTCGACTATACCTCTTCCTTACCTAGTGTCTTGCCTAGCGTGTTAGATCCTTTACCGCTACCACAAGTTTAGCTTCTTGCCATTGATTAGGTATAGGGTTTAGGCCTCGGGTTTAATGTTTAGTGTTTAGGGTTTATGGTTCGAGGTGGGAAAAATAGGGTCTTTGGTGGATTGTACGATTGTGCGAGATCTTTTGAAAACAAGACTAGTGGCGATGACGACAAAAAGAGCAAAAATGGCGTAAAAAAAAAGATTATGGCCGGATGGTGTGGTTGTGATCCTGACGATAAACCGACACCAATGACAACTATATTGTGAAAGGTCCAAATATTTTCTCGGACTCTTTTTTAAAACTTTTTTAACACTTCATTTTTTGTAAAAAAATCGAACAACACTATGGTGACGAAAAATTCATATGCTTACGAAATCATAGCCAATTTTTCCTCGCCACACTGATTGTTGGTAGACTAGAAAAAAATCACCATAGAGAAGCTTTCTAGATCGAAGCTCTGATACCACTTGTAATGAACCTTCTTAGATATTGTCAATAACAGATTGTAGATAATACCAAAATGATCAATGAACAACAAATAAAACAAAATAGAATAGCTTATATCACTCAACCACTTCAAGGGGGCAACCTCCAAAACCTTACAATAAGATTATAATTCTCCAGATGATCCTCAAGTACTACCCCTACCTTCTATATATATCCTACTTAGGCAATGGTTAGTCCATATGTCGACCCTACTATAATATGAAAGCATAAAAAGATGTGACAAGACCAAGGAGAGATTATGTTAGCCACATGTCGGCTAATCATATCCTATTACAAAGCAAGTAGATTAAGGGCGTAGCAAAATGGTTCAAGGAAACAAAACATTATTGGGAAGTTTTTTACATATTGTCCACACCTAACAAACCATGACAAGGCTCTTTTGGCCAATTTTTTTCATTCTTCCTACATCCGAATAGTATGATGAAAGATAAAACCCTTATTCAACAAAAGTTTGCTTGGGAGGTAGGAGATGGTATCCTTGTAAATATTTGATAGAATTTTTGGAATGATTATACTTCATCATCCACGAATCCTTCACATGTTACAATTAAAGATATTTTTATCCATTCAAAATGGATCTTTCGTATAATACTATGTTATTTGGGAGAACCCCAACAATGTTTTTTTGTAAATGGAAGCATCAATAGCTAGTCATGAGCTCTCTCCATATATCAAAAGAAAATATTTTAGGAAATTCTTAATAGTCAAAAGATTTAAAAGACTATATAAGAAGATAAGTCATATTAGGGTCATTTTTTCTTGGCAAATTATTCAATAATTAGGGTTACTTGAAGGATTTTCATATCCACCGAGGTGTATTGCCTTCCATTCCTTAGAATCACAAGTTATAATTTACAATATTAAGTGGCATGAAATATTTATATCTCAATGGATCATTTACTCAAATCAAAGAATTGACACATGTGATTATATTATGAAAAGAGGTATGTACCACCCTTCTTAATGTCCCTAATGCTTTAACCATAATGAAGTCTCGCATCCACCTTTTTCAATGTTGTTATTCTCACAAGTATGGTACACTTGGGCAATTGTCACGATGAAAACAATTTCTTGGTATTTATCATTTAAATTAACATACAATCACGCTAGTGATAATCATTTCAAATAATTTCTCTCGATGAATTATGGAGGAAGGGTTCTTTTCTTATTTGTTGGGCAATATAGGAAAAGAAAAACAACTGTCTCATTTAGAATAGACATTGAATTGTCTAAATGTAACATGGAAGGTAATTGTTTAAATGATCAAGAGGATATAATAGCTACCCAATAACCCTACCTTATAGTGAGAGCTTAAGATTAATACAAAATATTTGCCCTTGCTTTGGAGGGTAATTCAAGAATTTGAAGGTGTGGATATATTTCCTTCTAATTGCTATGATTCTTCTACATGTACACCTTGATCCATATAGTCTTCATGTTGATGGAGCATCTAAAGTTAATCATGGATTAGTTGGATATAATGGCATTATTCAAGGTTATAAAAAGAAATGTTCTAATAATTTTTGGTCAATCTTTCGGGTTTTTATATAACATCAAAAAATTGAGAAGATGGACTAATGAACGAGCCAAACAATAACATAATGGATTGAATATTATTATACTTCTACTTTAAACTATATAATTCAACATATAGAAAAGATAAAATCACAATTCACCACAATTTACTTTTGACTTTTGTCATACATTTACATCAAATAATAAAACGGTTCATAAAACATTATGCCATTAGAAATAGAAAGAAAAATTAAAATTATCATCTAATGATGTGACACTTAAAAGATCCATGAGAGAAAGGGACAAAAATGCTAAAATTATTTATAACTCTTATATAAAACGGGATCAAAAGTTGTGACTTGTTTTCAATTGAAAATGTACACGTGCTTTCACAAACATTTCAGTGCATAGCAATTCTCCAAATGAGAGATAATTGCTTCTCGTACTTGCTATGATTATACAAAAGATCATTCAGCCAATGAATTTTTTTGTGTAAATGCTTCTCCTTCTTGTTTTTAAAAAGGGTCTAAATTTCACCGCTGACTTTGACACAGCACAATTACATTTTTTCAGCCGAAGTTGGACATTTAGGAGGCCGGCCACCGCATTGTTGGATTTATATAGTCAACGATTTAAAAGAATCCCATTTAAAAGCCATTTAAAATGTTTAAGGGTAAAAAAACTGCTTCGCGTTGAACCGCGGGAAGGTTTCCTGCATAGATAGGTACAGGAATTAAAGTTCAATTATTACACCGAGAAACATTGCAAATACGACAATAGTCGGAGTCCCGAGGAGTGGGCATCACCGTCCGATAAACCCCGGGAAAGCCGTCGGATGAGCGTGCCGGATACGGGTCACCACCCTATAAGATTCAGTGTCAAATTTTTCAACTTGAATAAATACAATGTCCAGGAAGACGTTTTTTGTTTTTACATTGTATACCTAGATGGTATTGTACTTCACTATTAACTTATAGATCCTATAGGTTCAAATTGGCCTGCAGAATGACAGTATATATTGTATGTTTATTATTATTATTATTTTGAAAAGAATTAAGTTAAAAACATAATAAATTGATGGATGCGTGGATTCGAATTTTATTGCTTTCTGAATTTAATCTTTAGATCAATTTTATTAAACAAAGATATACATATGAGAGTTGTTTATTAGAATTGAATCTTTCATTTGTAGTAAGATTATGATGGCGATGGTGTCCAGCTTATTAAGGAGAGGGGGAGTATAGAGATTGTTTATGAAATCGAGCGACAAGATTATTTTTGTTGGAACTCATCATATATTACCTAAGAATATATATGGTAAATGAGGTGTGAGTTGATATGCTCCCCCTGATCTCCATGCTAAAAAGGACCCAACTCAAAAGCTAAACAAACCCTAACTCCTAAAGGCACAACCAATACCTTAGAACACTTCAAAGGTAGAAAAGGCCAATAAGTGAAATCAATAGCACATTTCCTCATAACTCTCTTGTTGATTGAGAGGAGTCAAGCAAGTGAAAACAAACCAAAACCCTAAACCGAATCCTAATTAGGGTAGAATGCCAAGACTCAAGAAAAGGAACAACACGTCAACAAAATCAAATCCTCAATCAACAAGAAGTATCCCCTTTCCCGCCACATAATTGCTCACATAACACAACCGAAACAAGGGATAGTAAGAGACACAAAGCAACCGAATTGTAAGAGGCAAGAAATCGAATGGACCGTACACTTATTGTTGCTAAGAGCATAACGACCATTGCTAACGAAGACATGGTTAAGAGAAGATGATGACCTTAAGAGATCTCAAAACATAAGCTAACTAGATGCCAAAAAGTCGGGAAACATTGCTTCCAAGAAAAGATGTGGAAAATGTTAGGAAAATATTGTTTAGTATTCACCGGTTTGTCTCAGTAATATTGTAATGTGAAAATTACGAGAGTAATTATTCACATGTAAATGTTAATATTGTTAATTTGAGTTGTTAAATAAACAATTCATATAACAATTAATTGTTATGAGGTTTGGTTAAACCACACTCACATATTTTATAAGAAACACACTCCTATATAATTGTATGTTTGTGTAATTAAGAGGAATAGAAGAATTGAGTGTTTTAGTTTGAATTTTATTATTTAATCTCTCGATCAAAATTAATATAAAATAACAAAAACCCTCCAAAGACGATACCTATGGGGCTAACCCTAAACTTATAATTTTAAGTAGAAGAGAACTGACGGCAAGAATAAAACGCTGAAATTACAAATTTCACAATTTTTTTTTGAAAAATATAGAGAACTTATTCTAATAAACCCTTAATTACGCCGAAGGTGTTTTCCCTATGGGATTCAGGGTTTCCCTCCTTGACACGAAAGGACATTGGGACGACAAGAATGGACTTCCAACGAGTATTGAGAGTTTGAAACAATACATGTCATTCATGGAGTCAGTCTTGCCAAAGAGAAAAAATACATTTTGTTACACTTCTGCCAAAAAAACAGCTCCTAGATTAGAGCAGAGCGCTCACACGACCAGCCATCTCAGTTTTTAGATCTTGGTCATGTCAGTTCTCCTTCCTATAGTCGTCGTGTACACATTTATAATACATCCACTGCATCATGACCCATCTGATTGCTTTCCCAAATTTCCTGGCTTCTCCTCGTAGGTGTATGGTTTCTCCACCACCAGCTGCCTTAGATCGGATCTAACATTGGATAAACTACCTGTAATTTACATGTTTTGATTTCTTTGCTGAGGATTCTACTACCAGACCAAACTGGTTAGGGTTGATATGGAATTGTATAAGAATAGCTGGATAATTGGAAATGTGCATTAATTTTCACCCGGCCACTGTTCAAGAATTCCCTGTTTGAACTCATTGCCTACTCCAGAATATTGAAATGCTTTTTGTAGATATCGTGGCATTTTTATCCACCAACAGTGTCCTTCTACATCTCCCAACACGTTGCCCCCAGTCTACATGGTTGTTTACATGTTTTACATAAATATATATTCAAGAAGTTCAATAAACCAAGATTAATTTTTTGTATCTTATTAATAGTGTGTATATAATAGTATTATGTATTTTTGAAGGGTAATATTGAAATATTACAGTCCCTTGTCAAATTTAAACTTTGAGTCTACGTACTTGTTATGATTATCCATCATGCACAACATTTATATAATCTAACATTTACATGATCTCCAACTACTATTGTGTCCACTTTGCGGTCACCTCCCTACTTGCCCTGGTTTAACACTCTCAAGCATCCACATACATTAATTATTAGTTTTTATAATGCAGATAGGAATTGCTAAATGGGAATAAAGGTGGTTATTACCGACACACAAGGCAATTGTTCCCGATACACGATATACATTGGGCGGAGATGATTTAATTTGGGTAGCCATTGATGTGCGGTTCGATTTTAGTCGTCCATGTTGAGGCTATTGGAAAAATATTGTTGATTGACACCAAACTGCCACATCTTGTGATTGTTTAATTGATTTCAATGCGTTGGAAATGGGATTGAGTGTGGTGGGATTGAACTTGTGATATGAATTGTTGATATCAAGGTCAACAAATTTTGCCATATGTCATTCACGTAGTCCACACCCGCTTTCTCCTTCGACTAGTTCACACAAATGACTCGTTCATATGTCACTTACTCTAAGAAAGAAGAGGACCATATATGGTGGAGGGATTTGAGTTGTTAAGGGATTTTAACGTGTAAACTTGAAGGTATAGAAGAGTACGTAAAAGTGCATTCCTGGCCAAAACCACGTCTAGAATGGGAAGAGCCTTTCTTATTTGAATGTCCACAACTGGTACATGTCCATTATTCTAACATTTGGAAATTGCTTCCTGTATGATACTTGTGTGGTAAACTCATGAACCACTTCATTATTAACTTTCTGAAATAACACCAATGTTGGGTTTTGCAATTTCACACATCATCTCTCATCCAAAAAATTGTAATGATTGGACCCGCTATAGTATAATATTGTTGATGTTAACCTACCCACAAAAAATCCTTCCAAGTTAAGACATGTAAGTTTTTCTTCCAAGTATTCATCGACAACATCTTACTTTCTGAGATATCTCCAAAATATGTTGCTTTATTGACCTACACACCACACCCTTTTTCTCTTTCAAATGGTTGAAAAAGTGACTCGTGCTTCGTATTTACTTCATTTTAAGAAAGAAAGTTTTGTGCAAGGGTTCTTCGAACCATCTTTACCCCTCTTTACTTCTCCTCCCTCACACCCCATATTCATTTCCCTCTACCTCCTCCCATGATTAACTTCTTTGTTACATCTCATTCAAAGATTCCATCCCACATTTCATGTGTGATTGCTAGTTGATAATGAAATTTTATAATTACTATTTTTATTATTTTTTCAAATTAAATAAAAATAAAGATTGCCCAACAAGCTGGAGTGATGACAATAACAATGCGAAGCTTACCGGAATCGATCACGTGAACGGTGGTTCTCAACTCTTAAAAAATGAGTTATTTAGGTACTAGGTAAGAGTCAAAACATGCGAAAAAGAAAAAAATTACGTGTTACGAAAACTGCGTGGAAGTCAGGCCGACGACCAATGCGATTTGGAATCAAGAACGACGGCCGCCCGCGTGACACAGACCCACTTCCTTTTTGACCGCACCACACTTCTCACCAATATAATAACTCTCTCTATTTCCTTGCAATTCTCGTGGAATTCTCACAAACTTTCCCAGACAGACCCTTCGCAAGCAATTCACAGTCCCAAATCGCAGAGAGATTTCACATTTCAGAGCCATGGATTCCGAAGGCAGATTCAACGGAAATGACAGTTTCCAAGCGAAGACGTACGCCATCAGCGGAAAAATAATGCTGGCGGCCATCGTGGTTCTGTTCACGCTGGTTCTCTTCATTCTGGGCCTTCATGTCTATGCCCGATATTTCTGGTACCGCTCGTTAAGAGCGACCCGGAGGCGGGCCGGGTCGTCTCGCCGGCGGCGCCTGGCGTTCGCGGGGGCGAGGACCCGGCTAGGCTTCACAGAGTCGGCCTGGAAAAATGGGTGATCGAAACCCTCCCCGTGTTTGTGTTCCGCGCAGAGAATCACAAGGACGCGGAGGGGCTCGAATGCGCGGTTTGTTTGTGCGAATTTGAGGAAGGGGAAAAGGCGAGATTGTTGCCCAAATGCAATCACAGTTTCCACATCGACTGCATCGACATGTGGTTCGACTCGCATTCGACCTGCCCGCTCTGTCGGACCAGCGCGGAGCCCGACCCGGCGGTGGCGGAGGTCGACGGGGGGTCTGCGGCGGTCGGGGAGACGTCGGGCGAAGAACAGGGGCGAGCGTTTCCGTCGCGATCGACGGCCGGGCCGATCTGTGCGATTCGTGCAGGGATTCCGACGTGGAGGCCCTCCCGTCGCAGACTTATCCCACGAACGTTCTCTTCTGGGGGACTCAGAACCGTGTCAGTTTGCGGCCGAGCTCGAATTTGGGCGAAGGGAGCTCGTCTCGGAAGTCGATGGACAGAATTGTGGTGGACATACCGACCAGAAGGCCCGATAGCTTTTCTTCTCCGAGGGATCATCAGCAGCAGCAGCTCTCTTCTCCCGGCGGGCCGTTGTCTCTCAAGTCGCCCACCACTCGCCTTCGGTCTTTGAAGAGGCTTTTGAGCAGGGCGGTTCCTCAGAGCCCGGATGGCAGTGTTCACATTGAACAGGGCGGTTCCTCCCAGGTCTGAATTCTTTTGGAGGATCAATCTTCATACGCTCAGATCTCTGGACGAGCTTGGTTCGTTCGAATTTCGCTATAAATCGATTTACATGGGTTCATTTCATATGAATACTATTGCTCCTGGTTGGTAAAATTGATCAGAGGAGGGTCTGATTCAGATGTGGGCCTCTGAAGAACCCAAATTTCTTCTCGTCTCTATGTGCAGCTCTCTCCGTAAAATAAGCGAGGGCAGACATGGGTGTTCTGTATAGGCTACTTGGTTTTCTTAATTTAATTTATTTTATTTCTCATAATCCATGCTTGGGTTGCGAGAAATCGACAAGGACTATTTTTCACAGCGGAATAAGGTGAAGCCCCTGCAAATGGTGGGTAATTCACTCAGTTCCTTCTCATTCTTTGTAGTTTTCTATTCGATTGATTATAGAAAGAACAATAATCAACATTCAGAAAAGCCTCAATGCTCTGTTTTGATCCATGTTTACATAATGAAGATTTTATGGAATTAACTGTGTAGTAATTATTTGGTTCTTATTTTTCAAAATCGAACCAATTATCAGGGAAACTAATGAAGCCAATATTTCCATTGATTTCTTATCATTCATTTTTGGATTATGAGGAATGGTAGCCATTTGGGTCAGTTGCTTCTCATTTTTTGGAATTTTCTTTGCACTTTGGTAAAACAAAAATAAACAATCAACACTTGTGTGGGCTTTCGCTCTTCTCTAAGCTCAGTTCAAACTATTGCATTCTCTGTGATTTTTAAAGATTTCTGTGTCAATTCGGCGGAGCATTACTCTCTTTTTCATTTTTAAGGTTTTTAGAAACACCAGATTTCAGCCACAGAAGAAAAATAAATGAAAATTTGCACCAAATTGCAGATATTGAAACCCTAATCCACTAAAATACGTCTGAATACACAATAAACCAGTACAACCGCCATCGGCTAGTTTTGAAACTGCTGCAACTTTTGTTAGTCAAACGTCTCCGATCAACGTTTTTCTCAAGACCAGTGAAACTTCTGCAACCAGCATTTTTTTTTGACAGTCAATTATTTGCATTTTTTTGGGCCAGTCAAATGTCTGCAACTAGTTGCAAATCAAACAGTTGTAACGAGGAAACGTCTAAACACTAGCAAAAGCATCCATAGGTGTTTGTGAGAGGCCGATAGGCATATAGAAGGATTTAATGGAAGAGGAAATGCATTCATTTGTGACAATAGATTTATATATAGGAAAATAACTAGCAATAGCACCTAAGATGTTCGATGGAAACGCCCGAAGGGGATGTATTGATGAAGTAAAATTGGATTGAGTGAAGTGTTGGGGGAGTAAGAGGGGATATGAAGGAAGGGTTTTGAGGGAGGATAAGTCAAGGTGTAGGCAAAATATTGAGGAAAATTAATATGAAAATCTTCTTTGTTATGATTGGGCACATATGAGCCATGTGTCATTCTTTTCAATCATCTGAAAGAGATAGAGGGGTTGGTGTGCAATTTGTTGAGGCAAAGTACATTTTTATTATCTTAGAAAGAAAGGAATGGTCGATGAAGACTTGGAATGGAAACTTCTATATGTCTAAATATTGAACTCTACCTATGTTAGATATGAAAACTTTGTGTTTTAGGTTCCTTGTGTCATTGATTTCATATGAATTTGTGATTAGGGTTTTTATTTACTAATTAAGGTAGAGATTAGGATTTTCCATCATCAATATTCCTAACAATTTTCTCTAACAATGATGACCAAAGAAAAGACCTCTTGAAAATGCAAAAATGTTCCCACAATGCACAGGCCTAGTAGAGGAGGCAACACAGTCTCAAAATGTCAAACCCAATTCCAAATCTGAACTATTCGCAGCCACCAAGGGACAACAATGGCTCATGCCTAAGAGGGTAATCCTCATGCCATTGACCTTGAAATTAGCATTCTTTTGTTAAGTCTCAATCACCATTGGTTGTAGAAAGGAAGCTTGCATATGTTTTTATGACATGTTTTTTCCCTTGCCTAACACATCCTTGGCTTGTGTTAAATAGATGATATAACTATAGTAGGAAAAAGTGACATGCAATTCATACATGAAATGTTGGGAAAAAAGGATCAGCTATATTTCCTCCAATATATTCCCCAACACAATAATTATCTTCCCTCAATCCCCGTCTTCATCACGACTCTTCTCGCCCATCCAACGTTTCACCTTCAATCCTTCATTCTTCAACACTTGCCTATCGAAAGCTCTGGTGAACCGAGTGAGTGTCATTGTTAATTGCAATGAATACTTAGACTGACCATAAAACATATTTTCTTAGCATGAAATTCTTTGTTGAGCAAGCTCAGAACATCATAAAATATCATTTTGTTAATAGAACAACACCCAAAGTAAGGAAATTTATTTTATTTTCTTAAAATGCTTTTGGGTGTGTTGGTCAACATTAACAATAATACACTATACTTGGGTCCATTCATTGCAATATTTTTTTCAATGAGAGAGGATGTTAAAGTTGCAAAACATGACATCGGCTCTATTTTATAATGTTAATAACAAATCGGTCCATCGAAATCCACATAACACCAAATAGGAAACAATCTCCATGGGTTTAAATTATGAAATGGCAAGGATAAAAAAAGCTAAATGTGAAGGAGATAATCTTTCGGGGGAAAAGGGTGGATATGATGAAGTAAGCATTGAGTAACTTGAGTCAACTTAATCAAAAACAATATTGGGTTTAAGAATAACGTTGTACTGTCTATTTTAATCCATATGGAGGGGTTGCTCATTAAAATATTTTGTATATTGAGGAAAAACCAAGGAGAGAATATTTTGGGGGCGGTTGGCGGATATGATGAAAGAAGTATTAAGTAACACAAGTCAAGTTATTCAAAAAATAGTGTGGCCCTTCCACAACTAAAAGAAATGGAAAATTTGTAAGATAAGACGAAGACACGAATGGAAAGTTGGATAGAAAATTGTGGGAATTAAATGCTCGCAATTTCCCAAACCTATTATACTGCTCATATATCTCCTACCTAAATAATATCTTCTATCTATGCTACACTTTGTCATCTCGAGCTTGCTCACATTATTTACATGAGTTCAATTTGTGCTTATAGGAGCCAAAATAAAAATATGCCCTCGTCCAATGTTTGACCTTGAATCCTTCAACTTTACCTTATTCAACGCCTCCCTTTGAAAGCTCTAGCACACCAATCGTGTGTGGTTGCTAGTTACAATGAATAATTAGACTTGTCTTTTTCCATCATGCTACATTGGACCTGAACATGTTTGTTTGGCATGAAATCCTTTCTTGTGTAAGCTTAGGACATCATAAATCATCATTTTCTTAATTTAAAAATAATAGGCAAAGAAAGGAAATTTAATTTTATTTACTTGAAACACTTTTGGGTGTGTAGGTCAACATCAACAATAATACAATATAGAAAGTTAATAATGAAGTGGTTCATGAGATATCCATGTAGCACCAAATAGGAAACAATTTCCACATGTTAGAAATATGAAATGGAAAAAATAAGAAAGCTAATTGTGGGAAATGTATTGATGTTGGGCATTTCCTTTTTCATGGTGGTCATTCTTCTCCAAAAGAGGAAAGAAAGATAGAGTGGTCTTTCCATGGTTTACCGAGGGTTGGTTATTTCCATGTAGATAGAACTACCTATCAACTACAACCAATTGGGAGACAAACGTGATAGCGTGGAGAAGAATTAAAAAAGAAACAAACAATAAAAAAATATTATGTCGTCTATAGAGTGGTAACAAAGTTAACAACCTTGCATCAATATATAATTTGGAATATGCTTTTGGCATAATTATTAACAAAATAATCATATCTAAAGAGTGTAGAACGTCTAGGTTTTTTTTTTTTTTTTTTTTTAAAACCAAGATTTCTCTACAC
The DNA here is from genome assembly GCA_018340775.1 of Taxus wallichiana var. yunnanensis. Taxonomy (NCBI): domain Eukaryota; kingdom Viridiplantae; phylum Streptophyta; class Pinopsida; order Cupressales; family Taxaceae; genus Taxus; species Taxus wallichiana. The sequence continues at coordinate 141,839,729 of CM031240.1, read as the reverse complement.
ATGAACATCTAGTTTCGTTAAATTATGGAACAAGATAACAATGTGGGACAACACACGATGAGATTCAAAAGTCGGCACTTAGCCAAAGATTCAATGTATTGTATTGTTGATGTTGAACACACCCGTGCTAACTCCCTTATGGAACGCATTTGGCGTGAATATAAATTATGTATGGGCCTATATCAACTTTGAAGAAGCATCACTGTGGTAAAAACAAGGCACTATTTATATAAGATTACAAGAAAAAGAACCATCTACAACCACAATGAACCATGATCTCAACTATTCAAGAATAAAAATATAAAAATAGCTACTTAATACAAGTTTAACTATGGAAAATGCCGATAATAACTATTTGAGATATATCTATATGCAAAATATGAACATTGACTAATTGGTGTGTGTGTGTGCGTGTGTGTGTGTGCGCAGCATGCGCGTGTGCGTGTGCGTGTGCGTGTGCGTGTGCGTGTGCGTGTGCGTGTGCGTGTGCGCAGTGCATGTGCGTGTGCATGTGCGTGTGCGTGTGCGTGTGCGTGTGCGTGTGCGTGTGCGTGTGCGTGTGCGTGTGCGTGTGCGTGTGCAGTGTGCGTGTGTGTGTGTGTGTGTGTGTGTGCTCATTTTCAAATACATTAATAGCCCATCCACAATACATATTTTGCCGAATGAAAAAGAAATTCAAATAAGGTGTAGCAAAATTATATTTATTTACTTTTACTATGGGAGATGTACAATTTACACCTTTTATTTGTATGTAGGTAGGTGGACGAAGTGATAGTTCAACCAAAAAATAAATATAAGAACATAAGAATTGACACCTCAACTTGAGGACAAATATCATATCTATGTTATGATATAGATATGTACGAGTTGAAAGCACACCCACCTATAACACCAACACATGTGTCTCCCACGTGGGCTCGCAGTTGGTTGACATATGCACAACCTTTAATAAAAATGAGTCATACTATCGAGGCAATATTTTCACAAAATGTGCCAAAGAGATACATTAGACTGTCGAGGCATTGATATTACCAAATGAACCCTTAATTGCACACATTACTAGGCCAAAGAGATACCGCTTAGACAACAACCAAGATAACTTCAATGCAGATCAACCGACAATGATTATACTTCATAAAAATCATTGAATGCCCACATCCCTAAACCAATTTTTTTTACCTCCATACTGGAATAACATTCACAATAACCAGCAAGACATTGATATTGCCATTATTGACCTTAAATCCCCACATCATAAAATCAATTAAAAACAATCATTACACTGTCAACACCATGACTTCACTAAACATATGCTAGACACTCATTTTGCCGGATAAATACTAATTACAAATATAAGAGTAACTTAAGTACATATCTACCATTCATTGGCTTCGTTATCGTTGCCCTAATCTCCTATCCTCTCCAAACCTTAAAAACCTAATCTTCACCAACACTATTTACTAAGTAACAAAAATCACCGCATAACATAGGCAACCAAAATATGTATAAGAAACACACCAAACACAATTCCAAAGGATCCAAAGACCCACCACACGTTCGCCATGTATCTGCAAATACAACCCCAAGTAGAGCAAAGGTAAATAGTGTGTTGCATTTCTCACACGCTTCCCAAAGAAAATAGCCTGCCTTAAAAATATTTGAAGTGAAACAATCTTACCTTAAAAGTCCCCATTGATCCGTAAAGAAGCCCCAGTAGATACTAAAACATAAAATAGAGTTAATACTAAAGCATACTAAAACATAGACGCTTTACATTTGAATTTAAGGTACATAAACACTAAAGCATAAAAACAAATGCCACAAAGGGGGAAAAGTAAATGGTGATGCCAAAATCATTCGACAATTTTTTGAAGAGGGGGAAAAGAAAAGAAAAACAAAGAAACGAAAAATAATTCATGTTTGTGTAACAATATGTGAGGGTTTGACAAATGGCTTTACCAAAACGATGAAGGTCGTGGCTATAGCGATGAAGCCATAGGCAGAAAATGGGGGATGCTGGACTTGTGTGTCGAGCATGGTGGTGTTGAATTGATGCCTCACGCATACATTGTACACACATAATATCATGATTTTAACAAGCACTGCTACCAAGCTATCTCATGTACATAATGGTAGTAAATCACCTGGTTCTCCAAGGATTTATGGAATCCTTGATTTGGGTCATAGATCTACGAAATCATCGGCAATCCTTATATATTAAGCTCCAAAACAGATACCCAAAACAATAAATGCATATCTAAGTACTAAGAATAGCGTTTTCCATTAATAGGATCTTGGCCTTGCAGTTGTCCATCATCGAAGTTCTAAGCATAATTAAAAGAATCATATGTGAATTGGACCCTTGCTTGCCAATTTCTGAATTGTGCCTTGATCTTGCTGAATGCCCGCCCGAAACCGGATATGTCGTCACTTCCTAACATAAGGTCTTCATCATCACAGATGGCCATTTTTCTAGAAAATGGTATTCTTCTTTCTGGCGAGCCATCCCCAACTCCAGTCCCACCATTTCCTGAGCAATGCAGTGTCCTCTGAGGAAGATGGCATTGTTTGGTGCATGCGAAAGGGCCATGAAGACCCATATCTAGTGAGATTCTCCTGAGATCTAGACATTTTGAATGATGATAAAATCCTCTTCCTCAACCCACCTTAAGAATTTCTCTTATCTTGTGCACTTATGGGCAAGTTCCAGTGCTTTTCTCCTCCTCCCAAACTCCACATTCTTTTCACAGGAGGATTTCATGAGAGAGAATTCATTTCCCTTGCCATGATCTCCAACAAGATAGATGAGAAAAGGGCACCCAAATCTCAAGGAGACTTGTGAAAGAGTTTCTAGAATCAACGGATGAAATTGACGACTATTTTCATCCTCCGTAAAGCACAATCCCTATGCTTTATGTTCATTGGATGTTGATAAATGCATTGAAACTTGAAATCTTCTCGTGCCTTATCATCCACCATCCAATTTCAACGCATTTGTAAAAATAATTAACTACCGTCGGAGGTGTCAGAGATGGCAAGCCTCATTCCAACTGTATACGCCTTATGGCGTAATTATTTATTCATAGCAACATCATCTATGAGTTTTTGTGGTAGGTGAATGCAAAAATATTTACTAGTGTAAAATAAATAATGCACAAAAATTAACATACTTAATGATATAGACCATGAATGCATTTATGAAAATATGTTACTAATAATAGTAGTGTTCTTGACAATTTGGATTCTACAAAGAAAGATTATGTCATAAAATTGGATTTAAAAGTAGTTAATAATAAACAATAATTTGTTTGATTTTACAAAAATAAAGAATTGTGAAGTATTAATGAAGAGTAAGTAATGCTTTTAAATTTCTTGTATTTATATGTTTCCATATTTTGGACATGCACCCCTTAAAGCATGGCACTTGCAATTTCACAATATTAAATAAATATAGTGTGATGCATGATTAAGTTTTTGTTGTAGAGTTTCCAATTTGTCATATGTTGGTAAACTTGTAAGAGACAACAATTCACGAGAAATACATTTTTATTAAGGATAAAGGTTTTTTGAGAGGGACCCTACTCTGATACAACCAAAATAAAGGGTCTTACCACCCAAATATAATAGTAAGAATAATGTAGGACACCCTTAAGACAAAACAAAGCAACTGCCGAAAAGAGCAACAAAAACACAACAATACCAAGCAACAAAACTCATGACAAAATCGCAACAAAACTGCAAAGAAAATCGCAACAAAAATATAACAAAAATAGACGAAAGATCGTCCCTACAAGAAAAAACAAACAACAAAAAATGCTCCCCTCATGGCTTTCATACTTATTGTTGATCTAATTGTTAGATGGTAGGTGGAATAGTGCTTAGTAAATACTCTTATACTACATATTAAATGAATGTCTTATTTTACCAATCTTCAATCTACTTGTCTTTTAGAAACATATAATGTTATAATTAAATATATATGTATCTACATCTCTTGTTTACTACATATTAAAACACGTCTGAATCTCCCATCCACATATCAAGCATATATACAAATAGAGTACTCTCTCATTTTCAATAATAGAAATAAAATTAGTGTATTATCACTTTGGTAAGTAAGGCAACTCGCTTGCACACATTATATTGGTGTTGGGAGCTTTCACAACAATTAAACCTCACCCACACCTTGTATGCCTTTTTATCAATATTTCCTTGATATGACAAGTATAACAATGAAATTTTAGGGTTTGCAGGTTATAGATATTTTAGATTTATCCTCATCATGTACACCATATCAATATTTTCTTAATAAGACAAGTTTAATGTAGGAAATTTAGGGTTTGCAGAGGTAGGACACATTTTAAATTTGTTTTTAAGGGCATTTGATATAATTATTTCTTAGAGTTACAAGATTCTAGTTGAAAAGATATTATATGAATTGTAGAGCTTCAAAAAGTATCTATTGATTGTTTCTCTGTGTATTTAACAACAAAATAAAAGTTGAGTGGAAAAAATACACCCATTTCGCATACAAACCCACCAACTGGTTTAAACGCCCTTCCAAACCCAAAGCAGAACATGGAGAGGAACATCTTAAATGGCCTTTCACCCCTGTCATTTTCCTTGCATAATAATACAAACACTTTATTGAGATCCAGAGCCGTTAACCACGCTGAAACCCAAGTTAATGTTGTAAATTTAGTAGTAACTAGATAATTGCAGCGAGAATAAAATAAAATAAATAAACATAACGTTACGGGAACTGTGCTAAACGGAGCTCTCGCTAATAACCGTCCTAAAAGCACTACCATTATGAGTTAAAATCACCCCTCCACACAGAGATAAATATGTAACCCTATACAAATTGATTGATCTCATGTAATAAAGTATTACCTCCGCTGCATCGCGGGTTCAATCCACACTTGAAATTTCACTGAAGTCATTGTCATTGCTAGTATTCTCAACTTTTCGTAGAGATTCATCCTTATTTGTATTTTCTGTCACGGTTTGTTGTATGTCTACATCGCCAAAGTATTTTATTAGATGCCCCTTAAGGTCAATTCAGCATACCATTGGAAGTATTTCCTGGAAGTTCAATTCAGCATACCAATTTAAAGTTTCATCAATATCACTATCTGGCATCATATAAAGTCGTTCAGGACCACACGAAGGGGCTAAAGCTTGCAAGATTACAAATTAAAGTAAGGGTCATTACCAAATGTACCTAATTCCCAGCCTTGGAATTAAAAACATTAGGACGACAATGCTTATCTTCATTCAACACGCTGGAATTTTGAAAATGAGATATGAGAGCAGCTTTTCCCTGAATTCGTGCATATGCTAGAGAAGTGACTTTTTCAGTATTGAACTTCTCCCATTTTTTCCATTGAATGCTTGTTAGTTAAATCAATAAGAATGTTGTTAGCAGTCTATCGATGTTTTAATATTGCCAAATTTCACATTAAATCACATAAGCATAATGCCACTCCAAATGAAATTCCAGGATATCAAAATAAAAACTATTCCCATTATGCATTAGCAAGTGTGGTGCACTAACAATTTATAGGCTACAATTTGGGGCATGGCATCGACAAGAATCATAACAAAGAATTGGGAACTAGTCCAGTGAATGATATAAATTATAGAGTTTTCGAAATAACCATTTAAATCACATAAAAACCTTAAACATCTATAACCAGTCTTATTTCTTATACTGTACTGGTCCTAAACACGTAATTTATAGAAATGCAGAGACATTAGGTTTTCAACAAAAATCTTTCGATTGACCAAGTAATTGATACCTTCACAATTTTAGATGAAAGAAGAAACAATGATATTAGGATGTGCAACAACTTTTATAAATCAATTTTTTCCCATGGTTCAAGGAATGATTAGGCAATATACCTGATAGAAAGGAATACTATGAGATGGAGCCGTCATATTGATAAACACATAGCCAACATTGCATTTATTCTGTCACAAGCAATAGTATATTAGATGATTTTGCATTAGTGAAAATTGTGGAACACAGTAAGTAATTGAAGTTCATAGCTTGATGTCTTTTTGAGCTGCAAGAATCTTACCTTAAAATCGATTGGCAAGTATAGAAAATCGTATGTTCCACGATGGTGTTCGTCAATAGTTAGAATTAGCATCATTGAAGTAGACCTGTAGAAAATGACAATAAAAACTCTAATGATAGAAAACAGGGCATCTGTTTGGAAACCAATAAATTAGAAAACACAGAAGTCATGCCAACAAATATGAAGAAATATCCAAACATATCCAAACAATTTTAAGATAACTTATTTGGAAAGACATGCATAATGGGTTACAATGATTTGAAAGAAAGAAAGAAAAATAAGTAAAATGCTTCTCTATAATAGAGATCAATGTGAAAATTTTCAAATACACTTCCACATATTCGTCAGAACAACAAACAAAGTTAAGATATTTCTAACATAGGGCAATTCCCCAATACATGGTTAGAGGCACCATAAAATAATCAACACCAATAATGTTCAGTGGTATAAAGCCTTGCAATGAACATACAAATGAGAAAAGGGATTACTTCTTTTAATTAATAAAATCATTTATATGAATAATAGTTATATATGTAAAAAATCGGCAAAACATTTCTGATATATATGCATACACAAGCAATCTAGACTCTAAACAAATAGAACATATGCTATGATCAGTCAATAGACTACACTACACCTTCAATGCAAAACAAGGAGGAGAAAAGAGGACATACTTGTTTGGTATATTCTTGATCATAGTAGTTGTCTGGTATCTTCACTATGCATAATTTTTTCCAAATCAAGTTGATATTGCTTCATATTATTTGTTTGATTTGTACTGGTATCATCACGACGAGTTCGAAAAATATTAATTTCCAACGAAATTGTGTTGTATCGCAGCAACAACCAAATCATCATGTTCTTCGTGCCAGGAGAAACAAAATCCATCTCATTGATCTCAACGTCTTCCACAATGTCTTTCTCTTTCTTTAAGGAAAGGAAACCAAACCTACCGTGGAGGAAAAGACAGAAAAACCTAGAGGCAAGAAATGTGAGAAGGCGGTGGTAGTAAAATCAAAATTTCTCTTCACACAACAAAAAAACCAATTTTTGGATCACAAAAACCAAGAGCAACAACGAGATTTATGTCTAAAGATGAGAATTGTGAAGGCTGAGGCAGCGAAAACAAGATTTATCTCTAGAAAGCGGGAAAAATCAGGAGGACGATGATGGAAAAACAACAGTTACACAAAAAATTAATTAATTTCCAGGCTGTTTGGCACGAGGACGATGACAAAAAAACAACAATTACACAAAAAATTGACTCTAGGTAGGCCTATCGGCCAAATATTTGAGTAGATGTTAAATAATAGAATGAAATCGAATATATTTTGAAACCATTGATATTTCACTAGATTTTGAATAGTAACAAGAAATCCAACATATTTTGATTTAACAATGTCTAAATGTAATGTTAAATACTAAAGTGAAATCTAACATTTAAAAAATAAAATTGAAAAGCATATTTTTATTAATAAAAATGTATAGTATATTGTTAATCATACAAAAAATAGGTGGAAAGAGTCACACTCTAAAATATAAATTACATCGAGCTAAGAAGGTCTTAACAAGAAGTCATCTCACCTCATGAAAGCATCAAAATACAAGTGTATGATAAAAGTGTGTTTTTTTAAAAAGTGCAAGTAACAAGTGGCATCACAAAAACAAAGGCCCACGTAAAACTAGGAAACAACAACAAACATGGCGGTTGGAGGAGGAAGAGGCATAGAGTTATTCGACTTATTCCCCCATCCACTGGTGGGAGAGTGATGAGTTGTGTCAGGGATGGGACCCACCCATCGTGTTACTTTTGTTATTGTTGATCTTCTTCTTCAAGTTGTTACGATTGGTGGTAGGGAGAGATGGCCGGTGTCAAACACAGGAACTTCCCTTGAGTAGGGGAACCCCACCCACTTCCATCATTTCCACTATGGTGCCGCGAGCCGATCAAATACACCACCACTATGGGCAAGGAGAAGGACACTAAGACTTGAGAGGGGAACAATGACGACAAGGAGCGGAGCTTCGTTGACTTCTAGAATGATGCCCGTGAAAAACCAACCACAACCTTGCAAAGGAGAGTGATGGCACGACAAGTCCTGGAGGAACCCCACCGATAGTGCACATGACATTCCCCTATGCAAGAGCAAGGATTGAAGGTGTTTCACTTCCAGTGGATTTTTTTCGCTTGCACCTAGATCTTAAGCATAACATTGGAGATCACAAAGGTGATTGTATTAGCGAAAAGGGAGTCTCTATCCATAGTAGTGTTGTTAAAACAAGCAAAACTCTTATCTTTCCAAATTTTAAAGAGATTATCTATTCTAAACATGTGCCAAAAAAGAGTGAATTTAATAGGGAGCATCAAGAAACTCCCTAGAAGAACCATTTTCTAGGTGAAAAATTCAGGGATGAAGGGTTGGAATAGGAGTTAATCTATTTCTAGGTAGACTACACGTGCGAGCAAAACCAAAAGAGATGTTTAATCAACTTTGGTCATTGGTAGGCCGGCGAGTAGTGTTTGTGATCCCCATATGTTTGAGTCTGTCTCGATAGAGAAACCTTGATATAAGAGGCACCATAGAAAGTGGGTTTTCTAGGCTCAATTCCAACTTTCCAAACTATGTGAAATATTCTAGCCCAAACCCCATCCATGGACTTGAGATTCCACTACTTGTTAAGAGAATCACTTAGAACCTTCTTCGGGCAAGAAGGTGGTAGCCGATATGGGGTTTATAGCACATGTATACAAGGAAATATATGCCTAGATTTGGATCACATGTAAGATTGATTATTCAAATAATAACCAAATGAATGCTACTAAAATAGAATGGGCTTATGATGCCATTGTTAAGAGAGAGGACAATTGTAATTTCTTTTATTAAATAAAGTGGGTAAAACTCTTTAGATTTGGATCTAAACATGCACACAAGCACACTTGGAAAATGTTAGTTATTTTTTGTGGTTAGTGGACCTACCTTGGTTAGATCCCTAACCCTTTAAAGGAGATAAAAGAAATTTTGTTGATGTACAATGCAAAAACAATAAATAAAAATGACAATTATACCTGACTCGAGATCACATGATAATTACAGCTTTCATTTTACCAAGAGTCATATAGATATCACAAGCCAATCACAATTGTGATTCCCTCTTGTGTTGAGATTTTTCTAGAATAGTGTTGTAGCAAGTTGGGTATATCCTTTTCACTTCATTTTTCTTCTTTAAAACCTGCAAGACCGAGATATGCAAGCAAGAGAGTAAGAAAACTCAAGTATAGTCTTTATACACTAAGATCCAACTGTTGAAATGAGGGGGTGAGGGTGATTTTATAGATTTGGAGTGCATATGGGAGTGGGACACACATGGGTGCAATGATAGGGTCCATAGTGCATTGGGCATGCACATGGGTAGGTGGGATGGACAAAATTAAATGTGAGTGGGTGAGGGTTAGTAAATGAGTGGTGAGGTGTTTTTAACTCCATTTTTGTGGGATTTTATTATTTTTTGGTATTTTTGTGTTTTATAATGTTTTTGTATTTTCGAATAAGGGACCTTATGCGCAAGGTGCATTTTCTAGTGTCTACATTTTCCCCCTTTTGGGCAGTGTGTTGTGTTGAGCAAGCAAGATGTAATGAAAAAACTAAAGAAAAGATGGGGTCCTCTAACCTTATGACGGTGGTTACCTCAAATGTAAGCTTATATGGTTGAATGGATAGACAATAACCTGGAAATGTGATCGACGGGCCACTTCAGCGAATTTGTGAAGGATCGATAGGTAGATTTCATGAAGAAGAGACTATAGATTCGGTCGATTGACGAATGTTGATTGATTTTCATAGATTCGAATGAGAAGTGTTGTGCATGATTCCCCCTTGCGAAAATTTTAGGAACCGCATATTGCCCCAATGTAATGCGAGATGAAAAGTGGCGATCAAGACGAGAGAAATTGATCTTTGACAAAGGCACGCAGAGGAAAAACAACGACAATGTTGCCCTAGTAATGTGTAAGGGTATGTATAAGAGTGCATGAAAGTGTTGATAAGTCGCACGAGTTGGTTAATTGAGGTTGATGATGAACGGGATGTGCGGGCGAGTCGACGAGTGACGACCGTGGCTTGGCGACAAGCTACATAGTGAGTCATGAGTTGTGGGGAATGATCGAGGTGGACGAGTTGTAGGAGGGCTAGGAGCAAGAAGGGAAAGTTGGTTGGTGATTTTGGTGAGTGAGATGGTCATGAGTTGGGTGACATGCGAGTCGGGCCGACAGTGAGTCAGTTGGGACGAGGAAGTCAAGTTAATGAGTCAAGTTATAGGTGAGTGGTGAGTCGCATGGAAATTTTGGGTGAACGAGGTTGATCGGATGTGGGTGAGTCACGACAATGATGTAGTGGGAGAGTGGAGGATGATCTCGTGGAGGATGGGTGAGTTGGTGAAGCAGGGGAGTTGAATGACTTGTAGGGAATGGGGAACACAAAGTGAGTCATGCAAGTGACTTGCCAAGAGAGCTAGGCATGGGATAAAGGGGAGTTACTGTGTGTATCGAGTGATGTGTGGAATGTCGGGGACTAGGTAGTTAGGTGTGTTGATCGAGTCGCATGTACGAATCAATAGGGAAGGGTGGGGAAGGGATGCCATGACGAGGCGCGGTGAAGCACCCAGTGCGGGGTTAGGTTGAGCATGGTCGCGAGTACGAGAGAGATGGGAGGAAGTTGGGAGTGATTTGGGGGAGTAGTGAATGAGGGGTGTGAACTAAGTTGAGTGGTGAGCTGATTTGGATGCCATGTGAGTTGGAAAGTTGGAAATGGATGGGTTAATGAGTTAGTTCAAGGGGTCAGATTTGGTGAGGAGCTCGAGGCAAGTCGTGAAGGGGTGTCGGGGGAGTAAGCTCGGTTGCAAGAGAAAATGATATGGGTTATGCAAGGATTATACAAGTGGAGGGAAAAGGGGAGTGTGGCACTAGATAGCTCGGCGGGTGGAAGGATGAGGGAGTCACACGTGCTACTACAGGGTGGGATAGGGTAGCTCAGGGATAATGTCTAGGATGATCCGGGTTGACGAGGAGGGGTGAGTGAGGAGAGTGAAGAGCGAGGTTGGGACAAGCTAGGTGATTTAATTTAATTTGAATTAAATCTAATATTACAAAGTCACATATGATAATAAATGCTAAAATATAGATTTGACACAATCAATCTAAGATGTAATATTTGAAACCCTAAGTAAAGAGGAATGAGAGAGGACTTAGCTTATTTACGCCTAATCTGGAAGTGCTCTGGATCGGAAAAAATACTAAATAAGAAGTGAACAATGTCATCAATGCTCAGGATAAATTATGGACTGTAAGAATATGGACGAACACGGGAGCCCATAGCAGGATAGGGATATCTAGGCGCTGAAGACATCTTATAGGTTCCCGTGATCGCAAAAAATGGTCAGAACCTGATTCTTACTATGTCACACAAGTGTCGCAAATATTCCTTTTTGATCTCCCGTGTGTTTATCCTCGATCGCCGAAGGTACCTATAACCAACAAAAACAAAAGTTCATATGCACAAGCCCACAAACCACATCAAATCTACAAAGAAAGATGTAATATGGGGATTTAGAATGACCCCAAATGTCACCTCAAGAGTGAAGTTACGACTGAGTGCTGTACTACATCTCATACTCCATGTGGTTCTGCGTGTGTGTAAGAATCGTGACCTAGTATGCCCTTGTGCAAGTTGCATCCGATAGTAGGTTATAGCTAAATGTAGCAATGTAGTAGAATGTGTGGATGGAATAATGAGCTTCCCCTTCATATGTTGTGTATGCATATTTGCAACCCTTTTCCCTTGAGTGGATTTCTAGATGGATGCCTTAGAGTGCTTTAGGTGACTTTTGAATGCAAGATTAGGTGATGATAGCATATGCTTGGGGCTTGGTCCTTGATTTTGAACACATAACTATGTATTTATATGGTTCCCTTGTTTGAATTTCATAATTGACAACCGGAAGGTCAGGGCCATAAGTGAAAAAGGTGCCCAAAAGGTAAAAGATACCTAAAAGGAGTGAGTAAGATAATAAAGGGTGATGGGCACCCGTAGGGGACAGGGGCGTGTGTGCTCCCGTGTTGGTCTGGGCATTGGTGTTTGAGCCATAAAGGATAGATAAGTAAAATAATGATTGGGTCAAGGGTGTGTAATACCAAATAGAAAATAAGAAGCAAAGGAAAAAGGCCAAAGACAATCGTCAATTACTAGTTTTCTTGCTTAGGAATCATATGAATGCTAGTATGTGTTTATGACCTAGAAATGTACCCAAGTGTGTGATTTTGTGTCTACATTTTCCCCACTTTATGTTATTGAGTGAATAATTGATGACATAAATTAAATAAGAGATGTGTACCGATAACCATGTGGAGTGTGTGGTGAAAAACGTGCCGAGTGGACAAGTGAAGCGTGGAAACTATGAAGATAAAGTGACCCTAGGAGTGAAACGTATGCATTGTACCATGGTGTACTTGTTGTTGTGCTTATTGGTGTTGCTTCTTGTAAGGATGAACATGATGTAGAAAAATTTAAATGGATATAAAATTATCCCGAATCATGTTGTGAAGAGATATTTTTTTTTAGGCGATCTTATGCCAAGTGCAAGCTTTTTTTGGGGTAATCTCACGCCGAGAGAAAGTTTTGGGGAGAGAGTTATAGTATTACTCTTCTTCCATGACTCGGCCGATAAACACCACTACATATGATGTGTCTTTGTTTTGTTCTTGTTGTGCTTGATTTTTTCAATCGTACTCAATTGAAATCGAATGTAGGAGATAAATTGTATTATGTTATCGAGGATTGTGTCAAGAATTCAAAAATTTCTCTGAAGGCTTATGTGAACTATGTTGATTTGAGAAATCGACCGTGTGCCCCTAGGACATTAGTGCCCAAGGAAGGACACAAGTGCCCATGCACTATTGTATAAGTCTAGGTGGCGGTGTTTGTCCCGTGATTCCGACCCAAGTTTGATTCCCGAGCCGTGTCAGAATCGCGGCCTATGTTGATTTTGTGTTGTACTATACTATGTCAGCTCGAGCTACTATATGGGGTGATTTGTTCACCTAATGTACACCCCCCTTGTTTAGGGTACATGCGACGTTGGTAGGAGTGTGTGGCCTAAAAGAGAGGACCTAATGCTGATCTCAAATGGTATCCCTACGGGGGAGGGGGATGCACATGGTATAAACCAAGGCGTATGAACAAAGTGGCTAATAACATGATTAGTAGCAAAAAAAACATGTAATAGGAAACAATGTAACAAGCAAGTAGTAAGATAAGATGGACTGTGAAAAGTGGATTTTATACATGGGACATTGCTCACAATGTCACAAGAAAATTAGGCTGAAGTGGTCAAAAGCATACAATTGATCAAACAAGACATAACGCATAACACACAAACAATGTCATACAACAACAAACAATTTTGAACAAGATGTAATAGACAACCATGGTCAGCAAATAGTCCTAAAAGGTAAATGTTACACATGAAGCACCTACTAAGATGTTAAAAAGAGAAAAAGTATGTCAAAACATGTATGTATCAATGTAAAGTAGTGTGCTCATAAGAATAGGAAGTAGTATATGATGAAATGATTTCACCAGTAATGCATGAAAAAATAGATTCCTTAGGAGCCTTGGTGGGATGGGTAAGAGGGATAGTGCCAAGCATAATTACAACATGTAAAGGATTCGTAGATAAATTTTCATTCACTCCAAAAGAACAAGTGAATGCAAATATGTATATAGAATAGATATTGACATTTTAAGTATCCACTTAGCATGGAATTTGTTTTGTACATGTAAGTAGTATAAACAAGTAAGAGTAAGTGCAACCAAGATATGCAATATGTTGTGAGTGTGAATGGGATGGTATGTAATGTGTGAATATGGAAGGAGTAGTGTGACCCCCAAAGGATGTGGATTAGTATGAGACGAGGTTCATTTATAGAATATCCCTCAATAATCAAGAACGAACCATAAAGCAAGAGTGCATCATCGTAAAAAATGGTTTGAAAATATGTGCCGATATAGTATAGAACATAAAGAGTAGAGTGTAAAGAGTGAATGATGTGAGGTTCAATTCATATTTATACCCTCAACAATCAAGTATGAACCATGGAACTAGAGTGCTTCATAAGGCGATGACAATACAAGGTGTGTATCAATGTGTGTAAGAATGCTTAGAAATAAGAAGTATGAATCACGAAGCGTAATAGTATAAATGATGTGACAATTGATGATATTATGAAGGTGGAGTAAGCGTGATTCCCCCAAGTATATGATGAAAAGTAAGCTATCCGATGAGAGTAAAGGGCAAGGGTCCTCCACCCGATGTCCAAGGAGATAAAGGCATGTGACAATGCTCTAAGATTGGTGGTGTATGAGAGTGATGATGTACAGGTGAAGGAAACCTATGTGGTGAAAGAGGTGGTGAACACTTATGTGAAAAAGACCTATGAGATGGAGGAGGTGATGGACACCTATGTGAAGGGGATTCCCCTGTAGGGGACTTATGTCGATGATATGGACTAGTGGACCTATGAGGTCAACAACATCATGAAGGAGGATGTGTGTGAATAGGAGAACTAGGTGTTGAATGTCCCTTAGATTTGAGAATACTAAAACCGATGGAAGAATGCCATCAAGGGGAGGTAGAGACAATGGTGTGCATGGTGGAACACCTTTAAAAGTGACAAATTATTTATTTTAAATGAATTTAAGACACAAATGATTCATGGAGGTAATATCTTGAGTGACACAGAGGCAAGGAGTCCTAAGAACATGTCACAACTTTTCATGGAGGATTCCACAATAAATGACACAAGCATAGTAAGAGGCCCAACGGTAATGGGCAACTTGATGTAGCCAAAAGAGCAAAAAAATGGGTATGTAATGGCTGATTTTGGACATTTGATAGCCATAAGAAGTGCAATAGAACATACATTAATAAGATCCTCTAGATAGATCATGGTGTTATTGATAGTGTATGAACCAATATAAGCATTGATGTGTAATGAATCAAGAAAATGTTACATGATAATCATGATCAAAAAATGTAATAATCCGGTGGTGATGCATCAACATAAGCGACAAGAAAATCAAGGGGACCCGATGAAGGAGGGGGCACAACGTGATATGTATGATTAGCAGAAGAATCAGAAGTTTGCGTGTCATGCTTAATCAAAGGGTCATTAAATATTTTTATTTTTGTTTTCATTGATCGGATTATAATCGATGCTGGAGGGAGCTTAATTGAATTATTTTAAATGAGATGCCTAAGTTTGAAACAATGATCGGTAGAGTACCCAATGCATTGATGATAGTCACATTTAACATTTTCATCATAATTGTGGCCATAGGGGGCAAGATGGATCAAGATTGAGTGGTGGTGGAAGAGTGATTATATTGCTTTCGAGAAGTTGAGGCAATAGAAATCGAGGCGCATATGGTAATTTAGTGAAAGTATGCTTTGGAGGTTGCCATTAAAGCTTTTCAGAGGAGAGATGACATTAACAGTTGTCTTTGCTTTAGTGGGCTTAGGAGAAGGTTTGAATGTTGATTTATATTGAAACCTATTAGAAGATGATGAAGAAGTATCTTGATATTTGAGTTTTCCCATAGAGAGAAATTTGACTTCATGTATTTTAAGCATATGACATAATTGATCAAATGAAGGAGAGGTCTCAAAGATAACACTCTCCTAAAGTGGTGGTAATAGGCTTTGAACAAATAGATCTTGTATTTCGAATCAACAAGCACATTAGTCATCTTAGCTAGATTGTTCTTATAACATAGTACATAGTCCGCTAGATGTTCATTAGATATTTTTTGATTTGAGCCAGTTGTGCATAAGAGATCTTAGTGTTGATATTGATTAAAAATGAACAAGAAAAGCATCGGTTAAATGCATGAAAGAAGTTACCAAATGAATAGGTAGATTGTAAAACCAATGCATGGCATAATCTTGAAGACTCCTAGGAAATAAATTAGCTAGTAATGTATGATCATCCACATAATCTAGACATGCCACATGGAAAGCTTGGAGATGATCTTGAGGGTCACCATGGCCATTGAAGGTGGGTAGCTTAGGGTGATGAAATTGAGAGGAAGTGGATATGTAGAAATGGCGGGTGCAAAAGGAGTATGCAAAAGTAAGGAGGAATCAAGAGATGGAGAGGCATATGAAGTAGCTAGTTGAAGTTGATGGATTTGAACTTGTAGATCCTGATATAAAGAAGCCAAATCATGGGTACCGGAAGAAGAACTAGGTTGTGCATTAGAAGCATTGGGGCAAAGGAGGGGATCGGTAGTTTTAGGAATGGCATTAGGAATGTGAAGGGGTTGGGTGGAGGTCATGACATCTGAAGAGGAACCTACAAGAGGTTCATAAACAACATCTCGAGAGTGATTAAAGTGATTAAAACATTGAGAACATGCGGAAGATGCAAAGGATTGATACACATAGCTTGACAAAAATTAGTAAGCTTTTCTAATTTCTCTTGATCAACATTAGTGTCTTCATCATATGATTATTTGTTATTAGAGGTTTCAACGTATTTTTAGAGGAAAATTCTATGAGTTAGCCCCGAGGTTATCGATCTAGCCATGGACCTAGAAGATTTACGAATAAAGGGAGGAAGCTCAAGGTACACAAAATAACTAAAACAACCACTACTGAGTGACAGGCATAAAAAGAAAACCCTAGAAATAAGGAGGGATTCGAGTGATGGGTTCACCAAATGATAAAATTTAATTTGAAATAAATCTAATATTGCAGAGTCACATATGATAATAAATGCTAAGATACATATATGACACAAGCAATCGAAGATGTAATATTTGAAACCCTAAGAAAATAGGAAGGAGAGAGGACTTAGCTGATTTACCCTTGATCCGGAAGTTCTCTGGATTGGTAAATATGCTAAACAGAAGTGAACAATTTTGTCAATGCTTAAGTGCAAGAATATGGACGAACATGAGAGCCCACGACCACGACATGGGTACTGGGTGCCAAGACCTCTTCTAGGTGCACGTGATTTTGAAAATGGTCGAACTCGATTCTTACTATGTCATACAAGTGTCGTAAATATTCCTTGTTGATCGCCTGTGTGTCACTCCTTGATCTCCAAAGGTACTGTAACTTGTAAAAACATAGGTTCACCCGCACAAGCCCACAAACCACATTAAATCTAAAAAGAAAGATCCAATATGGGGAGTTAGATTAAACTCCTACTGGCCACCTCAAGAGTGAAATTACGACAAAACATTACACTACATCTCAAACTCCATGTAGTTTTGGTGTGTGTGTGTGTAATAATTGTGCCCTAGGATGCCCTTGTGTAAGTTACACCCGATAGAGGGCTATAAAAATGTAGTAGAATGTGTGGATGGAATAATGAGCTTCCTTTCCTATGTTGTGCATGTAGATTTGCAATCCTTGTCCCTTGAGTGAATTGGTAGGTGGAGGCCTTAGAGTGCTTTAGGTACCTTTTAAATTTAAGATTAGGTGATGATAGTATATGCTTAGTTCTTGGTACTTGATTTTGAACACATAACTATGTATTTATCTCGATTCCCTTGTTTGAATTTTGTAATTGAAAACCTGGAAGGCCACGCCATAAGTGAAAAAGATTCCCAAAAGATAAAAGAGACCCAAAAGGAGTGAGTAAGATAAGAAAGGGTCATGGGTGCCCATAGGGGATAGGGGTGCCTAAGTGCTCCTTTCATTTGGTTAGGAGCCGGTGTTTGGAGCCATAAAAGATAAATAATTAAAATATTGATCGAGTCAGCCAGTGTGTGTAAGACCAAATAGAAAACAAGAAGCAAAGGAAAAAGGCCAAAGATAGTCGTCAATTACTAGTTTTCTTGCTTAGGAATCATATGAATGCTAGTGTGTTTTTTAGGACCTAGAAATCTACCCAAGAGTGTGAATTTGTGTCTACACTAGGTGGCAAGTCATAGGGGTGACTCATCGGGATGAATTTCATGACTCGCGAGGATGGAGGGGGTTACAGGTTGACAAAGGAAGTAGCTTGGCGAGTCGAGTCGAGGAAGGGGAGAGTGAGCTAATCAGATCACATGAGGGAAGGCTCAACAGGGGATTACATAGATGAACGGGTGATTACCATGGGTGAATCTCCACTTTGGGGGTGATTTGATTGGTGAGGGTTAAAACAGGTAGATCGGGGATGAGGGTGGAGATCACGAGCTTGGTTGTGAGCACGCCCGAGCTAGGGAAAGATAGCTCGTGGAGTGATGGGGTTGGATGTGTTAGGTGAGTTAAGTTTGAGTCACTAATGCATCTCGGTGGGGTTTGGGGGATATTTTGGTTGGGGTGCAAGGTAGTTAGGCCATCTCTCCAAGTCATTAAGGTGACTCATCGGATGAGGTGATTTGGGTGGGGAAAGTTAGAGTAAAGTTGTGTGATTTTTTTTTATAAAAATGAAAAAATGGTAAAAGTGTGAACACGAGTGCAATATGCATGTGATAAAAAGAAAAAATGAAGAAATGTAATGATGAAGTAGCAAAAATGTGTAAAAGGCGGTAGAGAGCCTAGTCATTCTCATTTTGAGTCAAGTGGAGTGTAAGCGTGCAAATGTACGATAACGATGATGAAGTGTAAGAAACGTGGTTGTGCCACAAGTGTATTGTTGAATTCCTAATGATCTCAAAGACATGATATATGAGACAACAAGAACACTCAAACGAAATATTTAACAAGGTCTAAACTAGACAAGGAAACATAATATCTGTGTGACTCATCGAGATCCTATGTGTGGGTGTGAGAGTTAATTGATTTCTTAAAATGAAGACCCGCGAGATAGTGAGTGAAAACTCAAGCCAATGTATAGGTTTGAATTGAAATAGGTGATTGATGAGTAGTGAGATGGAAGGTAATTGTAATCCATGCATTTCTCCACTATTAGTCGAGTTCCCATAGCCTCAACGGAGGTACATTTGATTCTAGTCGTAGTATTTCTCTACTTATAGCTAGGCATCCATAGCTTTGGTAGAGATAATGGAAAGGCCCCTTAGAGAGAGTGTATGATATTGCTCTTCATTTATTTTGAATTATGAAATTTTCTTTTGATATTTCTTATTTTGATTCTTTTTCACATGATATTCAGCTCTCTTAATTTTCCAAGGGGTTTAGAACCACAAGTGGCTTCATGGTGTGAGTGGAATTGATTGAAATAACATGGGAAAACATCAAAAATAATGCCATGGGGTATTCAAGACAAGTTTTTAAGTGTGGAAGCATGCGTGGATATCTAAGAGGACAATTGTTCTTAATTCACCAAGGAGAGACCAAGCTCAAGAAACTATAGAAAAGACTATTGACTCACAAAATGTGACAACAAGATGATCAAAGTGTGCACCAAAAGTTGTGAAACAAACTGAAACATGGAATGTGAACGAAATGTAAATGAAATGTGCATAGAGAATTGGAATGAAATATGAATGAAGCGAATGTGGAACAACATTTATGAACAAACGCGTTGTTTATTGCAATTTTTTAAAATATATTGATTTTTTTGGATTTTTGAAAGATGTTTAGTTGTGTGGAGATGTGTCAATGATGATAGAATAATATGTATAGAGAATCAGGTCATGTTTAAAATTGAGGCCTAATGAAAAGAAGTTAAATGTATGGAGCATGCGAATGTGGTAATGAACCCAAATGAAAGTCCCCCAGTCCACGTAGGGACTAGATGAAGAAGGGACATGATGTATAGAAGCAAGTGATATATGATTGGAGGGATGGGGATGATGTTGATGATAAGTGAAGCAATAATTCCGAATAGAAGCCACATAATGGTGGTGTGTAAAGAACGTGAGTGTGGGGATGAAACACATAAGAAAGGTGATGAATGTGGTGGATGTGTAAGAATGTATGGTAGTCAAGGAAAGGATAATAGACCAATGGTATACAATAAATTGTTATGAAGCGTGGTGTTAGTGGTAATATCAAGCGAGATGAGGTGTGGAAAATATAGTGATGTCTAAAGAAAATAATAATGATTGGAAATTGTAATTGGATGTGGAGGATGTTTATGAGGTCCATGTGTAAGAACAAAAGGGTGTGTGGGCGTGATAGATGATGTGAACTGAAAAGGAGGAGCGTATAATAAAAAATGGTGCTTAAATGAGTGGTGTAGGAGACAAGAACGTGAATATGAATCAAATTTACAATGGAGGTACAAAAATGGGAGCACGCAGAGGTGGCTTGTGAGGATGAGATGAAAGAGCATGTAGATATGTATGATGGCGAATAGATGGAAGATGAGTGTAAATTAATGTAATAGATGATATAGGATGTAATGGATGTGTCAAGTAAGAATGGTGCTTAAATGAGTGGTGAAGAAGGAAGTGAGATGCATGTTGAATAATTTTGTAAGGTAGGTGAAGTGATGCTTGACACCCTATATGATGAAGAGTGGAATGTAGATGTAGTAATGGATAGTGTGATAAGGGGAGTGGATGTGAGTGAATCAAATGAAGATGTAAAATTTGTAATGGGAAAGATGAAATCACATGATGATATAAATGGTTGAGAGATAGATAGAGGTGGTGATAATGTGGAAGACACTATAAAGGATGAGGATGTGACCACATCCATAGTGGAATGATATGATAGTGGAAATTGATACGAGGATGATGAAGATAATGAGTTATTAGGTGAGCACACTGGTGTTGAGTCCAAGGTGGAAGCATGTGATGGAGTGGATTGGAAAGTGTTGTATTTAAATGATGAGACACTAGGATTACATGATGATTGTGATATCGTGTTAAATAATGGATCCAATGAGTGATACATGAAACATGGAGAAGAATTGGGAATAGAATTATATGAAGTTATTGGATGGGTGTCGGTAGATGAAGGCGAAAGGGATGGTGGTTCAATCAAAATGCCCCCTTTTTCGAGAAGGTATTGAATTATATTGTAGAGTTGAGGTTAAGATTAAGTGGGGTGATCATCAATATGGTGATAGGCACATGTTTCATGGGAGGAACACCACAATGGCGGGGGTAGTTTGGGAGGGAGAGTGATGAGATTGGTCAAGAAAATTTTGGAGAATAAAGAAAGTGACTCGATCAATGGAGTGAATTTGCGAGGGGGTTGGATGAAGCTAAAATCCCTAGGAGAATGTAATGAATGTGAAGATGTGGGTGTAGAAGGTGATGAAGTGTGAAGAGGATATGATTGGATGACATTGTGAACATGGGAGTGTAATGGTTCAACAAGTGGCAGAGGAATGGAAACAAACAACAAGGAGGGAGGATGATCAAGATGGACATCATCGAGGCACTGTGCCATGTGCACAATCTCATCAAAGGTGCATAGTGGGTGAATTTATAAGTGGTGGGAGATGAGGGATGAAACTTTTGGAAAAGAGGTCAATGAGGTCGATTACGGGAGTGGAAATGAAAGGAGATGAACAAGAGTACACCAAAATGTGACAAAGTTCATAATGGACTCATTATGGAATTGGAAAATCATGTGAATGTCAAGGAGCATTACTTGGGGTGTAATATGGATGACATAGTGACATAAATTGGTATCCAAAAGTTGTGTGAAATTGTAAAGGCTATGTTGTGGGAGGCATGGATACCGATCAAGTGTGCGAACAACAAGTGGAAGTGGGAAAGTGTGTAGGAATAAAGTGTCATCATGTTGGATAAGGTGACATGTGTTGCAAAAGAGATACAAGTGTTGTTGGGGATCCTTCATGCCATAAAATTTTTCAAAAGTGGGAAATTTGAAATGCGGCGATAAGGATGATGCGGTACCATGCGGTGAATAGGTTCATTGTAAATAGAATGATAAATAGGTGCATGCAAAATTCCCCCAAGTGTTAGGACTCAAGCTTAATAATGCAATCAAGAAGGTGTTGATGAAGTAAATTAAAGTGTGGATAAATATGTAAATGACTATAATCCACGGAAATGAAAATTAATACAACTTGGAAACATAAGTGGAAGAATTCAACAAGATGGTACAACAAGAAAATCGTAGGTCACCACAATTGGGACTGAGTCCAGATAAATCAAGAATCGTAAAAGAATGAAAAATGAATTATTTAGAAGGATATATGTAATTTATAGTTATAAATGACTTTAAAAAAATTTGGGGTGTGGAAATTGTAGTACGATCACGTTGAGACTAATAATGGGAAAATCGAGCTCATAATAGATGTCGAAATAGATACAACAAAGTAAGAATGGTCTATGAAGAATAGAAATAGTCGTAGGTGCAACTCGGAGAAAATGTTTTGATATTTGTTTATCTCAAGGTGGAATAAAAGGGTTCATCTGTTGGCTTCCTATAAAAGGTTATGTCCCTAAATACCAAGAGTTACCTAAATGAGCACGGTACACTAGAAAATTTCTAGTCGCCAAATGTTTTTTACCCTCATTTATTAACCAAAATGGATTTTACTCCTCTCAATCAATCAAACTGGGGTAGTCACTAAGGATAATATTTTCTCTAATCCTCATGGGCATACTAGTCGGTAGGTGAAAGCACCCATTTTGTCTAGCCCCTCAATGTGTCAACTACTTTGGCATTCATGTGATACTCCTCACAATGCGTTTTAGGATTTTACCCAAGAACTTCCAACAATTATGTGGACGAGTATTTAACCTTATATGGACCTATAATAAAATGTGTGGTTGATTCCTGATTTGTTCATTAAGAAAAAAAAATGTGTTTTTAAGTTTTTACCTAAATAAAATTACAACACAATCGTAATTGAAACTGCTATGCAACCAAATTTTATAATTATTTTTGTCGAAATTACAACCTAGTCATAGGAAGAGCGGGGTTAGAATGAGATAGGTGGCGATTCATAGTTGTGAATCAACAAGGTGGGTTGTGTAACTCGTGAGGATGGAGGGGAGTTGTAGAATGAGAGAGGAAGCAGCTTGGTCGGCCCCCTAGCCACGAAAAAGGGAGAGAAAGCTACTCGGTTGCATGCGGGGAAAGGATCGATGGGATATTGCAGGGTGAATAGGTGAGTCACATGGGTGACTCACCACTTTGGGGGTTAGTTGAGTGGTGAGGGTTGAAGTGGGTTGATTGTGAGGGATGAGGGTCGAGATTGCGAGCTCGGTCATTTGTACGACCGAGCTAGGGAAGGGGATCTCATGGAGCGATGGGGTTGGGACGTGTTAGGTGATTTAGGGTTGAGTCACTAATGCAAATCACAAGGGTTTGGGGGTAGGTTGGTCATAGTTCAGGGTAGCTAGGCCATTTTGGTAAGTTGAATTGGGTGGGGAGAGTTAGGGTAGGGCTGCGTGATCTTTTTATTTTTGATAGTAATGACAAAGTAGGAAAATGGTAAAAGTGTGAAAACAAGTGCAATATGCATGTGATAAAAATAAAAAATGAATAAATATAATGATGAATTAAATAAAAAATGTGTAGAAGGTAGTGGATGCCATGGAATGCTCAGGTTTGAATGAAGTGGAGTGTAAGCATGCAAATGTACCGGTAGTGATGATGAAGTGCAATAAAGGTGGTTGTGCCACAAGAGTATTGGTGAATGTTTGAAGATCCTAAATACATGAGACATGAGAAAAAAAACACAATAAAATAGAAGCTTGAACACGGTATAAACCAGAAAAGATGAAATACTAGCCCCGTGACTCATTGAGATCCCGTGTGTGCACATGAGAGTTAATTGATTGCTTAAAATGAAGACCTGTGAGACAGTGAGTGAAAAAACAATCCAACGTGTAGGTGTGAATTGAAACATGTGATTGGTGAGTAGTGAGATGGAAGGAAATTATAATCCATGCATTTCTCTGCTGCCATCTATCTATTTATAGCCTTGACGGAGGTATATCCGACTCTAGTCACGGATTACTCTATTTTCAGCCAGTATCCATAGCCCCAATAAAGATACCGTAAATATCCCTAAGATAGAGTATGTGATATTGATCTTCATTTCTTTTGAATTTTGTTGTTTTATTTTGATATTGATTATTTTGATTTGTTTTTCACATGATATTTAGCTCTCTTGGTTTACTAAGGGGTTTAGAACCACAAGTGGATTCGTGGAGGGAGTGGAATTGATTGTGGAAATGACGTGGGAAAACATCAACAAATAATGTCTCGGGTCTTCAAGGTAAGTTTTTAAGTGTGGAAGCATGCTTGGATATCTAAGAGGACAAATTTTATTAATTCACTAAGGAGAGACCAAGTTCAAGCAACTGTAGTAGAGACTATTGACTCACGAAATGTGACGACAAGATGATCAAAGTGTTCAATAAAAGGTTTGAAACAAATTGAAACATGGAATGTGAACAACTGTAAATGAAATGTGAATGGATAATTGGAATGAAATATGAATGAAGTGAATGTGGAAGAACATCTATGATAAAGCATTATCTATTGCAAAATTTTAAAAATATATTGAGTTTTTTAGATTTTTGAAAGATTTTTAACTTCATAGGGATGTGTAAATGATGATAGAACAAGATGTGTGAAGAATTAGGTTGTGTTTCAAATCCATGCCCGATGAAAAGAAGAATAATGTATAGAGCATGTAGAATGTGATAGTGAGCCCAAATTAAAGTCCCCTAGTCGACGCATGGACTAGATGAAGAAGGGACGTGATGTACAAAAGCAAGCAATAGATGATTGGAGGTATGGGGATGATGTTGATGATAAGTGAAGCAATATTTCGACTAAAATCCACCGAATGGTAGTGTGTGAAGAATGTGAGTGTGGGAATGAAACACACATGAAAGGTGATGAATGTGGTGGATGTGTAAGAATGTCTCATTGGTCACGGAAAGTAGAATAGACAAATTGTATATGGTAAAGTGTTATGAAGCGTGGTGTTAGGGGTGATATAAGTTTGATGGGGTGTGGAGAATATAGTGATGTCCAAAGAAAATGTAATAGTCAATGGTGTGATATTTTGATGAATGGGTGTGATAAGCATAGGATGATGTGAAATAGGAAACGATATGTAAGATGACATGTCCACCACAATATAATGTGGGAGAAAATCAAAATGATTAGAAAGTGTAATTGGATGTGGAGGAGGTTTATGAGGTCCATGTGTAAGAACAAAAGGGAATGTGGGTGTGATAGATGATGTGAACTCAAAAGGAGGAGTAGATAATAAAAATGGTGCTTAAATGAGTGGTGTAGGATACAAGATGGTGAATGTGAAGCAAAGATATAAACGAGGAGCAACAATGGGAGCACACAGAGGTGGCTTGTGAGGAAGATATGAAATAACATGAAGATATGTATGATGGGGAATAGATTTAATATGAGTATAAATGACTGTAATAGATGATATAGGATGTAACAAAGGTGCCACAAGTAAGAATGGTTCTTGAATGAGTGGTGAGGAAGGAGGTGAGATGTATGTTGAAGAATTTTTAAGGCAAGTGAAGTGATGTGTTCTAGCTTATTTGATGAAAAATGGAATGTAGATGAAGTAATGGATTGTGTGATCGGGGGAGTGAATGTAAATGAATCAAATGAAGATATAGAATCCTTGGTGGGAAAGATGGAATCACATGATGATATAAATGGGTGAGAGCTAGATAGAGGTGGTGATAATGTGGAAGAATCTAGAAAGGACAAGGATGTGACCACATCCATAGCGGAAGAACATGATAGTGTGGATTGATATGAGGATGATGGAGATAATTAGTGATTAGGTTAGTGTTATCACCAAATCATAATACCATCTGATTTCTTAGCATGTGAGTGAGTTAGGAAAGCAATGTGACTAGGTAACATGGGTAATATCTCGAGTCAGTGGGACTTGCTACCCGAGATAGACCTTCAGAGAAGGTTGGTTCCTCTTCCTAATCTAATGCAATAGCTACTCTAATGAAGGAAAACTACTAACTATCTCTATCCTACAATTTCTAAGGAACCAGGGAAAGAGAAAAAACATGAAAGTAAGAGAAAAATACTCTAACAAAGGTGATGCACTAAGAAAAGGTACTAGAAAAACACTATAATGTGTGAAAATGAAAAGAAACTCGATTAGAGAGAATGAGAAGAATTCTCCACAATCTAACAACAACATTCACAACATCATTTCCATGAAAACATAAAAATAATAGACCTTGTAAAGTGAATAAGGGACATAATACACCTACAAATGCAATAAAGAGGCAAGAAGAATGCAATAAACACAGACAAGGGAAGAAAACATCCAAAAATTTGCATCTACTTGCTTCATTGATATGCACAATTCATTTACAAAGCAAGAGAAAGGCTTGGATCAACATGAAAGAAGTCCAATATGAAGGCCTACAACACATTGGTGTTTCAAAACAAAAATGGCAGAGTTTTGTTACAAGAGCAATCCCCCCTTCTCAAATGAGAGAGCACTTCAATTTATAGGAAAATGGGGGGAGAGAGAGAGAGAGGTTGTTTGCAAATTTGGATTTTTCCTTCCACTTACTTGCAAAGTACCAAAAGTGGGTGAAAATGATGATTTGTGACCTACAAAATCCATCCCATACTGCCTCATAACTTGCAGCAGAAGGAAAATGGTTACCCATGCTCATTAATTGCATCTCCAACCACCTGAAAGTGTTGATTAAATTCAAATATTTTTCTACAAAATTTACCCCTGAAACTCCATCAATTGCTGAATTTATTTATTTCTAAGGGTAGAGATCGGAGCCACGATTCCAATGAGTCCACTTTTGCATGATTGTTTTAAGAAATGCAAAATTTACGACTACCTGAGTGACTGCAACTATTTTGGCTCTCCAGGATTAACTTCTCTGTTACAAGACAGAGCATTTAAGTTTGGTTGCTGGAAACAATAATTTTAATTCTTTCCCGATTTTAAATGTTTGTGCATAATTTTAAAATCCAAGGAATTTAAATTTGGTTTGGGCCCACCGATTTCACCATTTTATGCTTGAAGGGGGGTTGAGTGTGTTTGAGGCATTCAATGCTTGGAGGCTAGCTTGGCTAGCTCGACCGAGCTGGCATTTATTTTTCATTGTATAATGGGCCCTTTACATTCATATCAACCACCGCTCTTATGCAACGGGCTATATTGATTGGCCAACTGACCTATTTATCCAACTCTCCACATTACATTACAAAACCACCCCCACTTCACCTTCTTGTTAACTCAGGACCCACGTGGTCGTGTGTAACCATGTCATTTAATCTTTCCATCTTGATGATACATTTCGAGAACCATGCCAATGTTATCTGAGAATTTTCCCTACACAGGGATCCCTTTCCATCTCTGGCCTCATGTCACCAATTATCCTCGGTCCCACATCAATGCTTTCATCCACAACATGTCTTACATGCCCTTGTTGGGGCTGAAGCCACTCTCAAGCCCCCTTGTGGACCCGCATTGGGTTCCCGACACCCCTCTTGAACGCACGAAATCCTGACCCCCTTATCAAATGTTGTGCAGAAATTTTGGTCCTCCAATACCCTGATGATGCGATGATCTTGCACTTCATCCTTCGGGTACTCGTCGATGGCTCGCCAAGCCATCATTAAAACTTTTCCATGATTCTGCCAAATGTCAATCAGTTCAAGCTCCTGTAGAGAATGACTCAACATTTGTAAGTATTGAATTCACCTGCCAATGTTTGAATCTCAGCATCTTTGCAATCAACAAATTTTCCCATTATGAGGCCCAAGCCATTTGCATTCATTTAGTGTAGGATTTCATTGAATGGCCTGCCACCATGTTTGATCCATCTTGAGCCTTCACCGCTCTTTCCATAGCTCAATCAAGTTGAATCCTAAGCTTTCCATACATGTACTACCACTTGTTGATCCTTGGCAGATGTTGCGGCATTCACCCTCCCGTCATCTATTTTGAAATGGTCCACCTACATCTTTCGAAATGAGTTTGGTCCTTATATACTAGCCAACTCCTTTATCTCTCGCTGCATCATTGGTGCCCGTAGTCCTGCGACTCGGTGACTATACAAATTTACTTCAAAGATCACTCTCGTGAATACCTCACCCAATATTCAATGTCCCCCTAACTCCTTGTAAAGTTTTGGGGTGAGTCAGATGGGCTCAGTCTTCCTTTGTGATGTAGAGCTAGGTATATGGCAATGCAACAAGTCAGGGTATGACTATTGACAACTCGCCCATAGCCAACCCAACATGGTATTTTAAATTCATGGGCTTAGTGAATATTCAATCAACTCACCCCTTTTAAATAGCCTAGTTCGTAGTGTATAGCATGATTCCCGCACTTGCCATGGTCAACATTGGGACATCTTGGCCTTGCTTTGTTTCACAACTCAGCTCACTTGCATGTGCAAAGCTCGGTGCCTTCAATAACTCGATGTTGCATGAAATTATCTCGAGATCTCACAAGGAGTTTCTCGGTTGATACCAAAGCACAAGTAACTCACTTCGATGCATTAAAAATCACCGAGTAGGGATTAGCTCATTTATCAACTCAACGGGCTCTCCTGGGACCAAAAGGAAACTTTTCAACTTTTCCAAATCCTTGCAAATTTTGATCCTTCAAAGGCCCCAAGGTTGTGCAAAGTTCTTAGAGGTGTCTTTAGGTAAGTTATCGATTTTTGGCCATTTTTGCTGCAAGTGGGTCCCACTTTACTTGCCTTTCCAATCTTCACAGATATCCGATGATGCCCTGAACATTGAAATTTTCCCACATAAGGCCAATTGACCTATTTCTCTCGTTGACATCGCTTGCGCATGCAAGGCTCGTTTTCCATTTTCACCCGGAGGGTGAAAATGGATAAGAATTTTGGTGACTCGCGGGGCCATATGCCTACTAGATGGGGCTAACCAAAGGACTGTAGCTATCCATTGATCACAAAGTCCTTCATGGTCATCCAAAATTGATTTGAATTGAAAATATGCATCCCTAAGCCACTTTGAACCTTGCTTGATACTTGGACATGTTGCTTGAATTCCCCAATATTTTGTAAGGAAAATCTTAAAATTTATTTTGTGAGAGTGGAAAATTTATTTGAATTTGAATTCTTTATTCTTTCCCTCTACAATTCGACCATGGAATCGTATATAAAACTTCACCAATCTCTCGATTTTTACCAACATGAAGTACAACAACTGATTTTATTAACGAGACAAACGCTGGTTTTTAGACATCATGGAACTTTATTAAGTTATGATTTTATTTCTTTCTCGACTGCTTGAAAACACTACCGTGAGGTCAAACAATTGGTCACAAGCGAAACACTAAAACTGTCATCCGCCATAACACCCAGTGCTATCTCGAGACTAACTTTTTGATTTTGTAAGAGGCATAAGAAGCTCGACTACTGATCCGAAGGAGAAAAATAACGAGAACATTGAAATCTGCTCCTTAATCTGATTTTAGTTTCTTTGCATTTGAATTTTCTTGAGGATAGCACTATTTCTTGCAACTTTGAGCTCCTTACTTCAATTTATCTTTTTTTGAAGCACGATGAAATGTACAAGGACGACACTAGAAGCAATAGAATGTGTGCCCAAGGAACTTAGGGAAATTGAAACCTATTCTAACAACAATGCAATGTGCACAAGCACTTAGAGGAATGGAAATCCTAAATTAATATACATAAAGGTGAGAAGTTTTCCTTCATTAACAATGTTTGAGTTGAATTCCATTTACTGGAATCTGTAATTCTTCACCATCCAATTTGGCCAATCGGAAAACATTGTTACTCTTGGACTCTATGATCATGTATGGACCACTCCATATTGCATCAAACTTGGAATGCTTTCCGGTTTTACCCAATCTGCATCCCACTTTAGCACGAAGTCTCCCTCTTGGAATTTCCTTACTTTGGCCTTCTTTTCAAAGTTCCTCTTGATCAATGCTTTACCTTTCTCCATGGTTTGCATTACATGTTCTCTTTTTTCTTCAAACTCCATGAGTTCCGCATACATGACTTCCATAGGTTCAAACTTAGAAAAATCTAGCTGCTTCATGAGTTCCAACACCGGCATCTCCAGTGATATGGACAACACTACTTCTTTCCCCTCGAACAAATTATAGGATAGTTTCCTGTTGACCTCTTTGGTGTTATCCTATCATCCCACAAGGATGATTTGAGTTTTGTGTGCTAGTTCCTCTGGTTTTCATCAAGAGTCCTTCTTATGATTCTCAAAAATTTCTTGTTTGTGGACTCTACTTTCCCATTACCCTGAGGGTAATAGTTAGATGAAGTCCCGAAATATATTCTGTTTCTAACAATCCATTCGGTGATTTTTGTGCCAAGAAATGCCACAACATTATCATATATGATAGTAGCAGGCACACCAAACCTTGTCACTATCCCTTAGTAGAAGTCCAGTATGTTGGATTCATTCACCTCTTTTGAGTGCAATTGCCTTGGTCAACTTGCTTAAATAGTTTATAATTGTGAGTTTCCACTTGTGGCTTTGGCTCGAGTCTGGATTGATGACCCCAATGAAGTTTAGACCCCATTGCATGAAAGGATGATCCTCCGATATTGGATGAAGGGGAAATGTTGCTAGCTTATCTTTCCTTGTGAAGAATGCACATTTTTTACACTTTTTAATCTAGTTGTAACAATCACTGAACAATGCGGGCTAATAGTAACCAACTTTCATGATCTTGAGAGTTGTTACTCATGGAGCAAAATGGCCTCATGCTTCTCCATCATGGAACTCATGTAGTACTTTCTCAACCTAATTTTTTAGGACACACCTTAGGAGAAATCCATCCATGTCTTTCTTGAATAAGATGTCATCAATGAGAGCATACGAAATGGATTGTAATATGAAGTACCTTCTTTTTTATTTTCTTAACTCTGGAGGGTATAGAATAGTTTGAAGATAATGCACCATATCTTAAGTTCAACAAGGAATGGGAACATCATCAGCTAGTTGTTCTTGGTTTTCTTGTAGTACTAGGACAACTTGCTCTTCGTTGTTTGTCTCACTATGTTGATTATAAGCTAGCTACTCATACAATCCTTTTCCATGGACCAGCTTGGTCACCTTGATTTCAATATCATACTCCATCACATGGGTGATCAACCTGCTCTTTTCTCATTCAAATCCTTGTTCAGAAGAAAGTCTTTGACCCCGCATGAGACACTAACAACTGAATCTTATTGTTTGAGACCAAGTGTCTAAATTTCTTCAAGCTTCTTATAATAGCGAGGACATGCTTTTTAATAAAAGAGTACCTCACCTCATAGTATTCCAAGATTTGACTAAAGAAATCTATGGGCTACTCCAAACATTCTTTATTCATTTGTACCAAGATGGCTGAGATTGTATCTGATCCACCAAAGGCATATATTATTAAATCCTTGGAGAAATATTGGTTGATAAGAGTCGAGCTTGACATATTGCATGTTTGATTGCCTCAAAAATCTTTTTTTCTTTCAACTATCCATTTGAACGCAAGGATCTTCTTCAACATAATTATTAATGGCTTGACAAGAGTGGAAAAGTCAAGAAAAATATACCGACAAAGTTGATTCTCCCTAGAAATATCTGAAGAGCCTTCTTGTGGCTTGGAAATAGAAGTTCTGGATAGCTCCAAATATTTTAGGATCAATGGTTAGCCCTTCCTTCAAATGATGTGGCCTAATATATTTCCTTCCGAGCCAAGAATATGCATTTTTGGGATTCAAGGACACTTTGAATTTTCTGCATCTTTGGAACACTTTCCTGAGGTGAAAGAGGTGGTTTGTTGCATTCTTGGAAAACACAATGATATCATCAAGATAAACAAGCACTATCTTGTTAATCAGCCCCTTGAATGTCACACATTTCTCATTGAAATGTCACTCCAAAGCATTTGAAATTTCAAATGGAATCTTCCTATAAGTGTAGGTGCCCCAATTTGTAGTGAAGGTTTTTTTAACTGACCCTCTTCTTTCACTATTATCTTATTTTATCCTCGAGTAACCATCCAACAATGAGAACCTTTTGGAACTGACCACTACTTGCAAGATTTTCTCCATGGAAGGAAGTGGATAGTGGTCCTTGAGTGAATCTCTATTTAGATCCCAG
Source organism: Taxus wallichiana var. yunnanensis (assembly GCA_018340775.1). Lineage (NCBI taxonomy): Eukaryota > Viridiplantae > Streptophyta > Pinopsida > Cupressales > Taxaceae > Taxus > Taxus wallichiana. The sequence continues at coordinate 141,807,609 of CM031240.1, read as the reverse complement.
AATTCCACACACAATCTGATTTCTCTATTTCTCTTCCACACTGGCACCAAATTTGCAACCCAACTAGAGTGCTTGATTGGAAAAATAATGTTTGCCTCTATAAGTTTATTCAATTCCTTCCTCATGAGAGGTTCAATATGAGGATTCAATGGTCTTTGTTTTTTCTAATGGGCTTGGATTCCAGATCTACCTCAATGGTGTGTTGTACCAATTTTGGATTGAAGCCTCTCAAATCTTTATAATTCCAAGTAAAGACATCAAGAAACTCTTGAAAAAGTTTGATAATTTCAGATTTTTCTTGCTGAGTACCCACCTTTCCAATTTGAATCATCTTACCTTCTCCAACAAAAATAGGTTTAGATTCTTCACCCTTGACTTGAATGTTTGTTTATTATTTCTGAATTGATCATTTAGGTTAAATATTATCTCCAAAGTCATAAGACCTTTTGGAAATTTTTTCTTTCTCAACTGCATCACTTGCTCACCATACTTTGTTGTTCTGGTCTTTCCTAATTTCTAGCGGAGAATTCAGCTTCCTCTTGTAATAAATTGATGATTTGTTGATCATTTTCGAATCCTTGTCACTTGTATTATTATCCGAGAACATCTGATCTTAATACCACTTTGATATGGGGCTGAGTTTTATCTTTCTTAATACTTTCCACAACATCAAATGCTTCCCCAATTGCTGCAAGTCTATCTCCAACATCGTTATTTTTCTTGGGACGAAATTGATGTTAAAAGATTCAAAATATTCAATAAGATCCCATACCCGAGTTCTTGTAGCTTTTCAAAAGATCATTCTTTGCATTATTTTGCCTTTAACTTGGTTCACAATGAGCTTACTATATCCAAACACTTAAGTTCTTAATACCTTTCTTCCTTGACCAATGCAATCCATGGACCAATGCTTCATACTCGCTTGTGTTTTTTTGAACAAGAAAACTAAAAGCTGGAAGGTGAGTAGTATTTCATACCTTGAGGTGATACAAGCATTGCTCATCCTCTAGACCTTGCCTACTCCTTTAGCCCCCAAATAATAATTTCATACTTACTTTTGTTTCATCTTCATCATCTGGATTGGTGATGCAAGGGAGAGGTGTATTTTCTTTGTGCAAGAAATAGATCCTAACTCAAACTCTTCCATCTCCTTGTATAGATCAAAATCATTTTTTTCCCATTCATTAAGAGCCAAGTCTAGAATGCATCCAACTTTGGTATATGCTCCCTAAGTACTTGGGAAATCTCTTAATTAATCTAAAGTGAGCAATTTGAGTTGATTGGTCTTGGTACATGAGATTCAATATGAAAGTTTGCAATTGGTTCTGATCTTATTATAGCCTTATCTCCTTAACTTGTTACGAATAACAAGTGTGACCAATCAGCAGACAAGTAGCCTCCAATTTTAGTGGCAAAGTCCCTTGACATGCATAGAGAAAAGAGTGGTGGTAAGTCTATGACTGATACATCTTGTAAGACTGTGACATTGGGGCATACAAGCAATGTAAGGCTCAATCCTTTTATCACTCCAATTATTTTCAATTGTCGTTCTATCTAATTTCACTACACCTCTATAAATGACTTCATATTGAAGGCTAATCTCATTAGTTATCTACTTGGGCATCACAAAACTGCTTTGGTCCCGAATACATCATGTAATTATGAACCATATTGTTTCCAATGGTTAGAGATATATAGAATGGAGGAGGATTCATGTTTTTACCTTGTTGACCTCCTTGATTTCCTTCTTGTGGAGTTGCATTAGTGAGCACCTTTTCTCGATCCTTGGATAACTCATTTGATGCGGACCAATTTTTCATGGCTGCTTGTAATAGATCTCTTTGGCCTAGGATAGCTAATGACTCCCATATTGAGATATTCACATTTTTTTCTTCATTTTCTCAATGATATTGAAAGGAGATGAGTTATCCCTCTTTTTTCCTTTATTTTACACAACCTTCTCTTACACATTGGCTGCTACAACTGGTACATGAGCTGATTTAGAAGGTGGTTTGGGATGATTTTACACATTTGGAGCTACACTTTGATTGCTAACCCCTTGTAGAGTGATAGAAGGTTGAGATGTACTTGGATTGGATGACTACCCTTCTTAAATATTCATTTTATTTGATCTCGTGTTATCTTCCACACCTTGAGAAGGAGACTTATTTATCCCACAGAAATCCTCAGCTTGCCAATTCACAAGTGTGGTCTCACTTGTAGGTGTTTCATGAGTAGTTGTTTGTTGTTGATTTTCTTCTTTATTTGTCTCTCGAGGCACACTAACCGTTGTCACCTTCAACACTTGATTTAGAGCACCATTAAAACATGTTGACTAGTTGTGAGATTGATGGCATGGAAAACACCATTCATACTCTTGTACCATGTTTTTTGAACTGGTACCGAGGCTCTAGATGAAGAGGCAACATTAGGATTGTAAGGATGAAATGGCCTATGAGCAGGAGGTTGTCCTTGGTTTTGATTATCAACTTGAGCAAGTGACCTATTTGGCTGATAAATAGGTCTACTAGGTTGGTCTTGAGGCTGATATGATCTAAAAGTTTGGGCTTGTTGCCTCTTAGTTGTCACCAATTTAGTGCCTAAGTTCTACAATTGTTTCATAACCTTCTTGAAGCTCATTTGAGGTGCTAGCAGGGAAGTAGAAGTTTCATTAGAATTATGATTTTTAGATAAGGAATGGGAGATATTGTAGGAGTTTGACTAGGAGCGGATTCCCCATATCTGGATACGAGGCATAGGTGGCCTAGGTGTAAGTTTACCTGCGTGAATTAAATAATTCTCTACTCTAATAGCTATGACATAGGTTGTGGGTAATTTTTTTCTCCCCATAGATTATATAATCATAGATATATCATAATTAAGAGATTTTAGGAAATAGAGAAAAACACCTTCAACTGCTAGCCTGATTGCAAATTGGAATCCTATCCCATGTTCTTTGAAATCTGAAATTAAAAACAACCATTTGCTCATTTGGTGTTCTATTGATTTTGGTTAATTTCTCCAATAGAGATAGGTTATCTTCCTTTTCTCTAAATTGTCCACAAAGAGCTACGCACAATTGATCCCAATTATTAATTGATCATGCTCCTAGGCTTTTGAAATAGTGTAGATATTTTCCTATGAAATAAGAAGCTAATAACTTGACTGCCACATCCATCTCATTGACCTCATGAATGGCATAAACATTTACAATGTCTTGAATGTGATCAATCAGGGTTATGTGGTTTTCCCTAGTGAAATATGGAATGTTATTCAATGCTGCAACTGGGATTAGGTTTTGTGTCTGGAGAGAAAGTGAGTTATTTCCCATAAAATTTACAAAAGGATTTTGTGGTGGTGGCAGTTTTTGATGATCCATTCTTATTGGTCTGAGAATTCTAGTTGATTGAATAAACGGCCTACTAGGTGGAGGTGTTAATAATGTCCTGTTTGGTGGAGATGGAGATATCTGAACTCTTCTTCCCCTTCTTCCTTTTCTTCCTCTTCCTGTGAGATAGTTGCAAGTATTCAAAAGCACTTTCTTCTCTAGATCTAGACCTTTTTGAATCCTTCTCATAAATATGACAAGATTAAGCTGATAATATCATTGAATTCTTCCTTTTGGAGTCACCAGATAGATGTGCTATTACAAAGCCTCAAAAGGATGGAAATTATAACAAGAGCACACCAATCTTGTTGCAATAAAAATGAAGATTTCTTTGCCCTATTGGGCATGCGAATCATATCACCAAATCATAACACCCTTTGATTTCTTAGCATGTGAGTAAGTTATGCAAACAGTGTGACTGGGTAACATGGGTACTATCTCAAAGTTGTGGGAATTGCTACCTGAGATAGACCTCTAGAGAAGGTTGGTTGCTCTTCCTAATCTAATCAAATAGCTACTCTAATGAAGGAAAAATACTATCTCTATGCTACAATTTCTAAGGGACCAGGGAAAGAGAAATAACATGAAATTAAGAGAAAAATACTCTAACATGGGTGATACACCAAGAAAAGGGATTGGGAAAACTCCCTAATGTCTGAAAATGAAAATAAATGTTGATTATGGAGGGTGAGAATGGTTCTCCACAGTCCAACAAAGAACATTCAACATCATTTCCATGAAACCAAAACAATAATAGACCTCTGTAAAGTGAATAAGGAGACATAATACACCTATAAATGCAATAAAGAGGCAATAAAAATTTAATAAACACAGACAAGGGAAGAAAACATCCACAAATTTACATCTATTGCTTCATTGATATGCACGGTTCATTCACAAAGTAAGAGAAATGCCTGGATCAACATGCAAGAAGTCCAATATGAAGGCCTACAACAAATTGGTGTTTCAAAACAAAAATGGCAAAGTTTTGTTATAAGAGAAAATCCCCCTTCTCAAATGAGAGAGCACTTAAATTTATAGGAAAATGGGGAGAGAGAGAGGTTGTTTGCAAATTCAGATTTTTCCTTCCACTTACTTGCAAGTTCCCGAAAGTGAGTGAAAATTATGATTTGTGACTGTAAAAGCAATCCCATACTGCCTCATAACTTGCAGCAGAAGGAAATTGGCTTCCCATGCTCATTAATTGCATCCCCAACCACCTAAAAGTGTTCATTTTGAATTGAGATAGTTTTCTACAATATTTACCTCCAAAACTCCATCAATTTATGTATTTCTTGATTTGTCTATGTAGAGATTGAAGCCACAATTCAAATGAGTCCACTTTTGTGCTATTTTGTTAAGAAATGCAAAATTTATGGTTTCTTGAGTGATTGTAGCTATTGTCTCTTCGTGATTAGCTTCACGTGTTACAAGAAAAAGCATTTAAATTTGGTTCTTTGGAAAAAATAATTTTAATTCTTTCCCCCTTTTAAATGTTTGTGCATAATTTTAAAATCCAGGGCATTTAAATTTGGTTCGGGCCCACCAATTTAATCATTTTATGCTTAGAGGGGGTTGAGTGTGTTTGAGGCATTCAATGCTTGGAGGCCGATCGACCAAGATGGAATTTCTTTTTCATTGTATAGCAGGCCCCTTACATTCATATCAACCACCGCCCTTGTGCAACAAGATGCATTGATTGGCTGAATAACCTATTTTTCGAACTCTCCACTTTGCATTGCAAAACCACCCCTTGCTTCACCTTCTTGTTAACTCGGGGACCCACGTGGTAACGTGCAACCACGTCATTTATTCTTGCCAACTCAGCGATGTGTTTTCAGGTGCACCGTGTCAATATTATGCAGGATTTTCCCCACACAGGAACCTTGTCCACTCGGCCTCATGTCGCAATTTCTCCTTAGGCCCACATCAATGTTTTCATCTGCAAACACATCTTCCATGCCCCCATCGGGCCTCGAAGCCACTCCTAATCCCCCTGCGAGAACCACATTGGGTTATTAGAACACCTCTCGAGTGTGCAAAACCCCGACCCCTTCACCCAATATTGTGTGGCAATATTGGCTCTCGGTTCCACTCGAAGAAACAATGCGCTCGCACTTCATCCTCTTGAAACTTGTCGATGGCTCACCGATTTGGTTCGACAAGCCATCGTTAAAAATTTGTTGCGATTCTTCCAAGATTTCATCGCTTTGAGCTCCCGCATGAACAACTCAAAATTTACAAGTATTAAATTCACCCATCAAGATCTGAATCTCATCATCTTCAAAATCATAAAATCTACCCATTATGAGGCCCGAGCCATTTTCATTCATTTAGTGCATACTTTCATTGATCAACCTACCACCATGTTTGATCCATCCGGAGCCTTTGCTTCTTGCCATGGCTTAGTTGAGCCAAATCTTGATTTTTTCATGCCCGTACTTCCACTTGTTGATCCTTGGGACATGTTGCAAAGCATTCACCCTCCCATGATCTATTTCAAAATGGTCCACTTGCACTAGCCAATTCCTTCATCTCTTGAAATGGTCTATTCAAAACGGGCTTATTCTTTATGCACTAGCCAATTCCTTCATCTCTCGTTGCATCATTGGTCCCCATATTCATGCGACTCGTTGGCTATACATATTTACTTCGAATTTCTCTCTCGTGAATAGCTCACCCGATGTTCAATGGTCTCGTAACTCGTTGCAACATTGTGGGGTAAGTTTGGATGGGCTTAGTCTTCCTCTGCAATGTAGAGCTAGGTATATGGCAATGTAACAAGTCGGGGTATGACTATTGACAACTCCTCCTAACTCGACTCCAACCCTCTTTTCAATTCACAAGCTTGGTGTATTTTTAATCTATTTGCCCCTTTTAAATCACCCATTTCTATAGTGTATAACCCGATTCCTTACACTTTCCATGGTCAACATTGGGGCAGCTTAGCCTTGCTTTGTTTCACAACACAACTCATCTCATTTGCATGTGAAAAGCTCGATGCCTTCAATAGCTCGATCTTGCATCGAATTATCTCATATCTCACAAGGAGTTTCTCGGTTGACACCAAAGCCCAAGTATCTCACTCTAATGTATTGTAACTCATCGAGCAGGGATTAGCTCTGTTGTCAGCTCAGCGGGTTGTCCTAGAACAAAAAGGAAACTTTTCAACTTTTCCAAATCCCTGTAAATTTTTTATCCTTCAATGCCTCGGGGTTGTGAAAAGTTCTTGGAGGTGTCTTTAGGTAAGTTATCAGATTTTTGGCAATTTTTGCTACAAGTGGGCCCTGCTCTCTACCTCTTCAATCTTCTCGGAGACTTTGATGATGCCTTCAACAATGAAATATACCTACATAAGGCCGATTGACTGTTACTCTGTTGAAATTATTTGCATGCAAGGCTCCCAATTGTCCATTTTCACCTAGTGGGGTGAAAATAGATAACAATTAGCATGATGGTTTTAAGTCCAAGGTGGAAGCATGTAATGGAGTGGATTGGGAAGTGTTAGATTTAGATGATGAGACACTAGGATTGCATGATGATTGTGATATAGTGTTAAACAATGGATCGATGAGTGAGACATGACACTTGGAGAAGAAGCGGGAATAGAATTGTATGAAGTGTTTGGATGGGTGTCGGTAGATGAAGGTGGAGGGGATGGTGGTTAAGCAAAAATGTACCCCTTACCGATAAGGTCTTAAATGATACTTTGAGTTGAGGACATGAGTCGGTGGGGTGACCGTCAATACAGCTTATAGGAACATGTTTCATGGGATGAATGCCACATTGACGAGGTTTTTTCGGAGGTAGAGTGATGAGATCGGTGTATAGAAACTTTTGGAGTATAAAGGAAAGTGACTTAGTCAATGGAATGAATTTGAGAGGGGTTGTATGAATCTAAAATCCCTAAGAGCACATAATGAATGCAAAGATGTGGGTGTAGAAGGTGATGAAGTGTGAAGAGGATTCGATTGGATGACATTGTGAACATGGGAGTGTAATGGTGTGGTAGGTGGTGGAGGAATGAAAACAAGTGGAAAGAAGGTGGACGAATAAGATGGACATCCTCAAGGCACTATGTCATGTGCATGGCCTCATCAAATGTGCATAGTGGATGAATTTGTAAGTGGTGGGAGATGTGAGGGACATAAATTTTGGAAAATAGGCGGTGAGCTCAGATTGTGAGAGTGAAATGAACAAGAGTAGGCCAACACATAAAAGTTTCAATAATTTATTTGTTATAGGATTGGTGAAGCATGTGAAGGTCAACAAGCGTTGCTTTATATGCGATATGGATGAAAATGTGAGATTAAAAGGTATTAGAAAGTTGTGTGAAAGTGTAAAGGCTATGTTGTGCAAGGCGTGAATACCAATCAAGTGCATGACCAATGAGTGAAAGTGAGAAAGTCCATAGGATGAGAGTCTAATCATGTTGGATAAGGGGAATGCATAGTAGAAGAGATGTAAATGTTGTTAGTGATCCTTGGTGCCATCAAATTTGTCAAAAGTGGGTAATTTAAAATGTGGTGGATAGGGATGACACAGTACCATGGGGTGAATAGGCTTGTTGCAAATGGAATGATAAGTAGGTGTACGTGGAAGTCCCCCCAAGTGTTGGGACTCAAAATTAAAAATGTGGTCAAGAAGGTGTTGATGAATCAAATTAAAGTGTGGATGATCATGGAAATGACTAGAAGCCATGGGGAATGACAATGACTAAGACTTGGAAACATGAGTGGAACAAGTCAACAAGATGGTAAGACCAAAAATTATAGGTCACTCGTAGTTACGATTGAGGATGAGATAAATCAAGAATCAAAATAGAAAGCATAATGAATAATTTGGAAGGATATATGCCATCGTAATTACAACCAACTCTGCAAAATGTGGGTGGGAAAATTGTAGTATAGTCACCGTTCAAACCGATACTGGGAAAATTAGAACTCAAGATAGATGTCGGAAATAGATACGACAATGTAAGAATGGTCTATGGAGAATATAAACAATCACAATTGCGACTTAAAAACAATGTTATGATGTTTTTAATCTCAAGGTGGAATAAATGGGTTCAGTCTATTGGATTCCTATAAAAGGTTCTCTCCCTAAATACAAAGAGTTACCCAAACGAGTGTGGTACATTAGAAAATTTTAGTCCCGGATTTACTTTACCCCCTTGATTAACCAAGATGGATTTTACTCCACTCAATCAATCAAACCGAGGCCATCACTAAGGATAACCCTTTCTCTAATCCTCACAGGCATACTAGTCGGTGTGTGGGGAACCCTTTTTTCATCTAGTTCCCTCAATGTGCCAACTACTTTGGGGTTCTTGTGGTACTCCTCAAAATGGGTTTTAGGGCTTATGCACAAACAATTCCCATAGTTATGCGGATAGTTTTTATTGATAAGGTGGGTTGATGGGGCCCATTCCCATTTACAAAGTTGGGCTTAAATACCCAGAGAATATCCAAACAAAGTTGGGAAATAATCCTCCCAGAAAATCCAAACCAAACCTACAAACACAAAGCAATGCAAGTAAACATATGTAAAACATAACAAAGGTGTCATGACTGAAGTTATTTCCCACCCTGGGATGGAAAATAGTCTTCGATACTACACATACGACCTTTTTTACTTTTCCTCTTCTTCACTTCATTCCACTTTCCAACATCGGACTGAACAATTATCATAAGATCACTGGGATTTCTTGGGACTTCCATATTATCAGGCAAAGAGTTTTGATCGAATCCAATTTTTCAAGTGAATGTTCTCTTTTTGTTCCTCCCACTAACTCTTCATTCTCATGTTTTCCCATTTCTGAATCCCTCTGTTCATTTGTTGTTGTTTTTGTTGTCTTTTGTTTGGTTCCCTCCTTGAATGTCGAGGTGGACACCAAATCAGGATTCACAAATCCCCATCTACTAGAAGCGGTTGAGCTACTCTTTTTAGCACCATTTTTATTTAAAGGACAAGAAGCTTGTAGATGTCCTAGATTATTGCAGGATCTACATCTAAAAGTAGTATTTTCATAATCCACCACCTGTGAATGCTGAATTTTTCCAAATTTTAATAGGATATGATCTGGTAGTCCTTTACTCAGATCAATTTCAACACAAATGCGAGCATAAGTGTAAAACCCAGAGTGAGTTCTTTCTAAATCTTCTTTAATAAACTTTCCCAAGACATTGCCAATATCATCCAGGGCATACCATAAATGCAGAGGAAGGTTAGGAAGCCTTACCCAAACCAGCATTTTGGTAACCAAATGGGTATTTGGATCAAATTCTGGAAACCATGGAGTCAAATACAAACCAACGTTACCCCAGAACCAAGGTCCTTTAGATAGGCAACGCTCATAATCTTTTGTTTCTCTAAAATGTACAATAAAAAAACCCCTAGAACAAAGAGATATTTCACACTTGTTGGACCAGTTTTCAAATATCCACTGGTATAAAGTAGTAGAGGAAGGCCATAGGCCATTGAATCACCCGATCACAACATCGTGAGAAAGAGTTTGATAGTATTCCTCTACCTCGGGGTTCTTAATTTCTAGCTCTGGGATTTCTTCTACCAGATCCACCAGATACGGCTGATATCCAGAAGCATTTCCACTGTGATTTCCTAGAATATCCTTAAATGAGGTAGGCTTAGAAGGATGAGATGGACCCCAATTTCTAGTAGCATTGACCCTTGCTTTCGGAAGCTCTTTATTTTCCTTACAACCTAGGAAAATCTGCATCCTTGGACAAAATTCTATGTGGATGCAAATTAGGGTTTGAAACTCGCTCCTCCTTCTCCCTTTGTCAACCTCCTTGCAGTCCACCATTTGTCCTTTTCTCCCCTAGAACAATGGCGAGTCATACCAAGATATGTTGTTGCCTCTTCCATGGAGAAATTTCCCTCACATGCCTCAATTTTGATTTCTCCTTTCTTCACAAATTTCATGGTTTTTGCTACCATCGCTTCATCCAACATCCAAAAAAGTAGAATCGGGTTTAGATCCAAAATTAATCGAAGAGGTTGGGTTTAAACACAGGCTATTATCTCTACAGGCTAAGCGCCCCACCAATTCACCACAGGGTCATCCCCAACCCCCAAGGTGACATGAAAATGCCCCACTCCACATGCTGCGGGTAAATCAAGATATGAAATCCTAGGGGTTAGGTTTAAACCTGGGTTGTTGGCTCTACAGGCTAAGTGCCCCACCAATTCACCACAGGGTCATCCTCATATGCGCAGATAGGCATTTACTATTATCTCGTGCACTGTAGTAAAATGTGTGGTTCATTCACAATTCATTCCTTAAGAAAAATACAAATGTGCTTTTAAGTTTTTACGAAACAAAATTACAACTCCTCTCAGTAACTTGATTTTATGATTTTTTTGTGTTGGAAATTTTAACTTGATCGCAATTCAGACGACCAATCTACAACCCGAAATTTTCTTCATTTTTGGATTTTTAGTAGATCTACAAAACCAAGTGTTATATCTGTAATAGAAATGTTAGGAAAAAAATTGAAAAGACAAAGTAAAACCTTAAGAAAAATAATATTAGATTCATAATGCAAAAGAGATACCCACAACCAAAATGGTTCCCCATGGCCGCTAAAATGTATGCCTAGATTTGAATCACGTGCAAGATGGATTTTTCAAATAATAATCAAATCAATGCTACTTAAATAGAATGGGCTTATGATTCCATCATTAAGACATGGACAATTATAGTTGCTTTCATTAAATAAAGTGGGTAAAGCTCTTTACATTTAGATCTAAACTGCACACAAAGAACACTTGGAAAATGTTAGTTATTTTTGTGGTTAGTAGACCCGCCTCGATCGATTCCTAACCATTTTGAGGGGATAAAATACATTTTATTGATGTAAAATGAAAAAAATAGTAAATAAAATGAAAATTATACCTAACTCAGATTGCAAGAAAATAACAATGCATTTTCCGAGAATAGCACGAGAGATCGTAAGACAATCACAAATATTGTGATTCCTTCTTATGTTGAGTTTCACTAGAACAAAGCATCTTTATGTAACAAGTTGAGTCTATCCTTTGAACTTCATTTTTCTTCTTCAAAACCTACACGACCGAGATATGCGAGCAACAAAGTAAGAAAACTCAAGTATAGTCTTTGTGCACTAAGAACAAATTGTTGGAATGAGGGGGTGAGGGTGCTTTTATATATTTGGAGTGCATATGGGAGTGGGACACACATGGGTGCAATGATAGGGTCTATAGTGCATTGGGCATGCACATGGGTAGGTGGGATGGACATAATTAAATGTGAGTGGGTGAGGGTTAGTAAATGAGTGGTGAGGTGTCTTTTAGCTCCATTTTGTGGGGTTTTATGATTTTTGGTCTTTTTGTGTTTTATATTTTTTTGTATTTTCAAATAAGGGACCTTATGTGCAAGGTGTGTTTTCTAGTGTCTACAAGAAAATTGAAAGCAATGAAGAAATAAGCAATGAAAAACAAATGCAAACCTTCCTTCGAGTTCTCTTGCAACCTCGGATGAGATAGCTAAAGTGTGGAATGGAGTACCACACTTGTTGGATCTCTTTGGATGATTTGGTTGTGGATGCTCCAAGCTTGGTTCCAAATGGAAGAAGGATGCTATGAGAAATGAATGATCAAATGGATAACCTTTCGGTATGCAAATTCTAGTGGCAATTTAGCAAAGTATTGCTACAAAATGCTTAAATCTTCCAAGGATGAATTGTGAAGGATTGAGCCTCATATTTATAGCTGAAGGAGAGGCCATGGATTGTGGATCAAGGTTTGAATGAGTTACAGGTAAATGAATGCATTTTTCTGAATTAGCAAGTTGATTTGGTTTGTGTAGTTGGATGGTTTGAATATTCATTTAAGGGGCAATGAATATTTAGTTTTTTATTTTATTCGAGAAGGTGGTTATACGTGAATATTTTTCTTCCACCTTTATATGGTTCTAGAACTTGAGTGGAGTGAGCTAGTTCAACTTGAGTGAGTTGGATAGTGAAGTGGAGATGAGTGGATAATTAGTTATTTATTATTTAAATATATAATTAAATTAGCCAAGGGATGTGAGTGTATGCTTTAAGCATGATAGAATTAATTAAATTAATTCTAAAGGGATGTGGGTGAATTATAATGGAATGTGAGAGGAAGTGGTCTAGAATGAATTCTAGAGATAATTTAATACATTGTGCAAGTAATAGGAATGACTAAGAATATGTATGTATTTTTAGGGTGTCTATAATTTCCCCTTTTTAAAGTGTTATTACAAAATAATAACATTTTAAAGATAGTAGACACATGTAGGTTAATGAGCGGATGATAGGGAAATGCAGTGGCCTACTTGATATGCCCTGGTGAAGCATTTAGATTCCCGAGTATAGATGCTAAGGGATTTCCCCCTCAAGTGGATGGGTGACACAAAAAACTAGTGTATAATCACTTGATAGGAGGAAGGATAAGGTGTATGATTCAAGAGGGAGTAGAAGGATGAGGGGAGGGATTCTTATCATAGGATGATCTTACATTTAGATATTGTATTCTAGAGTGACCTTGTTTTTTTGTTTCACAAAGAGAGTTGATACCATGATTAGGAAATAATCATGATGTTTAACCCATTATGTGTGTAAACAAATAGACACACAACAAACAAAAGATAAAACATAAAACAAACACAATATAAAAAGTAAATGTATGCACCATTGTTATAAATGAACTATAACAAAATACTTGTAATTAATCTACGGAAATTAAAAGATAAAAAGTAAAGAAAACCCAATGTATACGGTAAAAGTGTAGTCACAAAATCATGCACATTAGACATTATTTATCACAAATTCTCATACTGCTATTTAGAAGGTTCTTGAGTGAAGAAAGTAGTAAATAATCCTCATCTTGTGGCCATCTTATTTTACTTTTATTTTGTCATTCCCACACATTTTTACCTACATGCCCAATTTTTTTGGCACTTTCCCATCATTTTAGCCTAAATTGGGGCACCTAGTGCCTTATCTTGGGGTGCCCATATCCCACCAGGGCACCCCGATCCTTTTCAAATCTTCCCACCATGTTTTGGGCCTTTTCTGACCATTTTTCATCTTTATCTTTTTCCTAGTCGACCATTTCGGGGTTAATTACAAAATTATATGAAGAAAACCCTATAAATATAAATTTATGAGACCATAATGAGGGTCCTAACGTCATCTACTACTATCACTCCATCTAGAGTTACATCCATTGCATCACTTGCATCCACATAGTTCTATGCATCAAGGCTATGAGATTTGAATCAACACACACTTCATGGGGGATTCTATTCTATTCCATGCACACATGTTATTACATTTTCTATAGTTAGTTATTGTTCGCTATTTCACATAGTGCTACTAGCACAAGAACACTTAGGGCACGACATGCACACACACACACACACTATAACTACATTTGGGTCTGAAATGTAGTGCAATGCTCAAAGTAGTAAGCTCTCTATTGTGGCGGATCAGGTCAGTCCAACCCATTTATATGCATCTTTTATTTTTTAGGGATTTGATACTTCATTTTCCTTTTGTAGGTCTTCATTTCATCTTCCATTATTCAGTACATTTGGTGTGGTTCAATAAATCCAGTGCGACGAGAAAACGAAGGTCCTGGTTCATCTTTCGACCCTAAAGAATCATATTTAGAGCTTTTTCAGAGACCAAGGCACCTATTTCTACATACCAAAGCGCCTTCTGGGGTGCCCTAGTATCCTCCTAGGCACTCCAATCTAATTAGATCCTCTAGATCACCCTTTTTGGACCTCTGTGCAACCGTTCCTCCTTCCGGAATTTCTTGTTAGACCTATGACACCATGCGATAGTCATCTACAATCAACTAAGTTCTTTCATTACCTTATTCTTGTATATTAGGTTTTATTTCTATTAGTTTTAATTATTTAGTCTTTTATATTAATTTAGTGCAAGTCATTTACAATGTTTTATGTCCTCATATATTAGATTAACTATATTATCATACATTTAATTTATCCTAATTTTATTTAATCATTTTGGTGAACCCGACCTTCGAATCCACCTTCATTCTAGGGATTTTCTTATCTTTTCTATCATGGCTCCCCAAGTTGCTCAAGTCTCTTTATCTACTTTACTTAAGAGATATCCTCATTGTCAGGATATTTTGCAAAAATAGCTAGACTGCATGTATCTGGATGACAATACACCACCACACCAAATCAGTTCTATATTCGATCATTTATCCGACTTAATCGACCCTAGTGATTCTCCATCTACTTAACCCTTATTAGATTCAATTCAAGCTCTACATGCTTTATTTCAAGATGAATTTAAGGCTATGAAATCAACCATTACATCCCTTAGATCTGAAATTCAACATCTTAAGGATGTTTCTCAATCCCATGTTTCTGCTCCTTCTACATCTTATATGCAATCAATGTCCACTACATGTCATATAGCTAACCTCAAGTCATGCCATCACAAGAACCTCTCATACTTTCTCAAAATGTTAAGCCACATGAAATTCTTAGTCATCTTCTTGATCATCTCTCACTCTACCTATTGATTACTATCATCCTTGTCACCTAACAAAGTATAAAGATCATCCATATTGCCATTATCATCGAATCAATGGGCATAATGACCATGATTGCTATGATTTACAACGTAGAGTCAAACATCTTGAGCATCAGGGCTTTATTTCATTCACTAGAAAACATCATATTACATGCCCACCTACAAATACTATACCCACATGGGCTCCTAAGTATATTCCACCTTTCTTATTTAAGCTCAATCTAAGCAAGCTCCTACGGACGCTAGTGAAACCTCCCTCTAATCTTTCTACGGAAGTTCTAGATGATTCTCTTATTCATTACATGTGTGATATTGACAACCCCTCACATGTGCATAGTGATCCTTCTCCTAGTCAGGAAAACACTTCTCCTATTCCTGATGTTTCTTCTTCTCCATCTAATGAGCATCAGTTAGCATCACTCAAACAACTTCTAAGAAACCACCTATCAACGTTAGCTCACTAAATCCTCCTACTAAGTCATCTATAGAATTAAAAATTCAACCTAAGCAACCTCCTTTAAAAATCAGTGCAACATGGCCTCCTCTCAAATCTAAACTCCAACCAATTAAGTTTGTCAAAGCAACTAATCCTCCTTCTAATGTTTATGATATATATTCACTTGCACCACCACCATGTAAGATTCCGCCATTATCTCCTACCGTTAACCTTGTAATGCCAACACCTATTATCAAATCTACATATATTGATGATTGGGACCTAGATACAACTCGCTATGGTGATGAACCATTGGATGATCACACTCCTCTACCACTTGGGGTCCCATCACTTTTGTTAAAGAAACTACTCCTTACATCGATCCACTTAGCGTCTTTTGACTAGATTTTCATTGCATACACACTTGGGGGGCATAATAGCTCACACATCCCCCATCTTAGCATCAACACACCACCCATACTTGCATAGTCATATATCACACTCTTAGCATAGGCATACTCATCCTACAATCTAGTGTCATCATTACCCGATGATGCACTCTTGTGCTTCGGTTCACACTTGACTGTTGAGGGATTACCATTACACTGAACCCCACACACTACACTATAGACATTCCATATTGCATTTCATCACACATCACACATCATACACCATCCATTCTACACTTAGTCTACATACTACATTATACTAAGTTCTCATCATGCACATATTAGTCATTCTACGCATTACATACGCCATTCGGCTATTTACATTACACACTTATACATCATCTATATTCTACATACTATGCTAGGTTACATTACATATGAGTCTAGCTTTACATTTCTAGTTTACCTACTTATGTTACATCGCGTATTATACATTCACCTTTAGCATCACATTCAAGATACCACACATTTACATACCATATTCATCATTGGGTCGTTTATACTACGTTGTCTTCCATGCACTGCATTCACCAACCTATGACGCACTTTAGTTCCTTGGTCCATACTCAACTTCCAATGGTTTACAAATCAAATGGACCTTACACTCATCATGCCATATTTCATCATGTGACATTCTTAGGCTAATGACATATGCTTTAGGCTAAATCTGTCACCCCCCTTTCTATCTAGTAGTTGTATACAATTTAGGCTAGATCACCACCACCATTGTATCATTTTGTAGTGGTATACACACTTAGGTTACATCACCACTTCTTATCCTTTTGTCATATAGTGATATATGCTTAGTGCTAAATCATCACTCATCCATTCATCATATAGTGATATACGCTTAGTGCTCAATCATCAATCATCACCACTTCTCATCCTTTTGTCATATAGTGATATACGCTTAGTGCTCAATCATCACTCATCTATTCATCCTATAGTGATATATGTTTAGGCTAAATCATCACTCATCCATTCATCAAGTTGTGATATACGCTTCGGCTATAGGGTTCACACATATCCTTTCTATATGTCGCATCTCATCTCATCACACTCATCTGTGATAGACACAAAAACACTATTCGATCATTTCCCGAGGATGCACTCTCATTTACGTTTTGGTCTTGACTACTAAGGGGGAAAACAAAATGAACCTCATTACATACACTTCCATCCACTCGGGGCACGCTGCTCCTATCATTCCATCTTACATTCCATTCCATCCATCCACAACATATTGTATTGTATTAGGGCATTTACTCTTTTTACTAGTGTTTTACATGATCACTTTACTACACATGTTAGATTGATTTCTTATATATCATTATCTATATCATACACACATGCACATTCACGCTTTTGTTTAGTGTGATCACAGATACATGACTCTATATGCATGGCATGGATGCTCACCTTCTACCCTTCCTATATTATCGTGGGGGTATCCACATCATCTCTTTCAAGTGATATTTTTCATTTTTACTTAACATATTACATTACTTACTTATACACACTTTTGACATATTGGTTATTTCTCTAACATGCTAATGGGTGTTCCATGTGCAACACTTGTTTTGTAGGATTATATGTTTCCATGACTACTTATTTGTTTGTTTACTTGTTTCTTGTTTTCCATTGTATGCAAGCTTTGCCATATGTTTGTGTGCACACTTGTTTTTATGTTTGCGGCCATGAAGGCCTTGCGTTTCTTGCGACATCATGAGTGATGTAACATGTTTGCAACCCATTTGTGCGGCCTACTTATTTATTTCTTGTTTACACTCTACCGTGTTTGGTAGTTTCTTGCACATTGTATGTGTAGCTTAAAATGTTTTCTATATACATGCATTGTTTTTTGACACTTTTCTTTGGATAACCTTCTTTCCTGTGTGTGCCTTGGTTTCTACCAATAATTTTCAGGTTACATAGTTCAAAGTGCGGTAGGTCCACTTTTGGGGCTGCATTCTCCTATCTGACGACGTTGCATGTGACTCCAAAGAGGGGGGGCATCACTTTGGGGTTTACATACTAATACAAATGCATTTACAACTTGTTCAGTAAATGCACTTTCCACCCTTGGCATTTTGGGTTTACATACAATGAGTGGGTTCAGACCAGTCTAGGAACCCCATACACATCGGCTTTTATAGGGCATGGTGTCCTTAGCATTTATGGGAAAAAATTAAAGGCTTAGGGGTTACGGTGGGTGTGCTTCTCTATAATACTTTGGCCAGCGGCATCAAATCACCCAAAAAACCAAGGCGCTACATAGATCTCTTCACACATTTCAGCATAAACGATTAGAGCTTGGAGGACACAAAGCATTTCCTCCCTACACTTCTTCATCCAAGGTGACATGATATCACCCAAAAAACTTGTAGCAGTACAGATATCCTTCTACACCCTTTCTCTCAACATGGATTAGGTGCACATGTTCCATTTACATTTTTATTTAACATATTTTACGTTTGTGTACTTTACACATTTATATGCACATGCGTGTTTTACATAGCATTTTTTACATACACACATATTTGACTACTTGATTGTTTTCTCCTTACATGTCCGATTTGTATGAGAAAAAAGTAGTCAAATTAAAACAACAACAACGATGAAGATAACATCAAAACAACATTATGTGACAACACATGCTTTACTAACCATGTAGGTACACTACACACCACAATAGCTACACACGCGTTCTTCCCTAGGATCACTCTTATCACTTTTTCTATGCACATTTTTAATTTTTAGATTCCACGCTCCTCCATCATTCTTTTTTGTCATTCCACGCTTGAGTCTAGTCCTTCGACACATTTCTAATACAATCTCCATGGATATCAGATACGCACTTCTATCTACTTTATGTTATTGAGCTTTCAGCTCACCAAAATAAACTGGGGGGAAAATGTAGTCAAAAATCATTCACATTAGACATTATTTAGCTCAATCTCATATTACTATTTAGAAGGTTCTTGAGTGAAGAAAGTATTAATTAACCCCTGTTCTTTGGCCATCTTATTTTACTTTTATTTCGTCATTCCCACACATTTTTACCTACACACCTAGTTTGTTTCGGCACTTTCCCGTCATTTTAGCCTAAAATGGGGCACCCAAACCTGGGGTGCACCGGGTGCCTCGGTCCCATCCCGGGCACCCCGATCCTTTTCAAATCTTCTTGCCACTTTTTGGACCTTTTCTGACCGTTTTTTATCTTTATCTTTTTCTTAGTTGGCCTTTTTGGGGTTAATTATGAAATTAGATCAAGAGAACCCTATAAATATAAAGTTATGAGACCATAATGAGGGTCCTAGTGTTAGCTACTACTATCACTCTATCTAGAGTTGCATCCATTGCATCACTTACATCCACATAGTTCCATGCATCAAGGCTAGGAGATCTCACATCACACACACACACACACACACACACACACACACACACACACTTCATAGGGGGGGGTTTCTATTCTATTCCATGCACACATGCTATTACATTTTCTATAGTTAGTTTTTACTCACTATTTCACAAAGTGTGACTAGCACAAGAGCACCTAGGGAACGACATGCAAACACACACCATAACTACATTTGGGTCTGAAATGTAGTGCAACACTCAAAGTACTAAGCCCACTGTTTGCAAATTGAGGTCAATCCGACCCATTTATTTGCATCTTTTATTTTTTAGAGATTTGATACTTCCTTTTCTTTTTGCAGGTCTTTATTTCATATTCCATTATTTAATACATTCAACGTAGTTCAGCAAATCCAGTGTGTGAGATATCAAAGGTCCTGTGTCATCTTATGACCACCTAAAGAATTAGATTCTCGAGATTTTTAGAGACCGTGGTGCTTATTTTTGTATACCAGCACCCTGGGTGCCCTAATACCCTCTTAGGTGCTCCAAATGCTCGGATCCTCCAGATCCACCCTTTTCGGGACCTCTGTGCAGCCGTTCCTCCTGGAATTTCCTTTCGACTCGCGACACCTCGCGATAGTCATCTACAATCAGTGAGTTCTTTCCTTACCTTATTCTTACATATTAGGGTTTTATTTCTATTATTTTTAATTATTTATTCGTTTTATATTACTTTAGCATAGTCATTTACAACATTTTATGCCCTCCTATATTAGATTAACTATATTAGCATACACTTAGTTTATCCTAATTTTAGTTAATAAAAAGTATGCACCATGGCTATAAATAAACCAAGATGATAACGAAATACTTGTAATTGGTCAAGAAACAATAGAACAAATGCAACACAACTGTAAATAAAGACAATTAACTATTCCCTAATGTGTTACAAAAGGAAGGTTTGGATGCCCCAAGTAAGGATTCATGCGAGGGGTTTGATCGATTGAAAGAGTGGGGTCAAGTGACACTCTTTGTTGGATCCATATCAAGAGTAATATGAGATTGAATAGGCCGTTGCCCTAAGAAAGGATGCACACAAGGGATAAAATGAGAGCCGAGATATCCCCAAACGAGGATACACGTAAGGGATAAAATTTATTTGACTTGCCCCCAAGCAAGGATACATGGGAGGGTTAAATTATTTGTATTTAGTAGTCATAGGATAGTTGGAACGATCATGAGGCTAGGAGTTAACATTTTTATTTTGTTGAGTTGTTTATGTGTTAGGATTTTTAAATTTTGTAAATGTTTAGGATTTTTGAGTATTTGAATGTTTTTGTGATTTTTATTATTTGATTTTTTGGAGTTTTGACTATTTTATTTTTTTACTTTTATTTATTTTGATTTTTTTAGATTATTGAATGTTTTTTTTTTTATTTCTTAGATTTTAAAATGTTTTTGTGATTTTTTTAATCTAACTCTAACAATGAGTAAGATGTAATGAGGTGATCTAGGACCCACCCAAGCATATAAAAACATGTAAAGGACTATAAAGATCAATGGATGGAAGTGTTTGAAAATGGATAGGAGGAAAGATGGTGCATGCCCTAATTGTAAGGAACAAGTGACATAAACCAATTTGGGATGAAACAATAAGATGGACAGGATGAAGGAACTATATAAGTGAATGTGCTAAAATTCCCCTAGCACAATAGGTATGTATGTATGGCTTAGGAATAAAATATCTTCAAACAAATTGTATTCATGGGCTCTTTAAGCTCTTTGACATCTTGAGTGGATAACTTGTATGCACCTGATCCGAATTTGCAGTGATAAGGTAAGGACCCAACCAATTTGGTTCAAATTTTCCTTTCTTGTCAATATCTTTGGATTTACTCTTTTGATTTTATTTCATAACAAGTTCCTCAATATCAAACTATTGTGGTTTGGTCTTCTTGTTGTAGTTGTGACGAAGCCAATTTTGATACACTTTGAGATGGTCCAAAGCATTGAGCTATTTTTCTTCTAAAAAATCAAGCTAAAAAGGAAAGCCTGCATGATAGTCATCTTCATTGATGTTGAAGGGATATACAGAGTGACGGATCTTGACCTCTATATGTAACAAAATTTAGAACTCAGAGACAAGGGAGAATGGAGTGGCTCATGTTGGAGTACATAAGAATGTACGATAAGCCACGAGGGCATGATATACTTGGGTATACCATGATGGATTTTAATGTCTTATTGGAAGCTTTAGCTTGGCCATTACATTAGGGATAGTAAGGGGTAGATCAGCGAAGGTGGATGTTGAATCATTTGGCTAAGGTTTTAATGGTTTTATTTTTGAATGGCTTACTTTTATCTCGTTCTGAAGTAAAAATTAAGATTATTGAATATGAATTTGGAAATATTACTACCAATTACATAGGTGAGAGCGTCTACCCACTCAGTAAAATAATGTGTTAGTAATAATGAACTTGTGGTCATCAGATGAGGTCGGGTTGATATTTCCTATAAGATCAACCCCCATCGAGAAAGGCCAAGGTGTAGTGATTAGTTGTAAGGCTTGAGAAGGTGTGTGAATGAGATTTCCATGTGTTTGGCAAGCTACACACTTCTTAGAAAATTTACATGCATCAATGGTAGGCCAATAATAATTGATGCCTAAAATTTTCATTTCTAACACCGTGTCGCTTGTATGTGCTCCACAAATACTAGCATGTACCTCTTCTAAGGTTTGGAGCACTTTGTCTTGGTTGAGACATTATAAGAGAGTCCCATCATATCCTCTTCGATAAAGGGTATTGGTAAGTATGGTATAACATGAAGCATGTTGTGCTAAGGCTCATTTATTCTAAGAGTTCATGTTTTTGAGATAAGTGTTATCACGGATGAAAGTGTAAATGTAGTGATACTCGAGGACTTTTAGGACCAACTATCTCACATACCATGGTTGACTTAGGAAAATCGTAGGCCGAAACTAGAAGATTTTAAATGAGAAACTCGGATATGTGACCGATGGGAGTTGAACTTAAGAAGAGATCGATAGTCACCATAACATCTCGCTAATTTGTTTTCAAGGTGAGGAACTTGTTCGGATGTCAAAAAGTCATAAAAAAATTAATCAATTAAAGAAATAAAGCATCCCCGATCATCATTCTAGAACTTCATTTTTACACCACATGATTCTTATCCAAGACCATACAATTTGGTCAAGATGTATTATATGGTCCCAACCTTTCACATTCTTGACTATGTTTTCAATTTGAATATATTTATTACGTTGTTTCATATTCCTAAGTTTAGTGTTATTAGAATATTTCACCTAAAATTCTATATAAGCAAGTCAATATCACTTTATAACTCACTTAACACTCTTACAAGCTACTATTGTAAATATCATTCCAAAAAAACTCAAGGCTCTCCAAAATATTCCTAAATCAGTTGAACTTCAACTAAAACATCCCCTATTATAGGTTCTAAGAACTCAACTAGGTCAATGATTCTATCTTCCTCCATTTCCAAATATGAAAAGGTTATAGAGTCGTGTCTTAATAAGAGAAAAGTCACTCCAAAATTGTCAAAGGGTTTCAAGGAGCAATGTATTAGGTCGTGCAACTAAAGCACACCACATCACACTACTACTACATTGGGTACATTCTATATTTTATAGTTAGATCGATATATTTGTGTCAAGAGACACAAGGGAACCCATAGGGGTTGGCCTATATTTATAATACCCACTCCTTTACACATGATCGATTAGGTGTGGGTCCCACTTTCACACTGCTAGTTGGTACAAGAGCTTATCTCACCAAATTATAGAATGATTCGAGCATTGGATCCCATGTGTGTTGTTGTCAAGTCATATGTGAAGCTTCAAATACCCCGCTCGACACCAATTTCTGCCTTGATCGTATTTTGTGTTTTTGATTTTGGGCTACATATCGCTTGTATCCTAATTACATAAAATAATAATAATAATTTTATAATCAAATTTAGCATTATAAACTAATAATAGTAATAAATAATGAAAATTCTCCTTATTTGAGGTTTTAAGGTGGCTTTTTCAGTTGTCTTCATTTGATATGTTAGTATGGTTGTGCCTTCGCTTTTTGAAAGATTTGTGATCCAATTCAAAAATGTTATGATAATAATAATATTAATAATAAAAATATCAATAATAAATAGGTATAATAGTTGAAGGGAGATTATCTAAATAAAACAAAATATAATAAAATAGAATGGATAAAATATAATAAAAATGAAAAAATGGAATGCTTTGAATATGGTTGGTGAACAAGTTGTGGCATGTGGGTGAGGTATGGTCTTATCAGATGTGGCAGGGCAACGGTGCCCTCACAAAGCATTTAAACCATTTCACCAAATTCTTCAGATAGGCCTCCAACCAATCAGCTCACCTTTGCCAAAATCCTCCCTGCTGCGCCATTTTAGGAGCTTTCAACAGGGTGTGTGGATCCACCAAAAGCTTGAAGGAAGAGTATGTTTGACAAATGTGTATACGTATCTATAAATGTGTATAAGTAAAATTGTGTAAAATTTTAACTACAGTGTGGAACATACAACAAGTAGGTGAACGGTTTGGAAAAACGGCTCCAGGGGGAATGGGATGCAACAGTGGCTGGATATACACAAAATGGTTTTGTTGTAAGGATTCGAACGTCCAAGAAACGCTTTTGACAAGTGAAAACCATGACCTCATAACCTTTGATGAAATCTCCTCCATTGGGAGATTGGCAATGTTTTTATTTTATTTAATTTTAATTTATAGTTGTCTAGAAACTGTGTCCTGCAATGGGTTTAAGCTTTTTACACAGTTTTAGTTTTGTTAAAGAGGCTTCGGCCATGTCTTGGCTTGGATTTTGTTTAGCCCAATGGGATCGCCAAATTTTCAGTCTGCATCTGAGTTAGACTGGATTTTTGTTCTATACATCCTTCGACTGTCGTGGCTTGGTGTTGGATTGGATTTAATTACCATCTCTTAAGGGATTTCTTGGAAATGCAACTTTACAATAGTTGAAAATATGTAAAAGAGTTTTTGAGGTTGGTAGAGCAGAGGACGATGATTTTTTCCGGGTGGCATTGACATTGTGTTATCATAATTGAAGAAATTGGAATGTGTTTTACTTTCAGTCTACTTCTACCATAAGAAGGGGGTGTGTAGTAGTAAGAATGTGTAGCGCTTCCTTCATCTCAACGTCTCTGCATAATGCTGTGAGATTTAGATTTTGATTGAGATTGACATGGAAACGTAAGACAAAATGTGGAAGCATAGCCAAGGCATTAAACTGTTTGAAAAAATGCCTTAGCAATTACGTGTATGCACAAAACAGGTATGTCCAAAAGGCTTTGGAGCCTTTAAAAAAATGCATTTGGAAAGTATGCGGACCCCTTGGAGCCCAGTTTACCCTGTTATAATTTTTATCAAGAAAGGTTTTCTCTTCCCTATCTTGTATGATTTTTGTATTCTATTTTTTCCTATCAAAAATAAAATCTAAGGAAGAGTGTATTCGGGAAATTTAAAATGAACCGTAGCAGAAAACAACACAAATTTCCTTCTTTTGATGCAACTAAAAATATTTTTAAAATGGTTGAGTGAAAACCCAATTTCTGATTGTACCTCTTTAGATGTTTGGATAGCTTGGATAACCATATTGGATAACGAATCCCATCTGAATGACAAGATGAATTATTTTTCCAATTTAAACTACCTTTCTATCTACCTTGAAAATTTTAATAAACACAATTTTCAACGACATCTAAAACACCTCTCCGAACCCCAAAATGGGAAAGTTAAGTTTTGATGGTGTTCCCTATCATGTGGAGTGCTATATCAAACCTTGGAATGGCCTCGCATGTTCGTTCATGCATTTTTGTTACCCTCTAGCATCCCTACCGACCTTGTCGCAGCTTTTAGATCGTTTGTTGAAAGTTAAAAGTTTAATTTGGTTTGGGCTTGCCATTTAGGCCCTGGGTGGGGAAATGAAATTTGGCCTTTGCATAGTTCTAATATATATCTGTAAAAATTGCTTTCAATCCTCGCTTATGATAAAATCACTTCCCAACCCCGTTATACAAGGGGGTTTTGTAGGCCTTCGATCATTGGGTTATAAAGTCACACTAGTACAATTACGATTGGTCAGTAATGTCCTCTTTATTTTTTATCTTATTTTTGACATTTGAGGTCGGTCTTTTTTATTTTCCCACTCATATCCCGAGGTACTAGTTGGCATGTCAGTCATTAGTGTCAAAATTCAAGCAAGAGATCCCTATATAAACACAACATACATACCATTATAATGGCGAAAATTCTTATCAAGGGCTATCTATCTACATATCTCAAGGGACTACATTTGGGTGCATTTTTCTACATACACACTACATAGGAAGGGGAAGTTCATTTTTCCATCCCACACATTTGCATTTTATCTAGCTACTTTCCCACTATCTTGGTGGCATCATCGACGCAAGGGAAACCTAGGAGCACTATTACACACACAATCACATAGAACTACATTGGGTCTGAGATGTAGTGTAATGCTCAATCGTAAGTTCACTAGTTGAACAATTGAGGATAGTCCAACCCCTCATTTTGCATCTTTATTTTTTAGGATTTGATGTCTTTTTTAGGGTTTTATAGGAGGATATTTGTGTTGTAGATTTACAGGTACTCCCACAGTCAAAGTGTGACTTTTAGAGATCATGGTGAACAAAGTGAAACCCTAGTGATGACAAGTTCGTAACTAGATCCCAAGATTTTTCATAGTCTACAACACCCACTAGAGGTCTAGGGCACCCACAGTGCCCTCTTCCCCTATCCAGTGCCCATGTCCAGGAGTTTCGAGCACCTCTACATTTTTATGAGTGGGATTGCGATGGTCTTTTTTTTTCTATCACATTCTCTAGTCCAGACACACTTTGGGATAAGTGAAATCAAGGTAAGTGCCCTATCTCTTGTATTTTATTTCATAAATAAATCAAATAAATTTCCTAACATTTGTATTTCATTGTATATCAATTGTAGCAGTCATTGCTTTTCAGATTTAATAAAATAAAATATCATTTTATTGAATCATTTTGGTGAACCCGTAAGCTTAGAACTCCTTTCCCTAAGATCCACTAAAACCCTAATGGCTAAGAATATCTCTTCTCCTCCTAGGCTAATCCATGCCTCATGTGAGTGTTAATCCTATTTATGATGAAGAAACCATAGTTGAACTTAGCACTCTATATCACAACACTATTCTTTTAGATGATACTCAAAGGAAATTATTGGCTAATGAATGCAATGTTCCTACTAGCTTTGATCATTCTACTATTAGCATTGTTTCTATCCAACAAGATTTTTTGGTTGTAGACCTTGTTATTCAGTAAGCCACACTCCACCACTTCTCTTTTTTCTACTGAAACTTTAGATGATGTTATTATCATTTTATGCTTAGTCTTGATGATGATACTTCGATATAAAAAAACATGATGAAAATATATATGTGCATGATGTTGTTTCTAATACTAGTCAGGATGATTCTATAGTTGCATCTCATACTCCTTGCATTTTTGAAAATGTCTCCAATGATTGTAATGATACATCTCATACTAGTTCTCCTCCTACTTCATTATATGTTGATGATATGCTTAATGAAATCCTTACATCTGAATATTTGTCTGATATTGATGATACACATACTAGTAATGATTCTACTTCTTTGCATACTTGTTGAATGTGAATTCTCTACTCCACTTTCATCTTCTTCTGAGATTGTATCTAGTAACATGCATGTTGATTCATCTCCATTCTATTATTCATCTCCTACTAACTCTTTCGATGTTATTCCTACTATTCCTATCGACACTCCATGTTCTTCACCACCTATTACTTCTTTGGCACACACACATCTAGTGTGCCCTTAGCATCAACATCTTCCACTTCTTCTATTGACATCCCTATGATCACTCATAATGGAAAGATTCAACCACTCAATACACCATTCACATCTTCTACCATTCCTTCACATGATATCTTATCACTCATGCATGTTGTTGGCCAATTACAATCTCAAGTCCAATCTCTCACTCTTGAAAGCAAGGCCTATTATGCTTCTATCGATAATAATTCTTTACATGGAAATCCTATTCCAAAAAAGATTCACAATTCAACATTTCCTAAGGATTTCATTATGCCTACATTTTCATGCTTTGATGGTACTAAAATCCATATTTACATCTCAAACATTATCATCTAGCTATGGCTTCATACTCCAATGATAGATTATTGCTAAAATATTTTCACCATAGTCTTACTGATGACGCTCTTCAATGGTACACACATCTACCCTTTGGATCTATTAGTACCTATTGTGAGATGGAAGAGGCCTTCCTTCAATGCTTTATACTTAACAATGGCCCTAGAGTCACACATGATCGCTTACCTAGCTTACATCAAGGCAAGAAAAACCTATTATTGATTACATTTTGTTTTCAATGCTTGCATGCATCAATTAGTCTTTCAGCCCATTGATTTAGAAAATCAATTCATCTTTTTTCATGGCTTGATTCCTTCTTTAAAGCAATGCTTACAATATGATACATGTGAATCATTCACACTCTTATGTTATAAAGTCATTGATTTAGAACAGATCTCATTGCTACACATGTCATAGATCCTCCTCCTAGTTCTCCTACTACTGCATCATCTAGTTCTTCTCCTCTTCCATCTGTTGAGCATCCTCCTAGGTCTCCATCTCCTCCACCCCTCACAAGAAAGTTCAGTCTCATCATCACATAAGCATCCTTCATCTCCTCCACCACATCGGTCTCTACCTAAGACTTCTCCATCTCCTCCATGGGAGCCATTACACTTTTCTCATGATGTTAGGCCTCATGATGTGTTGTGTGCTTTGCTTGATAAGCATTCTTGATTCACTTACCTTCTAATCAACATCATCCACCTCATCACTTGCAATGGAAATGATCGACCTTATTACAACTATCATCATATCAATGGCCATCATGAAATGATGATTTGTGCCCTTCATGATCAATTACAAAATTAGAAGACAAGGGTGTCATTGCCTTTGGCTCTCACTCTCATGAGATTCTATGTCTCCAATTCCACATGCAAGTGTGCATCTAGTTTAGTTCATTTATCTCCTACACCTACTCCTAAGGTCACTATTCATCTACCACCACAAGTTATTATTCATGCACACTCTCCATCTCATCCATCCACCACTGCACCATCTCATCCACCACACACATGCTCCTACTACACATTGGTTTCCTAAGTCCATCAACATCTATGCTTCCCACCACTACACCACCCATCATTGGCACCATCTCATCTAATTCAGTTTGGTTCATACACTCATGCTTCTTACACTCCACATGCTTCCACCGCTCCACGCCCACTTGGTCTTTGGTAGGTGATTTTCTCACCTTACCCCCGATGATGCACTCATGTTCTCATGGTTCTTACATGACTGTTGAGGGATATATTACAATAATAACCTCACTTCATCTCTTGTGCTACATGCTTCATCGATCTATCTATCTAGCACACACTATCAAATCATTTCCCAATGACACACTCTTGCTTTACTGATTCATTCTTGACTATTGAGGGGTCTTATATAAATGAACCTTATCATTCACACACTAGGGGCATCACTATTCTTCCCCTCCCTCTTCATCATACTAACACACACTTAAGTACACTTTTACAATCATCTCATTCACATACTCTTTTACATCCTTTATTTTATACATAATTTACCATCCATCACATATATATTCATACATACATACTATTTGCACATCATATTATCATCATATCACATATACATATATATATATTCATACACTATCTATTATCACATATTATATCATTACTTATCTATCTATGATCAAATTAAACATCATTATCCATTAGTCAACAACATCAACAACTATAATGCAAAAATCAAATCAACACATATGAACATGCTCAACACATCACATATCAATATAATCATATAACACAATACAATAATGACAATCATCCATTTCTATATATCATCAAAATATCATAGTTACATAGTATAATCACTTGGGGGAAGCCCTACATACATATACATCATATCTCATCATCATTATCACTATCTATAATTATGTGGAGCTCTAGAACTAGATGCTTCACCACTCAATCTGCATGTGTCACTTGGTCGTGGCCCCTATACCTCTCTACCTACCTACGTAATAAAGTAAGCTCATCGACTTCTCTCACAAAAATGACCTTATAGCTCCACAAACCTCACAAATACATCTTGTGTAAGGGACCTCCACCCACAACCTCTCTAGCTCATTGTCTCTCTCTCATGCCTCATCCCTCTCACTCAATAACATTATACAAGTAGTCTTCTACTATCACCACTAGCTCAAATAAATGGGCATGCTCACCCGCAATGGCATCTACCACTCTAACATCCCACCTCCAATAAGAGCACATCAGTGGGCACATTCCACATCAATGTGTGATCAAAGTATCTATAATCAATGACCAATAAGCATCCCCATCCTACCATAACATCAAAACATCACATTAGTTCATATATCACAAAATATGACAAATCAAAAATAAATAACAAATCCACAACTATCAATACACATATATACTCACGCTCTCTCTCTCCATGCCCATCATCATCACCACCAGGGAGGGTGCTGTTCCTCCCCTCTCTCCTCCTCCTGGTGGTGCTCCCACCACATCTACAACTACTAGGTATAATAACACCCATCGATGTGCTTCCCACCATGCACTATACTCCTCTATACAACCCATGTCATCCACCTATATTGGCTATGGCCGCATCTGACTCCTCTGGCCCAAGGGGTACTAGTTGCGCCCCCTGTGGGCCCTGGTCTCACTCTAGCCCTCCTCGGTGCCCTCTATATCTCTCACCCATATATATGGCTCTGGGGGCACATCTTGAGCCATGCCAAACTATCGTGACACACGCTCTCCCTGAAATAGCTCCACAACCCTAGGAAACCTGTCCTCTAACCACATAGTGTGATGAATACATCAAAGCTCCACTACATCCTCGGGCCATCCACCATAGTCACGATATGGCCTCCAGATAATGGCCCCTAGCCCCATGTGATCCAACATAGATCTATATGTATCAATATCCATCCTCCTACCCCACACCTACCCACCACTCGAAAAATATACTAGGTCTAGCCCACTCTCCATGTGGCCCACCAAGTGGCCTCAATATCGTAAATATGCTTGTATGCCCACACATGTAACAAAGTGGTGGCTCCTAGCCCACCCCCATGCTCCTCCTGTGTGAATCTATACAAATCCTTATACAAATGGGCTAATACACATCATGTGCCAAACATATCTCATCCCATCCTCCTCTATACGAATGGAAAATATCATGCATCTTATACAAGATGCCTACACCACCTCCCTCGACTGCAACTGAAGAAGCAATCACAACCACTATAAACTCCATAATCATGGAACCCCTACCTCAATATAACATCAAGACTGATATGGACCTCAATATGCACTCGGGTCCCTATAAAATACCACCTAGTGGCCCTCATCTATCTCTTGTGTTCATCCTCTATGGCCATCACCTGTACCCTCTCACCAATAATAGGCAAATCACAATATGTGATATACATCCTCCAAAGTCACTATCATCTCTCCAGTAGGAAACCAAAATGTGCAAGTATCTACACACCATCTCTCACACAAATGTTGTGATCATCATAGGCATATTATGGGGCACATCCCCCATCCTCGCTATGTGTCATAAGCCGACACGGTCTAGAACATCCCACTCATCATCTAACAACCCCAATCCCAACAATGTACTCAAATGATGACCACCACAAAACTCTCTCAAATGAATATCCTCTACACAACACAAAAAAAAAAAAACACATGACATCAATACATCATATACATGCAAAAACACCTACCAATAACATCAACAAACATCAATTTTCACATTTACAACACTGGGCTCAACCCTAGCCTTCTGGGTCACCAACATCAAAAGAAGAAGACTCGGGCACCCTAAGAGTCACTAGTGCCCATTCCTAGGTGCTAGTGTCCCAAAGGTCATTAGCACCTTCACCGCTTCTTTCCTAGTCAAAAATGCCAAGAAAATTAAAAACAAAAAATTTTACAAAAATTCATGAAAAACAACCTAATTTCAACACAATTTTTAAAAAATCACACTTACTAGCTCAATTGTCATACGTGATGCCACAACTTATCACCACCATCTCAAATCGACTCAATCACGGTGCTCTCACTTACTGAGGCATCTTCACACACTCAGAGCTCAAAATCACACTCATGCAAAATGATCAAATGAAATACCTATTCACTTTTCCTATTACTATTTATAGTAATTCTCCATTTCCTACCTCATTATAGTCACTATTCACGCTTATTCTCTCAACTAATACACATCACACAATTTTCATCATATCTTGAGCATTACTACTCTATTCTTGTCTTTTTGCATTGTTCTCTTTAGAACTCCACCTACTATCATATCAAAACATTCCATCAACACTATATTCCTCCTCGACACATATTTAACTCAATATACACTCAATTTTACGACATCTACTATATTGCATGATCATCACAATTACATCATTTACACATCAACTTTTGCTCAATGTTTCATTCTCATCATCATCACTCTCCTTTCACCAAAAGGGGGGCATATAATCGGGGTCATCCTATAATTCCCCACACCATTTACATGATCATTCTACATTTCTAATTCATCATTATCAAAAAAATTCTCATACATCATGTGACATTTCACACCATTTTCTACAATTCCCCCTAATGACCTAATCTGGGGAAACAAGCATAAAATATCTCCATGAGTAATCAATCAAACACATTCAAATCTCAAAAAATC
This sequence comes from Taxus wallichiana var. yunnanensis, assembly GCA_018340775.1. Lineage (NCBI taxonomy): Eukaryota > Viridiplantae > Streptophyta > Pinopsida > Cupressales > Taxaceae > Taxus > Taxus wallichiana. The sequence continues at coordinate 141,775,426 of CM031240.1, read as the reverse complement.
TTCTACTAAAATCACATCAATCAATCGACACAACACAACACATTTCCTCCCATATGACCTAACTTGGGAGTTACATCATCACTTTCCCAGATGACCTAACATGGGAAGTTATCTCCACATTTTCTATCACTTCCAGATGACCTAACATGGAAGCCATCTCATACATATCATAAACACCCTTGGAGTGGGGGAAATGAGAGTCATTTCCTTTCCTATACTACTCTTATATGGGTTATTCACATTTGATCAAAAAGTATCAAATGAAAAATTTGGTCTTTTTCCATCTATAACGGCTAGACCTTTTGGGGATGTAGTTAAAGTTGGAGGGTAAAACTAGACCTCTCTCCCTACACTCTTCCTCTAGCGGCTGCAGGGATGCCCAAATCCTCAGTTTTTCACACACAAAAATCAGGTTGGGAACTGATCACTCCCTACCCCCAACAAATCTCCATCAACGAACAATATCAAAATCTCCAATCACTCAAAATCAAATCATCAATCTCACTTAGTGCTCCTCATAATGGTTCATCATATCTCTTTTTATGCCACATGGATCGACACACTTGATCCATGGTTCACCACACTATATGTTCTTATTCTACACATACTTCTACAACATCTGTGTGTACTTTACAACAAGGGATTCTCCATGAACTCTTCTCAAGTATGTTCCTTACTTCCTTTACACTACTTGAATTTCATTCAAATAGCATAAAGGGGGAAAATGTAGACACAAAATCATGCACATACTACTATTTTACTATACCGCCAAGTATGTTGTTTTATATATGGATCTTGCGTAAGAAAAGTATTCACTAATGGCCCACTTGTCTAGTCTGTTTGTTTGTCTTTTTTGTTTCTATTGTTTTATCTTTACACACTTGTCACTCATACACCTAGTTCTGGTCAGGTCACAGGATCCTTGTCTCTCAGTATTTCACATTTTTCATCTATTGTCTCTCTAGACACTAGCACCTAGGATTGGACACTAGCACCAGCGCTCATGTCATCCTGGGCGCCCCGTGTCCTCTTTATTTTTATCTTATTTTTGACATTTGAGGTCGGTATTTTTGTTTTCCCACTCATATCCGAGGTACTAGTGGAATGTCAAGTCATTAGTGTCAAAATTCAAGCAAGAGATCCCTATATAAACACAACATACATACCATTATAATGGTGAAAAATTCTTATCAAGGGTATCTATCTACATATCTCAAGGGATACATTTGGGTGCATTTTCTACATACACACTTGCATAGGAAGGGGAAGTTCATTTTTCCATCCCACACATTGTAAATTAGATAAGTGTGTCTTTCAGGCGATCAATGGTGAACAAGTGTGAAACACTAACGACAGTTCAGAACCAAATCCAAGATTTTTCATAGTCTACGACACCCCACTACTAAGGTCTAGGGATCCCACAAGTTCCTTTGTCCCTATCCACACACCCATGTCTAGGAGTTTAAGTACTCTACATTTTTCTCGAGCGGGATTGTGACGATCTTTATTTCTATTTTATCACATTCTCCTATCCAGACACACTTTGGGATAAGAGATATCAAGGTAAGTGCACTATCTCTTGTATTTAATTTCATTAATAAATTAAATAAACTACACAGGACCTATATTTCATTGTATATCGATTGGATTGTCTCATGGTGCATTTAACCATCAAAAATCATCTTTCAAACACAATTTTAATATTTATAGCCACTTGGGATAATTTTGATGTTTTTTGCAAATTAGTAGCAAAATGAGAGAACAATGATGTGGACCCTTAGCAAGTCAAATAACTAGTGGGAAAACTTGTAGACACTACATATGATTTTTTGAAACTCCATTTGGTTTCTTTTTTGTGAAAATTAATTTTGGGAAAAATGGTATTTTTCTCTCCTCTCTCTACCTCTCTCTAGTTTTGAAAATGAAATGAAATTAAAAATCATTTCTTACCTCTCTTGTATGTGCAAAGTGTTTTATTTCATTGTAAATAGAAAATTAGTAATCATGAATTGTGCTAGATCATAGGATAATTCCATGCTAGCATCGTTCACTGACCATGCTTACAAAATTTTGACAGGTTGCAGGTAGTGCAACAAATAGAAATAATGAGGAGATTTGGACTCTAAAATTTCACTTAGTTTGTAATATGGGTATTATTTCCAAAATGATGAGATGTATTGTATTTTGAATGATTGTATTTATTTACCCTTGTGAAAGGAGAAAAAATGAAAATGAAAAAAGTTAGTTATTTCATGTGAGCATTGAAATTGATATGTAGTTGTAATTGAATGTCATACTATGATTTAGAGTTATTAAAACAATCATTTTCCATGCGTTTTCATTTAAAATGTCTTGCTTTAAAACTTAAAAAAATTCATGACAACGTAACCCACATTTGAAAATCCCTCTCAAAGTTAATGTAAATTTGTCCTTTGACCAATTTAGTTACTCGTGTTACCATCATAATGGCCAGGATGAATGTGATAATATGATTTTAAAGTGTGTTTAATGTATAGGGAAGTTATTTATGGATTCATTCAAACCATTTAGAATTAATTGCTCCTGAGGCCCAAAAAGGGCTATTTTTGGCCTTTTTACACTCTATGAACACCCCACAGAATGTACAGAGAAAAATAAGGAACCCAAGAATTGTGTGGAAGAGCTATGTAATCATACAAGGAAATTGAGGAAATTTCTGGAAGAAAATTCAGGTTTAGGAAAAGTTATGCAATACCCGGTTATTTATAACATGCTATAAGGAAATGAAAGCAAAGTTGAAACGCTAGTTGGCCTATTCCGAAAGTTTCGTAAAATTTGGGTCTATTTGTAAATAGAACAGATACTTATTGGAAAGATAAGATTGTATACTTCATTTTGAAATAAAATTCAAGAGATTTTGAGGACCATATTTGTAGATATTGGCTCAGTAGTGTAGGTAAAGATCTTCGATCCTATTAAAGATTCAATTGAGGATTTTGGGAATTCTAGGGAGAGTTGTAATATTATTAAAATTCAAATGTGACATATTTATTCTCTCTTCACATCCCATGTGTAGGCTCTCTTCACATCCCATGTGTTGGCGCTTTCTTTCACCAGCCGCATAAGCTTGAGAAGAATTGAAAAAGGGCCAAAATGGAAAATTTAAGGAATAATTGACTGTTAAAAATGGTTGGAATGTTCTCATCATCCCTTTTGAGTCAAAATATTATAAGGACCTCCCTTTGAATTCTAATCCTAGCTCCGGTGGTGAGAAAATGTGTTCAGGTGGCTGATTTAGGCAATGTTCGATGAAGGAAACCATCTATTTTTGGTTATGTTGCACTTGAAGACCCATGATGTCCATTTTTCCATTTGACAAAAATCATAAGGGACATAGGGGACATAAAATTTTACCCCCACATGAGAAGATGAGTATACATCACTTAAAATACAACTCGGTGGTTAAAAATTGTCATACACTCACCTAACCCCTTCTCATGATGAACAAAAAATTGTTCCACTTATGATGGGGTGATGTCACTTTTACCCTTTCCAAAGTGACATGGAGGACACTAGGATGCACCACCACATGAGGAGATCAAGTTTTGTCACTTATGTCACAAACTGGGTGGTTAGGAGCATGTTTTCACCTCACTCTCAAATCTGGCCCCTTCCTCAAGATGAGCAGAACCTTGACACATTTGGAGAAGGTTGATGTCCCTTTTTCCATTTTCTAAAGTGACATGGGGGACACAAAAGTGCTTCACCACATGGAGAGGATAAATTTTGTGACTTAAAGTCACAACATGAGGTATTAGACAAGTGTTTTAACTCACCCTCATGACATGTTTTGGCCCCTTCTTCATGATGCTTCCACCCTTGGTGCATTTCACATCCCCGATGTAACTTTTTCCATTACTAAATTTGGTAAGGGGCATGAAGACATCTGAGACCCATTTATAAAATTTTCACTCCACCCATGAGTCCCTATATAACTCGGGTTAACCAAGGTGAGTCAAAGGATGAGTTAGCTAGGTTTAAGAAAGGGGAAAGGTATTAAAGTCACACCTAGCCATTTCTCATTCATTTTTATGTTTTTAACTCCTCACTTTCATGATCCCTTTCTGTTATGCTGCCAAAACTTCTCCAAAATCCCTCATGCTCTAAAACATGAATTTGCTTATTGCTCTCAAACCCCTACTTCGATTGCCATAAAATTCAGACTCAAGAATCCTTGCAAAAATGCCTTTAAGGGGAGTATTTACATGCCTACATTAATGAACCATTCCATTTTCTATATTCATATGAAATTTTCAGCCAAAAATATTCATTTTTCAGATCTACACAAACCTGACAATTGAAATACTCTAAAAATTAGAGCAAAGGCCTAAAATGAAAAACAAAAACTTCTGCAAGTGGTTTCATTCAAATCTGACACTAGGAATATCACTTTATATTTTTTGTAGTCCTTAATTTTATAAATTACTAATGATAGTAAGCTAGAGAAAATGTGGATTCAAATACCTCACTACATTCCCCATATTCAAGACACTCAAAATTGACAAAATTGGCCAAAAATAAATAAAATGGGACAATCATGATGAAGATGATAAAAATAGTAAATGGATGAAATGATCTCAAAATTATCACATATCATTCCTTAATGCATTCTTTGATGATCCTGTAACTCACAAGATTCTTCCTCTAAATTTTCAAACAAATCCTGCATTCCCCTTTGTGGTGAGCATAAAGTGCCAAAATGGGAGAATACCAAGATCGCCATAATAATTAATTCACTTCATCTCACATGGAGTGCATGATAAAAATGTGGATGGAATTGATTTTGGTTCCTTTATTCTTCCCTTACTACATTATAAGAAGGATTTGGTTTCACTCTTCATTCATCATTAGTGCTCTCGCAGTGATGTAATCATGATCATGGTTATGTGAGAAAAGTACATCGAATTCCCCCATGTGAATTATTGTCCATAAAGATGTGGCAAGTGTTTCAAAATTCAAGGATTTTCTCAATGAGGGAAGTCATCTTTTCATACTCTCGGTGGTCTATCTGTCAAGTGTTCATCACTTCTCTTCTCAAAGGTGTCTAAGAAGTGTGGCATAGGTTCATCATTTCAAGATTCTTCAAAAGGGGGAAAAGTGTTCAAAGGTATTCATTGGAGCTCTTCATCGATGCATCATAGTGAAGGATCATCATAGATCAATTTTTCATCTTCATTTTCATCGAAGTTTATCTACATTAAAGGAAGAGGCATCTTCATCCTTGCTTTGGAGCATCTTTTCTCTCCTCTCTCATTATTTCTCCTCTTCTCTCCCCATTTCTAATTCTTCATTGTAAGCAATCATGGTATTTTATCTTATTCACTTACGTGACTTTCTAATGTTGCCTTGTAAAATTACCTTTTGATCTATAAAAATGGGACTTATTGACTCACTTCATAGGAATATTATTAGTCACAAGTGGAATAAGAACATGAAGAGTCATGTGGGTGATAAATGAAGGGTTGCATTGTAAAGCTATAAATTGGGAGAGCCTCCTCACTTAAAAGGATGATTATTGTTGTTTTACAGCTCTCAATTTCTCTCTACAAGAAAAATATTTGATTTCTTTCATTTCCTAATCTAATGCATTCCTCTCCATCTCAACTATACTCCATGAGCATGTAATTGTTGAATATAATGCAATGAGACTTTGTGTTTCTTGTTTCTTGTTCATTGCTCCATGTGAATGGTGTCTTCTCATTGATATCATGGATATATTTTTGTCTTAAGAAAAAAACTCTTGTGTAATTTTATTTTTTTGTCATGTATTTTTACAAGGGAAAATTCAATGTCAAGCATAACAACTTAACCCTAGTGTAAAAAATTTCTTGTAAACCCTCCTAAACACCCCTCCATATCAATCTTCCCTCTTTTTCTTACCTACCCTAACCTTTTAGGCCTTCATTTTGTTTTTATATACTTTCCCAGTGTTTGAAATTTCAAACAAGGCGACTCATTCCATTCGGGAATTTCTTCTAAAGATGGATTCTTCAGTAGGCCTAGAGAGGTTATTTTTAGCCTTCCTGAGACATGTGTGTATCCTTCAGAGTAGAGTTGAAAGATCAAAACCATTCAGGAATGTTTTTGAATATTTTTGAGAGTGATGGAACATGCTTAGGAAGATTTCGGAAGGTTTCAAAGTGGTTTAGGAACATGAACATTGAAAACAGGTTTTGGAGGTTCAAGGAACTTGAAGTTGAAAAAGGTTCCTAAACTTTAAAAGAAGATTATGGGAGCTCTGTAAGGAGTTAAAAGATAATATAGTACTCATTGTAAATATTGAAGGATGATACACATGATAGAACTTTAACATTTTTCACAAGACCCAAGCACTTCTTAGGGAAGATCAATTTGTGTAGACTCACCTCAAGTTGTCTGAATGAAAAGTGTATATTTTTGGAGGAGGAAGAATCAGGTATTACTAACCATCCCATTGATCTTGTAAGGATCACGATATTTGAAATGATATAAAATTTTGCATGAAAATAGTTCATAGAGCGAGAAAGGTGATTTCAAGATTCAGGGACTTAGTCATTTTCTCGATTGAGTGGGTGGCACATTTTACTATCCCAACTATCCCAAGGATAGTGAGGATATTGGGGATAGTAGGTACAAAAAAATTCACCCCACCCCTCAGTTGTTGCTCTTGGTTCATCATATGACCTTCTATTTTCCCGGTGGGTGCTAAGTGATTTTGCTTGCAAATTGGCTAAGTTTCATCTTCAACCCATGGACATATTTTTTTGTCCCAAATATCCTAGGGATGGTGGGGAAAGTGGAGAAAAAAATACACCTCACCCTTAGCCCCTTCCCAAGTTCACCATGTGACCAGAAATTTATGTACGCGGTGCTTAAGTATTTTTTTCTCATCTCCCCATCTCACCGCCTCTCGCTCCACCACTTGTCTTTCTCGAGTAGGGGAAAATTTTACTATCCCAACTATTCCTAAGATAGCGGTGACAAAAAAATTTCCCCACCCCCATGCTTTGCAAACCAAAAATTGACTAATTGTTTTAGCTTACTTCTACTTATTTCTTCCTCTCTTGTGAAGCAAATAAACTATTATAACGTTTTAAAGTATGAAATAAGATTCGACCACCTGATATTTTCATGTGAACTCCATGATTAATACTCCATAACACTAAAAACCTACAAATATATAGATTTTTTTCAAAATTCATCTTGGGCTGCCATATGCATCAAAACTTGAAAAAATCATATCTTGTAAACCGGTGAATGAAATCGGTTGAAATTTTATTAGTTTCTCTTCATCCTAGACACCTTCAATAACACTACAACAAAAATTAGATAACTCCTAAGTTTTTAATGGTATCAAACCTTATTTTATGCCCTATTTTTTTCTTTTCTTTTCGAAATTCTAGCAGGCTTATCGAGGTAAAATTTGGAGCATGAGATCCTGGAAGTGAGCCTAATCTAGTGATGCAATTTTCATTGCAATCCAAGGTGGGAAAGTGTAGTTTCTAAAAATAGTAAGTATCCGGTGCCCCACTTGTTAAAAATGGAAAATTACTAAAAATAGCAAACCCTCTCTTATCAATGTAGTCGAAGAATGGTGGAAATGATAAACTAGGCTACTTTACCCAAAAAAGAAACAAAACAAAATAAAGCAAAAAGTAAAAGGCAACTAATAATAATAGAAACTTGCTAAAAATGAAAATCATAGTCAAAATATTTGAATTGAGTATGCCAATGGGTCGAGGAGTTCAAATTTGAGTAAAAGAAAATCTCTATTTTAAGTTAAGAAAGTTGCGATATGCTCCATTTTCATTCATCCCATTGCTTTTTGACATATTCACTCGGGTTATAAGGTGGTTGTATATCTCAAACAAGGTAATCCATCATTCACAGAGCTCTTGAGGCATCATCTTGATCATGGTAGCAAATCAAAATACCGCAGGTGCAACAAGAAAAACCCATGGACATTATGCAATCATAAGATATTTAAAAAGAGTCAAATATCCATAAAAATTCAAGCTAAGTGGGTCATCATAACTCGTCAATTAGGTTTGATCCATCCACACCTCCTCGGCGAGTTGGTCGGGCAGAGCTCGATGAGCTAGGAGAGTTGACCAAAGTGAGTTGGGTTATTTGAGTGAGCTCAGTGAGTTGTTCAAGGTGAGTTGGTTGAGGAAAGAATTTTAAGAAATAAATATCAAATAAGGTTGATAAATTGTAAAATATTTCTCTTCAAGGGCATCCAAGTACTTCTTCCCCAATGGAAAATCTTCCCAATGATGATCAAGAGTTGATTCCACAACAAGCTCTTGAAAGTGCTCCGTGACCGACATTGTGTCAATTCTTGAAGAGCCATTTCCATGGATTCAAGAAATGATCGGAAATGAGCCAATAATAACGCAGAATGCTATAATGCCTAGTCTCGAAGCAATCTCAGGAACATTGAAATCTAAGCAAAGGAAGAATGACCAAACAACATCCTACTTCTTCAAAGGCACCTTAGGTAACCCGTATATTGAATATGTTAGGCCTAAGAATGAAAATCCTATTGAGGACATGACTCAAGTCAGATTATGATTTGACCGACATATCATTAGGTAAAGCATCACACGAAAACAATTGTATAATTGGAGGAATAGGTACAAGATCTCGGTGCCTAGATTTAACCATTCTTAGAACCCGACCCAACACTTCTCTTCTAGTAGAAGACATTATTTTGATCGAAGTGTTGATCCTAAGGAAATCAAGAAGGCAAAAGGTTACATGTTGTAGTGGAAGGCTAACAAGAAGTGGATTAAGAAAATCATTGAGAAAGGAAAATAATTATTTCCATACGTTATTTCTCTCATCAATTTTATTCTTTCCATCTTTTCATTAGTGAAAAAATAAAGGAGTTTTCCAAAGAGGTAAATCACTTATATGAGATCTTCCCACTATTTTCCACAATGATTTCCTTCGAATCTCATGAGTAAGAACATGTTTGCATCAGTTGCAGAGAACTTTTCTCAAGTCTAGATCTACATTATAGATGTGAGATATGGGATGCTCAAGGATGAAATATCTAAGTTGGACTCTTATGTACAAAATGCTTTCGAGATATTGAATGAGGCCTACAATTTTGTTCAGAACTTGAGTTCCCTCCACTCATTAAGAATTCATCATTAGAATAACTTATTGTTTCCTTCTAGGAGTTGGTAAAGAAAGAGGCGGGTGACTCTCTTTCCTTTAATGAAGATAACTTCGAGTCCCTGACCAACATCAGAGTTTTCCTTTTGGAAATTACAAAGGATCATGAAAGATGTATCACCAATGCAAGAAGATCATTGAAGTTATCTATGCATGGATCAAGGTGTTGGGATGCATTTACATTTCGAGGTGGATAATTTAGCACTTAAAGTAGCTCAATTCAACAAGGAATTCAAGGAACAGAGTCCTGTCCCCGAAACTGCTCATCAAGAAGTAGTATTCAACAAGATCTTCATCATAGGGAGCTTCTTCATCAAATATGTCAACTTCTTCCCTCTCCTCTCTTTTTCCCTTTTCTTCTCTCCCCTTTCCAATTCTTCGTTATGCGTGATTATGATAATTTGTATCATTTGCTTAAGTGACTTTATAAGGTTGAATTGTAAAAGTCTCTTTAATTTATAAAAATGGAACTTATTTCTCATTTCCTAGAAAGATGTAAAGTCACGAGTTGAATGATATCATGAAGAGTCATATGGGGGGTAGGTGAATGTTCAATTCACATTGCTATAAATTGGGATGGCTTCTTCATTCCAAAGGATCTAGAAATTAAAATTTTTAAATCCTAAAAAATTAAAAATTTAGTTCTTTTTAGCAATTATGGATTGTGATTTTAGGTTTTGTGCTTTATATCATCAACACATAAATAAAAGATAAATTTATTCTATTTCTCTTTTCTTGTGTGTTCGTCTATTTTCTCTCTTTTATGCACTTTGTAAGCATAATGATCAAGAAAGAGCTTTGTATCTTTGATGAATGAATCTAAGAATTGTGTGTCTAGGTTTGTTAGTCTCACTAATGGCTTTCATTATTGTTTTCTTCTAAATAAATGTTGAACTACTTTGGTTATTGGTTGTGAAATTTGTATTGGACCACTCACGAAATAACCTTCCCTTTCCTAATGTCTCTCCTTTACCCCTCATCACTATAATTTCCTCCCTTGTACCATGTATAATCACTTTTCCATAGGTTCAATGAAGTGTTCATGGGTGATCCCCACCTATTTGGCCACCCCACAATATTTAGATAGCATTAGATAGTTTACATTCAATAATGGGAGTCTCCCCATACACAAGAATGAGGGGCATAGCCCCGTGAGTGTTGGTGGAAATGCCTAATTTGTTATATGACAAATTATTTCACCAATAATTAGAAAATACCCTCCTTGTTATTCTCCTCACACCTCTCTCTCTCTCAAGGTTTTTCCTTCCTTGTAGTTTCTTTGAGAAATTTTCCATAGGTGTTGGGAAGTACCCATGTGTGATCCCCACCAAAAGGCCATCCCCAAGTAATTAGAATAGTTTAAATATTTCTTGTTTTTAATAAATGGAGTTGCTCATTCAAGTAGAGGGACATATTCCCACACACCGTTCGTGAGAGAACCCTAATTTTCCCACACGCCAAATTATTTTTCCAACAGGTTTGGCACCCACCATGGAGTAGATTTAACACATTTGCATCCAATATAGATTCCACAAAATACATAAAAACCATATATTCCAAAAAAATGTGAAATTTGAAATTTCAAAATCCAAAAAAAGAGTGAACATAAATTTTCCTTGAGTTGAATCCAAGCTTTCCAAAACTGGTTGAAAGATGATATGCCATATTAAATTGATTGAGAGAAATTTTTGACCTTGATTTTGAGGCTTTGTAAAATCAGCAAGAACAATTCTTAGATAATCCGTATTACTTCTCTCAAACTTCATCGTCATCTGATTCATCAAGTGGCACCCATTGAAATCCTATCCAAACTCCTACTAATATTCCTACAAATCCTCTTTATTCTCCTATCTTCCACCCACCGTTGAACTCTGAATTATAAGAAGAAGAAGAAGAAGAAATAGAGGAAGAACTAGAAGATGAAAGAGAAGATGAAGAAATGGCAGCACAAACACCTATGCTATGGGGACAGAAAAATGGTATGTTGGCTTTAACTCCACCACTTCATGAACTTCCACAAGAATCAAGAAAGAAATTTCAAAAATTCTATGGAGGTAGAAAGCACCGACTAGACAATCATATCACAACTTTCATCACATCTTGTGGAATTCTTGGGGTACAACATGAAGATGTTGCAGTGTGGTTATTCATGGAAACATTATAAGATACCTCTACGAAATGGTTATACTATTTTCCATCACACTAAATTATTGATTAGGGTAACATGAAAAGCAAGTTTGAAGAAAGATGTTATTGGTTTCTATGACTTATCTCAATCAACACTCGACATCTTGTCCACCTCATGTGGTTAGTCATCTCACTTGGTGAGATCATAGGTCATTAGGGTTAGTTAGGGTTGTATCCACGTGTCATGCACAAGATTTACACAACACTCCTATATGCACCTCTTATTTTTTATCTATGAGCATGCGAAACCATATGTATTTTTCTACTTGATTTTCCTTTGTGATTCGATCTCTTGCTGATTACATGAAGCGTTCTCATCATCATTGGAATTGAAACCCTCTTTAATATGCATGAGGTTCCATATTGATCCTTGAAGAACAATATGATATGGTATCAAAACTATTTTTGGTAAACCCTCCATCATTTTAAGTTTTAGGTGGCTTCTTGTATCGGCTTTCACCCGCACAAGAACGAGGTTTCCTGTACAACATTTTGGCATGCCTAGTGGGACCATATCCAAGATCTGGTCGTTTCATTTGTTTTGTTCTTTTTATCAAATTTTCTAGGTGTCATGAGTATAATGGGTGTCTGGTTTCATAGTTCTTTCCACTTTAGATATCGCTTGTGAATATTTTTTTTTCGACTGACTTGTTTGCAGGGTGTTAGTTTAGCCTCCACTAGTCTGGTATGACACTTGCATTTTGTCATCTTTCTCTATCACGAGGTACGTGGTTTTGTTATTTTGAAAAGTATTTTTATTTGGTTGTTTATAATTGATCAATAGTTTTATTGTTGTTGTATTAAAAACAATTAATTAATAATAATAAATAAATGTAATTTATACCTAAAAAACAAAGGAAAACAACACAATATAATAATAATATTATTATCCCACACTCCATTCCCAACTCCCATCGCTTCCCTTACCTCACCCATCTCTCCTCGCCGAGCTCCTTACCCACCTATATCCCACTTGTACCGAGCTACCTCATCTCCCTTATACCTCACTTCCCAACCCATTCCCAAGATTCTACCTCCCTTCGACCACTCGTATGAGCTCTCACTGCTCCATATCCTCTCCTCTAGAACCTACCTCCCTCTTGTGCTTCTTTCCATCCCATGTAGATGGAGATCTCACCTATGTTGATCGTATCCCCATCTCCCTTCCACCCAACTCACTTCCCTTCTTACTTCCCAACTCTAATTTACCTAGCCCATCCGCCACATTCCCTACTCGATCTTTTCCCCGAGTCCATCCTTCCCCTCACCGCTCAATAGAATGACTCCCAAATCACTTCAACCAACACCACTCCATGCCACCCCATACATGGACCTAGCTTGCCCTCTGCCTAACCTCCCACGCTACACCTATCCCACGACTCGATTGACCCCTCTCCACTCAACTTGATCGTATCCATCTCACCATCTCCCACTCGGTCCCTCACATCCCGACTCACTCGTCCTATGTTTCCCTCAACTCGGCTACACCCTATAAGCTACTTCTCTCCCTTGCCCAAACCATCCACTCCACCTTCTAATATCATTCTCCCACACAGTACTAAGATCCTTCCCAAGCCGACAACCTCTCCCATCCACTCCATCTCCCGTCCGACTTCTCCCTACTACTCCTTCACCACACCTCCTCTCGATCCCTTCCCACAGTCCCATTTTCATTGATCCTCATTACATGTGTAGAGCTATATCCATTGTATTCGATGCCTCAATACTTCCAACCCATTTCCCATTCACGCAAGATATGTGGGAAGTGACTGTCTATTCCCATTATAGTAATTAGCTCCCGATTATTTGAACACATTTACAAAATGTGTGCACCATCATAAAGCATATATTACTCATTTAGATTTTATGTGATTCTCCTTATGTCATCACATGTGTGGAGATCCACGTATGAAGGCAAATGCTATTTGAGCAGTCACTTTATAATTATTAACTTACAAGTTTTGTAGAATATGTGGTGCCTTTGATAGACTACCTATATGATTAGTAATTGATATTCAACATGACTGGTTGGGTTTGTGATCAGGAACGTCCAAGCGATACCACTGAAATTCTATGGCTTATAATTTGTTAAAACATACTGTTGATAGACCATACCATCCCTTATGAAAGTCAAGTTCAGCAATTAAAAGGTCTCTTTTTAAGCAAATAAATTCTAATATATATACCCCATTGTGACCGATTCACAAAATTCCATTGTTTCTTGATGCTTCCAATTGTTTCCATCTTAGCTTTAAATCCATGCCAAGCTTTGTGGCTTGTCAAATCAAAATTCGTTGACAACTTAGCTCTTTTTGGTGACTGTAAATTTCAAGTATATTTCTTTGTAGATATATCTATAATCTGTGTATAGGTATTGTGTTTTTATATAAACCACTTAAAAACAAAGAAAAATCAAAATTAACATACGGCTTTCAAAATTCGTAGCCTTTCATGATCTTTAGTTTTTTTTTAAATCACCTATAAATATACGGTTAAAATCACAAAAAGTCATGTATATATAAATAGGCATCATCATATATGGGTTAAATTTTCTTATTTGGTGGTTTTCACCTTCCATAAAGTTTTCTACTTTAGCCACCATCATAAGTCTCTTTTCAATTCAAATAGGCCCCATCAGTCCACATCTCCTTTGTAAAAGTCTACACTTCTCAATCACCTTTCTGTCTTGTCCTATCAAGTCCACATTCCTCTCCCAAAATTCTATTCTCCCCACCCACTTTTCATCTTTTACCTCCTGAAGTCCACATTCAGTCATTTTATAGTTTGTTTATGATTGTTCTTCTTTATAATGCACATAAAGAAATACAACAAAAAAACCAAATGCACACGATTAATGTTTTGTCATTATCTTTGAATAGTGATAAATATCCATTAGATTAATTATTTTTATTTTTATTTCCTACGGAGATACTTTTTGTAAACAAATTTTTTTTTACAACCGTTATATCGGTTTAACCACGTCAACTAATTGCAATTATTTTCTTTTTGCAGGGTAACGCCTACAATGTTGTGATCACAAAATAACATTGTCAAAGACCAATATTGAAATCAAACACATTGCGTAAAAAAATTTCATCGGCCTCATCTGCATTGTAAACGGTTTCATTTTAGGGTACCCAAGTGCTTTAGGCCACTGATTGGCAGGGATAATTTTAGTGGCGAATATTTGTAATATGGCGAATATTCCATTTTTAAAAAATTTGAAAAGGTGAATTTTCTAGCGCAGGTCAGTGACCTGTTCGCCTAAAAATTATAGTTTAATTTTTTTAGGGGTCGGCTTCACCTACCCTTGAAACTATCCCCTATATAATCCTATATTATTCGCCAGGTAGAACACTATTAGCTCACTCATACCACCTAGGGGCATATGTATTATCAAGTACAGTAAACATGCGACAGGAGGGTGGAGGCTGCAGATGCACAAAAAGATTTTGTTGGCGCGTGACAGGGAGAGTTTGTTGATGTGCAACAGGGAGAGTTTGTTGACGCACGACAGGAGAGTTTGTTGACGTATGATAGGAGTGCGGAGGAAGTAGACGCACAAAGAGTTTTTTGATGCACAACACAAATATTTTTTTTGTTATGTGACCAGATGGCAAAGGTGCAGCAGACGCGATAGAGATTTACTTATGTGTGTCAACAAACCTCATCGACGCACGTCAACAAACCTCATCGACGCGCATCAACAACCTTGTTGACGCACGTCAATGGGGTTTGTTGACACACATCAACCACCTTGCTTGACATGCATCGGTGAGGATGCTTGTGTCAATGAGGTTTGTTGATGCGTGTCAACCATGTTGTTGACGTGCATTAGCAAATCTCTATCGTGTGTCTGTAGCCTTCTGTCCCACCACTTAAAAATCAGGTAAAAAAATTTCTGTCAGACCCCCAAAAAATTTACCTTCCCGTGAAACCGGTTCCAAGGATATTCGCCAAGTATTTTCCACCTCCGATTTCTAAGAGGTCTCTTTAAATGAACCTGTTGATTGGCACTTCCAAGCATGTCATTATCATGTGCAATCAAATAATAAAGAAAATCGTTCTCCAGGTTTTTCTCATTTTTCTCTTTTTTTCATTGACTTTCCCTTTTCGAGTGACTATCTATATTGAATGTCACATTTCATTTTGGCTTTAAAAAATAACCTTTCTTTTCTACATCCTTCTTGCTCACATAGCCTAAATAAAAGGTCTATCCTTCTACATCTCACTTGTCACACATTGCACCTGAAACTTCACGAACACAATAAACACATCAAAACATTCCTTTCACCTGGTTCACTAATTAGGACTTGAACACCCAACACGAAACCGTCTCAGACATCTCCCAAGCCAAAACTACTTGAAACCAGCCTTAGAATTCCGTTAGGCACCTTCATTACCTATTTTACTTTTCTTTTGCATCTCAAAATTAATCACGATGATAAAAAATATATTGCTTGATTTGTTTGTAAAAAATACATAAACAAATGTTTCTCTATTTCATACCTATTGTCACTCTCTCTCAAATTGAAACAAAACAACAATGTCCCCCACCCAATAAATTTACTTCCTATAATTATCTCTCCCAACAAGATTCTCGAACTCAAAACCACAAATCACCCAACCCCCTGTCTCCATGACCTCACTTCACGAGAAGCATGTCATTCAAGATCATCCCTATCTTAAAACTAACCCTCATATCCCTTATCAATCAAATCATCCTAAACCAACCACACCTCCATCTCTGGCTTCTTTAGAAACTCTTGGACCACCTCCTAATCCTATATATGACTTCTTACTCCAAAAATATTCCACAATCTCTCAATCCTTCCAATCTCCTAAATTGGTGGATCGCATTCCAGCCACATCCCATGTTGACAATTGCATTTCATTTGTTACTAATATGCATGTCTAGCCATCTCAACCTATTCACACTTACATTCCTATTCATCGCGTGCTCCAACCATCTCAACCTCTTAACACCCATATCCCCACTTATCATTTACCACAACAACCTATCCAATTTCAACAAACACATCATGTCCCTATTGTTCAAAGTCATCCTATGTAGTAATCCCAACCCATGACACATATTAGTCCTTACCAAGCAGTTCCCCACACACCTATACACCCACAAGTTTATCAACCGTCTTATCAAGCATCCCACCCACAAGTTTATCAACCACCTTATCAAACGATTCCCCAAACATATCATTCACCTTATCAAACTATGTTTCAAACCACACAACCAATTCAATCTCAACCTAACAACACATCGAGTGATCCAATTCATGCCTTAATGAATCGGTTAGCTAATTTAGAAACCTTTACCTTGGTACCTAAGGATACTTTATCCCATGAAACAATCAGATTTTGAACCAATTCATCTGTCGGTTCCAATCAAACCCTACCCTCCTCATTGGAAACTTCCCAAATTTATTAAGTTCAACAATAAGGAAGATCCCCAACAACATTTCCTTGCATTTAAAGATGCATGTTGTCTTATTACGCATGATCGCGATCTACTTCTTTGCACTTTCCCCATGTCTTTTTCCTCAGGTCCATGTTGGACTGGTATAACAAAGATATCCCGCAACATTCCATATTCTCTTTCACCCAACTTGCACAGTTATTATTAGAAGACTTTTCTATCAATATCACATGCAAAACCACTATCATTGATCTATACACCATTCGATAGTTTGAAGATGATATCATCACCGACTTCGTCGCATGATGGCATGGTGTTATAAACCAACTATCCTTCACTTTTCCACAAACAGAAATCATCGAATTATTCTCGCATTCATGTGAAAAACATATATCTTCTACTTTGCAGATCCAATCATTCCAAACCTTTTATGAAGCTTTCATAATGACTCATAAACTCGAAACTCATGCCATTGAGAAAGGTTATCATAAACTCATATCAACTAAACTTAAAGTTGAATCTACTAAACCATCCACACATGACAACACATTTAAAATTGCGTCCAACGTCCGTGGTTATTAATTCCTTGTCAAGCATCTACATTCAAGCACATGGCCTCAATAGTGGGTCCCTCAACCGAAAGTCAATTATACCCCCTTAGGAGGATCATACAACTTTGTATTAGATAAGTTGATGATTGTAAACTCCATCTAACTTCCTCCCATATGACCCGTGGAAAAATCACAATTCAAGCGTATTTTGTATCATGAATCACACTATTGTAAATATCATCAAGTCAAAGGTCACGACATTGAGAAATTTTTCTCCTTCAAAGATCATGTCGAACAACTCATAAATTAAGGGGATATCCAAATCGATAGCTCTAATGTTCAAAATTTATCTAAACAACCATCAACAAATCGGCCACGCCCTTTACATCTCAATCACAAATGCTTACACCGTTAACATTTTCAATCAAGATCTCATCTTATCACCGACTCCGCATGTTCCTACCTTAGACATTATGCCCATTCCTTATGCAGAACCTGTTGCACCCATAACTATCACACCTATATCAACTTTTACTACTTGTCCTGAACCTACACCTTCTCCTATCCTTATCACATCCACATCAAATTTGACTATACCATCCACTTCCTCCACTTCGATCATACCCCAATCTACCACATTAAATCCATCCTTAACACCCATTTCAGCCCCAATGATATCCACACATATCCCTACATCTCTCACATCTATTCCTTCACCCACATCTTCATCAAACACACCTATTACTACACCTACATTACTCACAACCATCCCATCTAAAATTTGTTCTACTACATGTACCTTTACAACCCCACCTATGACATCAACCCCATTAGTGAACATATCATACTTACCCTCGAAACATTTATGAAACAACCAGTCCCACCTACTTCTACACTTTGGACAATACTCATGCATTTTTACATTACCCATAATGTCTACTACATCGAGTTATCACATCACCCATATCTCCAAATATGCCTACATCCCTATCTATCCCACCTACCCCTATATCTATCATACCAACACATCCACCTATCCCTACCTTGACATATGTACCTATATCCTCGTCCATGGCCACATCACTAGTTTTATCCCAATGTTCTTTACCTAATCCTTTTATCACACTAACCAAATCCTCTCAATTTGTAACCATATCCAAGATACCCTTTGAAACATCTACTGAACCAACACATCGACCTAAATCAAATAAATATGTTCTCGCATCCTACAAAATCAACCCTTTTCATGCCAAAACCAAAACAATCCACATCTCACATAGATATCATTAATCACATCATACAAAAACATATCTCTCCATTAACATCCTCGTCTTGTTTTAGGAAATTTTCTCCATTAATAATCACACCACCACTATCAGATCCTCTGGTTGAGATTATTATCATCCATACTAGGAGTAAATCTTCTCGCCAAGTCTAAGGCTCGTGGAAAATATCCTCGATGATCCCCTGTGATTCCTCGAAAACATTCGGGTTTTCCCTCTTCTCAAAATCCAATGCCACAACATCCATTTTAGGATTAGTCACTCCATCTACGATATCTCGCAATGACACATTCATAGCTAAAAATCTAATCCTCCCATCTAATTCGATTTGTCATGTAAGACGTATAATCTATGCATCCAATATACATCCAAACCTAAATCCGAATCCAAACAATACAATCCTTCCACCCAATTTGATTTGTCTCCCAAAACACATAATTTACCCATGCAATCTACATCCACTTTTTCTCCTAACTCCAAGCCAAACATCGGAAGAGTTACCTTCCCCATGACACTTCGATTGGGTCCTACGAGACATTCTTTGACATTTATTTCAAATATTTGTCCATTACACTTCCTCCCATTAAATCCTTTAATCCCTCTCGGTCCCAAGGCATCATGGTTCAATCCTAATTGTAGTTTTGCTTATCATCATACCTCGGGCCATGACATTGAGCATTGTAAGGCATTTCATACAATCATCCACAACCTTATTGAGAAAGATGATTTCCTCATTCAGGGGAAATTTCCTTCTCCATCTACATTGAATCCAATTCATATCCCATCTGTTGGGTCTCCCATGATTCCTCCATCCATATCATCCCTTAACATCCCTCCCGACCATGCCATTCCTCTTAAGGAAGGTCCTCCATTGTCTCTCAATACCACTTATCTTGATAAGCACACTTGTGGTCTCCAAACATTTATCTCATCCAAATCCAAAACAGTCTCATCTAAACTCTTTCGGCATCCTTTAACTCCTTCACATTTAATTCATTGGGGGATCGACCTTCCCTCGCCTTTGATTATATCATCGGTACAACTTCCTTGTCACTAGGGGACTTCACTTATTTA
Source organism: Taxus wallichiana var. yunnanensis (assembly GCA_018340775.1). Classification (NCBI taxonomy): domain Eukaryota; kingdom Viridiplantae; phylum Streptophyta; class Pinopsida; order Cupressales; family Taxaceae; genus Taxus; species Taxus wallichiana. Next base: position 141,755,696 of record CM031240.1, on the reverse strand, counting down.
CATTGTTTTGTTTACCTTCTCCAAATTCATCTAATCTAAATTAATTATGTCCAAATCCTCGTCTCATTCTAAGTCCTCCTTAGAGGCCATGTTTTTCCTTCCATTGAGGGACTTTTTAATCAAAGTCCACCATTGTGGCCATGTTTATGCCTCTTTTGGGGCACCATTTATTTTCATCGAAGTCCTCTTTTGAGGCCATGTCTTTCCTTCCATTGAGGTACCTTTTTACCAAATTGCACCATTGTGGCCATGTTTATGCCTCTTTTGGGCACCATCTATTTCATCAAAGTCCACCATTGTGGCCATTTTTTTCCTTCTCGTGAGGGACCATTATTCTTTTTTATTTTCATTGAAGTCCTCATTTGAGGCCATGTTTGTCCTTCATTAAGGGACCTTTTTACCAAAGTCCACCATTGTGGCCATATTTGTGTCTCTCTCGGGGCATAATTTATTTTCATCCAAATTCACCATCGTGGTCATATGTTCACTTCCTTAAGGACATAATTTTATTTTTCACTTGTCTATCACATCTAATCCTTTGCAAAATATCATCTCATCCTGTTGTAACTTAATGTCTTCCCTCTCTTGGTGGTAAACTAGAGACGTAACCTCTTAATGCATTGCACTTGTGACCAATCTCATGTTAGCATATCTACTAATGAACACTTAGTTGTATCCTTAGATAATTCCTCCATCCTTAGCCCCTTCCATTTGTCATTGTAATGATATGAATTATGTGGTCCGCCTTCATTACTTTGATATGACCCCATAACCATTACATCCATCACCTTCTCATTCTCCTATTGCAGCCATGCAAAGGGTCTAGGGGTGTATCTTGTACATTCAGTATCCCCTCCTAAATGGTTTACTTAGCTATTCCCAGCTCTCCCCATGTAAGGCTAAAATTCATGTACGTAAAAGGAAAAATCAAACTTATCAAAAATAGACTTATCCCTTGAAGGAAAATTGTTCATGCAAAAAAAAAGAAACTAAAAGTAAAAGCATACAAATAAAATCAAAGCAAAATCAAAAGAAATAGATGATCCCTTGAAGGACGGCTATCATATTATTCTTGCCATCCATATTATGTATAAAGTATACCATACCCTTGAAGTATGGCCTCTGTTACTTATGGAATCGGAAGGTTTCTCGCATTATTCAACCTTCCCTTTATCAACATTCTTAGAAAGCTTCCCGCCATGATAAGCTTTCTTCTATTGTTCTTCCCTCTCCCGAGTTAGGGCATAGACTTAAGGAACACCAACTTTGGAGAACAATCTTCCCACGTACAAGTTACATCTCCAATCCCTTTGTCATGTCAACATTAGGATTACGAGCATATTTGATCCGAAAATTATCAAGTTTTTATTTACCTGATCTCGTACCCTTATAGGCTTATCAAATTACCATTTAATTTTTACCCCGTTAAAATCAAATTAAAATAATGCAATAAGTATGACACTTTGCAAAAGTTTGATTACGGAGTTCGAAATTGCCTACATCTCCAGGTTCTTTCGAACCATTCCACTAGTCAAAACTTGTAAGTTATAATAGTACTTTCACAAGAAAACCTAATGGAAACTATTAAAAACTTGCTTTGAAGAATATCCAGACCTTTAGATGACAAGGGTTAAATATAACACCCGACTTCCCCTTTCCTGGCATATTCGGAAAGCTCTTTGGAACCATCTCCACTGTTTGGAATCCTCTGGTTCTTGATCGGATTTTCAGATCCTTCGTAACGCCCTATGGCACTCCGGTCGATATTCCAGGCTTCACAATAATTTATTGTGACGCTATGGGCTAGCTAGGTAGTATTAATAACTCTTAGTCACAATAATTTTAATTTACTATTGCCTAAAAATAATAGGTCAATAATAATTAAAATAATAATGCCTAAATAAATTAGGACTTCACACAACTATGTCGTTGACATAATATCTAACTCTCCTCTTAGCTCAATCTCCGCCTTTCCGAGCTCTAGGAATGAGCTTCCAAGTTGTGTCTTTTACAATGAAATGGGTCCCCTATTTATACTAAAATATGGCCCTTAAAATAATGCCTTAAAATTATCTAAGGCTAATATTAGCCTTACCGCAACATTTGGATAGGCTTATATCCCATATTAGGGCGGCATATATTTTTAATGGGATAAATACCCATGTTGGTGGATAAGGTGAAGTGGGATAAATCCCACATTTGGTGGAGGAATAAATGTTTAGGCTTAATAAAGCCTTTTCCACGCAAGTAAAGTGGTCAAAGGACCACTTGAGGCTTAACTGCCCCCTCCTCCTTCTCACGTGGAAGCTTCCACCACTTGACTTGGTTTTCCCCACCACGTGGACTTTGGCATAGCATGGGGGTTGGAGGATTATGTGGGTCGACCACTATGTTTAACTCGCCCAATGTGTGGGCCAAGTGGTTAGTAAGTTGGGATGTCTATTCACGTGGGTGGCAATGTGGTCTCACCAAGATAATAATAATTCAACCCATACATTGTGGTATAGAAAATAATTAACTCGGTCATTAGCTCGATATGTAATCTGATCCATAACACATAGTCCACTTGTCGTCTCTTAGTAGGAAAATCGAGTGAATTTGACGAGTGGTGGCAAGCCACGTGGTGGCTTGTGGACCCACCACATCGGCGATAACCAATTAGTCCACACAGCCCTAGGCTCCCTCTATTAAAAATGTTAAGCCTCTTGCTCCCATGAGCTGTATTATTTTACGACCATCTTTGATCCGTTGCTCTTTGCTCTCCATTTCCACTCATCACCATTTATCTCCACATCATCCTTCTCACCTTTCTATCACCTTGAACCATGCCGGTTATCCTACTTGTCTTTCCTCTTGAGTTTCCCTTTCACTCTTCCACTTTCATTTTGACTATATTTACTTACGCATCCATCTCCCATTATGTCATCTTCATGTCCTATGTTGGGACACCTTTTCATCCTTATACTTATTGACACACTACAGACTCACTTTTGTCTTCCGTGTGCCCTATCTTTGGGAATCATTATCTTCATCCTCATCCCTTTTGTGGACGCATGATTTTCACTCAATTCCTCGCCAACAAAGGATTTTGCATACTTTTCACATTCGATTGCACATATTTTGATGTTTTCTTATGACTGTTGGTCATCACGGTTTACATCCATCTGCAGTGGTCTTCACCCACTCATTTGCAGTCAGTAGAACATTGTCGTCTGCATCTCCTCCGTTGAGGCTGTAATTTTCCTCTGCCGATGTGGTATTGGAGTCACCACCATTTTTTATTTTTATTTTTTCATTGTTATTGCAATCCTTTTTTCCTGGGGCATCTTGCCTTTGGTCATGTCTTCATCCATCCTCAGAAACACATTTCATCTAACCTTTTTTGTTTTTTCTCGTGGCTTGCTATCGCAAACCACTTAACAAAAAGGGGAAAATGTAGACACCAATTTTTGGTATAGCAACCCTCTCGTTCATCCCGCATTCATTCTCCTTCATGCAACTTCCCCTCTCGCCTTCCTCTTTCCTAAATTTGAATAAATATCATCCATTTACTCACCTTATTTAATTGATTATCAAATGGGCTCCATGTGGACCCATTTGATAATTAGAATTTTGGCATTATCTCCCATATCACAAATTATTCAATTCATGGGTATTAATATACCCATCTGACACCCCTTTCTTAAATTCAAAAGAAGTAATCTATCATCTCACCTACCCATTCAAATCATGTTCCCCACTCCACCTAATAAGTCAAACCACGGGCCTTGTGTGATCACATCATGCCTCTTAACCCAGTTACTCTACCAAACCCCGGTTACTCATTAACCCCAATCTAACCTCACCTCCAAGTTATAAATATGGGTTTTTCTCCATCTTTCAAAAATCTAGAAAACCTGGAAGGAAAGACTTGGACCTAGACCCAGAGAGGAGAAGAAATAGCTTAATTAAGTTCTACAAGTTATAGGGAGAAATATTTTCCATTGTTTGTCATCTTTCCATCATGATTCCCGAGTTCATCCCTATATCGAGCACAAGCTAAGTCCCTTGTCATTTCGATTACTCACCATTTTGTATTTCATTATTTCTACATTATATCTACTAGTAATCATTTATTGCTATCTTTACTGACACGGGGTTGACATCCTCCAAGGGAGTTAATATCCTCTTGGAAATGATAATGTCCAGCAACACCCGCATATTGTTATCTAATCCCATATGTTTCAGTTTTGCATATCTAGCTTCTTTTATCACATATCTATCTTCTTTGCACCCATAGATCCACATCTGCATCCCGAGGTCTTAAGGACTTCATCATTCAAAGTTGTTGGTGGCTTCCAGTGTCGTCTTTCACCGGTGTGAGAACAAGGTTCTGTCTGATGAAAAGGTTTCAAGATATTTTGAGGAGAATGTTTGTAGATATTGGCCTGATAGTATAGGTAAAGATCTCAAATCTGGAAAATATTCAACTGAGGATTATGGGAGTTACGGGGAGATTTAGAAGCTAATAAAAATTCAAATATGACATATGTGAGGCCCTATTCAAATCGATGTGTTCTCTCTCTTTTTTATCATCGTAAAATTTCGTAGTGAATTTCTCTCACCAACGCACATGCTTGAGCAGAATTGAAAAAGGGCCAAAATGGAAAATTTCGGGAAGATTTGGCTCCTGAAAATGGTGGTAATATTTTCGTCAAAAATTTAGAGCCAAAATAATATAATTTTTTTCCCTAATAAGTCCACTCCTAGCTCGATGGCAAGAAAATGCATTCGGTGGCTATTTCGAGCGGTGTTCAATGAAGGAAAACATCTATTTTGGCTATTTCACATTTGGAGACCCATGATATACCTTTTAAATTTGAAAATAGTCAAAAGAGACATGGGAAACATAAAAAAATTCCCCCACATGAGAATATTAGTTTGCATCACTTAAAAGACAATTAGTGGTTAGAAAATGTCATACACTAACCAAACCCCACCTACCCCCTTCTCATGATGAAAAAACCCTTAGCACACTTTTGAGGGGGTGCTGCCCCTTTTCCCTTACCAAATGGAAATGGGGGACACTATAATGTACCACCATATGACAAGATCAATTTTCGTCACTTAAATCACAAATTGCGTGGTTAAGAGCATGTTTTCACCTCACTCTCAAATCTAGCCCCTTTCTCTCGATGAACATACCCTTGGCACATTTGGAGAAGTATGATGTCCTTTTTCCCTTTACTAAAGGGGCATGGGGGCAAAAAAATTGCGCCACCAAAAGGAGAAGAAATTTCATCACTTAAAGTCACAACATGAGGTGTTAAAGAAGTGTTTTTAACTCACCCTCATGACATGTTTTGGCACCTTCTTCATGATGCTTCCACCATTGGTGCATTTTCACACTCCTTATGTCTCTTTGTCCCTTAATAAATGTGTTAAGGAATATGGGAAAATCGAGACTCATTTAGAATTTTTCACTCCACCCATGAGTCTCCATCTAACCTTGGATAACCAAGGTGAGTCAAAGGATGAGTTAGCTAGGTTTATGAAAGGGGAAGGTATAAAAGTCATAATTAGCCATTTCTCATTCATTTTTATGATTTTTAACTCGTCTGTTTCATGTGATAGGAAATAAGAGATAAAATATGCGCATAATCCCTCACATAATCGTAATGAGTAGAAACTAATATGTAGAAAATATTACGATCTCAAAGTGCGAGAATAAAATAACAAAACACAGAGAGAGACAATATTTAACGTGGTTCACCCAATTTAGGCTACATCCACCAAGAATCACTTGCTCGGATTTTATTACAAGCCACCACTTTCTCAATACAATACCTAGATCTGTTTGGAGTTATTCTCAAAAACTCTCTGAGAATTCACACCCGAATTCAAAGCACATCTGCAATGTCTTTCATACCTCTATCATATGCATAAAACCATATAAATAGACAACTACTTAAGTAGTTTTACAAAACCGTGGGTATCAAAACAATGGGCAAAAAACAAAACCGTCCCATAAACCTATGGGTAGCCAAAGAGGCAGTTTTACAAAACAATGGGTAACGAAAAACCATGGGCCCAAAAACAACCCATAACGGTTACCCATTACCCATGGGTTAATAAACCACCCAGAAAATTTTTGCTTGGGGCTTCGCCCCGAATCCCCCCACCCACTCACCGACGGCGGCGACCACCGTAAAAATACCTAAGTGTAACACATAGAAGATGTACCAAAATCTAACATGAAAACAGGGCTCCACAAACATAACAATCTCCCACTTGAGATTGATTTCCCTTGAGCAAGCTTCTCAACCCTTCACCGCCATCCGCGAAGGCCAACCAAAGCTAAACATAGCTTACTTTATCCCTTGTGACCACCTTGGTCATCATGTCTGCAGGATTACTGACTGGTATGAATCTTCTCCAACTTCAACTTATCTTCCTCCAAAGTTGTCTGATGAAGTGATATCTCAATTGTATATGCTTCGTCTTGGAGTGGAAAGTAGAGTTCTTAGCTAGGTGTATAGCACTCTGACTATCACTATACAACTTACATTCCTCTTGCTTATGCCCCAAATCCTCAAGCAATTGTTGTAACCAAATCATCTCTTTGCTTTCCTCTGTGGCAGCAACATACTCAGCCTCTGTGGTTGATAAAGCCACCAACTTCTGTAGTCATGAAATCCAACTCACTGTTGTCCCACCTACAGTGTAAATATAACCTGTCATGCTCCTCCTACTATCTACATCTCCAGCCATGTCTGAATCTACATAACCACGTAAAGTGATGTCTGATCCATTGTAGCACAAAAATGTCCCCATGGTCCCTCTCAAATACCGAAGGATCCACTTTACTTCTTGCCAATGCTCTTTACCTGGATCACTCATAAATCTACTCACAGCTCCCATTGCATGGGCAATATCAGGCCTAGTGCACACCATAGCATACATCAAATCGCCAACCGTGATGAGTAAGGTACCTTGGATATATGGTTTCTTTCTGCTCTGTCTCTGGACACTACTCCTTTGATAACTTAAAATGGCACGCAAAGGAGTCCCAACCGGTTTAGCATCATGCGTGTTAAACCTATCCAATACCTTCTTAATGTACTCTTCACTGAGATAAATTCGGGTTCCATTCCTTCCTATCCCGAGTTATCCTCATACCAAGGATTTGTCGACTTCCCCCAACTCCTTCATATCAAAGGATTCACTTAGTTGTTTCTTGAGTACTTTTATTTCTTGCATGTTTTTACTCGCAACCAACATGTCATCAACATACAAACACGGGATAATATAACTTCCATCCTCAAATTTCTTTGTATACACGCAATGGTCGAATGACATCTAATATAACCTTGCTCCATCATGAAGCTATCAAACTTCTTATACCATTGACACGGAGCTTGTTTCGAGCCATGCAAGCTTTTCTTCGCTTTGCACACCATCTCCTCTTTACCTTTGACTTCATATCCTTCTGGCTATTGCATATATATCTCCTCCTCCAAATCACCATGGAGAAATGCGGTCTTTACATCTAAGCTGTTCTAAGTGCAAGTCTTATCTTGCCACTATTCCAGAACAATTACTGATAGAATTCATTTTTACTACAGGAGAAAAAATCTCATCAAAATCTATACCTTGTTTCATGTAAACCCCTTGACCACCAACTAGGCCTTATATATTTTCTTTCATCCTTCTTCGTCTTTAACTCTGTACACCCACTTGTTATGCAATGTTCTTTTGCCTTCCGGTAGCTTCACCAAATCCTAAGTCTGGTTCTCCATGAGAGACTTATGCTCCTCATCCATGGCTTGCTCCCACTTCTTACTGGCATCTACCTACATTGCTTCATCAAAGCTCTCTGGCTCTCCACTATCAGTGAGTAATAAATAATAAAGAGAAGGAGAAAAACATTCAGGTTCTTTTCTTACCCTAGAAGACCTCCTCACTATAGGATTTTGGGGTTCCTGTTGAGTAGGTTCCTGAATTGATTCATGGGTCACTATCCCATCTGGAAGATCCTCTACCACTGCATATTCTTTCTTGGATTCTTCCATGTTTTCCTATAACTATTGCTTATACATGACTTTCTCATTAAAGACCACATCCCTAGACCGAATGATTTTCTTGTCCTTAATACTCCAACATTTAAATCCAAAGTCATCACCACCATAACTAATAAAAGTGCATTTTTCTGATTTAGCCTCTAGCTTGGTCCTATCATCCTTGTCATTATGAACAACCACCTCACATCCAAAGACTCTAAGAAATGAGTAATCGACTTTCTTACCACACCAAGCCTCCTCAAGTATGCCTCCATCCAAGGCACTTGAGGGTCCTCTATTTATCAAGTAAACAATTGTGCTCACCGCTTCGCCCAAAAATAAAGAGGTAGTCCTGCATGTATTCTCATGCTCTAGCACATTCCATTATTGTTCTGTTCATCCTTTCGACACCCCATTTCGCTGCATGGGGGTTCCTATAATCGTATTTTGCCTACATATTCCATTCTTAGAACAATAATCATCAAATTCATTTTTGCATACTCCCCTTCATTATCGACCTAAGACATTTTAACTTAAGACATGTTTCATTCTCTACCAAGACTTTCCATTTAACAAAAGTATCAAATACATCAGATTTGTTTCTAATAAAATAAACTCAAACTTTCCTTGTTGCATCATCAATAAAAGTAACATAATAACTTAAACCCCAAGATATAATACCTAAGTGGCCCCCACACATCGAATGTACCAACTCTAACTTACTCTCTTTCTTCATAGGTCCAACCTTGAGAAACCTTACTCCTTCTGTTTCCCATATATGCAATTCTCACAGAAATTCAAACTGTTTACGTATATCCAGGTAAATACTTCTTTATGATGTCCATGCCCTTATGGCTCATATGATCGAGCCTATAGTGCCGTAATGTTATATCTCGCATCTCGAAGCCACAAGATTACAATCATTAGTACTATCGGTGGATAAATACAAGGTTCCAACCTTCTTACGTCTTGCCACCACAAGAGCACCCTTGGTAACCTTCCAAGAGTCGGTTTTAAATATCACAATCAACCATCACTTCCCAATTGCCCAGCTATATCAAATTTCTCCTTAATGTAGGCACATGTCTGACATCCTTCAATAACCATGTATTCCCATTCTACATCTTAACCTAAACAGAACATTTTCTAACTATACTGCAAGGCTCATCATCACCAAGAAAAACATGCCCAAAATCCCCTTGAACATAATCAACAAAATAATGCCTATGTGGAGTAGCATGAAAAGAAGCCCCTAAATCTAAAACCCAAGATTCAGTAATATTATGCAAAGAAAGAATCAAAGCATCCTGACATACATTACCCGATGCCACATTTGCCTCCTTGTTTTCTTCTTGTTGTTTCTTCTTGTCTTGAAGCTCCCAACAGTCCTTCTTTGCATGCCCAAACTTTCCACAGTTCCAACATACAATCTTGCTCTTGGATTTTGACCTTGCCTAATCTTTCAATTTTCCACGGTTTCCTCTATTCTTCTATCTCCCTCTAGTTTCCACTATCAAATCATTCCCTGAAGTAGAAGATTCCCCGAAGCTTTTTCTTCACATTTCCTCACTTAGAATCACCCCTACAACATCCTCAAACTTCAACTTTGAGTTAGTTGGAACCAAGTTGCTTACCACCATTACCAGGCTATTCCAACTTTCAGGTAAAGAGCACAGAATTAATAAAGCCCTAACTTCTTCATCAAATTATATTGTAACCAAAGCTAGCATATTCACAACTGTATTGAAATCATTTAAATGATCTACTACTGAACTATTCTCAGACATCTTCATATTAAACAACTTTTTCATTAAAAATATCTTGTTAGAGGCAGAGGGTTTTTCATACAACTTCCCTAATGCATCCATTAGATCTTTTGTAGTCTTTTCCTTTGAAACATTAAATAATACCGAAGATGCAAGACACAGCCGAATCATTCCAAGTGCCTTCCAATCCAACAAATCCCATTCCACATTTTTCATACTCAAGGGTTTGTTCACCTTCTCAGATAGCGGAGTATAAAGATCCTTCTGATAAAGGTAATCTTCCATCTGCATCTTCCAAAGACTGAAATTCTTCCCGTTGAATTTATCAACCCTAGATCTTCCATCATCTGTCATAGCTCCCACTCAAGATAAAACTTTCCCTATGATTCAACACTTCAGCAAACCAAAACCAGGCTCTGATACCAATTGATAGGAAATAAGAGAAAATATGTGGAATAATCCCTCACGAATCGTGAATAAGAGAAACTAATATGCAAAAAATATTACGATCTCAAATAAAAGTGCGAATAAAATAACACAACACGAGAGAGACAATATTTAATGTGGTTCACCCAATTTGGGCTACATCCACCAAGAATCACTTGCTCATATTTTATTACAAGCCACCACTCTCTCAATACAATACCAGATCCATTTGGAGCTATGCTCAAAAACTCTACAAAATTCACACCCGAATTCAAAGCACATCTGCAATGTATTTCATACCTCTATCATATGCATAAAACCATATAAATAGACAACTTCTTAAGTAGTTTTACAAAACCGTGGGTATCAAAACAATGGGTAAAAAACAAAACCGTCCCATAAACCATGGGCCCAAAAACAGCCCATAACGGTTACCCATTACCCAGGGTTAATAAACCACCCATGAAAATTTGCTTCAGGGGCTTCGCCTCGAACCCCCTTGACCCACTCACCGGTGAGAAGGGCCACCGTAAAAATACCCGAGTGTAACACATAGAAGGTGTACCAAAATCTAACATGAAAATAGGCTCCACAAACAAAACATCATGCTCTCTTTCTTTTATTCTCGCCAAAATATCCCCAAAATCCTCATGCTCCAAAACATAAATTTGCTCATTGCTTCTAAACCCCGATCTAATTGTCATGATATTTAAGACTATAGAATCCTTGCAAAAACACCTTTCGGAGAGTATTTATATGTCTCCATTAATTCCCCATTCCATTTTTTATAGCCATGTGAAATTTACATCCAAAAATATTCATTTTTAGAAATACACAAACCTAACGATTGAAATCCTCCAAAAATTGAAGCAAAGGCCTAAAATGAAAAACAAAAACTTACCAGAAGTGGTTTCATTTGAATTTGACACCAGAATTCAAATCGATCTGGGAATACCGATTTATATTTTTATTAATCCTTCATTATATCCCTTGATAATAATAATAATTTCGATAAAAATGTGCATTCAAATACCTCATTGCATTCCCCCATGTTCAAGACACTCAAAATTGGCAAAAAATGACTAAAATGGGACAATCATGATGAACGTGATAAAAATAGTAAATGGATGAAATGAGATCAACATGATCACATATCATTTTTCATGCACTCTCTGATGATCTCGGGACTCACATAATTCTTCTTCTAAATTTTCAAGCAAATTCCTGCAATCCCCGATGCGGTGAGCATAAAGTGCCCAAATAGAATAATACCAGTTTTGTCACAAGAAATATTTCACTTCATCTCACATGGATTGCATGATAGAAAGGTGGATGGAATTGAGTTTATTTCCTTTCTTCTTCCCTTGCTCCAATATTGAAAGGGTTTGGTTTCACTCATCATTCATCATCAACACTCTCGTGGTGACATAATCAAGATCATGGTTGTGTGAGAAAAGTACACCAAATTCCCCCATGTGAATGATTGTGCAAAAATATGTGGTATTACATCAAAAATTAGAAGTATTTTATCAATGATGGAATTCATCTTTTCATACTCTCGGTGGTCTATCTGTCAAGTGTTCATAACTTATACTCTCGGTGTTTAAGAGTAATGTGGAAGAGGTTCATCATTTCAAGATTAATTAAAAGGCGGCAAAGTGTTCAAAGGTGTTCATCGGATCTCTTTATCGATGCATCATAGTGAATGGCCATCATGGATAAATTTTTCATCTTCATCGTCATTGAATCTAATCTACATCAAGGGGAGGCATCTTCATCCATGCTTTGGATCATATTTTCTCTCATCTCCTCATTCTTTCTCCTCTTCTCTCCCCATTTCTAATTCTTCATTGTAAGCAATCATTGTATTTTGTCTTATTCACTTAAGTGAATTTCTTATGTTGCATTGTAAAATTACCTTTTGATTTATAAAAAGGGGACTTATTTTCTCACTTCCTATGAAGATGAAAATTCACAAGTGGAATAAGAACATGAAGGATCATGTGGGGATATATGAAGGGTTGCATTATAAGGCTATAAATTGAGAGATCCTCCCACTTCAAAGGATGATTATTTTTGTTTTATAGCTCTCATTTTCTCTCTAGAATAAAAATATCTAATTTATTCCATTTCCTAGTCTAATGCATTCCTCTCCATCTCAACTATACTCCATGAGCATGTACTTGTTGAATATAATGCAATGAGACTTTGTGATTTTTGTATCTTGTTCCTTGTTCTATGTGAATGGTGTATTCTCATTGAAATCATGGATATATTCTAGTTTTAAGAAATAAACTCTTATATAATATTTATTGTGAAAACCCATCCTTTCTATTCTCCTCACATCTCTCTCTCAAGATTTTTCCTCCCTTGTATTATCTACAAGCACTTTTCCACAAGTGTAGGGAAGTACCCTTATGTGATCCCCGGTCAAAAGGCCACCCCAAGAAATTAGAATAGTGTAAATATTTTCTATTTTCAATAAATGGAGCTACCCCATTCAAGCAAAGGGACTTAGTCCCACACACTGTTGGTGAGAGAACCCCAATTTTCCCACCTGACAAATTATTTCACCAACACCATGTTAAGTATTTTCTTCCCTTCTTAACACTCATAAAGTTGGTTGAAACTTATCCTTCCTTAGCTATCTAAATGAAATGAGTATTTAACCCCTTTATTATATCTTCACTCTTAGTTGATTCATGTCAATTCCGAAAACTCATATCATGTTAAGAAAATACTTAAAACTATTACACGTTGTTTTCTTGTTTTGTACTTGGGACAAGTATTACAAAACCATTTCCATAACTCAAGTACATTTTTGTGAGGAAATGGCTACACTATGTGTATCCTGTCACATTTGGTGTGAGTATGACCATAATTTATAGGTATCATAGGTCTAATTATTTCATTGATACGTTGTTTCGTTAGGAGTGTGTTTGTCCTTGGCACCCTAGCGGGTAACCCAATTCTTGTGAGAATAGTATGGGGTTATTTCACTAATGAATGATCTCATTAAAGAGGTTTAAATGACACGAGTGGAACCTATTTATTAATTTACCTACGCATGAAATCATGTTGAGTTTTAACATCTTAATATCCCCCACATAAAAAGTGTTTCCTTGGCGAAGTATCAAAGTACATTTTGTTGTGTGAAAGTTACGAGATAAGGATGTTTGATTTCTCTAAGTTTTTGTCCTGGTAGGGTGTAGATAGTTTTGGGTGTTAATGAAATTAATCAATCATGGACCTCTTATGAGGATTATGGTGAGATATACTTTAATGTATATTTTCCCAATGAGAGGAATAATAACTTAGAAGGTAATAGTATGTATAAAATTGTATTGAATGTCTCACTTGTAACGTGAATATAATACTTAATTTTCCTACGAATAATAAAATTTATTGTTATGTGTGATATCATTCTCCTTGGAATCTTGATTCCTAAATGAATAACAAGTGTTATATGAACCATAGTTGTTCTTAAATGATGACGACATGAAGTCAAAGTAATGACGTAAAGGTTATAAAAACAAGAGTAAATGAGATGAGATTTTGGAACGATTGTTATGAATATAATATACACCTTAAATGATGCCATAATGACTAAAATGGCCAAGATGATTTTGATAAAAAATAAAAATAAAGTAGTGCCTCATTATTGATCATTTTATCTATTAAATGGGAAACTTGCAATACTTAAGGAATGAGCATTTTCATCATTCTCATAATTGTGGTTTAAACAATAATGTTAAATAATTAAATTTATCTAAAGGGAAATTTGAATTAATTTATCCATGCACCTTGTTGTAAAATACCTCTCTTCTTAATTCCCTCTTGTGGTATCCTTTTGTATGGCATTACGCTCGTTTGAGAAAATGGGTGTTGGTTATTGTCATCTTATTATTTGACTACACATTTGAATGAATACTATTGCCCTTAACCAATATTTAATACACACGATTTAATTGAATATAGTGCAAACCATGAGATATGCATAGTGATGGTCAAATACCTCAATCTCCTTCCTTGTTCTTGTAAGTTTTGGTTTTATCTTGCCATAAATTGATGGGATGTACATTTTTATTTCTCATTTGAGTAGTAATGTGGATTTCTTATATGTCATGTACTTGTTTACTACTCATTGTGGTGATAGTAATCATTTTTTGTATATGGGGGAAATTAGGATCATTATGGAGGAATAAGTAATGGTATAACCAAAGTAAACCTTGTGTGAAATTAAGGAGGTACCAAAGGTATGTGGGATTTTTGTAGTGAATAAATAAGTGGGTTTTAAATAAATCAAGTGGAGGGATGAGTGGAATACATTTTTATTTTATTGGAGGAACCAATAACTTATGCCCCATACCTTAGTGGAGTGGCAAGTGATTTGTAATGACCTAGTTCCCCTTATGAAGCCATTATAAGCTTCGTAATGTGTACTAGTGTTTGTGAATGTCCCTAATCCTCTCTCTTTCAAGCTTGGTACAAAGGCTTGACATGGTGATACATATAAGATGAAATGTTATTTTCTCACTCTTTTATTTCTAATCTATTTTGGATGTAATTAGTTTATCATTGGAATGAGTGTGCATGAGATTGATGAGATTTATTTCTTGTATGCATAAGTATGCTTTATTTGTGTGTGTTGGGGACTTTCATTTCCAACAAAGGATGGATAAGTGTCATGATGGTGTATGGGGTTATTATTTATTTTGGGAGCAAACAAAGGTTGGTGAGACTTGTCTTAGTGGAGGGATAAGTGTGTTTTCATGCACGGTTGCATGAGTAATTTAGAGGAACCAAAGGCTAGTCTCCCTTCCTTAGTGGAGGGATAAGTGGAAGTATTGACACCATTTCCCATTGAAATTCTATTTTATGGCTTAGCGGTATTATACTTTTCCTTTCTAATGTTTAGTTCACATCATCATCTCCTTGTTTAGGAGGTACATGTGAAGTGATGCATGTTTTGTTTTGGCTAATGCATGTTTTGTTTTGGCTGATGCATTGCGTTGTTGATATGTGGGCCCAAGTGATAATGTAAGTGTTATTGATATAATATTGATATAAGTAAAAAATATTTGTTTTTTGGTCGTGTTGCTAGTCCGGGAGTTACAATATCACACTCACACTTGTACAAGCACCTAGGAGAACTACATGAGGCTTGATCCTACATGAGGGAATATAGTGCAACACTTGGATTAGTTCAATTTGTAAAATTGATAAGGGTAATCAAACCTCATCACACACATTACTTCTCCTTTTAGTTATCTAATGTTTTGATTCGAGTATTGCATGTTTCTAGTGTATCCACTTTGTTTTATCTTATTATCGGTCCTCTCAAGATTGTGCAAACAAGAGATACATACAACTAAGGGAATTTGTAGATAAATGAAACTCGCATGAATTTTCATAGCCCAATTATCAAAGGGTCCAAGATAATAAAAATCATGTTAAGAATGTACAACTCTAGGTCTTAATCATAAACTATTTCTACAATTCTACCCCTACTCGGTTTCCAATTCCATTATTCATAATGAAGCATCATTAGTTTCTTATTTGCCTTTTCCACCTATCTACACTTTTAGATCTTGTCTATTTTTATCTTTACAACTAAGTCTTAAGATCCCTTTATGTATTTGAGTTATCATTTATCAACTATTGTAAGTATTAATAAAATATTTTAGTTATGAATGGTTAATTGTAAATTGATTAGATCAAAATAATCCCTTGTTACAAACCCTTACATATTTTTTTATAGTTGTGCACTTTCCATAACATAAATTCAATTACAATGTACAAATATGGAAATGCCAACTGCAGGTTGCACTTTTGATCAAGAAAAACAAAAAGGTGACCCATTATGAGATACAATAATATCTATGAAACATTTACAAGGGTTTTCATTCTCAAAATTGTTTCGATAAGCGAGGAAAACATTTTTAATACAATATCCTCCACACATCTCAATTTTTACACTTGTGAACAATTATATCTTTGTATGTGTTTTGTTTTTACAAGAAGGGTCATTGAGTTTGCAAGACAAACCCTTTAGATTTTTGGACAATCTCCAACATCTAAATGGTGTTACTTTCAACCCATTCTTGTTCAACATCACAATACAACATATGTTGCAACAAAATGAAGGATGGAATTGTTAGGATAATAATTATGCATTTTATTTTCATAGGTAATAATTTGTGATAACTTATTATATTGTTAAAACCATATTATTTGACTTATTAAGTCACGTATGGTTATTGTTATTTGGTTATGTTCTTATAACCATTATATTTGGATTTTTATCTCGTAGGACTGTTTGTTTCATAGTTGCAGCTTATTTGTTTGTACTTGATTATTGTTGGTTCCTGGATGTATTTTGGAAGTTGTTATTTCAGTTGTACTTGTGCAATCCATTTATTTGTTTGTATATTGTTGTCTAATATGTATAAATATTGCAGCACATATTTCGTAAAATGATTTTGATTATTAATAAACTAATACATGCTTTCATCCCTATTTTACATTTGGCACTAGAGCTGGTTAAATCTCTTGGCAAGGTTGGAGAGAGGTTGCAGAGGAAGGAAAATTTTGGAGAATAAAATGGCTTCACAAGAGAGCTAGTGTTTCCTCCCCGTAACTTCCCAAAACCCCTGCATACCCACAACCTCCCGTTTGATCTCCAAGTAAATGGAAAGTGTTAGTGTGAGTTATCTTATGTGTCCTCCTCTCATATTAGAGGGTCATCTCACATGGGTTAGGTTTAGGGTTAGGTTTAGGGTTAGGTTTAGGGTTTCATGTGTGTCATACACTAGGGTTACTCAACACCTCGTTTCGATTTGATTCTCGCAAACTCTTTTCAGAAAGAAAATTATTTTTTTATCTTGGTGCCCTCTACACCGTAAAATTTTTCTCGGAGATAATAAATATACAGATTTTTTTAAAATCCCAATCAGGGGTTTTTCCCCTAATATTAGAGGTGCATTTGGAGATAATTTTAGCTAGGGATAATACTAGCTGATCAGTGTTAAATTTGGAGGATCAATTTTCTATTTTAGGTTCCCATTGATCCCCTTAATGAGCTCCCATAGAGCTAACACCGAGCCATGTAAACATTGGAAGTGATCCGAGCTCGAAGACCACCGCATAACTCCTGCATTGCAGATGAAATGACAAGATTGTCAAACTCATTACCTTGCAAACATGATCAGGTCGTGCTTTGCATGTTTTGGATGAGTAACCCACTTCAAATAGAGAGCAAACTATCGAGCTAATAGACCCTAATAGACCCCTTACCAAGTTGCTCCCTCCCGAACTTAAGCCTCCAAACAATTGCCCTACGCCCAAGATTTGAACAAGCCATGCTCTTTGTTTAAGTTGAGTTGTGTGTTTGAAGTAACTCAAACAGTCCATGTACCTTACAACATGCAAGAAAAAGAGAGAGGAGCATTTGTAACGGGGCCAAGGCATCAATATTCAACTATGAACTGTAATATCAAAAAAATCCAAAACAAAACAAGATTAACAAGCAAAGCAATCAACAAGCAAATACGGCGGGGGTAAATAGTTGTGCAAATCCAGTTTTCCACCATAACCCTAATCCACTCCAAATATGTGCTGGACACATGGAAATTCATCGACCATCCATGTCACTTTTCAAAGGTTGGCCTCTTTTGCATCAATTTAAACTAAATTTTCCTCATTTCATACCATAATCACATTGGTGGCTTAGTTGGATAGTGCAAAGGGACTTGGGTAGGTGAGGTTTGGGGTTTGACGCCCACCCCCAACACAAAAATTTTCAATATTGAAGTTTAGTGGCCTGCACCAACTATAGAGGCCTATTTAGCGGTAAAAACTCATCTAAAATCCCTAGTTATAGCTAAACCCACCACTAAACTTAGCAGAGAAAACCCTACAAAGGGTCAAAAAAATCTCAAAAATTACTCAATTTTTTAGTCTAGACAATTTTTCCAAAAAAGGGGTAGCTGAAAACAGAATTTTGAGGCATTTTTTTATGGTTTTTGGCTCACAAATCCATATTGGGCTCAAAGCCACCAGGGCCCCGAAAAAACAAAAAAATCTTGTCATTCAATTTTTTAAAAATTTTGAATGTAATTATATGCTTCAGTATATTATACTAATTTGTAGGTAGCCATAGTCAACCACAAAAATTGTAACTTCTCATAAACTAGCAGAGAATCGTAATAAAAATAATTAAATTTGGTTCTAAAACACTCATGAGATCCTAGATCTCATTCGCAGCATTTGGTAAATACAGTGCCTCTGGGAAGCGCTTACGGGTAAAGCCGACGCGACTACTATTGCACTTAACACCTAATATAGCTACAATAACGTTGTTTAGGAATCAACCCTTTAAATTGATGGGGAGTAATAAGGACACAAAAGTGCACACACTCCGAGCCCTCCCATCCATCTATGAATGATTGTATTACATAAATCCGGACTGAGAAATTATCCAAGTATGTAGTGAAGTTACGCATGCGTATGAGGATATTTCTTTGAGTCGGTGTCAATAATCACACAGACCCCTTTCAGTACTGTCTTGGTACCACGTATCGAATTCTTTCACATATGTTAACACCTATTTCACATACCTTCGGGTATATAGAAAGGGTGAGATTCTTCCACGTATGGAAGGGCGCATATATAGAAAGTTTCGGTTTATCGATCGACGATATATAGATTGGGAGACCTTATACCTAGAGTGATAAGAGCCTAACCATGTCAGTGATTTCTATAAAATGGGCACCAATACCCCTAAATTATTTCTTTCAGATTCACAACTATGTTTCATGGAAGATAAAAATCAAGACACAACTTGAGTTTGAATAAATTTCACTGTTGTGAATGGTACTCTGACCAGATCAACAACGAATACAACACAACAACGACAGTTTGATAGATCATATCAGAAATCCAAGCTCATCATATTGTTTGGAGTGTCTGATGATGTGCAACCCCACATTCGAGATGCTAAAATAGCTAAAGAAGTGTGGGATAAATTGAGCATGGTGTACGAGGAAAAAAAAAGAATGTCATTCTAAATTTGCAGAGTCAGTTACATACATTGAAGTTTAAGAAAAATGAGAAAATCGAAGCTTTCTTGAGAAGAGTTACAAAGTTGAGGGCTTCACTTCTATCCCTAGGAGAGGAGGTCATTGATGATGCTCTCATTCCAATTGTTCTGAGAGCCCTCCCTTCTTCATACCGCATTTTTGTGACAACCCTAAACTTGTCAGATACGATAGTTAGTTTTGACAAATTGGTAAATCTACTACAACAAGAGGAATCCTTGTATAATAAGGATGATGAAGAGGAGTAATCACTTTCTTCTCATCAAAAATGGAAAGGAAAACCTAATTCCTATCAAAAACCCCAATATCAAAATCAAAATCAACAAGGGGATAAACAACGAAGAAGAAATGTCCAATCTGCAAAAGAGGACATGAATTGAAAGATTATTGGTATAATACTTACAAGAAAGGTTCATCAAGAAACTCTAGACCCCAACACCAACGTAATCTCACAGGGTACATACAAACTACAATCAAGGGTAGAAAATGGGAACTATAAAAGAATACCCCATCAACAAGGCAATATTGTTGAGAAAGAAGAACATTCAAATACTGAAGACTACTTGTACATTGCTCGATCAAGTGAACCTTCCACGTCATCTAGTGATGTCTGGTATGTTGATTTGGGATCCAATCGACACATGACCAGCCACAGATATTGGTTTACTTCAATGAGGGACACACCTTCAAAAACCATGTTTTGTTAGGTGATGATTCTTCATACACAGTTTAGGGGATTGGGAACATTTCTTTACCTCTTGGTTCACATAATTATAGATTGTCAGATGTTCTATATGTCCCTAGGTTGACTAAAAATCTGTTGTCAATCAGTCAACTCCTAGATCACAACTTAAAAATTGACTTTGATAGTCATTCGCAAGAAAACATGTTTAATTCAAGACAAATCATGAGGCTCGAAAATAGTTGCAAAAGCCTCTAATGTGGGATGCATGTTCCAGCTTGATTTTGTCCACAGAGATGATCAGACACTTGTGGCTAAGAACTCTACCTCTGCATAGTTGTGGCATCGGAGACTTGGTCATATAAGTTTCAAGTATCTCGAGACACTTCACCGTAATATGGTAAATGGTTTACCATCTCTCTAGAAGGATACAGATAAATGTCCTCACTACCAAGCAGGAAAACAACATAGAGCTTCATTCCAGAAGATTACTTTTCAAGCTCATGGTAAGCTTGACTGGTTCATACCGATATTTTCAATCCAATGCAACCAGTCATTCTAGATTTCATTACTTCATGCTTTGTGTTGATGACTATTCAAGAAAAATGTGGATTTTTTGTCTTCACAAGAAAAGTGAAGCTTTTGAAACCTTCAAGAAGTTCAAATTGGTTGTTGAGAATGAAATTGGTCATCACATCAGAACTCTCTGCTCAGATCAAGGGGGAATTCACCAGTGATGAGTTCAAAGACTACCTACAAGCTCATGGGATTCATCGACAAATGCCTCCTCCACACACACCACAAAAATGGTGTTGTTGAGAGAAGAAATTGTACTATCATGGAAATGGTACGATGCATAATCGATGATTTTGGACTAGCAAAGACATCCTGGTAGAAGCAACAAAGATAGTAGTGTATTTGTTTAACAGAGTGCCCACAGTTGCTCTTGATGGAGTAACACCACATGAAGCATGGTCAAAGTGGAAACCATCTATTGCACACCTCATAGTATTTGGGTGCAAAGAAAGTATGCACATACCCAAGCAGAATATAAATAAACTAGATATGAAATCACAAAAACTCATCTTCATTGGGTACAATGAAGAGACTTTTGGGTATAAATTGATGGATCCTAAGACCAGAAAATTATACACCAGCAGAGATGTTGAGTTCTTTGAGAAGAAGGAAGCAAAGTCTCCTCCTCCAGACTCACCTGATGTAGATTCTTCACCAATTGTAAAAACTGAAGTAGATGTTCCCACTAATGATGAAAGTGATGATGGGGATGATGGTGATGATCAAATAGAACCACAACCCATGGGAATAGTTCAATGTATTCCCAAGTGGTATACTAGCATGTTACGAGATGTAAGAATGGATGCTCCACTGATACATCCACCCTTGGACCACGGACTCACAGTAAAGCAAGAGAATAAGTGAACTTTTCTTTGATGAGTAGAGTTATTGAATCGATAATCCCTCACAGGTCCAGAATCCCTACAGTCAAAAGCTTAGAAAGATGTCATGGATGTTGAATACAACTCAAGTGATGAAAAACAACACTTGGCAACTTGTCGATCTTCCACCAGGAAGAAACCCATTGGATGTAGATGGATATTCAAAACAAAGTAAAAATCAGATGGGACAATGGAAAAATACAAATCAATACCAGAACAAAGGGTATACACAAAAATAAGGCATTGACTACGAGGAGACATTTTCTCCCATAGCTAAGATCAAAACGATCAGGATGATCTTTTCTCTAGCTGCACAGTTTGGTTGGAAAGTCCATTAAATTGACATAAAAAGTTCCTTCCTGAACAAATATTTACAAGAAGAAGTCTACATGACTCAACTTGAAGGATATGTTGTACCTAGTCAAGAAACAAAGGTATGTAGACTCAAGAAATCTCTGTATGGCCTCAAATAGGCACCCCGGGCATGGTACATCAAAATTGTTGAGCATCTCGTACAATATGGATTTGTTAGAAATCCATATGATCCCAATTTCTACCTAAGAAATTAAGGGGGGAGATTGTAATTGTCATTGTCTATGTCGATGATCTATTCATCATTGGAAGTTCAGTGAGGATGATCAATGCAATAAAAAAATATCTTAAACAATCATTCAACATGACAGATCTCGGGTTGATGCACTATTGTCTTGGATTGGAAGTATGGAAAAAAGAAAATCACATCTTTGTTTCTCAGTTGAAATATACCAAGAAAACACTCAAGAAATTTAGGATGATGGATTACACACCGATTACTACACCTATGGAGAACATATTGCGCTTATCTCGTTCGAGATCCATCTCCTGCGATAAATGTCACTCTCTATCGTAGCTGATTGGAAGTCTCATTTACCTTACCTACACTAGACTAGCTATCAACTTTACAAGAGCTATCTATCCAGATTCATGCAGGAACCCAAAGTTTTTCATTGGAAAGCAAAGAAGGCACATCTTGAGATATCTCAAGGATCAATGGTCTTAGTCTAAAATAAAAGAAGAGTGATAACTTCTTCTTGTCAGATATTCGATTCGGATCATGCAAGTAAAATTGATGACAAGAAATCCACTTCATGGTTTTTGTTTTTTATGGGATATGGACCAATATCATGGGGAAGCAAGAAACAACACTTTTTTCTCACTCTTCCACAGAATCCAAGTATCGTTCTATAGGTGAAGTTGTCTCGTTAATCAATATGGGTACGTTGCATACTCAAAGGACTTGAAATACCACAGGAAAAACCGACCACCCTGTATGTTGACAATAAAGGTGTTCTCAAACTTGTTCATAATCTAGTTTTTCATGAAAGAACAAATCATATTGAAGTACAAGTACATTTCATACGTGAGCATGTCTTGAAGCACAATATCTAGCTTCATTTTTTCCAACAGCTAAACAACGAGAAAATATCTTCACGAAGTCACTTGCACATGACAAGTTCGAGTTGTTTAGAGAGTTCCTCTCCTCATCCCTTGAGACAATGCAAAATTAAGGGGGAATGTTAGGATAATAATTATGCATTGTATTTTCATAGGTAATAATTTGTGATAACTTATTATATTATTAAAACCATATTATTTGACTTATTAAGTCATGTATGGTTATTGTTATTTGGTTATGTTTTTATAACCATTATATTTGGATTTTTATCTTGTAGGATTGTTTGTTGCATAGTTCAAAACTTATTTGTTTAGATTAATTATTGTTGCTTCCTGGACATATTTTGGAAGTTGTTGTGATTTCATTTGTACTGTCCAACCCATTTATTTTTTTATATATTGTTGTCAAGTATGTATAAATATTGCAGCACATCTTTTGTAAAATGATTTTGATTATTAATAAAATACTACGGACTTTTGTGCCTGTTTTACAAGAATGTCACCTTCGTAGGATGTAATGTTTTTAATTCTCCCCACAACTCTCTACATAGAATAATATTTAGGCCACCCTAGCCCCAATGAAGGATTTGATAACGAATACCAAATTGTGTTACCAATATTCCCTAGTGAAGGTTACATCAATAGATGCTACGAGATCCTCAATTACAAAAATTGGATTCGTTGAGAATTTCAACACATGGACAAATGTAAACATTCCATACATCAACTATCCAAGAAATCCATACTATCACTTTGTTAATGGAAGCAAATATCATTCCCATTTTGTAAACTCTTATAAGTGTAATTAAGTATGGTCTCGTAATGATGTAAAGTGAGCTAGCACAATTTATAAGTGTCAATTTTTTCATTTTTGTGTTTTTTATTTAAAAGTAAATATTTTTGGAATAATGAGTAGATTATTTTCATGTATTTTGGGAGCTATATAGTATTTGTTTTTAGTGTATGCTATTGAAAAGACATTGTATGGCTCTGACAATAACAAAAAAATTTTACGCGTTAAATTTTGCATTTTAGTGTAGAAATTTCAAATTTATTTGTTTGTTTCATCAATAATGTACTTGGATTGATTACTAACTCATCAATTATATTTTTTCACAAAGTAGATTAATGTGCATATTTATGCTCATTTTGATAGGGCTAAGTCATTGAGTCGGTCAAGTCTAGAGTTATCAAATGTTTAGTGGGACCATTTGGAGGCTATAGGGTTACAACATACATGCCATCTATGTGTAATGTAGTGTGAGATGGTTATTTTGACTGCATTAACTATACAATGGAATATGGTTACTTTTACATTTTAGATCCACGTGGGGAGATGAAAATCATATTAGAAGATTGTTTGTGGATCCCATAGATATCGATCGATGAAAAGTATAGTTCTTGTGGAGACCACCTGAGGTATCCAAGAGGTTATCCATTACATGGGAGCTCCTCAATGGATGGAGTGTAAAAATATAAATTTAACCACTACCTCATCCACCTTATAGATCCTTGTCAACCAATTCCTTATCCAACACTATGTTGTGATGATTTTAATAGGTTTTTCTGAGTCAAGTTGTTTATTGAAATCTTTTCCAACATTCTTAGTTGATTTATATTGTTATTGTTTTAAGAACTGAACATTTTGGAAATAATGCCTTAAAAAGAGTACTTAATGTGAAGACAATATTTATATTTTGGTTATTCTCGCTTATGAGAGAATATAAAGGATACAATATGTTTCACATTTCTTCATAAACTTGTGTATCTCATGTCAATGCAAATTATGAGATTCAATCTCCCACAATTGACATTTTGTGTGGGCCATTATCTTCATTTATTAGGTTTGTGGCAAGTCACAATTATAAATTCTCCTATCTTGGTCCATGAGTTTCCTTTTCAAACTCACTACTTTGACATTTACATGGCCACCTCAATGTACTCAAAGGTCATCTCCTTCTCTTGCTTATTTCACTTGAAACATGGCTATTTATTATAAGAGAATTTTTATGTAGAGAAAATTTGAAATCAAACAAATCAATGAATTAGTGAAGATCAATCACCAAAAATTAACTCTAGTGCTCTTTCTGCTCTAAGGATCCACTTACCATAGCCAAAAATGGCTCTTAATAGGAAAAATTGTTATTATTGGCCTTATTTGGCTTCTACTACCAATGTACCTTTTATTGTACCCCATTTTCAATGAAAAATCAACTTTCACAATGATAAAAAAACAAATAAAAATTCAAATGCCTTTACCTTTCCCAAAATTTCCCTATAGTTCTAAAGAACGAAGGCATTCACCAAGACTAGTTGGGGAAAAACTACAAGGATCCAATAAAAGTGAGACTAGTTTTGAGTACCCTTTAGGTACCTTGTGGTTTGTCATACAAAATATTATCCATTATCTCTTAGTTCAACACCTTCATTCACGACTTTTACTTTCTCCTTAAGGCTAGTTCCTAAGTAACCTTGCAACAAGTGATTTTCTTGCATAAAATTTGTTTCAATGGTTTCAAAAAAAATTTGAGGAATTTGAGGACACCCATTATCCCTATCTAGTTTCTTGCAAAGTTTAAAGATCAAATTCCAAACAAAACATCCTTTTTCTCTCTTATATTCTTCAATTAGGTCACTATACTATAACAATCACTCTCCCATGTAAATTGTCAAAGAAACCTCATAAATGTAGGATTATTGATACTTGAAACTTCAATATTATCAAAAATATCCTCTTAATATGAATTCTTGTGAAAATAAATCAACTCAAGGTTTAAGACCTTCAAACAACAAAATGAACCAAAACCCTAGTTAAGGTTTCCAGTTTTCCCGTGAAGTTTCAAAATGCTATAAAATGCTTTCAACTAAATTCCAATACTTAAAAATTCTTCAAACAATTTTTTCTAAACCTTTGCACATTCCTAAGATAGGAGTGAATGAAAAATACAACCAAACTCCAAAAATAACTTGTTTCTTACCTTGCAGCTGTAGGAAAACATAGTTCCAATTGGTAAAGAAACAATCATATTAAAATGCAGAGCTTATATGCATAGAAATGTTTATAAAACCTCATAAAAAATTGTTACATCCTTATAAATTTTTCTAATCACAAGATCATCATTGAAATCATCAAAATGTTGTTAAAACCATGCCAACATAGTCTCACAGAGTTCCAATAAAATCTCCTTAGTCACGGTTTTGGAATTTGATTTTTTTCCTTACATGGAATCACCAATGGGGTACTCCAATATTTTAATCATCAAACACGTGCTCCTCACATAAGAAATTCTTTGCAACAATCACCAGATTGATAAATAGACGTCAAAACCAAAGATGAAAGTAAACTTTTCAAAGCAAAAATAGTTAGAATAGGCTCAAAACAAAGTTCAAACTCCTTTATTCTTTATTCAAGTTTATTCATCCATATATCTTCCCCAGAGATCATGACCACCATCCTCTAAATAAATCCTAGTTTGATCTTTTATATCCTTTTTCACATACATCTCAAAAACCTAACTAACTCTCACATTTCCTTGTACACATAACCTTAGAAAGGGTGTAATTTTGACTTCTAAGAACTTCTTAACCACCTGATGCCCCTAGGAGTCAACTTCAACATGTCTAGACCCCTAACATACTCTAATTAACTACTTAAACCTCTTACATACACCTAGCACGCCAAATTGGCTTTAAACCACATTTGAAAATTCAAAATTCCCATTTGGGAGGTAAAACACAAAATAGAGATAAATTCAAATTTTCAACACTTAGACACCTAGCAAGGACTCATAAAACTCTATGACCACCTCTAGTGAGGCTTCTTCACACAAAATTGCTTTTGTTTAATAATAAGAGGGATGCCCATGCATCAATGTCACTTCATTGCATACTAATATCTCGATCCTCGTGTATGTACATCACTTCATATCATTAAATCAATAGTTACCATCTCTCTTTTTTTCTATAATATTGGTTAAAATTCATAATAACTAAATGATGAAATATTTTGGATTGTAAAATTTTAAGCCTCAAAGTTCCCTTTAATCCTAATGCACTTCTAGTAAATGAAGGATTAGTCAATGATATTTAAAAAAACTTGTAATCTTCTCTTACTAGGCCCATTTATGGTGAGAGGGTTAATGTTGAGAGTAGATTCCATGTCACTTCATTGTTATAGATTAAAATAATGGCATCCAAAACCTAAATTAAGATATGAGTGTTATAGTCAAAGATAAAGACCTATAAGCCTATTGTGAACCACAATATAACCACGCCCTCTTAAAATCCTTTTATGAAAATCAGGTTGAAACTTACATTGGGCTCCATTATCTATTGTGAGAAGTTCAATTTTATTCAAACGGAATAGAGTTATGTTATATTGGTACACTATCATAAGTTCGACAAAGTGGGGATAGATGCAAATATTGAACTCCATAATTCTAAAGATGTAGAGATAATGATAAACATTGTAGTCAAAAAATCATGCACTTTAGACATTATTTATCCCGGTCTCATACTATTATTTAGAAGGTTCTTAAGTGAAGAAAGTACTAATTAACCCCCATCTTTTGACAATCTTGTTTTATTTTATTTCATCATTACCTACCTCTTGCACCCATATTCCTAGTCAACTTATGTCATCCCGCATTATTTCGGCCTCGACTGGGGTGCCCTAGTCCCACCAGGTGCTCCGGTCCATTTGCACTTTCCCACCACTTTTTGGGCTCTTCCTAGCCGTTTGAGATCTTTATCTTTCTTGTGGTTAGCCTTTTCGGGGTTAATTATGAAATTAGACTAAGAGAACCCTATAAATATAAAGTTACGATACCATTACGAGGGACCTAACATCACTTACTATTATCACCCATCTAGATTTGCATCCATTTATCGCATTGATATCACTTGCATCCACACAACTCAAAGCATCAAGGGTCGAGCCTAGGACATCTACATCACACTTCATAAGGGGTTGGATTCTGCATTCTATTCCATGCACACATTCCGCTACATTCTCTAGACATAGTTATTGTTTTCTATTTCACAAAGTGTGACTAGCACAAGAGCAACCTAAGGCATGTTCACACACACTTGCACATAGAACTACATTGGGTCTAAGATGTAGTGCAACACTTAGTTATTAAGTCCACCATTGTGGTAACTAAGGTCAGTCTAACCCCTTCATATGAATTTTTATTCTTTAGGATTTGATTATTGTTTTGGGGTCTTACAGGACTTTCTTTCATCTTGGATTATTAGCGAAATCTTTCACAGGAAAGCGAAGTTGGTGCAACAAACAATGAGGGTTTTGGACCATCTGCCAAACCAGTGAAGATCATTTTCAGATATTTTTCACATACCAAGGCACCCGGATTTCAAATCAAAGCACCCGCATGCACCCCAATCCCTCTCTAGATGCTCTAGTCCAACTAGATCCTCCAAATACATAGTCATTCCTATCTATGTATTTTCCAATCGTCACTTTCATGTCCTATGAGCATCTCATTATTCGATGAGCTCTTTCCTTTTCTCTCTTGCATATTAGGGTTTTAGTATTTTCCTTTACATACTTGTTTAGCTCATTTACATACTTCTTTACTACATTTATTTACTTTATTTATAGTTTTTCATAGCTTAGATTAACTATCCCGTACTTACACACTATCTAAATTTTAGTTAATCATTTTGGTGAACCCGACTCGATCATTCACACTTTTAGATTCTTCATCCATTGCTTGTCATCCTAGGGTTTGGTCATCATGAGTATCTCAATCAACGATTATTTGCTTGCAAATCCTAATTTACTACATAGAGTCCAACATTTTCTTTCTACTACTTGTATTCATGCTGACATGCATCCGAATCGATTTATCAAGCCTTTGCTGATGCATTCTCTCCACACTTAGTATTTAAGTCCAACCTTCCCTCTAATGTTCACACTTTCAATAATGATCCACCTTTGCATATCATCTCTCGTATTTATAATGTCGTTGTTAAGCGTACTTTGATTGATAATGGATATGAACTTAACTTATGTCCTATGTCATTTCTTGAGATTTTAGGTCTTTCTACTCATGACATTAGTCCATCTTCTATATCACTATGTGCTTACGATGGTTTTTCCATCCTTGCCTCAGTCACATTGAATTACCTATTATTGTTGGTCCAAAGACTGTCCACACTATATTTTCATTCTTGATTTCCTAGTCTCCTACAACTATCTTTTGGGAAGGCCATGGCTTCATGTCATGCAAGTTGTCACCTCTACTATACATAATTGTGTTAAATTCTTACATGAGAGCATTGATTATATTATTTTCATGACCGTGATCCATTTCAATATTGTGACTCGGGCTCCTAATACTAATCTTCCTATCCCACGCATAGATATTACAGATGAGCCCTAACCTAGGGAAGAACCACCACACTTACCACCCCTTGACAATACCATTTGTGTGATAGATGTAGTTTCTTCTATGCCACCTACTACTACTACTATTATGATTCCTTATCAGGGGCCTATCCAGTCTATGGACGTCGCTCTATCACATACACCTTCACATGAATCACCTACCTTAGCACGCCCACCATTCACTTGCACACTCTTCATGAATGACTCATATTGGGAACACATTCTATTTGATCCTACATACATTGACACTATATGTACTCATGAAGGTCTAGCTCATTTAGGGTTTGATTTTGAGGACCTCTATCCTACATCACGTGCACCTCATCTTTATTATGGATTTGTTCATATCACTGCTGTAGACACCAAATTTGTGTCATTACGACACCCTGTGCCCCGCATCTCATTTCGCAACCTAACCTCATCACCTAAACCTTACACAATTATTTATTAATTACCTTATAATTAATAAATCCACATCGTCATACCTGCCACCTCATTTCGCCACCTCATCATGACCTAGTCTTAACCCTAAACTAACCTAATTAAGACCTATAACTTGGTCCACATCCACACCCATGGCTAATTACTCCTCACCCGCACCTAAAACCAACCTCATAATGACTTGACCAAGCCCGCAACTAATCCCTCGGGAGAAAAGGAGGGAAAGCTGGCTATTTTACCAAAAATAGCCCGCTTTGACTCGACTGAAATGCCGGTTCTACTCGACCGCGTCGGTTGTGTAACCGCCATCGGTTCCCTGTAAATGACCACTTCCAACCAAAAACAAGGATCGGATTTTCATTTGATCAAAAAGAGGAGAAATCATTGAAAGGATCGAGATTTTCTTGGCCGAGCAGAGACAAGTGAAGAAACGAGAAGAGTTTGCAGACAAGGACATCAAGCCCAAGACTGCAACGGAATAACCAGGCCCCCAGTGACACTCATCCGAGCATCAGAAGAGGAGATTGCTCATCTTGGATTGTCAGATCATCCTACTTGAGCCCTGTCTTCGTCATCACAGTCCTGGAACCTACATCTCGCATCGGGACGGGTGAGTAGTGTTTTATATGTTTATAAGCACCATTTCTTGAGCATGTGGATTGATAGTAATCATAAGTTTATTCCTAGATCTACTACCAAAACATACCGCACTTAACCTTCATCCATATATCCTCAGTATTGATCAAACACGACCCCGTGCAGAAGAAATTCAAAAAAATGGTTCCGTCATTCGAGCCTATGCTTCAAATCCAACAGAAAGTTACTGGCAGACTCTACAATGGAGTAACAGGGTTGGGGAAGGAGTAAACAAAAGGAAGAAACCAAAGGAAAAGAAACGGTGAAGGTTCAAAGTTTTTGAGCTCTGCAAATGACTCAGAATGAGCCCCAAAATTGGCTAAGTATGGAGGAGATAGTAGACGCTGCCAAGTGTCCAAATGGCACACCTCCAAAGATTAAATCCTAGGCTAGAGACTCAAACAAGCGCCAAGCCTCCACATGTCCAGAGCCCCAAAATTTGCACCAACGTTGAAAAGTCTTCAACTCAATGGAAGGTGCCAAGTGTCGGCTCTGACACAATTCCAAGATGGGAGTCCTGGGAAGAGACTCAAACTTGCACTAGCCCTCCACATAGCCAATGGTCAAATAGAGGTAAAAAAGGAGAGTGGGACCAAAATGACTAAGTATAGAGTGCAGGTGGAAGGCGCCATGTGTCTTAACGATGCTCCTTCAAAGGTAAAATCTTAAGAGGGTTTTCAAATGAGCACGGGCCTTCCACGTGTCCCAAAGTCCAAAAAGGGACAGAGTCGGGGTTGAATAGTCAAAGTAGAAGTAGGCCGGTGAAGGTGCCAAGTGTCAACACGGCGTTGTTTCAAGAGTAAAATTTGGGGTGGGTCTCCAAACAAGCGCCAAGCCTCCACGTGTCCAGGGTCATACTTTTGGCCCCACCAAACAAAGGACTTAGGAAAAATACAAGGGAACATCATGGAGCCCATGGAAGCCTCCACATGTCAATCTGCTAACACTATTTCAAAAATGAAAGGCAGGGGCCAAATCTCCAAGATGCGCGAGGCTGCCACATGGACCTGGTATGGATAGACTCTTTCAAATTTGCACGCTCGAGACCCTAATCTTCAAATGGCCATATCTTTTGATAGGAAAATCAGATTTGGGCAGAGAAGACTTTTTTGAAACATCTCGACACCCTCTACACCATGGAAACATAAAATATCATTCTTAATAGGCTTTAGTGGGTGAAAATGGGAAAATGTCTTCCAGGCCATTAATGTAGAATCTATTTGCTCCAACAACCGGATCGGGTTTGATTTGATCCATAGTTCTTCTTCTTCTTGCATGCCAGCAGTAGATATAGGGAACCATAATCGATAGATTTTGGGTAGATTTGAGAGTGGAATTGATTGATGGTGGTTGAGCTTTTAAAACAGGATTCAATGCGTCATCAGAGGTGGTTGAAGCAGATTCAAATTTTTCCTCCTCTCTCTCTCTATTTCTTCCTATATATTGTAAAGGGGGGCATATTCAAATGGTTGTTGATCTTTCCCTCTTCTCCCTCCCTCTCTTTCTTCCTTAGGGTAGAATGTGGAGTCTAAGCCTCCTCCCATGGCTCTATAATGGTGTTTTTTGCCTCTTTCCCACTAACAATGTACCGTGTAACTTTTGGAGCAATAGAATTTGTTTCGTGATGCATCTGTCCATCCTTGGCTCATTTTATTGTCTCTTCTTACCTCTCATTATCGTAGGTATATACTGTGCATACTTTGATGTCTGTTGTCAGGTTTTGGGAGCTTGTGCTTAATGGGTTTTGAAGTGGTGTTCATGTGAAAACTATCTCTGGTCTGTGGTGCATCTTGTCCACCCTCTCCTCTGCTCACCTCTCTCCACTTTAGGCGGTTGGGTCTGTGATTCAACCACTTCCTTTTCTGGTGTATCACCACTTAGTGTAGGCTCTTTTACCCTCTCTCTCTCTCTCTCTCTCTCCCTTGGAATGGTTAGATTAGGATAGGATAGGTTCTTCCTGCACTGGAGTAGCTTGTGGTAGGTAGATTAGGAGGCAAGAACCGACTTTCTCCGGAGGTCCATCTCAAGTTTTGTAAAGTCCCACAACTTGAGAGATGGTCCCATGTTGTGCAATCACACCAATGCCCCACTTCACAATCAAGCCATTCGGGGTGTTGTGATTCTACACTAACAGTTTTGGCATGCCTCGGTGGGACAAGTCTGAAGCACCTTACCACTTCATCTTAGCAGGTTGGTGTGTTCCTGTTGAGATTCAGCCTTTTGAGGCACATGCAAGCACATCTGGTGACTCCATCTAGTCAACAACCCTATCTCTAAAGTTTGTAGACCTTTTCCATCCATTTCCACCCATTTTCATCCATTTTCTTCTTCCATCTCTTTCATTTTCTCCCATTCCATGAAGTTGTGCAATCATGGCTTCATTTCCTTCTTGGAACTCACACTTACAACAAAAATGCAGTTCACCTCCAATGCATTTCCCAACTCCTCCAAATCAGCATTATAATCAGATCCAGACCATTATGCTTACCCATATGAGCAGGGTCAAAGTCAGTTTGGCCATAGAGCTTATCAAGAACAAGGGGATGCATACAATGGTGACAACTATGTGGAGAATGTTGGTTTGCTAGAGAAGATTCAAAAATGGAGGCTTGGCATGGTTCATTCAAGGGCCATAGCACAAATGAAGGCATTCAAGATTGGTTATAGGGCACCTTGTCCATGGGGAGGCCCTTTTCCAAGACATTACAACCCTCAAGAGAAGCTTGACTTCATGGTTGAAGTGTTGCCTCAACTTACACAATGGATTGAGGACATTGAGGCTTATGAGAAAGTGCGAGACAACCTTGTCAATGGGTAAGTCAATCACCAGCTCCCTGTCCTTCATTTTCTCTTTCTCAAACTTTATCATTTCAACATGATCAAGAGTCAAGCCCCTCAGTTTCTGCCCCAAGTGTTGATTTCTCTTCTCCATCTCCTATCTTCCACCCCATTTCAATTCTTCTCCCCTTTTCTTTCCCAAGTAGTCATTCCCTCCAAAGAAACAAGAAGTTCCACCTCCCTCCCCACCACAAACAATTGCAAAGCTGGTTGAACCCCAACCTATCACTCCTCTTGCTTTCCCAAGTCCATGTTGGGAAGAGACTCAAGAATCCAGTCAAGGAAAATAACAAGAAGTGGAGCCCAACAGAGAAGAAATGACAGACAATCTGAAGAGTTGGGATGCTAAATTTGGGTTTACAAAGATCCCCTTGATGGTCAAGCCAATAGAGGAGGTCAGGGTTGAAGAACCAGTGGTGGCTTGAGGCTGAGTTTGTAGTAGAAGAAGAACAAAAACAAGAAGAAGAAGATCAAGTTTTTTTCCGAATGCAGTGTCCATGATGGCACTTTTTCTAAAGAGGATGTTGATCTGATCCAAGTTGCACAACCAGTTAAAGAGGAGGAACAATCAGCTCCAAGTCCCATTGAAGAGGAGCAGATGGGAGAGATCAAATCAGAGTTGAAGCCACTCAATGAAGAAGGCATCATTGAAGATTTTTTTCTTTCATTTCAAGGGCCTGATTTGATTGATGAACCCATGATGGAGGAGGATCATACAGTTTCAGAGGCCCCAAGTGTGGAGCAGGCCATAAAGAACCTTCATTTCTTCCTCCCACTTCATCCCCTTCAAGCTCTAATGTTGAAGAAGAGTTTGAACTTTCAAACTTCATGTTTGAGGAAGAGGGAAACCATGGTGAGCTAGTTGCAGATCAGGAGGACACCATGGAGGAGGTCAGCACATGCAACAGGAAAACAAGGAGACAGATTATCTATCTGACTTGGAGGATTGCTTTGATGGAGAAGAGCCCATGGAGATTACATCATTTTCTCCTCCTCCATCCATCTTCCAAGCATATGAGCCTACTTCCATGAAGGAGAGCATTCAAGGACAACAACTTGCACTTCATAACAACCCTCTGGAACCAAGGTTGGAAGATATGAGTCTTCCATGTTCTTCACAAGAGAAGGAAGAGAAAAGGCAAGAAGATGTCATCATCTCTCTCACACCATCCATCCAAGAAGGTCCACAAAAAGACTCCATTTTTGGAGTTAAATTTCATAGAAAAGGGCACATTCAAAGGATCAGACCATGCCCAATCAGGTACTTGGCTTCATTAGAGCCAAGAGAGAAGCCAAAACCAGTCATGCCTACTTCAGGGCATGAGGATGAGCATCAAAGTACCAAGGGTCATCATCAACACCTCCAGAGTCCAATGCCAATCAGCTTGAGGAGGTATTTTTGGTTGATGTAGATACCTTGATGATTTGGGTGGAGGACCAGCTTATAGTTAGTTTTTCACTCATACAAGCAGCCATATTCAGTGTCAAATCATTTGCATGGCTGCCCCTCTTGAGAAAGGGAAGCTACTTCTCCCTTCGCCTATAGCAAGCTTTTTGTTTAGCCCTTTTCTCTCTGGTTAGTTTAGGAGTAGGAGTAGACTTTGTTTCCAGCAGAAGAAGTGTCTCATGCACACTCTGCATGTCTCATTTGAGGCATGTATGATTTTGTTTTTACATAAGTTTTGTTCATATTGCTCCAGAGCTACTAAGGCCAAGCCCTTCACTATTCATGGCAAGAAGACTCATAGTTTCCTGTAATAGTTGCAAATTTCAAAATAAAACAAATGCAGAGCAACTAAAGTCATCTTTTCAAAATAGTCCATTCAGGGATAGATGAAAGCCTCTGTCAAAACAATTTTCTACTCTCAGAAGCCTTGTTTCAAGATTTCTTATGAAAATTGAGAGTGTGAGACACGCGGCAAGTTCAGGTCACTAAGAGCAAGCAATCGGGCTCGCAATGGCTCGGGATCAGATTTTCAAAGCAAAAGGATCAGTATCAGCTATTATTCTTGACTCCATGCCCAATGGATGCTTCAAGGTTGTTGGTCCCTTCATCTAGTAGGAAGATGCCCCCGTGAGTCACCAATTGTTATCTCAATTTTTGCCCCAAAAAATTGATCAAACACGACCCTGTGCAGAAGAAATTCAAAAAAATGGTTCATCATTCGAACGCCATGCTTCAAATCCAATAGAAAAGTTACTAGAAGACTCTACAATGGAGTAACAGGGTCGGGAAGGAGTAAACAAAAGGAAGAAACCAGAGCTCAAAGGAAAAGAAACGAAAGAAGGTTCAAAGTTTTCGGGCTCTACAAAATGACTCAAAACGAGCCCCAAAATTGGCTAAGTATGGAGGAGACAATGGACGCTACCAAGTGTCCAAATGGTGCACCTCCAAAGATTGAATCCCAAAGGAGACTCAAACAAACAAGCGCCAAGCCTCCACGTGTCCAGAGCCCCAAAAGTTGCACCACCGTTGAAAATTCTTTGACTCAACGGAAGGTGCCAAGTGTCGGCTCGACACAATTCCAAGATGGGAGTCCTGGGTGGAGACTCAAACTTGTGCTAGCCCTCCACGTAGCCAATGGTCAACAGAGGTCAAAAAGGAGAGTGGGCCCAAAATGACTAAGTATAGAGTGCAGGGGAAGGTGCCACGTGTCTTAACGATGCTCCTTCAAAGGTAAAATCCTGAGCGGGTTTTCAAATGAGCGCGGGCCTTCCACGTGTCCCAGAGTCCAAAAAGGGATAGAGTCGGGTTGAATAGTCAAAGTAGAAGTAGGCCATGCAGGAAGGTGCCAAGTGTCAACATGATGTTGTTTCAAGAGTAAAATTTGGGGGGTCTCCAAACAAGCACTAGCCTCCACGTGTCCAGGGTCACTTTTGGCCCCGCCAAACAAAGGACTCGAGAAAATACAAGGGAACATCATGGAGCCCATGGAAGCCTCCACGTGTCACCTCAGGCACATATTTTAGAAATGAAAGGTAGGGGCCAAATCTCCAAGATGTGCGAGGCTGCCACGTGGACTTGGTACGGACAGACTCTTTCAAATTTGCGCGCCCGAGACCCTAATCTTCAAATGGCCATATCTTTTGACAGAAAATCAGATTTGGGTGGGAGAAGACTTTTTGGAAACGTCTCGACACCCTCTACACCATGGAAACATAAAATATCATTCTTAATAGGATTTAGTGGGTGAAAATGGGAAAACATCTTCCAAGCCATTAATGCAGAATCTATTTGCTCCAACAACCGGATCGGGTTTGATTTGATCCATCGTTCTTCTTCCTTGGCATGCCAGAGACATAGGGAACCAGAATCAACAGATTGTGGGTGGATTTGAGAGTGGAATTGATTGATGGTGGTTGAGCTTTTAGAATAGGATTCAATGCATCGCAGAGGTGGTTGAAGCAGGATTCAAATTTTTCCTCCTCTCTCTCTTATTCTTCCTATATATTGTAAAGGAGGGGCATATTCAAATGGTTGTTGATCTTCCCTCTTCTTCCCCCTCTCTCTTTCTTCCTTAGGGTCGAATGTGGAGTCTAAGCCTCCTCCCATGGCTCTGTAATGGCATTTTCTTTCCTCTTGCCCACTGATGATGTACCATGTGTAACTTTTGGAGAAATAGAATCTGTTTCATGATGCATCTATCCATCCTTGGCTCATTTTATTATCTCTTCTTACCTCTCATTGTCATAGGGTATATTGTGCATACTCTAATGTCTGTTGTAGGTTCTGGGAGCTGTGCTTAATGGGTTTCAAAGTGGTGCTCATGTGAAAACTATCTCTAGTCTATGGTGCATCTTGTCCACCCTCTCCTCTTCTCACCTCTCTCCACTTCAGGTGGTCGGGTCTGTGATTCAACCACTTTTCTCTCTCTGTATCACCACTTAGTGTAGGCTCTTTCTCTCTCTCTCTCTCTCTCTCTCCCTCTGGAATGGTTAGATTAGGATAGGATAGGTTTTACCTACACTAGAGTAGCTTGTGGTAGGTAGATTAGGAGGAAAGAACCAAATTTCTCCAGAGGTCCATCTCAAGTTTTGCAAGTCCCACAGCTTGAGAGATGGTCCCATGTTGTGCAATCACACCGGATGCCCCACTTCACAATGCATGTACAACTCACACCTCAATGGTTCATTACGTGATCCACCTGACACTATTGTTTATCAAGTCACTAATGCTTACCCATTCGACTATGAACCTAGAAGCGTTAATCTTCTAGATGACATTACATGATAGCCTCTTTCACCATGCATACTTTAGGGCATAGTATTTACATACCCCTATCTCATCTTCATATCACCATATACACATTTATTATCTTTGCATTATAATTCATTCATATCCTTACATAGTGTTACATCATACTCCTAGCATTTGCACATACCACATTTTCATCACTGCATACATCGCATGAAAAACCCTTATTCTTCATTATCATTGGTTAGTTCATCTCATTCATATATACTTGGGGAATTGCATCTAATACATTCTCCCCCAACTTACTTTAACATCTATCATCTTTACATCACACATTTTAGCATCATCATTACCCGATGACACACTTTGATGCTTCAGTTCACACTTGATTGTTGAGGGCTTACTACACATGAACCCCACACACTACACTATAGGCATTACACATTGTGTTTCATCACATATTATGTGTCATACACCATACATTCTACATTTAGTCTACAAAATTTTGACATTTATACATCATACATCATACTAGTCACCATTATATCTACACCATTGGCTATGTGCCTTACATCCTATACTACTTATCTTACATACTACATTATTTGTTTATCTACATACCTTACATACCATTCATTTTACACCATGTACTTTCACACATATTCTACATACTATACTATTCTTCATCCTATATGAGTCTAGCATAGAATCATCTTACATACTACATTACTAGTCCATCTACATACATGCCATTTTACACATTCTACACCTCTGGCATTCACATTCTACATATCACGTATTCACATGTTCTATTCACCTTGCATTTTACATGTTCTACACATCTTGCATTTTCATTCTACACATAGCATATTTACACATTCTACTTATCACATTGTCATCTTTCATCATTACATATGTTACATTATCTCTACGCATTTCACTCACCACCCAATGATGCACTTTAGTTCCTTAGTCCATACTTGACTACCGAGGGTTTACAAATCAAATGGACCTTACACTCATCACACATTTACTCTTTGACCTTTCATCATGTGAAAATCCTAGGCTAGTGACATACGCTTTAGGCTAAATCGTCACCTATTCTATCATTTTGTAGTGGTATACACCTTAGGTTACATCACCACTCCTTCCTTTCATCTTGTAGTGATATACGCTTAGGGATAAATCATCACTCATCCATTCATCTTATAGTGATATACACTTAGGATAAATCATCACTTATATGTTCATCTGGTCATGATATACGCTTTGGCTATAGGGTTCATGCACACACCGTCGCTAGGTCACATCTCATTGCTTCACCTACGTATTCATCATAGTGCGTTAGACACAACACACACTTCGACCATTTCCTGATGATGTAATCTCATTTACGGTTCATTCTTGACTTCTAAGGGGGAAAACAATGTTAGGAAATAAGAGATAAAATATGTGGAATAATCCCTTACAGAATCGCAACAGTAGAAACTAATATGCAGAAAATATTACAGATCTCAAATAAAAGTGCAGAATAAATAACACAACATAGAGAGACAAGATTTAATGTGGTTCACCCAATTTGGGCTACGTCCACCAAGAATCACTTGCTCATATTTTATTACAAGCCTCCACTCTCTCAATACAATACCCAGATCCGTTTGGAGCTATGCTCAACAAACTCTATAGAATTCACACCCAAATTCAAAGCACATCTGCAATGCATTTTCTTGTCTATCTATCATATGCATAAGACCATATAAATAGACAATTTCTTAAGCAGTTTGATACAAAACCGTGGGTATCAAAACCATGGGCAAAAAACCGTGGGTATCAAAACAATGGGTACCGAAAAACCATGGGCCCAAAAATAGCCCATAACGGTTACCCATTACCCATGGGTTAATAAACCACCCATGAAAATTTGCTTGAGGGCTTCGCCCCAAACCCCCTTGACCCGCTCACCGACGAGCGGGACTACCGTAAAAATACCCAAGTGTAACACATAGAAGGTGTACCACACTCTAACATGAAAATAGGTCCCACAAACATAATCATATCCCACTTGGAGACTAATTTTCACTGAGAAAGCTTCTCAACCCTTCACTGTCATCCACGAAGGCCAACAAAATCTGAACATAGCTTTAGTTTATCCCTTGTGACCACCTTCGTCATCATGTCTGCAGGATTCTAACTGGTATGAATCTTCTCCAACTTCAACTTATCTTCTTCCAAAGTTGTCCTGATGAAGTGATATCTCAATTGTATATGCTTTGTCTTGGAGTGGAAAGCAGAGTTCTTAGCTAGGTGTATAGCACTCTGACTATCACTATGTAGCTTACATTCCTTTTGCTTATGCCCCAACTCCTCAAGCAATTGTTGTAACCAAATCATCTCTTTGCTTGCCTCTGTGGCAGCAACATACTCAACCTCCATGGTTCATAAAGCCACCAGCTTTTGTACTCGTGAAATCCAAATAATCGTTGTCCCACATACAGTGTAAATATAACATGTCGTGTTCCTCCTGCTGTCAACATCTCTAGCCATGTTTGAATCTACATAACCATGTAAAGTGGTGTTCGATCCATCACAGTTGCACAAAACGGTCCCCATGGTCCTCTTAAATACAAGCATCCACTTTACTTCTTTCCAACGCTCTTTACCTAGATCACTCATAAATCTACTCACATCTCTCACTGCATGGGAAATATCAAGCCTAGTGCACACCATAGCATACATCAAACTGCCAACCACTGATGAGTAAGGTACCATGGACATTTGGTTTCTTTCCTGCTCTGTCTTGGGACATTGCTCCTTTGATAACTTAAAATGGCCTGCCAAAGGAGTCCCAACCGGTTTAGCATCCTGCATGTTAAACCTATCCAATACCTTCTTAATGTACTCTTCCTAAGATAAATTCAACTTCCATTCCTTCCTATCCCGAGTTATCCTCATACCAAGGATTTGTCTGACGCCCCCAAATCCTTCATATCAAAGGATTCACTTAGTTGTTTCTTGAGTATTTTTATTTCCTGCATGTTTTTGCCTGCAACTAGCATGTCATCAACATACAAACACAGGATAATATAACTTCCATCCTAAAATTTCTTTGTGTACATGCAATGTTCATAATGACATCTGATATAACCTTGCTCCATCATGAAGCTATCAAACTTCTTATACCATTGACATGGAGCTTGTTTCAGGCCATGCAAGCTCTTCTTCAGTTTGCACACCATCTCCTCTTTACCTTTGACTTCATATCCTTCTGGCTGTTGCATATATAGCTCCTCCTCCAAATCACCATGGAGAAATGTAGTCTTTACATCTAACTGTTCTAAGTGTAAGTCTTTTGTTGCCACTATTCCAAGAACAGTTCTAATAGAAGTCATTTTTACTACAGGGAGAAAAGATCTATCAAAACCTATACCTTGTTTATGTGTAAACCCCTCGACCACCAACCGGCCTTATATCTTTTCTTTACTCCTTCGTCTTTAACTCAGTACACCCACTTGTTCTCGCAATGTTTTTTTGCCTTCCGATAGCTTCACCAAATCCCAAGTCCGGTTCTCCATGAGAGACTTATGCTCTTCATCCATGGCTTACTAACACTTCTTCCTAGCATCTACCCGCATTGCTTCATCAAAGCTCTCTGGCTCTCCACTATCAAAGTGAGTAATAAATAATAAAGAGAAGGAGAAAATGTTCAAGTTCTCTTCTTACCCTAGAAGACCTCCTCAATATAGGAGTTTGGGGTTCCCGTTGAGTAGGTTCCCGAACCGATTCGTGGTCACTATCCCATCCGGAAGATCCCTACCACCGCATATTCTTTCTTGGATTCTTCCCTATTTTCCCGCAACTATTTCTTAGACATGACTTTCTCATTAAAGACCATATCCCTATACTCGAATGATTTTCTTGTCCTTAATACTCCAACATTTAAATCCAAAGTCATCACCACCATAACTAATAAACATGCATTTTTCTGATTTAGCCTCTAGCTTGCTCCTATCATCCTTGTCTATATGAACAAACACCTCACATCCAAAGATTCTAAGAAATGAATAGTCAAATTTCTTACCATACCAAGCCTCCTCAGGTATGCCTCCATCCAAGGCACTTGAGGGTCCTCTATTTATCAAGTACACAACTTGTGCTCACCACTTCGCCCAAAAATAAAGACGCAGCCTGCATGTATCCTCATGCTCCTAGCATGTTCCATTATTGTTCTGCTCATCCTTTCGATACCCCATTCTCGCTCGCGAGTTCTTGGAACCGTCTTTTTCCTATGGATTACATTCTTAGAACAATAATCATCAAATTCATTACTGCAATACTCCTCCATTATCTCGACTGAGACATTTTAACTTAAGACTTGTTTCATTCTCTACCAAGGCTTTCCATTTAACAAAAAGTATCAAATACATCGATTTGTTTCTAATACAATAAACCCAAACTTTCCTTGTTACATCATCAATAAAAGTAACATAATAACTTGAACCCCAAGAGATGATACTTGAGTTAGCCCCACACACATCGAATGTACCATCTCTAACTTACTCTCTTTCTTCATAGGTCCACCCTTGAGAAACTTTACTCACTTCTTTTCCCATATATGTAGTTCTCACGAAATCGAAAACTATTTCTCGTATATCCAGAAAATTCTTCTTTATGGTGTCCATGCCCTTATGGATCATATGACCAAGCCTATAGTGCCATAATGTTATATTTGCATATCCTAAGCCACAAGATTACAAACATTAGTACTATCAGTGGATAAATAGAAGGTTCCAACCTTCTTACCTCTTACCACCACAAGAGCACCCTTGGTAACCTTCCAAGAGTCAGTTGTAAATATCACAGTACAACCATCACTTCCCAATTACCCTACGCCGATATCAAATTTCTCCTTAATGTAGGCACATGTCCGACATCCTTCAATAGCCATGTATTCCCATTCTGCATCTTAACCTAAATGAACCTTTTCCAACTATACTGTAAGGCTCATCATCACCAAGAAAAACATTCCCAAAATCCCCTTGAACATAATCAACAAAATAATGCCTATGTGGAGTAGCATGAAAAGAAGCCCCTGAATCTAAAACCCAAGATTCAGTAATATTATGCAAAGAAAGAATCAAAGCATCCTGACATACATTACCCGATGCCACATTTGCCTCCTTGTTTTCTTCCTGTTGTTTCTTCTTGTCTCGAAGCTCCCAACAATCCTTCTTTACATGCCCAGACTTTCCACAGTTCCAACATACAATCTTGCTCTTGGATTTTGACCTTGCCCAATCTTTCAATTTTCCACGGTTTCCTCTATTCTTCTATCTCCCTCTAGTTTCCACTATCAAAGCATTCCCTAAAGTAGAAGATTCCCAAAGCTTTTTCTTCGCATTTCCTCACTTAGAATCACCCCTACAACATCCTCAAACTTCAACTTCGAGTTAGCTGGAACCGAGTTGCTTACCGCCATTACTGTGCTATTCCAACTTTCGTAAAGAGCACATAATTAATAAATCCCTAACTTCTTCATCAAATTCTATCAGAATCGAAGCTAGCATATTCACAATCAGTATTGAAATCATTTAAATGATCTCACATCAACTATTCTCGGACATCTTCATATTAAACAACTTTTTCATTAAAAATATCTTATTAGAGGCGAGGGTTTTTCATACAACTTCCTAATGCATCCATTAGATCTTTTGTAGTCTTTTCCTTTGAAACATTAAATAATACCGAAGATGCAAGACACACAATGGATCGCTCCAAGTGCCTTCCGATCCAACAAATCCCATTCCGCATCTCTGTCATACTCGAGGGTTTGTTCACCTTCTCGATAACGGAGTATAAAGATCCTTCGATAAAGGTAATATTCCATCTCGCATCTTCCAAAGACTCGAAATTATGCCCGTTGAATTTATCAACCCTAGATCTTCCATCATCTACCATAGCTCCCACTCAAGCTAAAAACTTTCCCTGCGATTCAAATCTTCAAAGAAACCAAACCAGTGCTCGATACCAATTGTTAGGAAATAAGAGATAAAATATGCGGAATAATCCCTTACGTAATCGCAACAAGAGAAACTAATATGCGTAAAATATTACAGATCTCAAATGAAACCGCATAATAAATAACACAACATAGAGAGACAAGATTTAACGTGGTTCACCCAATTTGGGCTACGTCCACTAAGAATGACTTGCTCGATTTTATTACAAGCCTCCACTCTCTCAATACAATACCTGATCCGTTTGGAGCTATGCTCAACAAACTCTGCTGAATTCACACCTGAATTCAAAGCACATCTCGCAATGCAT
This sequence comes from Taxus wallichiana var. yunnanensis, assembly GCA_018340775.1. Lineage (NCBI taxonomy): Eukaryota > Viridiplantae > Streptophyta > Pinopsida > Cupressales > Taxaceae > Taxus > Taxus wallichiana. The sequence continues at coordinate 141,711,951 of CM031240.1, read as the reverse complement.
TTTCTTGTCCATCTATCATATGCATAAGACCATATAAATAGACAATTGATTAAGTAGTTTGATACAAAACTCAGGTATCAAAACCATGGGCAAAAAAGCAGGTATCAAAACAATGGGTACCAAAAACCATGGGCCCAAAATAGCCCATAACAAGCTTACCCATTACCCATGGGTTAATAAACCACCCATGAAAATTTTCTTCGGGGGCTTCACCCCTTGACCCGCTCACCAGCGAGCGGGACCGCCGTAAAAATACCCGAGTGTAACACATAGAAGGTGTACCACACTCTAACATGAAAATAGGCTCCACAAATATAACAAACAAAATGAACCTCATTGTATACATCTCCATTCACTTGGGGGCTCACGGCTCTTATCATTTCATCTTGCATTCCATTTCATCCATCCACAACATATTGCATTGTCTTGGGGGAATTTACTCTTGTTTACTGGTGTTTTATATGATCACTTTACTACACATGTTAGATTGATTTCTTATATGTCATTATCTATACCATCCACACATGCACATTCATGTCTTTGTTTATTTGTGATCGCATATATAGATATTTTTCATACAACATGGATGCTTGCCTTCTACCCTTCCTACACTAGTCATTGGGGGCATCCACATTTGTCTCTTTCAGGTGTTATTGTTTCATTTTGTACTTATCACTTTACATTACTTGGTTATTCACGCTTTGACATATTGGTTATTTCTCTAACATGCTAATGGGTGTTCCATGTGCAACACTTTTTTTGTAGGATTACATGTTTCCATGACTACTTATTTTTGTTTATACTTGTCTGTCATTGTTTGCTTCTTGTATGCGGGCCTTGCCCTATGTTTGGTGTGCACACTTGTTTTTTGTTTACAGCCATGATGGCCTTGCATGTATTGTGACATCGTGAGTGATGTCCCATGTTTGTGACCCACTTTGTGTAGCTTACTTGTCTTCTTGTGTGTTTACACTACTTTGCTTGGTAGCTTTTACATTGTTTGCATAGATTACACATTATATTTTTACAAGCATGCTTGTTTGTGCTAACACTTGTCTTTGGCTAGCCATCCTTATTTATGCATGCATTCATTTCTACCAAGCGCATTCCCTTCCCTACGCAGGCAGCGTTACATGAGTACATGCGGTTGGTCCTCTCTTGGGGCCGTACTCTCCTATAAGCAGTGCGTACGCATGCACCCCAAAATAAGGAGGGCATCATTTGGGGGTTTTTCAATACTAAAACAGAAATTCTACACTGATTTGATTTAGTTATATACAGCGAGTGGGTTCAGACTAGTCTACGAACCCCATACACAATGGATTTTATAGGACATGGTGTCCTTAGCATTCTGGGAAGCATGTTGCGATTTGAGGTTACAGGGGTGTGCCTCTCTACACTACTTTGGCCAATGGCGTTGATCACCAAAAAAATAAGACGTCTGAGATATATCTACACACACAGTTCAGGGAAGCAGTTAAAGGTTGGAGGACACAGAGCATTTCCTCCCTATCCTTCTTCGAACTACAAAGATCATATCGCCCAAAAAAATCCAACAAGACAGAATATCTTTTTACACTCTCTTTCTCAACATGGATCAGGTGCACATGTTCCATTTACATTTTCCATTTGCGTATTTTACATTCACATACTTTTGCATTGCATTTTTACACATACATACATACATATTTCACTACTTGATCATTTTCTCCTTGCAAGTCTAGTCGCATGAGAAACAAGCAATCAAATGGGGGAAACAAAAACAAAAAAATTGTCAACAAAAAACTCTATGACATCACACACTTTACTAACCATGTAAATACATCACACACCGCAATATCTACACACGTGTTCCGCCCTAGGTTCACTCTCATCACTTTTTCTTTATGCATTTTTCATCTTTAGTTTCCATGCTTCTCCATATTTTTCATTCCACGCTTTGTCTAGTCCTTCGATGTGCCTTCTTCATCACTCTACATCAGCATCAGGTATGCATCTCTATCTACTTTATGTTACCGAGATTTCCACTCACCAACATAAAGTGGGGGAAAATGTAGTCACAAAATCATGCACTTTAGACATTATTTATCTCAGTCTCATACTACTATTTAGAAGGTTCTTAAGTGAAGAAAATACTAATTAACCCCGTCTTTTGGCCATCTTGTTTTATTTTATTTCATCATTACCGACCTCTTGCACCCATATGCCCAAAGAAACTTTTGTTATCCGGCATTATTTACACCTTGACTAGAGTGCCCAATTTACTACTTCAGGGTGTCCATGGGTGCCTTGGTCCCACCAGGGGCACCCCATTTCTTTTTCACTTTCCCACCACTTTTTGGGATCTTTCTAGTTATTTGAGATCTTTATATTTCTTGTGGTCGGCCTTTTCGGGGTTAATTACAAAATTAGACCAAGAGAACCCTATAAATATAAAGTTATGAGACCATAATGAGGGACCTAGCATCACTTACTACTATCACTCATCTAGATTTGCATCCATCTATTGCATTGAGATCAATTGCATCCACATAGCTCTATCATCAAGGCACAAGGCTAGTACATCTGCATTACACTTCATAGGGGAGGGATTCTATTCTATTCCATGCACACATTCTACTACATTTTCTACACATAGTTATTGCTCACTACTTCACAAAGTGCAACTTAAAAATATCAACATAGGGCATGTTCACACACACTTTGAGATGTAGTGTAACACTCGCTTAGTAAGTCCACCATTGTGGTGTAACCGAGGTCAGGCTTTGAACCCTTCATATGCATTTTTCTTTTTTAGGGTTTGATTCTTGTTTTGGGGTCTTGCAGGTATTTCTTTCATCTTGGATTATTGGTGACATCTGGCACGGGACAATGAAGCTGATGTGACAAACATAAAGGGTTTCAAACCATCTGCCAAACCAATGAAGATGAGTTTGAGATCTTTTTCACAAACCAAGGTGCCCAGATTGTAGACTAGAGTACCCGCAGGTGTCCTAATCCCTCTCAAAGTGCTCCAGTCTAATTAAATCCTTCAAATCCATCCTTTTTGGGACTTCTACACAGTCATTCCTACCTTTGTATTTTCCAGTCTTCACTATGACACTATCCTACGAGCATCTGTTATTCAGTTGAGTTCTTTCCTCTTCTCTTTTACATATTATGGTTTTAGCACTTTCCTTTACATACCTTTTTAGCTCATTTACATCTTTATTTACTACATTTATTTACTTAATTTACAGCTTTTCATAGCTTAGATAACTATCCCCGCACTACACATTTAGCTAAATTTTAGTTAATCAAACGTAATATTGAAAAAATATTTATTTTTTTCAGTTGTGGAGCAAAAATTACACCACATTTATGCCACTACTTTTGTCATCTTTATGCCACACAAAATACAAAAACATTAAAAAATTTAAAATTATAATTATGAAGTGGTGTTAATTACACTTTATATAGTAATGTGTGAAGTAAAAAAATCATTGAAAATTGAATAAACATGTGCCAATAAGTGACTATTTATCCTCCATAAGCATATGAAACATAGCCCCATGTCCCCAACAAAATTTTAATCCCCTTCAATGCATTTATTTGGTTGTTGAAGATATAGAGTTCTAAAATTGGAATAATGGGAAGCATGAGGGTGATGATCACCACCGAGAACATGACACTTGCACTGCATTTTCTCTTTTCTGCCTCCATATAGTGATTAGGAGTGGAATTAGTAATAAGGAGTTCTCATCAATGTTAAAAGCATTCTCACCCAAGAGTCAGGCCTCACATGTGGAAATAAAACCTTCCCAAAAGTGACCCAACCGACCTCCCCCAATAACTCGTAATTACACACAACGTCACCACCAACCAATGCATTTTACTTCCACTTTCATGCATATTCCTATAATTATCATCCTCTGTCTAGCTAGGCTCACGTTAACAATATTATTTTTCCACCCCAAACTTCCTACCATTTCTACTCATGCCCTACTTTACATGGATTTAAAAAGATGCTCATGTAAGTGTGAATAGGAACAAATTATTTTCAATTCCTGAACTAATCACATCAACATATACCTCTTCTTACTTACATCATCATATTCATAACATTGTGTAGCTTCAATAATGCAAATTGACCCTATAAGTGGAACTAACTCCACTTTATGTAGTAGTATAAAAAAATCATTGAAAATTCAAGAAACATGTGCAAATGAGGTCCTAGTCCAAACGAATAATCATGAACACACAAATACATAGGTTCTATACGTGGCACATTTTAGGGAGGCTCACTTATGCATAAAACATGATTTGTGTGGGTTTTTGGTGTTTATAAACTTTGAATATATCATCAGAACTTTTAGAATTTTTTGTATGATGTTGTTTAGACATAGTCCAAATCAAGGTAAGAAGTGGGCATGCTAGAAATCTTGTAGAAACGAGTTCTAGAGGGCCTCAAATGCTCTTATAACATGATTTTATCTTGCATTTTTTTGGTGAAATAATTTTTCATATGGAAAATTATGCATTTCCACCAACGCTCATGGGGCTACGCCCCTGCTTCTTATGTATGGGGAGGCTCCCATTATTAAATATAACTATCCTAATTCTATTTAATTATTGTGGGTGTCCAAATAGTTGGGGGATCACATAGGAACACTTCACTGAACCTATGGAAAAGTGATTGTACGAGGTACAAGGGAGGAAATTGCAAAGATGAGGGATAAAGGAGAGGAATTAGGAGTGGGGAGGTTATAATTTTGATTAGGAAATTGCATAGTTCACACCCAATAACTAGAGAAGTTCAACATTCAATTGGAGGAAAGTAATAATGTAGGCTACTAGAAAGACCAACAAACCATAAACACAAAATTCTCTAGGTTCATCAATCAAGGACATCAAGTTCCTTCTTGGTTGTTCAAGATCATTATGCTTTCAATTTTGTAAAAAAAAAAAGAGTAGACGAAAAACATGAGTAAATAAATGGAAGATTTTAGCTTTTATTATTTTTATCGGTGATACAAATTTCAACATCCAAATAATTCACAATTGCTACAAAGTAGAAATCTTCAAAATTTAGGATCCTTTGGAATGGAGAAGCCATCCCAATTTATAGCCTTGTGAATTGACCTTTCGTCTCGCCCATATGAATCATTAGGAATTAGTATTCACATGGTTGTTAGTATTTGTTACATGTTAGTTTATTATACATATATATTGTTATAACAATATATATTCGAGTGTGTTGTAGTTTCCTATTTTATAGGAAGTCAGTTTTCCTATTGATATGGCTATATATTAGCCTGTGAATGTAATTCAATATATGTCGAATACAATATCATATTATTATTTCTGTGTGACAATATTGTTGTTCCAATATTTGGTATCAGAGCGAAAGAGATCTGTGACTTTGCGTTGGAGGGGAAATTATGGACGACTTTCCATCCAACTGAACGTGGTGTTCTTGGTGACGTATTAGAGTTTTCTTTTTTGCATTTTGTAGAGTTTGCATCAGATTTGTCACTGCCCAGCCTGCATTGGCATATGTACCGAATCCTGATCACAAATGATTCAGATGATTACTAAGGCAGCCGATTCAACATGTGTTGCATGCATGATCTGCTAAGTGGAAAATCCTGCTCATAACGTCAACATATTATTCTTCTTGCAACTTCCAGGTCTATGTATTTCATGTCCTTGAACAAGTGAAAATTATAGATCATATGTTTTTTAAGAACAATTCACTTAACACTCATGTACAGCAGTTACGCATTGGTTGAGATCTGTGCCTATTTTTGGGGGCTGTGTATATCCTTTGGCTCGGGACCTCCATTGACCATGTCTTCCGATCCACGTTTGGTGTTAGGGAGATACCTATGAGGTTGAAATTTTATTTTCTTAATCCATTCACTTCCACGTTTGGATGCAAACTAGCCTTTGTCCATTGATGGATTTGATCAATCTGTATTGTTGGCATATCCTCGCACTATCATCATTGGTGATTTGTATTGATCTTCGACAATACCATGGAAGATTAAATCGACTGAATTTTTGTGCAAAATACCATATACGCATGTCTACTCCGCCATACTTCACACCGAATCTACCATTTTCTTCACCATGCAGCTTGTGGACACTTTGTCGCGTATAAAAGTATGTCCCTTATTTCGTTGGTTTGAATGATTTTTATTGTTATTGTAACTTTGTCTAGTATGTCATTATAGTGTTAATGTGAGAAAAATGTTCAAAGTCAAGAGTCTTAATTATTAGAATGTCATTATGGGTTGTCAATCAAGGAAAAGTTATCTTGTAAAGTTGTCGTAACAAGTTTTTTCAAGTCAAAACATTGTTATAAAAATTCCTTGCATTGTGTAAGTCAATGTATATTTTATGTTGGAACTCCAAGTTCAAAAGAGCAGAAAACGTATTTAAAAAAAAAAAAAATAGGTGATCTTAGGATTATTTGTATTGTCGTTTTGAGTCTAAAGTTCATTGTGAGTCAAATTCAAGTCTGAAAATAATTTTTTTGCCTCACGGACGCATTTTCGGTGTTACCCGACGTCCGAAAAATAAGTTGTTTCACATTGTGGGAGGGAAGATATAATAAAAAATGTGGAAACAGTTGAGCTTCATATCCCAATCCAATCGATTGAGTTAGCGACGTATACTGGAGGACGGAGGCACAGGAGGATGGAGGTCATTCAGCGACCTCTCTCGTCAAATCCACCAACGATGGGGCCACGCAGAAGCTGTGGTGGCATATGTATGGTGTGAGTATATGATTTTCAGTGTGGTTTCCATTTTCTCAGTGTGCTTCAGTTTGCAGTGTTCCTATTGCTTTGAGTGGTGTGCTTTATTGTTAATACTGGAAAAGAATTGTATAAGAGAGCAGAAAACTACGGAGATCCTCTGACTGCAGAGATCCTTTGACTATCGTACTTCATTGGAAGATGATCGGTCAGTGAGTACGTTCATTGGCAATGGTGATCATGTGCAGCAAGATCAAGACAACAAGATCCAGTTAGTATGATACAACACAATACATTTTTCCCTTTCTGATTTCTTATTTGGAATTTCACATTGTGGGGGGGAATACATACCAATGTTCCATTCCCATTCGCACCCAAATGACTTAGTCAAGGAAAGCTTCCAGTGGCAGTGGCAGTTTTCTATGTTGTTCGAGATCGAGTGGCAGCGATCAATGACAAAGACTATGATTAAGAACATTATGATTCTTATAGGAAGTAATGTGAAATTTTTTCAGTATATCTTCTATTCTGCAGTTTTGTGATATGCATGTTGTGTTTCCTACATAATTCCCTGATGTATAAGCATAGTGGTGAACAGTAGCACAAGAGTAAGTCAGTTCATGGATCTTGAAAGGGTTTGTGGGAGGATCCAGAAAACCACACGAGGTGGACAGTTGATGAGGTTCCTGTCACGTCAAGGTTTGTGGTAAGCCTGTTTAAAACCATGGAAGGAGTGAGCCTTTCTTTTGGATCAAGGTCATGAGTCACAGATTTGGACATGCCACAGGGGTGAGCATACTGCAGTTGAGAGTGTGGATGTTTTTCTACCATGTAAACACTAAGGGGGGGAATGTTAGGAATTAGTATTCACATGGTTGTTAGTATTTGTTACATGTTAGTTTATTATACATATATATTGTTATAACAATATATATTCGGGTGTGTTGTAGTTTCCTATTTTATAGGAAGTTAGTTTTAGTTTCCTATTTTATAGGAAGTCAGTTTTCCTATTGATATGGCTATATATTAGCCTGTGAATGTAATTCAATATATGTCGAATACAATATCATATTATTATTTCCTGTGTGACAATATTGTTGTTCCAATAGAATCTCCATGTTCCTATTCCACTTGTGAACTTTCGATTTCCCTAGAAGAGACAAATTTAGTATCCCTCTTAAAATTTTGAGAGATCACTTTTATAAATTGCAAATATTGGAACACTTAAGTGAATAGGATAAAATACAATGATTGTGTGCAATGAAGAAATAGAAGAAAGGGGAGGAGAGAAAAATGGAAGGGGATTGATTGATATTGCCAATAATCCCCTTCGATGGAGAACTTGCTTATGATGATCACAATCTCCTTGTTTTTAATAATGTGCAAATACCTCATGTTTTAGGGTTCATTTTAAGACACCTCTTGGAAATTGGAGGTGGAAAATACCTGGCGAATATCCCCGAACCAGTTTCAGTGAAAGGTGAATTTACCAATTTTTCAGAACTGAATTTTTGCCTACTTTTTTTTGAGTCAGAGAGACTACAAATTTATAGACACTGATGTGTGGTTGATGCGCATTAGCAAGGCTTGTTGATGTGCATCAACGAGCCTTGTTTACCCTGGTTTTGTCCTATAAATACCCTCCCGCCGGTCATTTTCACGTTTACACTTTCTGGCTCTTGAATTTTCTTGTATATAGGAATCCATTATCCAAGTCAGGTATAATCAAGCTCAAGGACAACTACAATGGTGACTACAAGTGCATCCCAAGCTCAAGACAAAAATCAAGAGGAAAATCTAGTCAACCCACAAGCCCTATCCATGGGCAAGATACTCTACAGGAATCCTTTGTGCCCCCACATCCAGACTGTTTTACAAATGACTTCGAATACAAGGATTTGATCGATGCATGTGAGTTTGGTGGGCTCATTAAGATGCCCCATTTCAAAACAGACCAAGATATTTTAAACTACCTTCTCTCCTCAGTACAATACAGAGGATGACCTATTTAATGTTACTATGGATGACGACCGATTGTTTCAATTTGGTATCAACCCAACTGATATTCATCAGTTTATAGGCCTCCCATTCAAAAATTTACCCTTTGTTACAATGAAGGCAACACTCATCAAAGACGATAAGAAATATCTCAAATCGACTTTCGGTTTCCATGTTGATTGTAAGTGTAAACTGTTTTCATTCGTCATTTTTTATTCAGTTTTTTATTTTGATACAATTTAAATTTATATTAATTCCAACTATTTTTGGCATTTGCAGCTCATGTCAATAAATCCAGACGTGGTGTGGATACGCAAGCAATTACACACCACTTTCTTGCTGCTATGATTTCCTTCTTTCAATCCAGAATAGTTTTGCAGGGTCGGCAAATAGATATACCAAACTGGGCCATTGCATACATTGTTGCAACTATCGCAAAACAAAAATTTGATTGGTGCACCTTTTTATCAAAAAAATAAGAACTGACATTACAAATGCAAAGCTTTTAGAAAAACCTGTCATTTACTCCACAAACTATCTCCTTGGCCTTTATTACGAGGCTCTTTTAAATTTAAAAGACAAACCAATTCCCACTTGCACGGATGAGGCGTTGATGAATTTGTCAATTCCATTTGAAGAACAACATGTATAAACTATAAAGTTTGTATTTCGACATTACACTGACAACAGGTATTAACTATTTACTGTTTGCAAAGAATATTTATGGAGGCCCTTCCCCAAAAAAGGTGGCATCAAGAGGAAGAGGCCAACAACACGTTGAGGCATCGGGAGATTCACAATCTGAAATGGAAGCTCACTCATCTCCGAACCCCCAACCGTTTGAATTCGTTAAACGCCAGAGAAGTAATACCCTTACATGTATTATTTACAAATTCCAAATTTGTATTTTCATTTTCCCATTTAAATTTTACCCTATTGAATTGACATACAATTGTATGTTGATGACATTGCAGGGACTTTGGACCATACGTGTGTTTCTCAAAGTCAACCATCTTCCCCAACTCACTCAGTTCAGTCGCATGCATTTGTGTCTTCTCAACAACCACCTCAGCAATCCCAGCAATAAATAGCTCAAAAACCACCAATTACTACTCCAACACAGCCACCTCAAGCACCGCGACAAGCTACCCCTCAACAATAAGGTACAAGTTTTGAATAGTACTTCATTTAATTTCATAGTTTTTGCATAGTTTTCTAGTTTTTCATATGATTTTTCTTGAACTTTTCAGCACATTACAGTCCTCCTCCTTCTATACAAATAGTGGCACCGCCCTCCACCAATAATATTCAAAATTCCAACCAGAGGATTAGGAAAAATAACATTGGTAAACGCATGCCAATTGCTCCGGCCCCTAGTGGGACACTAAACATTGCCTCCTTGTTTCAAATTCCAACCCTCTCACTTGGTGGCTTGCCCAACGCAATGGGCATATCGATTTTAAATAATATAAATTTAGATGAATATTACTTGGGCATTGATAGCAATGACCCAACTAGATTTTTCAATACACGTGAGATGATTCAAGGCCAGCAGGTATACTTCTATTTCAACATAATTTACCATATTGAATTACATTTCACTTTAGATTTATTTGTTTGAATATTGATTTATTTTATCACAAACAGGATTAGGCCACCCAAAGGTAGAAACAAGTAGCATTCGATCAACCTGAAAGCCCCCATACCTCTCCAACGAGATCATCTTCATCAAATATAGATGGTGAACAATTGTTACCTTTTCCTTTAGATAACTTAATTGGTTATGATTTTCAATCCCATGTCGATGAGTTTATTCTACCTCATATCAGTCAGCTCATAGAATGGGAGAGAAGGGCTAAAGTACTTATCAATGAGATAATAAGTCGTTATGAAAATTATTGGCAAAGGGATAGTTTATACGCTGTAGTCCAAAATCAACCTACGAAGATGGATTCCTTACTTACCCAAGTAAGAAGTGGGATTGTCACGTATAACAAAAACTATAAAGATGACATTTTGGATAAGACATTAAACAAATTGGAAAATATTAGTGCTGAGGCCTGCATATTTTAACAAATGGTCTAAGGACAAGGATCTGGTAGCAGTTGCAAATGCCGAGAGAGATAGAGCGGTCGTAAGTATTATCACTTTCAAACAATATTTTTGTTAATTTAAAGTTTTCTTATTTTAGTAATATGTTGAATTGACATCACTTTTTTGTGCAGTTGAAATATGAAAATTTGAAGAGTCAAGCAAAGGTTTTCCAAGTTCACTTGGAAACCACAAAGAATAGTTTATCCACAAAGTGAAGAATTTGAAGGAAAATATTGTTTTGGTTAACAAACAAAACAATACACTGAAGTGGATAATTAAAGAGCATGGCTTCAACCCTGAAATTTTATTCAAAACCAAGGCAGTTGCTGATCCAAATTTGCTATCCCATGGAGATGCGACAAAGCAAGAAGAAAGAATTTTTAAAAATCTAGACAGTGTTGCGAAGATCTCATAAGTTCTGGGATTATTTATGTCATTGGGGAAAGGGGTACATGTGGAGAAGCCATTGGGGAAAGGAGTATAAGAGTGGAAAGGGGTATAGAAAATTGAGGGTTGAAAATTTTCATTATTGAGTGTGGAAACTTGAAAAATTGAATCTATATTTGAAAATTTGAAACATTGAATGTGATGGTCATGGCATTTGAATTTTATTATCTAGATTTGAAAGTTGAAACTTGAATTTGATAGCCTTTGAAAATTTGAAATACTATATAATCTTTAATTTTATAACTTCCTATATATTATGTATAGAATTTCTAGATTGTATATGGTGTTTATGTTTCTTCTCTACTTGTAATGATGATTACATTAGATGTGGATGATGACATTACAATAGAATCAGTCTCATAGATATGGATTATCATGAATTGTATGTGGACATAGATTTAGCTTCAAGCACGATCATGGAATCTGGATGATGATAATGGATAATTGTTTTAAGAAAATTTGGAATGTAGTACGATAGAGACATTTAAACATTCTCAAAATCTTCTTCTCTATACTTGTAATGATATGATGACATTAGAATGGATATAGATGATGATGAATGATGATAATGGATAATTATTTTTTTAAAATGGAATGTGTTAGGACAGAGATGTTTCTGCACATTTAAAATAGATAAATAATTGTTTTAATAATAATTGGAGTGTCAGGATTATGATAATGATATGATGAATTTAATAATAATTGGAGTGTCAGGATTATGATATGATAATGATATGATATATATGGATGATGATGAATTTTATGTGGACGTAGATTTAGCTTCAAGCACGATCGTGGATGATGAATTGTATAATGGATCGTGGATTATGAATTGTATAATATGGAAAAATCTTCCTCTTTGTAAAATTTGATTGTGTGATTTTATCCCACAAAGTTTTAAAAATATATCAAAGCATTTTGCAAATATAAAAATAAATTAAACATAATTGTAAAAATCAAGAAATGTCATATGATAGGGTTTAAGTTACCTCTAGTGTTTTAGATGGTTGTGAAATCATCCTTCGTAGTGTGCTAGATCTTTGATTTAAGAAAACTCAACATGAGAAATGGATTAGTAGATAGATGGGTGAGTTTCCGACATTTTCAGTCCCGAGAAGTACCATTTCCTGGATGGATGTGAACCCAAGTTTTCAAAAAAACCAAATTGTATTTAAATAAATGTAAATATATATACATGTAACATCTTTAATGATAACAAGATCTAAAACAAAATTTAAGGTGACAAACAATAAAAGTAAGGTGAAGGAGATACCTATTTAAAGTTGAAACAATCCATTATCAATAGCTTCTTCAAACTCAATGTTCTCTTATGTAGAGTGTGACGATGCGCCAATTCCACTCTCAACATTGGGAACAGTTGTACTTGTAGCTGTATTATTCACACCTCTTCTTTCGCAAAGGGAATTCCAATGCACAATTTCTCTGTTGAAAGGAAAGGTTTCCATGGAGTAGCGAGATACATAACACCTCATGCAACTTTCCATATTTTTATCCAACTTGTTTCTCAGTTTTGATTTTATAAATGATAATGCACTGAAAACCCTTTCATCCTCCACAGACCCCAAAATCATTATTTGGCATAACTCATATAATCTAAAATATTCACTGATATCTTCTTCTAAGATAGAACTTTGATAGATTCCTCGCCACAGCCTTGTAATAGCATCACTTTCAGAAGGTTCATCTAAATTTTTATATTGGTTCCTCATTGTTGTTGTAAAATTTTTGATTGAAACTTTAATAAATTAGCATTCAATATACCTTTGATTTCCATACCCTTGACCTCTGAAGTCTTTGTGAAATGTTCCATTATTGTACCCATGGATTTATGGAAATGATTTCTTACAAAGTCTGCACAACCACCTTCAATATTCCAAAAATTAGGATTCATCACACCCATTGCTTCAAGAATTTTATCTTTGGAGAAACATTCTCTAATTTATGATGATAAGGATTTTGAAAAATTTTAAGCTTTATTCTTATTTCAACTATAAAAACTCAAAGATATTATCATGTCACGAACATCTTATCATTCTCGATTATGTAATATCTTGACATTTTTGTAAAATGTGCAGTGGTATGTCCCTCCCATTAACATTGATGCAGAGGTGATCATGGATATTAAATCTCAAATAGTTACTGGGATTTTTAAGATCTAATAAAGCTTTCCAATTCTCGAAAACATGTGTATCAAAACTATCTTGGGAACAATACAAGATATCAAGACTTTGACATACCATTTTTCTCATCCGTATAAAATCCACAATATAGATTAATCTCCCTCAGTGCATGCTTCATCAGTGTATTGATCTCTTGTAACATTGGAAGAATGCCAAAAATGTAAGCAAAATCTCTAAATCAGTTACACGAACAACAAGTCCTCACCCTATCAACTTCATGATGATATTTGTGCATGAAACCAACCAACGAAGGATACTCCTCACGAACTCTGCATGCAGGTTCATACAAAGAGATCCATCTCGTCTCAACATCTTTCAAAAGTTTTTTGCCATCTGTAATTCCAATTGTGAATTTCTGGAACTCAAGAAATCACTTTGGGATGCTTTCCATATAGGCATGAAGTTCTCTTATAAGTTCTTCTAATTTAGCAACATTTTCGTAGTTGTTTACCATTTTATATGCTAAATTCATTCTGTGATCCATATAGTGAATTGGTAGCATATATGGGGCCATTGTTATTTGTAATCTAACACATAGCCATGTTTGGTGACCCTGCATGACAAATGCACCATCTACTCCAATGCATACCAACTTCGTAGCAATGTCATAATCACCATTCCAAAGCAATATCTTTAAAATGAGAAACAATTATTTTATGTAGGTTTTCAGCATTACGCTTTTCAACCATTTTCATAACACCCAACAGATGAGGTGTCCTTATATGATTTTCTAAAGTATAGACGTGATACATACCCTTACAAAGGTTGTCGACTATTGTCCCTTCATCAATTGAAAGAGAGATAAACTTGGATTTTTTTACATTCTCTTTCAAATCTTTCTTCTCTATCATCGAAAGGCATTTTTCCATTTCCCATCTACCGCTTTCAAACTAATGAGACCGAGGTACGTTTGGCATTCTGATATATTGATACAAAAATTTGAAATTGAGGAAATCTAAAATCAGTCTTCCTTTCTTTAGTATGTGAAATAAAGTAGAGAACTATATGAGTTTTGCATGTAGATTTATTTTATTCATCTTACCAATTTTCAATGTGATCGTTCCTCCCTTTTCCATGAGATGTCTACATTTTTCTGCTCTGCTTCATAATTCGCTACGTATTTAACATGCATGCATTCTTTTTTAGTTTTCCACCTGTGTGTTTTGATTTTCTCGCCCTTCGCCTTCAAGTACGATCAAATATTGTTTTCCACATTTTTTTCTATAGTATCCAGCTTCATTTACATTTTTGCTACTTTCCCAATTTCCACGTACATATCAGTACATGTACATTCGATGGGATCTCTTCCAATTACATGATTATACAAGTTCGATAAATGGAAATATGGCTGCTCAATCAAACTTGTATTTCCTGCCAATGGTCCACATATTCTTGTTTGTTTTCAATTTTTACTTTTTTGAGTAGAATTTTGAGCAATATCACAATCACTGGTTTCCTCTTTCGTGAACTAGAATTTGAATTTGATTTTTGTGTTCCATTTTTCTGAGTATTTGTATGTGTGATATCTTGATGCACTCCTGGTTGCACCCCAACAGGAAGAATATCTTCAGGATCTGGCATCTCAATAGTTATATCTTCAAGATCTGGTATATTATCATAGGTGTCATTTGTTTGATATTGTGTAGAATGCATGTCCACCTCAATATTACCTTCCACACAGTCAATATTCTGATTCTTTCTGGTGGTAGCTATATGGTTGTTGGTAGTTGTAATATTTGTATTAGCAGAGTTTCCAAAATACTTGAACAGGGACTTCTGAGATTTCTTAGTTACTTTTAGGGTCTTTGCATTCTGAGGACTAGCACCTTCCATTATTCTGAACAAATTCTGCATCAAAAAAGAACCAAGTTACGCATCAGAGACAAAATTCCTGTCGTGCGTTTATAATACCTCCTTATCACGTGTCAACAACTAACACCCTTGTCGCGCATCAACAAAGGTGCATCAACTATCCCCGCTACACGCGTCAACAACGCATCAATTGTCTCTCACATGTTAACTATATCCCTATCACACATCAACAGCTAACCCCTTGTCACATATTTGCAATACCTCCTTGTCGTGTATCTGCAATACCTCTTTATCACGTGTCAACTATATCCCTGTCGTGCATCAACAACTAACCCCCTTGTCACGCGCGTCTCTGCAATACGTTCTTGTCGCTGCGTTAACTATATCCCCTGCCGCACGCCAACAAATATCATCTGTCACCTGACTCTAAACTACTAACAGGCTAACAACAATCTCTGGTGCTTAGATTGTGTGAGTTCACGGTATTGGTAAGCTACTTGTGGTAGTACCGTAGTATACTACCCGATGAATCACCTAGGTTTTTATAGGAGATGTTTTCAAATGTAGGCAAAGCCGACCCCAAAAAATATATATATCAAATTTTAGGCAAACAACACACCAACCCACTCCGAAAAAAATCACCTTTTCAAATTTTCCTAAAATAAAATTTTTGCCATATTACGAATATTCACCACTAAAATTATCCTGTCATGTTTTCAAATGAGTGTTTAGAAACACTATTGAAAGATCCCCGATGTGAGTTCAAAATGACCACAAGCATTACCCATGATGATCATCTCTGATGATTTTTTCTATCTAGAGTTCCACAAATGTCATGAATTCATATTATTTGACCACTTACTATTTTTTAGCAATGTCTCACCATGTACACATGTTATTTTTAATAAGTGCACCGTAGGTGTCGATTGCAACAAAAAAGGTTTTGAAATTATGGGTTTTATTCCAGGATTACACGCTCCAAATTTTAGATTATTTCTTTGTCTAAACAAATAGAAAAATGGATTTTTCATCATAGGGGTAGAATACTCGATAAAAATGATTCCTCCATATCTCAAAAAATCAACCACTTCATCATGCAAAAACTAGTTTCATTGAAACTAAATTTTTCAAAGAACCCTTCCCTCCGAATTTCGGATGATTTCCCTAATGGATCTTCTAGAAATTGATATTTTCTTCAAGGGGGGAAGAATGCTAATGAAAAATTCAGTCCTCTATATCCCTAAAAATAGGGACTTCCTAGTATGAAAACTATTTCAAGAAAAACTAGATTTTTCAGGATTGTTTCCTCCAATTTTCATGTGATTCCACCCACTGGAACCTCTGGAAGTGAAGATGAACCTCAATGCCTTTTCACCGCTGCATCATAACAGCCATTAATGGAGTTTCTAAGCTTCATGTATCACGGACATACTTGTAATGAGAAAAATTATCTCAAGCCCTTGGTACGATCATTTTCCCCGGTTCACCGGCGATGAGAAAAACTTTATTTTTTCCAATCAACGATGCCTTGAAACAAATTTAGTAGTATGGTGGTGTTGTTATGAATAATTTTCAGGTTAAATGGAGGTTTAGTAGCAGAATTCATGGATCCATGGAGAAAATATGAAGTGGAAATGAGTTATAAATTTTATATATCTTCTCGGCAACACTTTTCATTCACGAGCAAGAGAGGAAGAAGCAAAGACTAAGGTAAAAGAAATAGTAAAATTTTATGTTTTCCTCCAACTTGGTATGGGGTGGAGATTTTTGTCCCAACATTCCCAAAGGAGTGGGAGATATGGGGTAGAAAATTTTTCCTAAATGTGAGAATGACAAGTGGTGAGGTTTGATTTCTTGGTGGAGGAGAGAGGAAAAGCTAGCAGCTTAACACCCAAGGGCTGAAACCGGGTCACATTAAGAACCATAGAAAGCATGGGGGTGGGGTGGAGGTTTTTTTCTTAACTATCCCAAAGGGATGGGAGGTATGGGGTATAAAAATGTTCCTTCACCCCAGGCTAACATGTGGAAAGATGTGGTTTGATGAGGTGGAGAGTGGAAATGGCTTAAGAATGCACTATGGAGCTAGTTTGAGGTCATGTGGAGGTCCAAGGGCCATTAAGAACATGGGGTGGATATTATTTTCATAGTTGGAACACAAAAATTTTAGGAATTAGATAAAAAAATGCAAAAACAATTCCTCAAATCACATATGTAGGAAACTATTTAGCAGAAATGAACTTGCAGAAATATAACAACATATATAAACAATGCACGAAAGAAGACAAGACAAGATTTAAGGTGGTTCACCCAATGTGGGCTATGTCCACCAAGAACTTACTCATATTTTATTATTAATAAGTGTAAAACAACTCTCACAGTCCTCTCTCGCTTATGAACTCACAACAGAATTCTCAAAGATGTTAAACCACATCTAAGACACAATTGACACCCAATTGATTAACCTTGATCACTCTTGATCACCTCTTGATGTTCTAAGACTCAAGATCTCTTGATCACTCAAGATATATTCAAGATACATTCAAAATCCCCTAACACCTCTATTTATATGATTATAGTCCTTATAGGAAGTTCTAAATTTGACCTAATAAGTTTGAAAGTCGTAATCTTTCAACTTCCCATGGCTGGAAAAAAAAAAATCATATTTAACAACAACATAACAACACGAAAAACAGCAAATGACTCAGAATGCTATCAAGTCTCCAAAATTAACTGTTCAAACTCCAACACTTCAATGTTGATTCCAGAAGACCAAAAATAGGCTCCACAGCCCAACAATCTCCCACTTGGAGACTTTTTCCACTAAGAAAATTTTTCAACCCTTCATTATTAACCATGAAGGCCAACCAAATTTGAACACAATTTCAACTTCTCCCTTGTGACCGCCTTGGTCATCATATCTGCAGGATTCTGACTGGTATGAATCTTTTCCAGCTTTAATTTATCTTCTTCCAAAGTTACCCTGATGAAATGATATCTCATATGAATGTGCTTTGTCCTAGAGTGGAAAGTGGAGTTCTTCACCAAATGAATAATGCTATGACTATCACCATATAGTCCCCAAACTTCCTTATTATGCCCCAACTCATCGAGAAACTATTATAGCCAAATCATCTCCTTGTTTGCCTCTCGTGGCAACAACATAATCAACCTCTGTGGTTGACAAAGCTGCAACTTTTGAATCTGTGAAACCCACTCACCGTTGTATCACCAACCATATATACATAACCTGTTGTGCTCCTCATGTTGTCCAAATCTCTTGCCATGTCCGAATATACATAATCATGCAATGTAGTATCTGATCCACTGAAACACAATGTTTCTCCCATGGTCCCTCTCAAATACTAAAGGATCCACTTCACTGACTTCCAGTGCTCTCTACCTGGATCACTCATAAACCTTTTCACTACTCCCACTACATGGGTAATATCATGTCTAGTGCATACCATAGCATACATCAAACCACCAACCGTTAATGAGTACAAGACCCTAGACATCTAGATTTTATCCTCCTCGGTCTTGGGACCCTTCTCCTTTGATAAATTAAAGTGACATTCCAAAGGAGTACCAACTAGTTTAGCATCATGCATACTAAACCTATCCAAGACCTTCTTTAATTACTCTTCTTGAGATAATAACAGCTTCCTCTCCTTCTTGTTCGATTTATTCTCATACCAAGGATTTTCTTTTACGCCCCCAAATCCTTCATATCAAAGGAATCACCTAGTTTCTTCTTGAGTACCTTTATTTCCTACATGTTCTTCCCTAAAACAAGCATATCATCCACATACAAGAAAAAAATATATAAATACCATAAAGAAACTTTTTAATGTACACGTAATGATCTAAGTGAAACCTAGAGTAACCCCGCTCTCCCGTATAAAACTATCAAACTTCTTGTACCACTTTGCGTGGAGCTTGTTTCAGGCAATACAAGATCTTCTTCAATTTGCACACTAACCTCTCCTTACCTTTGACCTCATAACCTTGTGGCTGCTACATATATAATTCCTCCTCTAAATCACCATGAAGGAATACAGTATTCACATCTAACTGCTCTAAGTGCAATTCATCTACTTACTAAACCAAGAATAGTCCTAATAGAGGTCATTTTAACAATAGGAGAAAACAATTCATCAAAGTCTATACCTTTCTTTTGTGTAAATCCCTTGACCACCAACTAGGCCTTGTACCTTTTTCTACCTCCATCTTCCTCTTTTATTTTGTACACCCACTTGTTCTGTAATGCTCTCTTTCCCTCGGGTAGCTCCACTAGATCCCAAGTTTGGTTCTCCATAAGAGATCTATGCTCTTCATTCATGGTCTGCTCCCACTTCTTCCTAACATCCACCTGCACTGCTTCCTCAAAGTATTCGGATCTCCACTATCAGTGAGCAATAAATAATTCAAAGATAGAGTAAAATGTTCATGTTTCCTTCTTACCCTAGAATATCTTCTCACCTCAAGATTTTGGGGTTCTTGATGAGTAGGTTCTTAAACCTGGTTATGTCGGAACATGTCGCACCCGAAAGCAACCCGAATATGCAAGACATAACTAAATTTCCTCGAGCGTCTTTCTATCCAGCAACTCCCAATCCTCATTTGACATGGTTATAGGTTTCTTTGCTTTTCCAGCCAAATGAACATGGAGGTCCTTCTGATACAAGTAATCCTCCATCTACATCTTCCACAAACCAAAGTTCTTCCCATTGAACTTATCAACCATCGATCTTCCCTCATATTTCATAGCTCCCACTCAAGCTAAACTTTTCCTATGATTCACCACTTCAAAACCACCAAATATTTGATACCATTTGTTAGGAATTAGATAAAAAATATGTAGAAAACATTCCTCAAATCACAACAGTAGGAAACTATTTAATAGAAATGAACTTGTAGAAATATAACAACATATATAAACAATGCACAAAAGAAGACAAGACAAGATTTAACGTGGTTCACCCAATGTGGGATACGTCCACCAAGAACTTGCTCATATTTTATTATCAACAAGAGTAAAACAACTCTCACAATATTCTCTCAGTTATGAACTCACAACAGAATTCCCAAAGATGTTAAACCACATCTAAGACACAATTGACACCCAATTGCTCAACCTTGATCACTCTTGATCACCTCTTGATGTTCTAAGACTCAAGACCTCTTGATCACTCAAGATATATTCAAGATACATTAGGAATCCCCTAACACCTCTATTTATAAGATTAAAATCCTTCTAGGAAGTTCTAAAGCTGACCCTAGAAGTTTGAAAGTCGTAATCTTTCAACTTCCCACGACTGGAAAAAAATTATCACAATCAACAAAGAATGTCACAACACGAAAAACAACAGACGATTGCGAGAATGCTCCTAAAGTCTCCAAAATTAATTGTTTGAACTCCAAAACTTATATTTTTATTCTATAAGACCAAAAAAATCTCCACACCCCAAAAAAAGTGTGCCTCAACCTCATGCTTTGACATGTGTCCACTATGAAATTGGCTAAGTACGGAAAGCTTACCTTATGAGGGACCTTGAAGACAAAGTTGTCGGAGCTCCAAGAGGAATTTTTGATGAAACCTTATAAGATTTTGAATCCAAATATCCTTCTGAAGATAATTGGATGGGTATCAAGATCATATTATTCTTGAAGACCATTAAAAATATCATTTTATTTTTGGACAACAAGGTGTGTTTGCTAAAAATTAGTTATGAAAATAAGTACTTGGGTCTTGAGAAAATTCTAAAAAATACCATCATGTAGGGAATGGAATCATATTTCCAATGATATATTTTGTGACCTCTAACTCATTTTGGAGCTCCTGAAATCACCTTCTAAAGCTTATGTGTAATGAAATTACTTGTATAATTCATATCATGAGTAGCAATATAACACCAAGTAACACAATATTCCGAATAATGATCTCAATATGTAATTAGAATAGCTTCGTTACTTCGAGGGGGTAACCTCCAAACCATACAATAATACTCAAATGCTCCAATGATGATAAAATCCCTATATACTATTCCCTATATCCCCTATATATACTATTCATATGTTATGGCCATAACCAAGGCCGACCTACTAAGCATGAGAAAGTATAAATGATATAATAAAATGATATGGTAAGCCACAAGTCAGCTACTCATATCCTAATACAAGCAATAGATTAAGGGCATAGCATGCCCTTCCCATTCAAATAAACATTGTTCCCAATGTTGAGAAGCTCTGGGTGCTTCATCACAGAATGTCATATCTTCCCATGTTGCATCTTCATCGTCCATATTCTTCCACTTGATCGGTATCATAATAACCCATGTCCCCAATCTTTTAGTGCGTGTTTGAAGGATGCATCCAGGTTCCAAGATGACCCTCCCTCTTCATCGAAGCTCGAGTAACATTGTTTGGGTTGATACTCTTTGTCCAATTACTTTCTTCAAGTAAGAAACATGAAAGACTAGATGTATTATGTTGGATTGTGGAAGTTCTAATTTGTATGCTACAGTACCAATCTTCTGCAATACTTGATAAGAGCCATAATACTTTGGTGAAAGTTTGTTATCCTTTTGTTTTTGTTTCAAAGACATTTGCTTATATGGTTGTAACCGCACAAAACCCAATCACCGACTTCAAAATGCCTTTCCGTGCGATGTTGATCAGCCTGTTTCTTCATGCGGTTTTGTGCCATGACCAAGTTCTCCTTGAGACTAGAGAGGACCTCTTGTTGATATTGAATGTGTTCTTCTACTGCTCTAACCCACGGTTTTCCTCTCAATGATGATGTGATGGATGGTGGATGGTACCCATAGAGTGCCAAAAAAGGAGACATTTTAGATGAAGTATGGAAGGAAGTGTTATACCACCATTCTGCAAGTGGCAACCATTGGACCCATCTTGCTTGTTTATCTGATGTAAAGCAATGAAGATATCCCTCCAAACACTTATTTACAACTTCTGTTTACCCATCAGACTAGGGATGATAAGAAGAGCTATAACCTAACTGAGTACCCAAACATGAGAATAAATCAGTCCAAAAATTACTAGTAAATATAGGGTCTCGATCACTTACTATAATCTTCGGTGTCCCATGAAGCTTCTGAACTGTGTCCATGAAGGTTATTGCTACCATGCTTGTAGCAAATGGGTGTGCAAGGCACAAAAATGAGCATATTTGGTGAGTCTATCCACCACAACCATGATGACATTTTTTCCTTCATATTTAGGCAATCTTGTGATAAAGTCCATGGAAACCTCTTCCCACCGCTGGCTAGGAATAGATAGAGGTTGTAGAAGACCTAGGGATTGAACTGTTTCACCCTTATTTTGCTGAAAAACCATGCATTCTACCACAAATTTTTGGACATCCCCTTTGAGCCCTTCCTAAGAAATATTGTTTGACTCGATGATAAGTTTTCAAGAATCCAGAGTGCCCCCCTACTAGAGAAGAATGAAGCTTAGATAGAATCCTATTTTTAAGAGTGGAGTTCTTACATAGGCATAATCTATCTTTATACCATAAAGCATCCCCTTTCAATAAAAAAATTTAGACATGCTTGGATCATTCTGGAGATGATGAATGAGGTTTTGTGTGGTTGGGTCATTTCTCCATTCGGACCTTGCCTCATCTATCCAATCTTCCTGTAATATGGATATGGCACATAACAAGGCTGCAATTGAGTCATCTTTCCGTGATAGAGCATCCACAACTACATTATCCTTCCCTTTCTTATAGATAATCTCAAAATCATATCCCAACATCTTGGAGACCCATTTTTGTTGTTCTTTAGATGATAAACACTGCTCTAAGAAGTATTTCAGACTATCATGATCTATCTTCACTTTAAAGTGTCTTCCTATGAGATATGGTCTCCATTGCTTTATTGCATGAAGTATGGCTAGCATTTCCTTCTCATAAGTCGGCTTGGAAAGATTCTTACCTTTGAATTGATGGCTCAAAAAGGTAATATGACAGCCTTCTTACATGATAATTGCCCCCATACCCACCCCTGATGCATCACATTCAACAATGAATGTTTTGGAAAAATTTGGAGTAGCCAAGACTGGAGTGGTGCACATGGCCTCCTTTAGTTTCTCGAATGCTTTGGTTGCATCCTCACTCCAATGGAAGGAATCCTTCTTTAATAAAGTTGTGAGAGGTGCAGCTATGCTTCCATAATGCCTTACAAATCTTCGGTAATAACCTGTAAGCCCCAAAAATCCTCATAGATTCTTTAGGGTTTTTGGAACCTTCCACTCCATCATGGCTTTGATCTTATTAGGATCCACTTTAACCCCTTCATGAGAGACAATGTGACCCAAATATTCAACCTCCTTGAGTCCAAAAGAACACTTAGAGGGCTTTGCATAAAGTTGATGTTGCTCAAGGGTTTCCAAAACATTATTTACATGATGCAAATGTTCCTCCCATGTTTTGCTATAAATTAATATATCATCGAAAAACACTAAGACAAACTTCCACAGGAATGACTTAAAAATAGAATTCATCAAACTTTGAAATGTAGAAGGTGCATTTGTGAGTCCAAAAGGCATTACCAGAATTCATAATGGCCTTCATGTGTTCGAAAGGTAGTTTTATGAACATCCTCATCCTTGATTCTGATTTGGTGGTATCCCGAATGAAGATCAAGCTTTGTAAAATAAACAACACCATGCAACTCATCAAGCAAATCATCAATAACAGGAATAGGAAACTTATCTTTGATTGTGTACTTATTAAGCTCCCTATAATCAGGACACATGCACCACATGTCATCTTTCTTTTGTACCATCACTACTGGAGAAGAATAAGTACTCTAACTATGGCGGATGATTCCTGCTAATAATCGAATAGCATGATCATGATCTCTCTTTGGAGGTAATCACTTTGGTATATTTTCTAATACAACAAAGTGTGCATCCAACACTACTTGCATATTTGATGGTATAATGTCCTTAGAATAATGAGCCTCTAATGAAAAGAGTTATGCCACAAATCCCTCTCTGCACCCTTTTTAGCATTTTGTGCATCTAATGAGAACTTACTATTTGTGGAGACTTTGCTCTTAAGCCTCTTAGCTCAAAAGTCCTTCCTTTAGAGTGAAATCGCATGAACAAGTCTTGGAAGTTCATCTCAATGGTTCCCAAAGTGGTAAGCCATTGAACCCCTAACACAATGTCTGCTCCTCCCATAGAAATGGCATACATGGGACTATTTAGTATGTAATCTCCCATAGAAAGCTTAATGCTATGGAATTTTCCAGAACAAGTAACATTACCTCCATCAGCAATCATTACTTGACATTCAGGAGTTGGATAAATGAAACAGTTTAGGCGCACTGCTAACTTATGATTGATAAAGTTGTGAGTACTTCCTGAATCAATCAACACTATGACCCTCTATTTTTTTAGGAATCCAACCACCTTTAGGGTTTGGGGGTGCTAATACCTGAAATTGCATGGCATTGGCTCAACCAAGACCTTTGACTCTACATCTTCATTATTCTCTTCATCTTCACTAGGCCCATCAATGTAGAACAACTTCTTTTCAGTACATTTATGTCCAGGTCCAAATTTATTGTCACAATTAAAACATAACCCTTTTTCTCTTTTTTATTTAATTTGTTGAGGTGTCAATCTAACTAGCCACAGGAGTGTTGGGGCCAAGGTGTTGTGATCTCTAGTAAAAGTGAAATGTTGTCTCCTACTTGAAAAATATTTCTCCTCTACCCTTCTTTCCATAATCATCAAATCAAAAACCTTATGAGGATTAAACATACGCACCTCATGCTCAATGTGATCCTTAAGACCCCCAAGAAATAGGTCATTTAGATTCTCTTCAGTAATATTTTCCACCCGCAGAGAAAGGTTTTGGAAGTGATGAATGTAATCCTTAACAAATCCTGTCTGCCTCAACTTTGCTAATTGGCTGAAGTAATTATCTGACACACTAGAACTATAGTGTAATTGTAACTCTTCAGTGAAGACTGTCCATGTAACATTAAGACCACTCTTCTACCTTTGAGCACATAACCATCAATACCATATGAATTGGTCAGGTTCGAGATACAAAGATGCCATGGTCACCTTTTGTCCTGATGGAATCTGATGTAGTTCAAAGAAATTCTCCATTTGGTTGATCCAATTGAGTGGATCCTTTCCATAAAACTTGCACATCTCCACTTTTGGAAACATAGTATGGGCCTGCAGAGTGCTCGTATTTGGATTGTGCACACTCGAAGATCCACTCTGGCTCATGTGTCTATTATGTTGACCTGAGGATCCACCTTGATTGACATAAGTATGATTACCCATCATATGCGTACTGAATTTTTGCATGAAATTCTCCAATATATGTCCAATCCTATCCACATCTTCTTTACTGGCCACCTTAGATTTGAGGTCACTCGGTTAAACTCGAGTTGGCTTACTTTATGGTCTGTCGAAGTAAACCCTAACCCTAAGTAATCTGTAGTTATATCTTCTGTCTCCAAATCCTCAACTACTATCTCATCCTTTTCTCGGTGTTTTACTTGGAGTGATGGGATTCCTTTTTCCCCAGTGGAAGGCCCCGCCATGATGCCCCAAAATAGTATGATGTAGGGATCACGGTCAATTTTAGGGTTTTGTATTTCGATAATAATTCGGAAAAATATAAAAAAACTTAAAGAACAAATCCCAAATAAAAAAATCTTTCCGAAAATGTAACTAATTTGAAAAATTCCACAATTTGCACCCTAGGGAGCAATTTTATGAAAAACCCTAAATTTGTAATAACGTTTGCAAACTAAATCACAAAAGTATGAAATTTTCAAGGAACCTTACTTGAAATGTTTCTCAACTCTGGTAAAAATATCTCACACCAATTCTCTCTGGTTTGCAATATATGGTAGAAACAAAAAATTAGGGTTTTTGGCCCTAATTTTGGCCCAGATCGTAGCTCTGATACCACTTGTAATGAAATTACTTGTATAATTCAGATCATGAGCAGCAATATAACAAAAAATAACACAATATTCTAGAATAATGATCTCAATATGTAATTATAATAGTTTCTCCACTTCGAGGGGGCAACCTTCAAACCATATAATAATACTCAAATGCTCCAATGATGATGAATTACTACCTACAATCCCCTATATATATTATTCATATGTTATGGCCATAACCAAGGCCGACCTACTAAGCATGAGAAATTATAAATGATATAATAAAATGATATGGTAAGCCACAAGTCAGCTACTCATATCCTAATACAAGCAATAGGTTAAGGGCGTAGCATTATGTGATTTTTAGACTGCTTTTCTCCTTCACCCTCAAAACCCACTTTCACTTTTCTTGTCCCTAGACCTTTGAAACCTTCAAAAATATTTCCTAAATCACTTGTAATATGTTCTTATCTCCTCAATACCACTTCATAATGAATTTGGGCCTTCAAATCTATCTCGGAGGGTACACACCTGTCCCAGGAAAGGCTAGAAATATCCTATCTAGGTCTCATCAAGAAACCACCTCGAGAAGCACTGCACTGGAAAAATTCCATGAACTTGTTTCCATGTTTAAAACACTTGGGAAAGGTTTTTAAAACACACGTGATTACTTGCATGATTGGGATAAGCATGATACAAGGGACAAAATTATATGGAGAAGTTCTTAGGAGGGTTTTTAGGTAAAATTTTTGACTCTAGGGTAAAGTTGTTGTGTTTTCACTTGAATTTTTCCCTTGTAAAAACACATGACAACAACTGGCTCTAACGTGGGGACATGTTCTCAAGTGAGCACAACAAGGATAGAGAAATCAATAATCCAATAATCTCAAGACATTGTGTGGACCAATGCCTTATCCATTAGGCTTACAAAATCACTAAAAAGATATACCACACAACTTCCTTTATTGAACACATACACGACAAGAAACAAACACACAAGATGAGAAAGGAAACACACAACACAAGGGAAACATGAAATGAGAAAGGAAACACATAACACCAAAAGGGAAACATCCTAAATCACTTATGTACATGTGGGGGACAACCCACTTTCATTGAAGCACAAACTTGAACTGAGGGCTTACCCGTAAATGGGTATCACCGAATGTTGTTCTTCCTCGATCCATTGATAGGTTCACTAAAGTATGAACCCCTCCTTATATTTTTAATAAATATAACATTATTTCTAGTGTAATTGATGATCCATTCATTCATTCCATCACCTCGATGCTTTGAAACACTCTTTATGTCTTCTCCTTAATTCTCAGGTTTGTTCCACTTGTTGATTTTGTGTTGTTGTCATGAAGATGATTCTTGATTATACTTGAATTATCATTTCCATACCAAGAAATTTGTTCTTCATTGTGCATATACTTCATGAACACCACTTACATGGGTTGATTCTTGGAAGATGTCTCAACAAATTTCAAATTATTACACACTTCTTGATTTTCTCTATTTTTCAATTCTTCTAAGAAGTCATTGTTATCCCAAATTCACCCTCCAGAAAATTTGGTCAAGAAAAGTCCTGCACTTAAGGAAATTATGATGAAAATCACTCGGACCCACGAGCTCACATTCCGGGATGACAAACAAGGTTGCAGAGGGACTTTACAATGGAGTGGCGAGGCTCATGAAAGATCAAACGACTCCGCATGAAGAAATTCAAGAAACATCTCTATCAAGTGAATCTGTGCCTCAAATCCAACAAAACAATTACATGTGGGCTCAGAAATATAATGATAGGGTCAGAGAAGGAGGATCAGTGTCACAAAGAAACTAGGAGCAAGAAAGAGAAGAAACAACGAAGATCTAAAGTCTTCAAGCTCAAAATAGTTCAGAATGAGTCCAAAAATCGACTAAGTATGGAGGAGGTAGTGGAGAGAGCCACGTGTTAGAATGGTGCTTCTCCAAAGTTAAATCCAAAAGGGGAAGCTCAAACAAGCGCCAAGCTTCCACGTGTCCAGAGCTCCAAAAAGTTACATGGCCATTGAAAAGTCTCTGACTCGGTGGAAGGGGCCAAGTGTCGGCCCAACACAATTCCAAATGGGAGCCCAAGGTGGAGACTCAAACTTGTGCCAGCCCTCCATGTAGAAGATGGTCAACATAGGTCAAAAGGAGGATAGGGTGAGCCTCAAAAAGGGCTAAGTATAGAAGTGCTAGCAGAGACTACCACGTGTCCAAGCGGTGCATCTCCAAGGGTAAATCCAAAAGTGGAGGCTCAAACAAGTGCCATTTCACACAGTAGTCCAAGGTACGAAAAGGTAAGAGGGAGGTCATTGAAAATTCCAAAGACCTGCGGAGGCTTCCAAGTGTCAACCCAACACTCCTTCAAAGGAAAATCTCTATTAGGGATTTTAAGAAAGCGCAGAGCCTCCATGCGTCCAGTCTCAAAAAGGGGACAGAGTCGGGTTGAATAGCCAATGCATTGTGACGAGCCGACAGAGAGTGCCAAGTGTCCAAACAAACTAGTTCTAGAGAAAAATTGAAGGGAGGTTTCCAAGCAAGTGCCAGCCCTCCATGTGTCCCATATTAAAAGGGGGCCCATTTTTCAAACTAGTTTTCCCACCTTTTTGTATGGACCCGATACAAACTTCGAAGGGGCATATCTTTCAACTCGAGGCTCGAAATATTGCAAATCTGACACCGTTGGAAAGATCTCAGCCTCATCTACACCATGGAGATCTGAAGCTTTAAGTTTGGGGAGGTTAGGTGGGAGAAAAATGGAGAAACATCTTCGAGGCATTAATGCAGGATCTATTTTTTCCAACAACCAGATCGGATTCGATCTGATCCGTCATTTCCTCCTCCTTCGAGGCACCAATAAGAAATTGATGCAGTCAAGATAGATTTGGGGGTAGATTTTGTGAAAGGCATTAATAGCGGTGGTTGAGCTTTGGACTATTTTTCCCCACTTCTCTCTCTTTCTCCTCTGTGTTGAATCTATAAAAGTAGGGTCAAACTCATTGTAAAGGGTTGACATTCTTTTGTTTTTGCAAGCTCCCCTTTCCTTCTGGAAAAGGAATTCATGGAGTTTAGACCTTCCATTTAAATTACAAATACGTTTCCTTCCTTCTAGTCATTTTTAATGCATTGTATCAATCACAGAGCAATAAAACACGTTTGTGATTGATTTTAGATCCTTTCTTGTCCCCTTTTCTCTCATCTGGTCTTTCATTATAAATCTAGTTATTTGTGCTTGATTATTGTATGTATTTTGTTGGTTTGTGTCTATCAAAAAACTAATGTTCATCATTCCTTCGGTGCATCACCTTGTAGCTTAGTTTTGATTTCTTGTATTCCTTTTATCCTTGTCTCCTTGGTAAAACTTAGATTAGGTTTAGGAATAGGTCCTCTGCAAGTTTCCATGTATGCACCTAAATAGAGGAATAGGAACCAACCTTTAATCTGGAGAGTTTTTCCATTTTCATAAAGTCCCACACTTTGGGGAAAACTCAATGTTATGTGAATCACACCAAATGAATCTGCCTTAGAAAAGTAGATCTAACGACTCATTTGGGGGTGCTATGATTTTGCACTAATAGTTTTGGCACACCCGGTGGGACAAGAGGTCTTCACTTTATTTCATCAAGTTGATGTGTTCTTGGTGGGATTCAACCTTTTAAGGCACATGCAAGCACATCTGGTGACTCCATCTGGTCAAAACCCATCCTCTAAGTTGCAGACTTTTTTCCATCCATTTCCACTCATTTTCATCCATTTTCTTCTTCCATCTCTTTCATTTTCTCCCATTCCATGAGGTTGTGCAATCATGACTTCATTCCCTTCATGGAACTCACACTTACAACAATGCAGTCCACCTCCAACGCATTTCCAAACTCCTCCAAATCAGCATTATAATCAGATCCAGGACCATTACACTTACCCATATGAGCAAGGTCAAAGTCAGTTTGGCCATGGAGCTTATCAAGAACAAGGGGACACATACAATGGTGACAACTATGTGGAGAATGTTGGTTTATTGGAGAAAATTCAAAAATGGAGGTCTGGCATGGTTCAGTCAAGGGGCATAACACAAATGAAGGCATTCAAGATTGGTTACAGGGAACCTTGTCCATGGGAAGGCCCTTTTCCAAGACATTACAACCCTCAGAGAAACTAGACTTCATGGTTGAAATGTTGCCTCAACTTACACAGTGGATTGAGGACATTGAGGCTTATGAGAAAAGTGTGAGACAACCTTGTCAATGGGTAAGTCCACCACCTCTTAGCTCTTCATTTTCTCTTCCTCAGTCTTTATCATTTCAGCATGATCAAGAGTCAAGCCCCTCAGTTGTTGCCCCAAGTGTTAGTTTCTCTTCTCCATCCCCTGATCTTCCACCTCATCTCAGTTCTTCTACCCTTTTCCCTTCCAAATAGTCATCCCCTCTAAACAAACAAGAAGTTCCACCTCCCTCCCCACCACAAACAATTGCAAAGCTGGTTGAACCCCAACCTGCCACTCCTCTTACTTTCCCAAGTCCATGTTGGGAAGATACTCAAGAATCCAATCAAGGACAACAAGAAGAGGAGCCCAACAGAAAAGAAATAATAGACAATCTGATGAGTTGGGCTACTAAATTTGGGTTTACAAAGATCCCCTTGATGGTCAAGCCAATAGAGGAGGTCAAGGTTGAAGAGCTAGTGGTGGATGAGTTTGAATTTGCAGCAGAGGAGGAGGATCATATAGTTTCAGAGGCCCCAAGTGTGGAGCAGGCTACAGGAGAACCTTTAGTTCTTCCTTCCACTTCATCCCCTTCAAGCTTTGATGTTGAAGAAGAGTTTGAGCTTGAAAACTTCATGTTTGAGGATGAAGGGAGTCATGGTGATCAAGTTGCAGATCAGAGGACACCATGGAGGAGGTTGAGCACATGCAACAGGACAACAACGAGGCAAATTATCTATCTGACTTGGAGGATTGCTTTGATGGAGAAAATCCCATGGAGATCACATCATTTTCTCTTCCATCATCCATCTTCCAAGCATATGAGCCTACTGCCATGAAGGAGGGCATTCAAGAGTAGTAGCCTATGTCTCACAACATATCTCTGGAACCAAGGTTGGAAGATATGAGTCTTCCATGTTCTTCACAAGAGAAGGAAGAAGAACAACCAGCTCCAAGCCCAGTTAAAAAGGAGCATATGGAGGTGACCAAGACAAATTCAGAGGCACTGAATCATGAGCCGTTTCAAAAAGAAAATACAGCCCCCTCTCCCATTCAACCTCTCCAAAATTATTGATCTTTTGGAGGATCCTGAACTCATTAGCTTCATGTTTGAAGATGAAGCTTCATATGGTGAAGATAACGAAGATTTTAAGATCACCATGCAAAAGGGAGAGACCTTGTTATAGCAGGACAGTAAAGAGTTTGATTTCCTACCAGACTCAAAAGAATGTTTTGATAAGAGGGAGCCAGTTGAAATTGCAATATTTTCTCCCCCATCATTCATTCTTCAATCACAAGAACTCTACTTTGCCATGGAAGAGAGCGTGCAAGCACAACCTCAGTTTACAACATGCCTCCTGAATCAAAGTTGGAAGATTTTGATCTTCCAAAAGTCACACCTACTATAGAGGAAGAGAAAGAGTATGAGGCTATCATTCCTCCCACACCATCCATCCATGAGGGTCAACAAGAAGGCTCCATTCTTGGAGTTAGAGTTCAGAACCATGGGTAGATTCAAAGGACCATACCTTGCCCAATCAGATATTTGGCTTCATTGGAGCCAAGGGAGAAGCCAAAACCAGTCATGCCTACTTTAGGGCATGAGGATGAGTATCAAAGCACCAAGGGTCACCATCAACACCTCCAAGAGTCCAATGCAAATCAGCTTGAGGAGGTATTTTCCATTAATGTTGATACCTTGCTGATATGGGTGGAGGATCGGCTTAAAGTCAATTTTTCACTCATACAGAAGCCATATTTAGTGTCAAATCATTTGCATGGCTACCTCTCTTGAGAAAGGGAAGCTACTTCTCCCTACGCCTATAGCAGGCTTTGTTTAGCCCCTTTTCTCTCTGGTTAGTTTAGGAGTAGGAGTAGACTTTGTTTCCAGTAGAAGAAGTGCTTGTGCACACTCTACATGTCTCATTTGAGGCATGTATGATTTTTTCTTTGTACATAAGTTTTGTTTGTATTGCTCTAAAGCTACTGAGGCTAGGCCCTTCACTATTCATGGCAGGAGACTCATAGTTTCCTGTAATGGTTGTAAATTTCAAAATAAAACAAATGTAGAGAAACTAAATAATGTTTTCAAGACAACCCATTTAGAGACAGATAAAGCCCCGGTCAAAGCAATTTTCTACTCTCAGAAACCATCGTTTCAAGATTTCTTATGAAAATTGAGAGTGTGAATAGTCGGGCTCATGAATCAGAGGTAGGATCAATATCAGACCATCGTTCTCGACTCCATGCCCAACGGATATGACAAGGTAATTGGTATTTTCATCTAGCAGGCAGATGTCCCCGTGAGTCACCAAATTGTTATCCCAAATTCGCCCCAAAATTTGGTCAAGACAAGTCCTACACTTAAGGAAATTATGAAGAAAACAACTTAGACCCATGAGCTCACATTCCAAGATGACAAACAAGGTTGCAGAGGGACTTTACAATGGAGTGGCGGGGCTTGCGAAAGATCAAATGACCCCGTGCAAGAAGAAATTCAAGAAATGACTCTATCGAGTGAATCCATGCCTCAAATCCAACAAACAAATTACATGTGGGCTCAAAATAGAATAGCAAGGTCAGAGAAGGAGGAGCAACATCACAAAGAAACCAGGAGCAAGAAAGAGAAGAAACGGCGAAGATCCAAAGTCTTCGGGCTCAAAATAGTTTAGAACGAGTCCAAAAATCGACTAAGTATGGAGGAGGTAGCGGAGAGAGAGCCACGTGTCGAATGGCACTTCTCCAAAGTTGAATCCAAAAGGGGAAGCTCAAATGAGCACAGGCTTCCACACATCCAGAGCTCCAAAAATTTACACGCTATTGATTGAAAAGTCTTTGACTCGGCGGAAGGGGCCAAGTGTTGGCCCAACGCAATTCCAAATGGGAGCCCAAGGTGAGACTCAAACTTGCGCCACCCTCCATGTAGTAGATGGTCAACATAGGTCAAAAGGTGGATAAGGTGAGCCTCAAAAAGGGCTAAGTATAGAAGTGTTGGTGGAGACTGCCACGTGTCCAAGCGACGCATCTCCAAGGGTAAATCCAAAAGCGGAGGCTCAAACAAGCACCAGCTTCGCCACGTAGTCCAAGGTCCGAAAAGGTAAGAGGGAGGTTGTTGAAAATTCCAAAGACCTACGAGGCTTCCAAGTGTCAACCCGATGCTCCTTCAAAGGAAATCTTGATCGGGACTTTTAAGCGAGCGCGGAGCCTCCACACATCTAGTCTAAAAAAGGGGACAAGTCGGGTTGAATAGCTAATGCATTGTGACGAGCGGAAGAGAGTGCCAAGTGTCCAAATGGCGCTAGTTCTAGAGTAGAATTGAAGGGAGGTTTCCAAGAAAGTGCCAACCCTCCACGTGTCCCATATTAAAAGGGGGCCATTTTTTGAACTAGTTTTCCCGCCTTTTTGTACGGACTCGATATAAACTTTGAAGGGGCATATCTTTCGACTCAGGGCTCAAAATATTGCAAATCTGACACCGTTGGAAAGATCTCGGCCTCGTCTACACCATGGAGATCTAAAGCTTTAAGTTTGGGGAGGTTAGGTGGGAGAAAAATGGAGAAACGTCTTCGAGGTATTAATGCAGATCTATTTTTCCAACAACCAGATCGGATTCGATCTGATCCATCATTTCCTCCTCCTTCAGGCATCGAATAAGAAATTAATGTAGTCAAAACAGATTTGGGGGTAGATTTTTTTAAAGGAATTAATAGTGGTGGTTGAGCTTGAACTGTTTTCCCCACTTCTCTCTCTTTCTCCCTCTCGTGTTGAATCTATAAAAGCAGGGTCGAGAACTCATTGTAAAGGGTTGGACATTCTTTTGTTTTTGTAGGCTCCCCTTTCCTTTTGGTAAAGGAATTCATGGAGTTCAAACCTTCCATTTAAATTGCAAATATGTTTCCTTCCTTCTGGTTATTTTAATGCATTGTATCAATCTGCAGAGCAATAAAACACGTTTGTGATTGATTTTAGATCCTTTCTTGTCCCCTTTGCTCTCATCTAGTCTTTCATTATAAATCTGGTTATCTGTGCTTGATTATTGTATGCATTTTTTTGGTTTGTGTCTATCAGCAAAACTAATGTTCATCATTCCTTCGGTGCATCACCTTGTAGCTTAGTTTTGATTTCTTGTATTCCTTTTATCCATGTCTCCTTGGTAAAACTTAGATTAGGTTTAGGAATAGGTCCTCTGTAAGTTTCCACATATGCACCTAAACAAAGGAATAGGAACCAACCTTTAATCTGAGAGTTTTTTCCATTTGTAAATTCCCACACTTTGGGGAAAAACTCAATGTTATGTGAATCACACCAAATGAATCTGCCTTAGAAAAGCATATCTAACGACTCATTTGGGGGTGCTATGATTTTGTACTAACAAACATCTTTCACATGATCCGATATTTCTCCATATGCTACCTTATACAACATGGCACATGCATTACCTCATCCTCTTGGAAAGATAATGAGCTATATATTGGGCATACAACATGGAAATTTTCATCTTCTTCGCCTTTTCCATTTTGGGCATCATGCTCCATTTTGTTGAGGACATCATTTTCTTGGGAAAAATGAACACTTAAAGGTTGAATTCTATTGAGAATGTTTTTATTTTGAAAAAAATCTCCTTACGATCAAACAACACTCCATTTCTCAATTTTTTGTTGATAATGTTTCCATTCTCATGAAAATGACATGAGCACAACATTGGAGTTGAAATGTTGTTGTTGTTGCTTTCCCATTCTTGGTCACCAAGAACCAAGAAATCCATTTTCGTGATGAAATCATCATCTCCTTGAGTATTTTCAAGTTCAAGAGGTGGAAACATGTTGCCATTCTTGCATTTCTTGTCATCTTCTTCCAATGAGAAAGAGAATATTTCAAGTTCACCAACATACTCATCACATGGAAACTCATATTGAGCCTCAAGAACATGATCAAAAATATTGAAGTTACCTATCAAGAAATTATTGAGAATCATTCCTTCTTCTTGATCTACATTTCTCTTTACTTCAATATTGCTTTGTTGCAAATCAAGGATCTCATCACCGTCATTAGCATCCAAAGTGGAACAACTTCATTTATACTCTCATCCCATGAGAAGTACACCTTCTCAAACTCTAATTTCATCAACTCATCATTATGTTCTTTGATTGGATCTATGATGCTTGGGAATTCTTCCACCAACATGGGCAACTCTCCAAAGTCATGAAAAAGTTATAAGATTTGGAATTTTGACACGGGATGCCTTTTGTTGGGTTATCTAGTTTTTGAACAATATACTACATCTTCCTAATGGGAAGAAGTTTCTTTGCTTTTCCATTGACCGAATAGTGGCATGTGACCAATCAAGTTATATACCTCCACCGACATCTCAACACAAATTTCAGCCCAACAACATGTCGTATGAGGCGGGCATGTCTGCTACAAGTATTCTCATTTTGATTTTGTTGTAAGGGAAATATTCCAATGTTATCTCGGCATCCTTAATCTGACCTATAAGGGGAAATTTTTTCACTTCCATGGAAAGGAAATAGCCTAGTGTAGGGGAAAGGGAAAGGCTGAGGGCTTTATCAAATTTTGCAGGCATGACATTATTTGAGGCACCGAGTTAATGATGTAATTTTTTATCTTATACATGTTGGATAATAAGGCAATGTAGAAAGTTTCTATTTTCCTAAAGGTGGAGGGAATTGAGGCAATACACGAGGTGGTTCTTTGGTGGTGGTATCTTTAAGACGTGAACAAAGCTACTTTTTTGATATGTTGAATAAATTTCTCAAGTTGCTTGGGATGAGTTCTCAAGTACTCAAATTTGGAAATTTGGACTTTTGATTTTTGAAATGGTCAATGATATCAAAGGATGAAGAGGTGGTAGGAAAATCAAGAATTTTGAAGCTTTGACATGGATTTTCTTAGGATTTGTAGAAATTGATTTTTCAAGGGAAGTTAAAGGAGACTTACTTAAAGAGGTAGAAGGATTCTTGACAAGAGTGATCTCATGCTTCTTCTCACTAGCCACTGCAAGTGGAATTTGATGATCCTCCTTTCATTGTTGTTTTTCTTAGAGTCGTCATTTGAGGATTCAATTTCTTAGCTTGGGAAGCAGAAGAAGATCCTTATTTCTCCTTTTATGATTGAGTGAACATCGCATATAAGTAACTATCTGTGGATTCTTCACCATCAAGTGTGCATTCACAAAATATGATCCAAGCACATTCTTATTCTCCTTCATTTTCAAATTTTGATTCAAAAATTTCTTCTTTTTCATCTTCATTGATCTCGCATATTGCATTAATTGGAGGATCCTCCAAGGAAATCCTTCAAGATGCTCCTATGATTTGGCTCTAGTTTGAATAAGGTGCTCATTGAGAAACTTCCTTTTTTAGCATTTTCAATTCATTTTCCAACTTCTACAACATTGGATCAATTCTCTCATCTTTAGAACCCTGGGACCTATCCTTCATTGAAGGATTATTTATCTTTCCTGACAAGATGAGGTCATCTTCTACCTCAATCGTAATTTCTTGAGTGTTATCCAAATATCTTGGTTGAACTCTCTGCAAGAAAGAAACTTACTTCGAGTAATTGAGCATTCACAAAGAACATCTTCAAGTTATCTACAGTGGGAAGAGAAACAACGGGAATTTTATTGATCAGCTTGTTGAATTTTTCCACAAATTCTCTCATGGACTCTTGTGGCTCTTTCTTCATTTGAGTAAGTTAAGAAAGGAGGGTATGAGCATCTTTAGCGGTCTTGAATATTTCTTCAAACTTATTTTTCATACCACCCCAATCAGTGATTGAGCGTGAAGGAAAATAGTAGAACTAGTCTATCGTGGCATCTTGCAATGTTTCCATGAATAACCGCACTGCAACATATTCATGTTTCACTCCAAGGATGCCACAGATGTGATGAAGGCTATGATATGATCATTAGGAAATTTCTTTCCATCTCCATAGAATTTTGGGAAATTCTTTCTTGATCCTTATGGAAGCTCATGGAGTGGTGGAGCCAAAGCCAACGGACCAATGTTTTGTCCCCATGGTACAGGTGCTTGTGTTGTCATTTCTTCCTCCTCTCTTTCTTCTTCTAGTTCCTCTCTTTATTCTTCTTCTCTTGGGAATTAAAAATTCAAAGGTGGGTGAAAGATAGGATAATTTGTAGGAGTGTCGGTAGGAGTTTGAATAGGGTTACCAGGGGTACTACTTGATGAATCAGATGGGGATGAATCTTGAGAGAAGTATTATGGATTATCTTTGACTCGCTCTTGTTGATTTTGCAAAGCTTCAAAAGAAAATTCAATGATTCCTCTCAACCTATTTAGTCTGGTATATATTATTTTAGTAAGGTTTTCTCAAGAGGTTTGCAAAAATGATTTTTGATCATTCACGAATTTTATTTTATTTTTGTATTTTGCAGAGATCTATACAGTACACAAGGGAAGATCTCTACCTAGTGGAATCATAAAAAAACTATTGGTGAAATAATTTGTCATATGGAAAATTATGTGTTTCCACCAATACTCACGGGGCTATGCCCCTCATTCTTGTGTATGGGGAGGCTCCCATTATTAAATTTAATTATCCTAATTATATCTAACTATTTTGGGGTGGCCAAATAGATCAAGGATCACATAGGCACACTTCACTAAACCTATGGAAAAGTGATTGTATGGGGTACAAGGGAGGAAATTGCAATGATGAGGGATAAAGGAGAGGAATTAGGAGATGGGAGGTTATCGTTGTGATTATGAAATTTCATATTTCACACCTAATAACCGGAGTGGTTCAACATTCAATTGGAGGAAATATTAAAGGTAGGCTACTAGCAAGACCAACAAACCACAGACACATAATTCTTTAGGTTCATCAATCAAGGACACCAAGTTCCTTCTTGGTTGTTTAAGATCACTATGCTTTAAAATTTTCCAAAAAAAAAGAGTAGAGGAAAACATGAGAAAAGAAATGGAAGAATGTAGCTTTTATTCCTTGTGTTGGTGATACAAAGTTCAACATCCAAACAATTCACAATTTCTACAAAGTAGAAATCTTCAAAATCTAGGATCCTTTGGAATGGAGAAGCCATCCCAATTTATAGCCTTGTGAATTGACCTTTCATCTCCCCCACATGACTCTTCATGTTCCTATTCCACTTATGACCTTTCAATTTCCCCTAGAAGAGACAAATTTAGTATCTCTCTTATAATTTTGAGAGAATACTTTTACAAATTACAAATATTGTCACTTAAGTGAATATGAAAAAATACAATGATTGTGTACAACGAAGAATTAGAAGAAAGGGGGAGAAGAATAAAAGGGAAGGGGATTGATTGAAATTATTGAATAATCTCCTTCTAATGAAGAAATTTTTGAGGATGATCACAATCTCCTCATTTTGCTTAATGCATAGATACATTTGGATGTTGAATGAGTGTTTAGAAACATTGTTGAAAGATCCCCTGATGTGAGTTCAAGATGACTATAGGCATTACTCATAATGATCCTCTTGATGCTTCTTTCCTATCTGGAGGATCATGAATGTCATGAATTCATATTAATACACTGTAGACACCTATAATTACGCCCAAGCAATTTAAATACTTAAATTGTGCTAATTATCTCCTTTCTTGCAAATTGACGACATATCGTCAAAAGTGCTCATATTCCCTCTTATTGTTGTTAATTAATTACAATACGCTAATTGATTAAGTCGCCTATCCAACTAATATCTTGATTAACGACCTTCCGTTAATTATTCACCTCTTCTATCTAGATTAATTAATTATTATTAATTAATTAGCCTTCCCCTTCATTTAACC
Organism: Taxus wallichiana var. yunnanensis; assembly: GCA_018340775.1. Classification (NCBI taxonomy): domain Eukaryota; kingdom Viridiplantae; phylum Streptophyta; class Pinopsida; order Cupressales; family Taxaceae; genus Taxus; species Taxus wallichiana. The sequence continues at coordinate 141,672,675 of CM031240.1, read as the reverse complement.
AATAAATCAATATTTAATTGATTTAATCCCCTTCTAATAGCCTAAATCGTACTAATATTCCTCTAATTAGCTTCTATAAGCTTACATCTACCTATTAGTTAATCACCTTTGATTAATTAAAACACCCCCAACTCCCATGACTTGCTAAGCATAAATTAAACCCTTCTAAAGTAAGGTTACCTTTTATAAAGAAAACTTATCCATTCCTAATCATGTTTTACCTTTATCCCACATGCAAAGGGATGAAGTGTTTCCTTTATCCATTAGGCTATATAAGGAGCCCTCCTTCTACCTTTATACCTACACCTAAACTTCTTAAGAAAGCAAATGCAAAGCATATAGCAAAATAGACTAAGAGCTTTCCTTTTTTCTTTTCTTGAGAGTTCATCATCTTGAAGAGTTAAGCCTCTTTCTTAAGTGCTTAGGTCATATGGGAGGTGTCAAAAGGGTCTTATAGCCCAACTTTGACTAGCCCTCATTCCTAGTATCTTGGAACATCAAGGACAACCATTTTTGATAGCCATGGAGCCTACCTAGGTTCCTTCATTTATATGTTGTTAGAGAATAGAGGATTTGTAGATGTTTAAACATTGTTAGGTTCAAAGTTTTGTATTAATGAATGTTTAGCATCTAACCCTTGTTCAATTCTTATCATGATGGTGCTTAATATGTTGTTTGATTCTTGTTAATTAAGACTATTTAGGTGTTAGTCTTTTACTCACATTTAGCATTAGTTTAAAAACAACACATGCACACACATGAATTACTATTTTTATCCATGGCTCACCATCAACACATGTTATTTTTAGTAAGTGCACCACATGTTTCTTCGATTGCGAACGAAAAAGGTATTGAAATTATGGGTTTTACTCTAGGATTCGATGCTCAATTTTGGATTATTTATTCATCTAAAAAAGTAGGAAAATGTATTTTTCATCAAAGGGGCAGAATACTAATAAAAATTAGTCATCCATATCTCAAAAAATCGGCCACTTCATCGTGTAAAAACTAGTTTCAATGAAACTAAATTTTTCAACCTTCCCTCTGAATTTTAGATGATTTTGCTTGAAGGATCTTTGGGAAATCGATATTTCCTTCAAGTGGGGAAGAATGATAATGAAAAATTCAGTCTTCCATATCCCTAAAAAATAAGGACTTCATGGAACGAAAACTACTTCATGCAAAACTAGATTTTTCATGGGATCGTTTCCTCCAATTTTCATGTAATTATGCCTATTGGAACCTCGGGAAGTGAAGATGAGCCTTGATGCCCTTTCGCTTTTGTATCATGAAAAAAATTAATGGATTCATTGAGCTTCATGTATCACATACATGCTTGCAATGAGAAAAATTATCTCAAGCCCTTGGTACGATCATTTTCTTGGTTCATCAGTAGTGAGAAAAACTTTGTTTTTTGCAATCAAGGATGCCTCGGAACAACTTTAGCAGTATGGTCGTGTTTCTCTGAAAAATTTGCAAGTTTAATGGAGGTTTTGCAGTAGAATTCATGGACCCATGGAGAAAATATGAAGTGGAAATGAGGTATATCAAATTTTTATATCTTCTCGATGACACTTTTCATTCACGGAAAGAGAGGAAGAAGTAACACTAAGGTAAAAGACTTAGTAAAATTTTAGGTTTTCCTCCAACTTGGCATGGGGTGGAGATTTTTTCCCAACTTTCACAAAGGGTGGGACAGGATGGGGTAGAAAAAGGCACTGGATGTGAGCATGAAAAATGGCAAGGTTTGATTGCTTGGTGGATGAGAGAGGAAAAGCTGAAAAGCAGCTTAACACACAGGGGCTAAGACTAGGTCACATGAAGAACCATGAAAAGAGCGGTGGTAGGTTAGAAATTTTTGTCCCAAATGTCTCAAAGGGATGGGATATATGGAGCATAAAAATTTACCTTCACCCCTGGGCCGACAAGTGGCAAGTTGTGGTTCGACAAGGTGGAGAGTGGAAAGGGCTTAAAAATGCACTACAGAGCTAGTTTAATGTCATATGGAGGTCCAAGGGCCGTAAAATCATGGAGTGGATATTTTTTCCCAACCATCCCAAAGGGATGGGATAGTTGGGACACAAAAATTCACCTCGGCCTCATGTTGATATGTGTCCATTGTGAAATTGGCTAAGTATGGAAAGTTTACATTGGGAGGGACCTTGAAGACGAAGTTGTCAGAGCTCCAGGAGGACGTTTTTTATGAACCATTATATTATTTTGACTCCCACAAGCCTTTTGAAGAAAACGGGATGGTTCTTAAGATCTGCTTTCGGCTCGAAACCCCTTAAAATAGCCTTTTTCTAGACAGCAGGGGTGTTTCGCCAAAAATGAGATGTGGAAAGAAGCATCTAGGTCATAAGAAAAATATGAAAATACCATAATGTAGGTGAGAAAATAATGAAATTATGTTTCCAATGATATCCTTTTTTACCTATAACTCATTATGGACCTTCCAAATCACCTTCTGCAAGCTCATGGAATTTTTTAGACTATTTCCTCCACCCTCAAAACCCCACTTTCACTTTTCTTGTCCCTAAACCTTTGAAACCTTCAAAAATATTTCCTAAATCACTTGATCTATGTTATTATCTCCTCAATACCACTTCCCGATGAATTTGTGCCTTCAACTCAATCCCGGAGGGTGCACACTTGTCCCGAAAAGGCTAGAAATAGCCTTTCTGGGAGTCTCTTGAAGAAATCATCTCGAGAAACACCGCACCGAAAGAATTACGTGAACTTGTTTCCATGTTTCAAACACTTGGGAAAGGTTTTTAAAATGCACATGAGTACTTAAAGATTGGGATAGGCATGACACATAATGGGGGAAAACTGATCTAGAGAAGTGCTTAGGAGGGTTTTTAGCCAAAGCATTTTGACACTAGGGTAAAGTTGTCAAGTTTTCACCTGAATTTTTCCCTTACAAAAACACACAATAACACATGTGTTGATGCTTAAATTAACACCATATGAAACATCATTGAATTTTGACGTTCAATGTTACATGTGAAAAAATAGGTGACAGTCTAGAAATTATATCGTTGTCTCTTAACATTGAAAATTTAATATACACATCAAAATTCAAGATATAAATACATGGTTGAATTAAGATTATCAAGTAATGAGATTTTCTCTCTTTTTCTTTTTTCGTACCACTAATATGCTTCATTGGATTTTTCATTTGTAGTATTTTTTTTGTGTGACATTTTGATTTTGTATTTTAATATTTTTTGTAGCATGATTTTTCATGTGACATTTTGTTTTATAACTAAGGTTTGTTCCTAAAATCATTAATTATAATGATAATAACATACTTTAGAACTTATATTATAATTCAAAAGGATGGTAAATAAATTAAAGGCTAAAATAAATTTAAAAATGCAAAAAGAAATATATAACAAAAGATTTTTTTACTTAAATTTTTTAGTAGTTAACTTTAAGAGTATGAAATAATCAATGAACACCTCTTGCTCTATTTATGTACAAGATCTTAGTTCCCACTAATGCAAAGTTTACAATCGTATGGAAAATGAGTTCCAAGTGTACGCTAAAATTCCAATTTGCTTACATAGTGCCAATGTGTAAGAGAATAACACCCTATGCAATCTATGGTTATAAAAATCAAAGAAAAATAATTAGAAATTGAAATAAGGATATATTTTAAAAGAAACATAGTTGAGAACCAAAATAAAATTATGTTTGTATTTTATCAATTTAAGATATTAAAATGTTTCTATTTTATTATGCCAAAGGCATACTCCAAATTAGAAAAGGGAGGGCAAGCTCTTGGTTCTCGACACGCTGAATATATATCATATGCAAAATCGATTCTAAATTGCACACAAAATCGACGGTCTAAATCACACTCTCTTATTTTTATTCAAAACCCATACATGTTGAAACGATCAATTTCAGGAAAGGTATTAAGGTAGGTATTAATTAAAATGTGGAAAGTTCGTGATTCCCGAACAATCTTCATGTCGTCACTTGCATCTTATAGTCTCCACACATAAAATATTTTCCACTTCGAAGTTAAACGATTGTGATGATTAAATGCTCGTGTCATGCAGAGAAGTTTTCAAACAAGTTACTTATAGTTACTGGTATTTGGGAAGTCACTCTTCCCAAAGAAAGGTATTTTCTAAGATGAATTCCCATTGAATTTGACCCCGTAATTGTTTAACATATTATATGCAAAACTCCGTTGAAGGCTATAAAATAAAATCTACAAATGTTTGCCCAAAATTGATGTCCGAATATGCATTATCTTTAAAGCTAGATATAATTTCAAAATTTCTTTATCTTTACATTTTACTTTACGTAAATTAAAGAATGGAGGTGGACTCAGTGATCAGCTAGGATGAGAAATAATCTCTAACATGGAAAATATCAGGGTTGTGACTAACAATTTCCATGAAGATAACAAACTTGGAGAGAGAGGATTTGGGCATGTTGCCAATGATCAATTTGATGATGCTCAAAATTAGCCTATCAAGCAATTTTATTTGCTGACAAGCATTAATTTTTAGACGAGATAAAATATGAAAAGGAAACGTTAACAACAAAGGTGTGATGTGAACAAAAAGCATCAACACTATAGGGATGAAAGTTGTCATGAAAAGGATGGCTTCGGTTGTAGTAGGTCGTGTTTTCTTCCGTGTTTTGAGTTGGGCATTTCCACATATATACACAAAATATGTTGTATAAGTGAGATGCACCACCCAAATTTGATACATAAAGTACATATCATCAGCGATAATGTATGCACCACTTTTGTTGCTACACCTTCTCCACTCTCCATGCCTAGACAATTTTCTCTTTTGGAGCACAGTTGTAGTCTTCATATGACCACCTATGACACCTTCCCCGCTCTCAACCTCTTGTTACGGCAACAGAGCACCATACGATCCTTTTTAGATAAGAGATTCTGATCCATTGGACCTCCCGCTTCAATGTGGGTTTTTCGTCAATATTATTAGAGGAGTCTACGAATGAACCCGAGTTAGAGCTTCCCTAAATGATTCCTCCATGAAATCCAACAAGCAATTAAGATAAAAACATGTTAAAATAACATTATTTCCATTGACATCCTTTGCATGCTTCACCAAGGAAGCTTTCTTATATGAATATACCAAAGGAGAACTCATTTTTTATAGTAGACAAAATTTTCCCAATAAGAGCAGGACATAAATGGATATTTGTGAGTGTTGCAAATACCGAAATGAAGGAAGAAGCTCCTTCAGCATTGGGGTTCCTACTGATGGATCTCAATCTTCCACATCCTCTCACGAATATTTAAATTAAACGAATGTATGCTGTGAACAATATTTGATATGCCTTCTGATGATTTTTCTTCCTAGAAATATACAAGAAATGTTATATTCCACTTTTAATATAAAAATGTTCCTACCTATGTCGATGGTGGTTATTGATAGTATTTGGGCACATTTTTCCTACCACATGGATGTTGTCGTCCATTTGCGATAGGTGTCTCTTATGGGGGTAGTTTGGAAGATTTTTTTAATTACATAGATTGGCCACAAAATCTTCATTATCCTAAGTTGAGGCACACAAGTGACAATTATGATTAAATCAAGGTTTTGTCAGAAATTACCATTCACTTACTTTAAATTCCATTCATTATGGTCTTCACGGACCTCATTAGACCACATATTTAGATGATATAGTTCAAATGTTTAAGGTGATTTTCCTTAGTCCCTTCAATTAATAAAATAGTTTAATTAATTTATCATCAATGTTGAAATTTTTAATATGTTTTCTTTTAAGAAAATAATATTGATCCGATTTTCGTATTTTTTAAGATCAAGATGATAAAGTGGAGCTTAGATAACAAATATTATCAGGGTAGGAACACTTTGATTCGTGGAGCATGTGTGAGACATGCATATAGTTAATTCTCGCCTTTTCCTTTTCATCTTTTCATTCATGTCTTCAACTTATCTAACAAATTAAATTCCATCCAATCGAAAATCTTGACCTCGTAAAAAAAAAATAAAAAAAAAAAAACCCCATATTTTCCATATTTTCTCATATTTTTCTATTTCTTTCAATTGTGTAAATCCCAGTTGTTGGTGCCCCTGAACTAACGTAAAAGTTAATGGTGTTGAATGAATGACCCCTCTATATAGCTAAAATAGATATGCTACAACATTATTTTTAAGCTCAAAACTATTTTTTATTAAGTTGACTCATGTTGCTCAATACTTATTTCATCATATCCATGCACCTCCCCTGAAATATTCTCTCCTTTTCTTCTCAATATGGAAAACATTTTGATCAAACCTTCTAGAGATATGTCAAAATAACTTCCCCAATTTGTCATCTTTCAAAAAAAAACTAAACGAACCCATCAAAGTTAGAATATTAACAAGTGTCACGATTCTCCCTATGTTGCAAATAAGTTGCCCTTTGTGAAAAAACTATGCAAAAAATTAGATTGTACAAGCAAACACCAACACTTATGTGTGTGTGTGTGTGTGTGTGTGTTTTTAATGAATTATCCACAAACAATATTACATGATATTGTTGTTAAAATTGTAATGTTTACAAGTAATTATGTTGATAGTTGTTTGTCTAAATTACGAACAAATTAACGACCTACACACTTCACCCCCTTTCTATTTCAAATGATTGACAAAAAGATCACATTGCTCAGGTCCCTAGTTGTAAGAAAGAAGAGTTTCGTAAAATAGTTCCCCCATTATTTTTCCCACCAGTTCTCCTCCCTTAATCCCCTTCTTAATCTCCTCTCCTCCTCCAATATTTCAATTCCTCAAATTTTACTTCTTCTACACATCCCTTCGACATTTCCATCTCACATTTCGCGCGCGCTTGCTAGTTATATGTGTGTGTCAACCGTGACGGTCATAAATAAAGTGTCGAGAACACAAGCTTCGAATGGTAAGGCGCTCACTTGGGCACCTTTTACTATTGCTACGTGGCGAGTCCATACTTATACCACGTGGCAGTTCTCTCCGATGAAACTAAAAGATATCAATAATACATCATTATCCACGTGCCTTTACCTATTAAACACGTGATCAAAATTCAGGAATATTTTACGCCACGCATGCACGGTTACCGCATTGCATGTTTGCCATGTCAGCTTTTGCTTTCCTTTCAAATACGTCGATTAGAATCCACGTTTCCTCTGGAGAAGCAAACCCGTCGACAGAAGAAATAAATTCCGCGTGTCGAAATGAATTTCTCAATTTGACAGCATTCGGATATGGCTTTTCACCATCGCCTCAACAGGGGAAACGCCTGCCATTCCAACACCGCCATTGTCATCGATAATGTTCTGTTCGTGGTGACGATCGTCGTGTTCGCGGTGGTTATGCTCATCGCCGCCGTCAAAATCTTTGTAATCTGTTTGAGTCGGCGGCGGCGGCGCTACCAGCAGGGCGACTCCATCGAAAAACCAGACGTAGAAAGTTTCCCTGTATTTGTTTACGAGTCTGAGAATTTCAAGCAGAGGGGGCTCGATTGCGCGGTTTGTTTGTGTGAATTCGAAGAGAACGAAAAGGGAAGAATGCTGCCCGCCTGTAATCACAGTTTTCACAGGGATTGCATTGACATGTGGTTGCACTCGCATTGGACTTGCCCTCTCTGTCGAACCGCCGTTCGACCGATCACAATGTTTCCTGTCGATCACATAATTATGCTCATGTAGCAAACTCATCTAAGATTTTTTTGGCATAGACATGCCTGGTGGGATTTGAGTCTAGATTAATTAGCTTTGTAAATACTGTGAAAAATACGAATTTCAGATGTTTTCATTGTACTTAGCTTCAATTGTATAAATGAAAGGAATACAAATTTGTGAAAAATAATATGTTATTGGATAAGGTTTAAAGGCAAAATAAATTTAAAACTAAAATAGTAGAATTTTTTTATTGTAATACATTTATTAAATATTAGAAAGAAGGAAAATGTTGTTATTTGATTGACTCCAAATCCTTGATGGTCTTTGCTATATTCAATCGTGGCTTGATTTGGTTTATATTTTCAGCAAATGCAATAAGTCCATTCTGTCTCCTAAATATTTCACTCCTGTGCACATTTTCAACAATATCCTCCAAACCTACGCTTTCTAATTGACATCTCGTAGATATGTTGTAATAAGGCTTGGCTTTGGTTTGTCTGTGCACTTAACACTCCAACTTTTCCTTTTAAATGTTCGAGGACCTTTTGTGGAAACATTTTTTTGTTGTATTTGTATCTCACGAGACTAATCTTTCTTGAGCACCTACACATGTCACAAAACTTCCCATTGAATTATCTACTGGTGGTATGGTTATCATTGTTGTGTTCCTCTTCCTTATATTTTGAGATGATTCATAATTTAGTTTTTAAGTAACATTCGAACCTCCCACCATAAATGACTTGAACTATGTGTATGATATTAAAGATCTTTTGGATTTTTTTACACCCATATCTCACGAGGTTAATCTTCCTTGAGGACTTGCACATAAAACTATACTTCCCACAAGTGGTACATAGGTGGTAGGGTTATCACATTCCATTTCTCCACCTTATATTTGGAGATTATTCCTAAGTTTAGTTTGTGACATAACAAAGTCAAACCTTCCACCACAAATGACTTAATCTATGTGTATGTTATTAATTATTTCAAAATAAATTGTTGGCTTACACTTCTAAAATTTGTAATATATGAAAAATCCACACTTCCTTCGAATATTTTTCCTTGATAACTAAAACTCAAAGTTAATCATGTTCCCTTATCAATATGTGGGGGTCCTTGTGGCATCCCTTGATTTGGCTACCTCCTCATGGTGTGCATAGAAGTTTATAAATTATAATTAAATAAGAATGAAACTACCTCTTTCCCTTCAAAGATAATTTCATAGCCGCAATTCTTGTTCACCCCTGTTCTTCCATCTATTCCTTTGATTCTCGAGATCTACCTTGTCACAAACTTCGTTGCAACTATGCTACCCTTTATTTGGCTCATATATATAAGAGCGCAAATCAATATTCTAGCTTCTTGTGGAAGGTATATGTAAATGCTAACTTTTTAATAAATAGCTATGCATATCTCCTTTCACCAAAACATCCACAACATAAGTCCAAATCTCATATGTTCATTTAGGGTTTGTTTATTCCTCTCGAAATTCCTTATATGTCCCATAATACATAGGATTTTAACCACATTTATATGTGCTATGGAAGTTATTTTTCATGAAACCATTCTTCCACATATTCTAACATGATCTAAAACACCATTGCCATGAGATATCTCCATTTGTCAACCAATTTTTTCTTGGAAATGGAACCAAAAATTTGGGCTATTTAATGTGTCTCCTACGTATTTCGTTGGTTGTACATGCTTAATAAATAATAAACCCTTTCTCTAACATGTCACATATATGCGTAATAGTTAGGTGGTCTCTAGAGGTGTAAAGAGGTTAATGAGCCCTTATTAAAATAAGAGATTTCAAAATTATACTTAATAATTGAACCGTAAAACCAATAGTTTCAAGCATCATAGAGAATAATTAAGCATTTGATATCTATTAGAATAATCATGCAATTTAATCATCTAGCATCATACACAAGATTCTTTGTACACAACTTCCATCATAAAACAATATTTCTTCATTAGTTTTATTCTCTCTTAAACATGATGGGTTCATACATGCACGCGATCTTCAACATTGGTTACATGACACATGTAATCCTAAAGATTTATAATTGGTCTTATTCCTAAAAGTGAGGTGGAATCCATTAGGATTTGCAAATGTCTAAAATTGTTGAGCATGCCACATTAATCGCTAACTTCATCTCCATGATTTGTAGATTTAGAAAGTTGGCCCTAACTAGAACGCACTAATCTGTGGGTCTCATGCTCTACACCAATCACAAAATCAAAATGAATAAATATATTTTTTTATTAAATTGCTGATTGGTGCAAAACATAGGACCCGCCAGGTTTGTGTGTGCTAGATAAGAATTGTCAATTTAAAACACTAGTGTTATTAGATAAGAACAAGGCATTTTATTTCCTACACATATATCATGCACATACTTGTTTTCTCTTCGTCACGTGCATCTTATATTTGTACAACTTTTTGTGGAACATCATAATGTGCTTGTTGATATTTATTCAAAATTTAAGATAATTACCCTACACAAAAGATTGAGGCCATCTCTATATTATAAAAGGTAGTGCACCATTCATCAAAACCATGTTGTATCTGAAATATTGCTGCAAGCTTCACCATGAAGAGAAACTTATAAGAATAAAAAAATTCATTTTTAATTTTTAACATATACACAAAAGGAGGTGAATCGTATATCTAATAATATCAAGTAATATGGTAATACTTAAATTCGGAAGAGACTAAGTTAGCCCTGTGTTAGGGCGGTCAACATTTAGCTCGTGACCATTCTTTAACCAAAAATAATGAAAATGGACTCCAACCAAGTAAAAAGAGATCAAGCCTTTGAAATTCGATCTGACGGAGACGTGAACGGCACTTGGTCACAGTTTGACATTTAGAGGTCGCTTTGTCAAGTGGGAAGAGTTGCGTTTCCAGGTGGGAACTGCGAAGATTTACGTGTTGTCCAGGAAATTTTCTGGGTGATTGATAAGATATTTTAAAGCGGCAAAGTTTTTTTATCAATGAGCACGGGTGCAAGTCTTGAATTGACCGGATACATATCCTGCGATTTGGTTAAATTTATAGTTGCTACGTGTGAGTTTACCACAGATACAGTCACACCATGGGGCGGTGGTTTTAAATAAATTTCACAGTGACCCGTTATCCAAAGAGATTGTGAAGATCATTTTTAGTGACATCGCCACTAAAAACGAACAAGTGGACTGGATTACGTTTTATGTGTTTTTTAAGTAGTTTCAAGGCGGTAGACTCCTCTATAACTTGAAATTCATCTCTGCCGGTCAGTTATGGCCAACGTTTCGAATCTCACTACGGAGTGTTTCGAATCTCACTATTGAATTTATTTTCTGGAGTGTTCTTACTGAATCCTTTTTCAGGCAGTGTTTCGAATCTCACTATTGAATCCTTTTTCCGGGCGTGTTTCCAATCTCATTACTGAATCCAGCTTCAAGAGGCATTTTGAATTTCACAACTGAATTCATCTCCAGGGAATGTTTGGAATCTCACTACAGAATCCATCTTCAAGGAGTGTTTCTAATCTCACTACTAAATCCGTCTTCAGGGAGTGTTTCGAATCTCACAATCCTTTTTCAGGGTGTGTTTCGAATCACTCTGCTGAATCCATTTTCAGGGAGTGATCGTTTCGAATCTCACTACTGAATCCATCTTCAGCAAGCGTTTCGAATCTCACTACTGAATCCATCTTCAGTCTTCAGGGAATTAATATATAGAACAATTGTGACAAATCTATAACATGGGTTCGCGCCATCTCCTAAACGGAAATGAGGATCACAATTCGAAGAACAGAGTTTCATCCACCTTTCTAGATAATATGCTGTTTGGAGTGTGTGTGGGTCTGTTCACGGTGGTTCTTCTCATGGCCGTCTTCACCATTTTTACAATCTGCTGTCATCGACTACACCGTCGTCGTCGACTGCAATTTGTAGTTGACCAGGAGACTCCGTCCGCGTTCGTGCAATCCCGCTTGAGAAATCTGTCGTAGAAAGTTTCCCCGTGTTTGTGTATCGATCTCAGTCTAAGAATTTCAAGCAGCAAGCGATTGATTGCGCGGTTTGTATGAGCGAATTTGAGGAGGGGGAGAAGGGGAGAACGCTGCCTGGTTGTAACCACAGTTTCCATGTCGACTGCATCGACATGTGGTTCGGTTCACATTCGACATGTCCTCTCTGTCGAGCCGCCGCCCGATCATCCGACCTACCGTTGGCCGTTAATCACGTCGGCGGCGGCGTAGAGACGTGATGTCGAATTGAAACTAGTTATATGTAAATTATTATAGCCCCACAAAAGAAGGCCTCACAAATGTTATCATTTTAATTGAATTTCTTTCCTTTCATATTCTATTATCCGTTATACTAATCTCGAAAGTGGTTTTCCATTAGAAGTGCACTCATACTAACCACATTAAATTTACAAAATGAACGAAATGAAATGAATAAAAATCAATGGATCAATATTCTAGGAGTGTATAAAAATTTAAATGATTTAAATCTGTGACAAATAAAATAGGTGTTTAAGTGTTTGAGAGTGACACATGCTTGATTATAATTTAAGGGATACTTGTTAGAAATAAACACTGTAAAATCTTGACTAAAATGTTACTACTTTTTTATTGGCAAGATAAAATTATTGTAATTATGGTTTTGTCAATTGTTAGATATGGTTACATGATTTTGTTTGTCTGTTTCAAGGTTTTGAAAATATTGCTCGCTTTTCTAAAATTTGCTACAAGTAATTAAGAAATTGTTTTCCTTTAAACCCTATATAACTACAACACCTTACAAAATTGAAAAAAATGGAAGGAACAAATACAAGCATGTGGAATCCCTCCATTATTGTAAGACTCATAATTTAGAACAATTTGGAAAACAACACACCAAAAATGATGTAGTTCAACAGCTTAGTCTAGAATAATGTAAGTGGCCTAACCCTTATCACTATCAATGCTCTAATCAATATAATAAGTAAATGCTAAATACGTTCTTGAATTTTATTTTTGGTGCGGGGTCTCTTTAAATAAATAAATTCCTTACTTTTACAACTTCAACGAATTCTCCGAGTGTATACTTCAGTGTCCTAAATAGCGTAATGCACTTATGTATTTATTAAAAAAAAAATGAATTAAAATTTGTATCCTATTAGGTGTATGCCAACACACAATGGGTGAGAAAAGAGGACAAAAAGTCCAAAAACTTCAAAGGGGCCCAAAAGAATTGTAAAAAGGCTCAAAAATAGGTGGCCGAAACCATCACAATACTACTCTGTATGAATCCTAGAAAAGAAATAAAACAAGTGAAGAGAGAAAACTAGAGGATGGGAAAAGAAACATAGTCAAACAAAAAAAAATGAAAAACAATAATATACTATGGGAATATGTCCAAAGTTGAATAACATGTACCAATAAGAGCCTTATTATGGATCAATAATTAATAAACACACAAACATATAAGCACTATAGAAAATAACTAATCTCATACAAAAATAGTTGTCTACATAATACCCCACTTTAATTTGTGTGTATATACATATCAACATAAAATAATTAAGTGGATACATAGAAGCCACCTCAACATAAGGAAACCTATTAAAAGTTCTCGATCAAAATCGAAATGATACTGAGCTGAAAATTAAAAGGATAGGCGAACATTTAATATTCATAGTGGAAGGGTGGGAATATTTGGAACTAACATCCATTATCTTGTGTTAGGGATATGGAAACAAGCGCCTCTAAAAACATACAAAGTGAACATGTACAAGTAAATCTATATATATATATATATATCAAAGAATTTTTGAAATCTACGAAAAGAGAATAGGAATGAAAATACTTGATTATGTTTAAAATTTGTGAATGCCCCTTTAAAATTAAAATATCTTAATTTTTGCTAAATCTAAATATATGTGTCTCAAGGTGAAACCAAATAATATATGTTATGTATTTATTGGATGGAAAACGACATGATTTCTATCATGTGAGGGAGCAAGGGAGTGTCCTAGAGTCTTGGATTCCAAAGGTAAAATAAAAATAATGTAAAGGAAAAATAATTTTAGAAGACATAGTCTTCTACATGAAATCAAGAAAATGAGTAGAAGAATTTAAAAAGCAAAAACAATAAACAAAAGACATAACCTGGGGGATCCCTACTTACCTATTACTTTATAAGAAGTATGTGCATGTAAAGGAATGGTGCCCCCATAATTATGTTGTCATAATGTAAAAGGTAACATAGTTTTTGGGATGGGATTATTTATCAAACTAAATAAGGGGAAAAGGCCTGAAATAAATCATGAAATATATATATATATATATATATATATATATATATATATATATATATATATTAAAACTAATATCAAATGAGTGGTGAAGAAAAATTAAAAAGATGAAGTTAGGACAAATAAATTAGTAAAAGGTGTTATTAATCATAAATTCAAGTGAAAAATATGATGAAGCTAAGTAGGGAAAGAGTGTTATCAAAAAATAAAAGAAAAACTAGAAAATATAGATTCACTAAAATCATATATTGAATGTAGGAGTAAAGGAAATAATCATATAAATAAGGCTAAGACATAAATCTAAAGAGATAATACAATAATGAAAGAGAATCTATGTCTAAAATAAATATTGCATCAACCAAAAAAAGTTGTCAATCAGTGCACACATTTTTGTGACTTTTGGACTTGCTAACATTATTGTGCACATCAGTGTGATCATACAAGATAGAAAACATCCCCAAAGGTACAAAATATTAGAAACATCATGTCCATGAGGTTTCATTTACAAGACAAAGATAATCATGTTATGTAACCGTTGGTGTGGTTTCAACCACCCAAACCTTTTTATAACTTCCATTTTGCATGAAGTTGTTTTACCCAAATGGAAGGTAAAAATAAAGTAATGACCACTGAATGAATTTTTGAAATTTGTTCAATGTTTTCAAGATGCTTTGGAATTTGAAAAGATCTTGAAAGATGTTAGAGGTAGTTAGGAAAGTTATGAGAGGATCAACTAAAGTATGTAATGAGGAACAAGGGAAGAGAAAGGTAGAAATGGGGACTCTAGTTATGAACTTTCTAGATGGGTATTGTCCAATAACATAATATAATTGAATTTAGTGCATTGAGGGAATATAATATTGTGTCCACTATCTTTATGTTGTACTTAAATAATGCAAGTGTATATAGCCTCTAAGTAATATATGCATTAATGACTCAATATTCTAGTTTCAAGTATGAATTGTTTAGTGCATGTCCACTTGAGAGAGAGAGAGAGTCTAGGTTATGAGGAAAGGATGCCATTCACATAACCAACCTCTAACCCAATCTAAATCATTTGGTATTCGAGTAAGGTCAGTGTCTTTCTTTGTTGAGTGTGTCAAGTTTTAATGGGTTTGTTGTAGATGTGACAAGTAGAAACAACACATAAAGGAGGAATAACAACATGAGTTGTAGACTTGGAATAAATATTGATAGGAAAATAAAACTATATTAGATGTTATGGAGATTTCACAATGCGAGAGAAGTTGTAGCATATGTAAGTGAAGACAAAGAAGAAACATGTCGATTATATTGAATATAGTTTATGAACACGAGGATAAATTATTGAATAACATTTCCAAGATGGGAGGAAAATATGAGGTTGGGCACCCCTAGTTAAGTAATTGACAATGTCTTTTGGGCCTTTTCTTTTGTCTTGTTATACTTTTATTGACCTTAACATACACCCTATAACCCTATCATATTTGACTGATTTATCTTTTATGGCCTCGAGATAGCACCCATTTAGGACAGAAATCACACAGTGCTCATCCTCCCTTCCTTAGGGTGCTCTCCCGATCCTCTCTAGTATTTTCTCACTCTTTTGGGTCTCTTTTACTTCTTGGGCATCTTTTACACTTTTGGGTTGGCCTTCCAGTTTGTCAATTATGAAATTCAAACAAGGGAATCATATATATACATAGTTATAGCTCTCAAATAAGGGCCAAGCACTAGCATTATCTACTATCACCTAAGCTTGCATCCAAAGGCACAAAAGAGCATTAAAATCATCCATCTAGCACATCATCAAGGGACAAGGGTTACATCACTTCTACATACACAACATAGGAGGGGAAGTTCATTCTATTCCATCTCACACATTCTATACATTTGCTATATTCTAGATCTATCCCTATCATTGTGCAACTTGCACAAGGGCATCCTAGGCATCATTACACACACATTCACACAAAACTACATGGAGTCTAAAATGTAGTGCAACTTTGGTACTAAGTTCACTCTTCGGGTGACCATCAGGGGTCATTCGACTCCACATTCTACATTATTTATTTTTAGATTTGATGTGGTTTATGGGTATGTGTAGCTAGGTATCTATTTTGTAGGTTACAGTGTGAACAACGACATTGGAGTGAAATCTAGAGAGTGAAAAATAGAGATCAACAACAAAGCTCCTCCTACACAAAAAATATCAAACTTGAGAGCATCTGGGTGGACACTAGCACCCAGATTTAGTCACTAGCACCCTAGGCGCTCCTGTCCTCCCGTGGGTGCTTCTGTCTACACATTTTTGAGTCTCAGAACCTCCAATGAGCCTTGAAGACACTTTCTCCATTTTGTTTCATCTATTCACCTACCCAGATCACTTCTAGATTGTCAAAAATCAACTAAGTCACTCTCTCTCTCTCTCTTGCTTAGGGTTTCATATTATTTACATGCTTTTTGCTTGTCCATTTATTGTATTTTATCATTTGTATATCATACACTATAGTAGTTACTCTAAATTAGATTTAATTCAATTTATATTAAATCATTTGGTGAACCCACTCTCGAACCCTACCTTCCTTTAAAGTCTTATTTTTATGCCCATCACCCATAGTGGTCGTTTTGGTCCCTTTTTGAGCATTGAGATTCCTCCATCTATTGTAAGTTCTCTAAATCAATGGTTAAATCTTCTAATCCTTTTCTTAACTCAAACAACGTTCCTCTTGAAAATATTGAAACTTCTGATGAAACAATCATATGATGAGGACACTAACATTGATCAAGAATAGTTAGACAAGCTCACTAATTTTTTTCTTTTTACTTTACGACACCCCTACATATATTCCACATGTCCTAAATGTCTACTCACTGCAAAACATGCTCAAGATGTTTCCTCTCACCCTCTTCATGGGTTCCTCCTCGGCCATCATGGCCTCCACACCACCCTCCACTATTCCTATTTCTATAGCTACAACTACCACTCCTCTCCCTCCTCCCAATACTTCCCACACACAACCTAGTTCCTCTTTAAGCACTCATGACCTAGCTTCTTTATACCAGGATCTACAAATCCAAATCTACCAATTACAACAAGTTACTTCACATTCCTCTCCATCTCTAGATTCCTCATTACTCCTTCATATCCCTTTTGCACCCACCATATCCTCTTATCCACTTCCTCCTCCCAACTTCATTACACCTAAATCTTCCCACCTTCAATGGCCATGGTGACCCTCGGAGAACATCTTCTCTTTTCATGTGGCATGTCTTGACTATGCAGATGACCTTACATTATTGGCTAAATTATTTCCTAAAGTTTACAAGATTATGCTTATGATGGTTTTATGATCTACCTATTCATTCGGTAACCTCCTTTACATCATTATCTCGATGCTTTCCTTTCTCACTTTTCTATCAATATCGGCACCAAGATATCTTATGCACAACTTTCTCAAATCAAACAAGGATCAAATGAGCATCTAGTTGACTATGTTTTACTGCTATAAGAACAATCTTGCTAAGATGACCAATGTACTAGCTGATTCTAATTGCAAGATCTCTTTATTCAAAGTCTCTTACCTCCACTTCAAGAGAGTGTTATCTTTGAGACTTCTCCCTCCTTTGATCAATTATGTCATACACTCAAATTGTGAAAAGCAAAAAATTATCTATGGGAAAATTGAAATATTATGATACTTCATCCTCATCCTCTAAATAGGTTTCAAGATAAATCTACCTTCAAACCATCTCCTAAGCCCACTAAAGCTAAGGCCATTGTTAATGTTGTTTCTACACCTAACAAGCTTCAATTGCAACCCACGAGGTGTACTTTTACTAAACTACCTTACGCACCTCGGCTTCTATTACCACAACTTATCGAAAAATCTTATTACTCTTCCCACCACTCAATCTCAGATCCTTCTCACCCATGGGCCATAACTACGATGAAAATGCATGTTGTGACTACCACCAATGCATTGGGCATTCTACTGATCATTTAAAAGCTTAAACATCTAATTCAAGATCTTATTGATAATAATGCAATCGAGCTCCTAAGCCATCTACTTCCAAACCAATCAATGATAATCAAAAGCTAAAAATATTCAATGACCCTTTACCAAAGCATGACAAGAAAGCTATAATGATTCTTCTGTAAAACCATACATATCATGTTGTGCCTCCTCCTTCATCGGGGCCTCTTGAATTTCTTTTGTTTTATTATGATGTACCACCACTAGTCATCACATTCTCATGGATCATGATTATCATGCTACATTTCTTCTTTATTCATTGCATATCAATGCTTCTATTGGTACTATACCATCAACAATACTATGGTCTATCCATCGATCACTTACCAATGCATGCTCCATGGCACTTCTTTTAGCTATCAAATGTCCAACCTCTCTAATCACATTTCTAGTTCCTAATTCTTATGGTCATGTCATTCTTCCCATCATAGTTGGGTCTCTTACCATCTTTACACCATTCTTTGTTACCTCTAAAATCATGTAGGTTGTGACATGCTCTTAGGTCTTCCTTGGCTCTGCACGCTACCCCAAGCCATCCCTTCCATGCATCACTTGTGTCTTAAGTTCATCCATAACAAACAAGTTATCACCATCAAAGGTATTCCACCATGTACACCATTACCTCAGCCCACTCTTTTGATATCTATGCACCATTCATGACATCTAGGCCTCCTACACCTCTCAAGTCTAAAGCTACTTTTGCACCTAGCTCTCCTATTCACACATGACCTACATCATGACCTTTCATCCTCATCGGTCCATTAGTCCACCCCATCGGCCTAAGTCCCCTACTTGGGAAGCCCCTTCTCTCAAGTGTTCTCCACCTTCTTTCTCCACATTGGTCTCATTCACATGCACATAGTTATTCTCCTACACCACCAATCCTAGATCATGGTCACATGCCTTTGTCTCCTCGGATATCGGGTGGGGGCCCTCACCCTTCACTATCATTAGATAGTCTTCTATCCATCACACACTTGGGGGGCATCACACTTTCTCCCCCCTTCCATCACTATCATTTTCTCTCTAGTCTACTACTACTTCACTTCACTTTCATGTCTAATCTTTCTAAACACTCTTACACCTTTACACACACACTTTATCATTGTACACATCTATTACACACTTGATGCATTATGATGATCATCTACTCTCTAGTGTTACTCTCATGGTTCACACTTGATTATTGAGGGTCCAATTCTTAAATGAACCTCACATCATCTACACTTCACACTTCATCTCATACTTCATGATACATTTTCATAGATACATCTATTCTAGCATCTACTCTCACACACATCACTCATTTCCCAATGACACTCTTCTTTATGGTTCATTCTTCATTTCTTGACTCATTGAGGGATCATTTCTTCATAAATGAACCTCATCTCATACACATCCATTTGGGGGAAATTCTTGATTTCTCCTCCTCATCTTCACATCTTACAAACTCATCTCCCTCACATCTCATCACATCTTGCATCACACTCACACAACATTTTCATATCTTGGTTGGTTGCATTTACTCTTGTTAGCTTATTCTACTTACATGTTACACTTTTGTTTCCTATGCTAGATGGATTCTTAGTATGTCATTATCTTTTTCTATATACACATGTGCATTCACTTGGTATCTTGAGGTGAATGTAAGACCTTTCATATATTCATACACGATGCATGATGCTCTGACATACTCTTTACCAATCCCACCGAGGCTTGGGGGCATCTACTTTTTACTATTATACTTACACATCACAGTTCTATTATCATTTTATTACTTATTTCTATTACTTCACTTACTTTTTACTTTTCATTGATATATACATGCTTTTGACATACTATTTATCTTTCTAACATGCTAATGGGTGCTTCATGTGTAGCATTTTCCTCTTACATGATCAATACAACCATGGTTATCTATCACTTTTCTTTTTTTATTATTTGTTATTGTTTGTGGGCTATGCCCTATGTCTTGTTGATCATTGTATGCTTTTTTCACTTTTTGGCCCTGATTGTCTTGTGACATTGTGAGTGATGTCCCATGTATGAAACCCACTTTTTGGTCCATCTTGTCTTCCTAGTTTTTTGTTACATTGTCTTCTATTGCATGCTAGCTTTTTTACTAACACTTGTTTACTAGCCTCTTTTTGTTTGCATGTGCCTTGGTTTCTACCATGCACATCCCCTACCCCTATAGGTATCCACTTTCAAATATGCATATCAATTCAGGTCCTCTCCTTTGGACCACATTCTCCTACAATCATCATGCACCCCAAATGAGGGGGCATCTATTGGGTGAAAAATCACCCCTACAAATAGCTCGACTCATAGCTTTATAAAAACAACACAACACAATATAAAATCAACACAGAACATAGTTACATATTGGCCCAAATCAGACTTGGGTCCAAAACATAGAGCAAACACTAGCCTAGTCAGACATGATAGTAGTGGTGGGTGCTTGTGTCCCCCTGGGGTGCTTAATGTCTCTGGGGAAAAAAATCAATTTCTCAATTCAACACAATTTACAGCAATTTTCATATCAGTTCTCTAGTAGCATACACTTGCCTCCATTTACAAAATTCATCTATCAGTTACATTTCAATTTACAATCAAACAATCGAAAAAATCAGGAACAAATGAAAAATCAGGGATGTACCATCTATAGTGGTGCTTATTTTGGGAAGAAGCATCATGGAAGGAGAGAAAAAATAGACCTCTCTCCCCAACACTCTTCTCTTGCATGAGATCACCCAAAAAAACTTTCTTTGGCATGAGATCACCCAAAAAACTCACTTTGGCATGAGATCACCCAAAAAAACTCACTCTTGGCATGAGATCACCCAAAAACCTCACCATCGACATTCAAATCCAAAATCCAACAACTCCAAAAAAACAAGACAATTTCTATCTCATACTCTCTTACATATCAGTGCACACTTTCCTTTTACACACTTTTACACTTTTACTTACTTATACATGTATTACTCTTTGATTTTTCATATACAAACTTTGACTACTTTCTCTCTTCTTTTGCAGGTTTGTCCTTAATATGCAAACAAGAAGCAACTCATCATCAAGCACAAGCTCCAACAACACACACTACTACACATACACTTCACCCCTAGGGTCTACTTCCCTTTCCTAGTCTCCACGCTTCACATTGCGATCACTTCACACTTCACTTGTCCACTCGACACGCTATCAACTACACTCTTCTCTATAGGATCACAAGGTACGCATCTTCTATCTACTTTATGCTATATCGAGTATTCACTCAACAACATAAAGTGGGGGAAATGTAGACACAAAATCTATGCACTTGGGTACATTTCTAGGTCCTAGAGCATACTAATATATACATGATTCCTAAGCAAGAAAACTAGTAATTGACAATGTCTTTTGGGCCTTTTGTTTTCTCTTATACTTTTATTGACCTTACACACCCTACAACCTTGTCGGTATTTGATTGATTTATCTTTTATGGCCTCGGACACTAGTGCCCATTTAGGACACTAGTGCCTAGGCACTCATGTCCCTCTTGGGTGCTCCTAACCCTCTCTATCCTTTTCTCACTCTTTTGGGTCTCTTTTACTTCTTGGGCATCTTTTACACTTTTGGGTCAGCCTTCCAGTTGTCAATTACAAAATTCAAACAAGGGAATCATATATATACATAGTTATAGCTCTCAAATAAGGGGCCAAGCACTAGCATTATCTATTATCACCTAAGCTTGCATCCAAAGGCACAAGAGCATTATAAGCATCCATCTAGCACATCCATACAAGGGACAAGGGTTGCATCACTCTACATACACAACATAGGAGGGGAAGTTCATTCTATTCCATCTCACACATTTTATATACATTTTCTATATTCTAGATCTATCTCATATCATCATGTAACTTACACAAGGGCATCCTAGGGCATCATTACACACATTCATTCACAAAAACTACATGGAGTCTAAAATGTAGTGCAACACTTGGTACTAAGTTCACTCTTCGGGTGACCATTCGGGGTCAATCCGACTCCCATTCTACATCTTTATTTTTAGGTTTGATGTGGTTTGTGGGTATGTGTAGCTAGGTATCTATTTTTTAGGTTACATGTGTGAATAATGATATTGGAACAAATCTAGAATGAAAAACAAAGATCAACAATGAAAGCTCCTCCTGCACATAAAAGATCAAAACTTGAGCATCTTGGTGGACACTAGCACCCATATTCACTCACTAGCACCTTGGTGCTCATGTCCTTGTGGGCGCTTATGTCATGCACATTTCTAGGTCTCATAACCTCAATGAGAGCCTTGAACACTCTTTTGCTTTCATTCTATTTTTCAGCTATTCACCTACCCAGATCATCTCCAGATTTTGTAAAATCAGCTAAGTCACCTTCTTCTCTCTCTTAGGGTTTCATATTATTGCATGTTTTTTGTTTGTCCATTTACTAGTATTTTATCACTTGTATATCATACAATTTCAAAGTGCCTACACTATTTATCAATATCCAACACTATTCATCATTATTCCCATCTCGATAAATTTTATAAATACATCATTACCACCAAACTTAAGATATAGAATTTCATTAGGATAACATTATTATGCCCATGGTTCCCTAGATTTTGATCAAAATTTCTTGATTTCCTAATATAATATTTTTCTTCCTTTCTTGCATTTTGTTTAGTGTTGTAGGTTATCAAGAGTAGAATATGTATTTCACCCATGGATGTGACTATGACAACTTCAAATCAACCAACACACAATAAATAATCATCCACAAGTAACCCCTCACCATGACTTGGTCCCCTCTGTGCCCCTACACAAATTACTATTTAATTTATTTTCAATTTTGTATTGCATGTATTACATGTTCTTATTTCAATCTTGAAAAGGCTTGGTATATGAGTAGGCAGTCACCTAGACAGAAAAAACTAGCATTTTCCTTTAGTGTGTTATTTGCATATTTAGATTCGATTTGGAGATTTTAACGTAATTTATTCATTTTAATAACCTCATGAATTCCCTCACTTATTCAATGACAACAACATAAGTCTATTTTATTAGTAAGTTGATTTATTGGATATATCTAACACATTCTACAAAGTGGCTCAATATGCGAGCATACATATTTGTGACCATTATGGGTGATCTTGGAATTAGAAATAACTATGGTATTCTATTTTTCTTATTGTTTGAGTTGACATGTTGTCTTCAAATTAAAATTTTCTTGCAATGGTTCCTACAAACACCTTGAGCCATTTATTATATCTAAATTTTTATCAATGTGTTTACATTACTTCTAACCCATCCCGTTTGATCCAAAATAGGTCAAAACCTCAAAATAACTTGTAAAAAATTACATAGTTTGTAACTTTTTAGTGCATTTTGGGGATTAACCGTTGTTTTATATTCTTCATCCAAGCTTTTATGTAGCCTCATTTTTTTAATGCCAACGTTGATACATTTACCAATCATACATGCATCCATTAGATTGATTATACAACATCCATGATCATGTGAGCTTATTAAGATATGAAAAATCATCCACAAGAGCAAGAAAGTAAAGTACTCAACACAAGAACACCATATGTAAGTGGGAAACCCTCATGGGGAAGAAAACCCACTTGAAACTATGCTTATATTACTCAAATCAAAATTAATTTAGTGTAGCACCAACTACACAAGGAGCACCAACCCTTGATTTAGTGAGGCACCAACCCCACAAGGAGCACCAACCTAGTTTAGTAGAGCACCAACCCTACAAGGAGCACCAACCCCTAATTTAGTGAAGCACCCACTCCACAAGGAGGATACAACCCCTAAAGATGACCAAGAACCAACTCAACCACCTAAATATGTTTTATCTCTGATAATGTTCTGCCACAACTGATGGAGATCACAATTTCAACTCACAAACCCTAGCTCATACCTAGGTCATCAAACTTGCTCTTTCTTCTTCTTTCTTTGCTCTATCCTCTTGATCTCATGATATCTGATTTTCCTCAACCTATCATTATCTTTCTCAGTATTCAAAACATGCTCTCATACCTACAAAATATCTCTCTCTAGGTCACACACCTTCCCTCCAAGAGCACTAGTTCAAAAATGAACCAAACAAGCACTTAAATATGCTTTTCTTCTTCCAAACCTAAAAGAGGTCAGTTCCTCATGATAATTATGACCCATAAATATATATTAAATTCAAAATTTTTTAATTACAACAGTTATATTTGACCCATATAGGTCAGCCTAGCCAAAAACCTCATTACATGTGCCAAAAATGGCTCAAAACCCCATGGGCACAATCTTAAAATTGCCCTAACATGAGTACCATACTTTTTCATGACCCATGAACCCTTATACATGATTAAAATATCATAAAAAAACATTCATACATGTTCACAATTAATATCAACCAATCAAATTATTTCATTTATTGGGCCCAGTTTCCTTTATAATTTCAAAACAATGTTTCCTTCACCCTTCAACACCCTGAAACTTCATAATGCCACCAAATGACTTCTAATAAACCAAAACATGCCATGTGACCACTAAAATAAATTTAATAACCTTTATAACACTTCTAAGCATGTTATAAGTCATGAAACATCTTTTACTTCAAACCACAACAAGATTTGCCTTCACCAAATCAACCTACCAAAAAAGTTATTTCCAAAGGTTAGCTCATAAAATCAAATACATGCATTAAAGACCTAAAAATGTATTCATTGGATGTAAAATTAATCCCTCTTCACTTCCAGTAATAGGAAGCATCACCCAATCCATCTCATGCTTCAAACAACATCAAACTTCACACAAAATAGATCTTGTCTTAACTACCAAAAACCTTCTTACTAAAATAATTCCATGGAAACCCTATCAAATCACCTCATCATGAGGAAATAAATATATCACTATAAATATATCTGAATATAATTTCAACACAACTTTAATCATCTCAAAATTCCACCTGTAGCTCAAGTTATGGCCAAAACACTGGAACCTCCTCTATATTTGAGATCCCAAAACTACCCTTTGACCAGTCAACCTATTTGGACCTCAAAACACCATCATGAAAATGCATGAAATTTCTTGAAACCTCCATGGAAATCAATAAAAACTCCAATAATCATGCACATCAATTTTTATGCTACTCCTTTGGACCATCTTGTCCTAAAACCTTCTTCTTCATAAACTGTCTATTTTTAGGTGGGGCCCACATATCACCATGACCTCAACCATACATTTTTGGAAATATTGAGGAGTCCTCTACAACATAAAATCATCAAATTTTCACTTTTAATAAAAATTGGGTCATTATACTTTATCTTTTTTTCAAAATGCTCCTAGCTAGGGTTTAACTAGGGTTTTAGACCTCTTTACCTTCTTAACATTCGTTCATAAAAACATGTGATGAATAAAATGACCTCATTATTATTTTTTTGAAACCTTATAAAATCACCTTATAAGCATCCCTAAAATCCAAAATTTCCCATGCAAATCACATGATTCACAATGAGCATCTGAAGTTGCACTTCGAGCTGGAATTTGCATTAATTTTCACCCTGTCTCACAAAAACAATCATATCTTGACAAAATTCACATCATGGGACCTAAATTTTTTGAGAGAACTATGACTCATCCCTCTAACATCTCAAATCATCATAATATCAATTCCATGGCTCAATATCTCCATTCACTAAGACTTACCTATGTTTACATGCTAGATCCTCATAGTAGAAACTAGGGTCAACTAAAATAATGCAATAACTAAACAAGAAACCTCTGAAAATGACCCAAACATACCTCATATTCCATGATACACCTGATATCATGCTTCCATGAGCTCATATGGCTCCAAACCACACTTTGTCACACCTCCAAGTTATCATACCTACTCCCAATGAGCACCTGTAACATGGAGAACCACTGTACCTACACTATGCCACTATTGTGAGTGCTCAAGAACCCTCAAATCATGTTATTCATCATGTCAACATGCTTCCCAAGTAACCAAGAAGCTCACACTATCGCTAAGCAACACCTCCTAGGCACCTGTATGGGCTTGTTAAAGCAAGCATGCATCATTGAATCCCACTGTAACAAGCTTGATAAACATTTGAACCATCATGTTAGCACCATCAAACAACATCATGAATCATCCTAAAACATCACTTTGTCATTAATGTGGTTTTTCATCAATGACAAAACCTATTAGGCCTACATGCAACAATCTCCCCTTTGTCATTGATGGAAAACACCCTAAACTTCTCCCCCTTTTTACATTAATGACAAAGGCATACCTATAACTCACCTTATTCACCTTCTTCAGCTTCATACCTTCATGATTTGGTTGGAAACATCCACCAAAGGTCTCAAACAAGCTCCATTTCTTTATTTTTCACAAAATTGATTTTGCCTTCATTTTAGGCATGCAAACAACAAGCTCCCCTTGGAAGAACACTTCCTACATCTGAACATCATCAATAAAGCATGAAATAAACAATTTCTCACCTCGTAAGAGGCTAAAACATCATTTCATCCATCCTCTAGGCATGCAAAACAAGCAACTTTTCTTCTCTAACCTTTTTTGCCTTCTTGAACACTGTAGTAGATCATCAATCTAAGTCAACAATCATCATGAATATGCCAACAATGTCATGTAAAGCCATAAATCTCATCATTATCCTTTCTTTGAAAAATATTCATCTTTTCTAGGCATAAATTGCATGTTTCAATATCATTCTTGACTTCAAACTAACTCAAGTAGTCATATCCCTAAACAAGACCTCTTAGTGCAATTTAGACATTTTTGAAAAACTTCACAACATGCTCTCAACAATGCTCAGACCTGAATTTTAGAAAAAATCACTCTTTATGGATCCCTCTAATCATAGCTCCCAACAAAATATTGAAAACACATAAATTGAGATCATGCCTTATTTCTATGACTTGAGGATGAATTCATTACTTTTCCCCTATCCCAAAGGACTATCTCAGAGTTATGAACCTTCATTCATATTATGATACCCTTCAAGATCATATGACATCTTCTAAGAATCATTCATACCTTGTATTATAAGACACTTGCTTATCTAAATTATTTCCTCCTAAGACTCACCATGTTACAGCTTATCATACCTTCAACGAGCTAGACAAGCCATCAATGCTCTTGTAATTCCACAAATACATTCTTTACTACAACTACTAGATCATGATACATACCTTAAGTCCACTTTACATACATTTGTCTTGTTTCAAAAATTACAAGATCTCAAGATATTAAGGAAAATCTCTTAAAATTAGGGCCTATTCAAGCATACATTTCTTAGCTAAGACAAATATTTTTAGAGGCAAAACAAACCCACTATAATCATGCATTGTAGCACTTTTCTCTTTGACCCTCGTAAAACTTAAAATTCTTTTGGAGCAACTTATACTTCTTCAAAAAACATTCTCAAACATATCAATCATCATTTCACAAAACTGAACTTCCATTTTCAATCTTCAAGAGCTATATATTAAGCTGACATTAAAAACTTCATTCAAACCTTAACCAAGTTACATAGCCTATTGTGAATCCACTTGCTTCATCCTTGAATGTCATTTATTTCTTCACCTCTAATCATTGGCTTAATGAGTACTATAAGAAGATCTCTTTCATCATGCAATTTTTCAAACTCTAGACCCTCTATAGTTTGTTATTTTGCACATTCTTCATTGAGATTCACACCTTCAATCTATTTTCATTCAGAATAAAAAGTCTCAACCACACTCATATGTTGTCCCATACATTTTATGATCACAATGATGAAAAGATATTGAACCTTTTCCATGCTTGTAAGAACTACTAGATCTCAAACTCATTCAATGATTTCTTGCAACTCTAGACCAACACTTATTTTCAAAGAACAATGTCACACTTCAAGAGCTAACACTACTTTACCTAACTTCTCCAAAAGTCATTTAGGATGATACAAGGCTTATTCATCACATTTCATACTTTTTTAACTTCATTACATTGCTCTTCCTCCTTATATCATTCTACCATTAGCTAGGGAGTTTTTACAGTGATTAACACATTCTCAAGTCCTTACAAACTATCACACACATTAAAAAAATAGGTTATCCTTCAGAATCATTACATTTACATAATCATACTTTATACTAGAAATTGTTCTCACACCACAAACTCTTAGATACACACTTGTGTCACCTCTAGAGTAGCTTTAACAATACTTCTACTAATGAGTCCATCTAGTAACCTCCTATAAACATGCTTACAAAGCCCTTAAGCATAATAATTTTGATGCATTCTTACCTCGTGTCATAGTATAACTACCATTTTTGAAGTAATTTACAACTTCCAACTTGATTTTGACTTCACTCATCATTATTCCAGTTTCTCTACACACCAATAGATGCTTCCCCTAAAATAGATACCTCTTCCACCTTATAACACATTAAGATAATGTCATTATACCTTCTTCATACTTACCAAGAGACCTTTTACACCCTTTTAGAACATTTTGAAGTTTTAACATAGTCTTCACTTGAAACTTTAAGCACTTGGATAGATTTACATGAGACTTAATTAACTTCATCCTTCTTTAATATAGAGGCACCTATAGCTTCATAACGGTTATCTTGAGCAAACTTTTATTCTTATACACACCCATTTTCATTCATTCATATTCTTAAAGATACCTTCATGAACTTTTCACTTTGACATATGGAGTGAACTCATGTTTCTCATTTGGAGATGACTTTCATTTCATGACATTTATTTTGACACAAAATGGGTTGAATAACACTAGATATAGACCACAGACCTCAAAGGTTTAGATTTACATGATGAAAGGACCAACTATCACCAATGTTGACACTTGTAAGCATTGATATGAGCTTAAGGCTTATTTGACAACATAGTGACATGTTCACTTAGAATCACCTTTATTTCACTTAGAGTGATGACTCTTCTCCTTTATGAACTCATGATGATGCAAACACAGACCTTTCAAAGTGAATTACCCTTTTGAGATTCATGATCCTTTGAAAAAATAGACTCATGAGACAAGCATACTCAAAACTACAATTACACTACAAATATCTACATCCTACTCCTCTGGGAGTGTACATACATTAGGACTCACATAAAACACATGATAATTTTCACATGACAAGTTCACTGACAGTATAATGACAATTATGATGTTCTTGACACTTTGGAACTTGCCTAACTCAATTTACAAGTAGGTATTTACCTTAAAACATGTTCACCTAGGTACTTTATTTTACTCTGACATATATTGTATTTATCCTCACACACTTATGTGTTTGATATTTATTTTATCTTATTTAGATATTAGGAGATATTATCTAGTTGTTAGGTATGGTTCTTTCCTTGATCTATGGTATTGACTAGATTCTTGATGTCAGTTCTCTCTCTAAATCTACTGGTCTTGACTAGTTCTTTGATGACTAATTATTTCCTTGATTTATTGACTTGATCTACATACCTTGAAGTAGTTCTTAGATTGTTATTCATTGCCTATTTAAGCAAGGCCCATTCTCAATGTGTTGCATTGAGTTCCATAACAATATATGATATTGTTGTTTATTTGTTTACTTGATTTTATGTAAAGTTATTTTGGTGAATTGCTTTCATCTTATTGATCGTGGTGTTTGATTAGCATCTATGTTCTTGGCGTGATACGATCTAATTTATCATTCCTTTCACTAACCTCCTTACATACATGGATTGACTTCACTCACTTGTCCATAATTTTGAAGATTTGTAAAATGCATCACAATCCTTTCCACACACACTTTGAGAGAGACAACAACAATTTCATCTATAATTTGGACTATAATTGTAATTTTAGGATCTCAGACTACTTACCTCCTTTTGAGAGCATCTTGACTTGAAATTCACATAATCCATACTCATATTATGTACACTAAGCATGACTTTGGAGCTCTCAACATATTCAAACCATGAACATAGACCTTAAACTAACCTTATAAAATAGGATACCTTTTCTTAAGATTGATATACTTTCTTTAGAACTTGAGCATGACAACACTCATAATAAGACTTGGAAATGACTCACTATGTTGATACATACTATATCATGATAACACCTAACATAGTACACTTAGAAAAAATTTATGACATACATACAAATTCAAATATGAGCATGAGAAAGACCATTTAGACTCAAATGTTAAGAACTAAGACATAACAAGCCACACAAGAGAAACTTTATACCTTTGACATATTGATGACACTTCATGGATGAAAACAAGACAAATATTGATTCACAAAGTCGACATACTTGACAACTCTTAAGATACACTTAACTCAACCTTCATAATGAACAACCATTAAGACATCTTCAAACAAAGATACATGACCTTATAACACAAATACTCATACACCTTTAACAAATGTATCATTCAAGGACTCATGGAGGAATTGTTTTTCATACCTTACAACCTTTTTGGTGTCCCACATCCCTAGCTTTCTTGCATCAAGAGTCATGAATCTGAAGCATTCAAACACAATGATCTTCTTGAACTTGAGAAAACATACCCTTTTGACTGGATTTAGGCTTGATGACCTTTTTTAAACCTTATTAGCACAAGAATTATCCTTGACAGTCTTCAAACTCTGCATGGTGGGCTAAGAATCACCTCTCTTGACCTCCTTCACTTGAGAAACCTCCTTTTTGTCTTTTGATCAAATATAGCAGTCATAGGGCTGACTTTCCTCTTGTAAACCCTTCCATTTGATGCTTGAAATCTATTAGTACCTCTTGAGTCCCACTTTGAACACAAAATCTAGCAATATGACCTTTTTTGTGGCACTTGAAACAAACAACAACATTCTTTTTCCTCCTCTAGGTTCAAACACTCTTAAATTCCATCCACAATCTTTAGCTCTATGTCCATATTCACAACATGAGTAGCATTCACCTTTAAAGAGACTACATCACTCCTAGGAGACCTCTTTTTGCAATCTCTAGCTCTATGACAAAATCATGAAAAACATAGCAATATCCATTAAAACTAGACCATACCTCATAGCATTAGGTTGTCTAACTGAGTTAGACCTTCTTAGATCAGCTTTTAGTCACCTTCTCAACTGATTTAGTACTTGGACCAGCTTCATCATCATTCTTTCCTTCAAACCCTAGGCTTGTTTTATCATCTATGGCCTTTTGACCTTCTAGAACATCATCAAGAGCTTTGGAGCTCTTCTCAAGTCTCTCATACATATTCAACCTATTAGAAGCATTCTCCAAATCTGATTCTAGGGCTTTTAATTTGTCTTCATACCTGAACAAGCATCCTCTTTCTCCTTTAGAGCATTAGACAAACTTTCCATTTGAGATTTCAAACCCTTGATGGCTAGATCATGATCTTTATCCATTTCACTCATTACCTTGTCCAAAACACCAAAGACTCAAATCTCATACTTTCTCCTCCAAATATCAGCTAGACTTACCCATTTTGCTTTTAGGATCTCCTTCAAGTTATCAAACTTCTGCAAAAAGGACCAGCTCTGATACCAATTATTAGAAGCACAAGGGACTGAGAGGGGGTGAATCAGTCCTATAATAATTTTCTTTTCATTTACCAATCATACATGCATCCATTATATTTATTATACAACATCCATGATCATGTGAGCTTATTAAGATATGCAAAAACATCCATAAGAGCAAGAAAGTAAAGTACTCAACACAAGAACACCATATGTAAGTGGGAAACCCTCATGGGGAAGAAAACCCACTAAAACTCTACTTATATTACTCAAAAAAAAAAGTAATTTAGTGTAGCACCAACTACATAAGGAGCACCAACCCCTATTTAGTGAGGCACCAACCCCACAAGGAGCACCAACCCCTAATTTAGTAGAGCACCAACCCTACAAGGAGCACCAACCCTAATTTAGTGAAGCACCCACTCCAAAAAGGAGGCTACAACCCCTAAATATGACCAAGAACCAACTCAACCACCTAACATGTTTGATCTCTATAATTTTAGGCTACCGCCACAACTGATGGAGATCACTATTTCAGCTCACAAACCCTAGCTCATACCCTAGGGCATCAAACTTGCTCTTTCTCCTTCTTTTATTTGCTCTATTCTCTTGCTCTCATGCTATATGATCTTCCTAAACTTGTCAACCTCTTCATTTAGTCTTCCTCAAAAAATGCTCACATACCTGCAAAATATCTCTCTCTAGGTCGCACACCTTCCCTCCAAGAGCACTAGTTCAAAAATGAACCAAACAAACACTTAAATATGATTTTCTTCCTTCCAAAAAAAAAAAGAGGTCAGTCCCTCATGATAATTTTGACCCATAAATCTCTATAACATTCATAAATTTGAATTAAAATAGTTACATATGACCCAATAGGTCAGGCCTAGCCAAAACCCTCATTACATGTGCCAAAAATGGCTCAAAACCCCATGGGCACAATCTTAAAATTTCCCTAACATGAGTACCATAATTTTTCATGACCCATGAACCATTATACATGATTAAAATATCATAAAAACATTCATACATGGTCTCAATTAATATCAACCAATCAAATTATTTCATTTATTGGGCCCAATTTCCTTTACAAATCTTCAAAACAATTGTTTCCTTCACCCTTCAACACCCTAGAAACTTCATAATGCCACCAAATAACTTATACTAAAAAAAAATCCATGTGACCACTCAAAATAAATTTAAGAACCTTTATAACACTTATAATTATGTTATAAGTCATGAAACATCTTTTAATTCAAACCACAAAAGATTTTCTTCACCAAATCAACCTTTGCCAAAAATTTGTTTCCAAATGTTAGCTCATAAAATAAAATATACATGCATTAAGACCTAAAATGGATTCATTTGATGCCAAAATTATCTCTATTCACTCTCAGTAATAGGAATCATCACCCAATCCATATCATGCTTAAAACAACCTCAAACTTGCACCAAAACATATCATGTCCTGAACTGCTAAAAAATTCTTTCTGAAATAATTCCTTGGAAACCTCCAAAATCACATCATCATGAGGAAATAAATATATCATTGGAAATATATCTGAATCTACTTTCCAACACAACTTGAATCATCTCAAAATCCACTTGTAGCTCAAGTTATGGCCAAAACACTAGAACCCTGTTATTTGAGACCCCAAAACTACCCTTTGACCAATCAACTTGTTTGGACCTCAAAACATACTATGAACTGCATGAAATGCCCTAAAACCTCCATTTAAATCAATAAAACTCCCAATAATCATGCACCATCAATTTTTATGCTACTCCTTTGTACCATCTTGTCCTAAAACATTCTTCTTTAGAAACTATTATTTTTAGGTGGGGCCCACATATCACCATGACCTCAACCATACATTTATGGAAATCCTGAGGAGTTCTCTAAAACATCCAATCATAAAATTTTCACTTTCAATCAAAATTGGGTCAGTATACTTCATCTTTTGCAAATTGCTCCTAGCTAGGGTTTAACTAGGGTTTTTTACCTCTTTACCTTCTTAACATTTGTTCATAAAAACGTGACGATCAACTGACCTCATTATTTTTTTGAAAAATTATAAAATAACCTTATAATAATCCTTTAAAATCCAAAATTTCCATGTAAATCACATGATTCACAATGAGCATCTGAAGTTACACTTCGAGCTGAATTTGCATTGATTTTCACCATGTCTCACTAAAATAGTCATATATCTTGAAAAATTCACATCATGGGCACCTAAATTTTTCTAAGAGATCACTATAACTCATCCCTCTAACATCTCCAATCATCATAATATAAATTCCATATCCCAATCTCTCCATTCATTAATACTTACCTATGCTTACTTGTTAGATCCTCATAATAACAACTAGGGCCAACTGAAATAATGCAAGAACTAAACAAAAAACCTATGAAAATGACCCAAACATACCTCATTTTCCATGATACACCTAATATCATTCTTCCATGAGCTCATATGGCTCCAAACCACAATCTCACACCTCCAAGCTGCTCTACCTACTCCTAATGAGCACCTGTAACATGGATAACCACTTGTACCTGCATTATGCCACTGTTGTGAGTGTTCAAGCACCCTAAAATCATGTTAGTCATCATTCAAACATTCTTCCCAAGAAACCAATAATCTCACACTTCTAAGCAACACCTCTTGTGCACCTATATGGGCTTATTAGAGCAAACATGCATCACTGAATCCCACTGTAGTAGTTGATAAACATTTGAACCAATATGTTAGCACCATAAAAAACATCATTACATCATCCTACAACAATCACTTTTTCTTTAATGTGGTTTTGCATCAATGACAACACCTATTAGGCCTACATGCCAACACTTGGTTACCTTGATTAGATGTGAATGATATAATATTCACCTTTAGCTCATCCTAAACCCTATAGTTCATGACCCAACAACTCACCCGTGAGTTCAAGTTTTTTGTTTTTATAGTCATCTTTTTTTTCCGAATGTCTTTGATCAAACTAAGATGATAAAATAAAATTTACCATGCATCCTAAAAATATGGAATTTTGTTTATATCCTACTATATATGGAAAACGGTGTGCTTTAAGGGCCTTTCAACATCTTGATTTTTTAGAATTTTACATTTCTCAAGTTTTTCATTACTATAGTCCCAAATTTAATATTTTATTCAAATATATTTTAGTTTGGCCTCAAATTGATAACATATTCATTGTAATGTTTGCCTTAACATATTTCACACAAGTTCCACTCCGAGCTCTTCTAAATGATCTCTTCAATAAACTCTTCAACTAGCTCATCTCATGAGCTCCTCACTTCACAAGATCTTGTTGTCACTTGAAGTTGCACCCATGATGAATCTAATATATTCAACACCTCAGTGAAACATGGGATGATATCTCAATGTGGGACTTGACTGTATGAGATCAACCTCTGGAGAAGGCCGACTTCCTCTACCTATCTTAATAATACTAACACTACTCCTAAGCTAAACTATGTTATTGAATCAGTAAGCGGGGAAAATGGAGAAGAAATGAATGAAACAAAAACTAAGCTAAAGGGTGGTGATAGTGTTAGTGTAGGATATTTATTTTCCTTGTATTTATTTATTTACTTGGAGATTTCCTACACTCATGGGATATGTTTGCTTAGGTGTACCAGTTGTGTCAAGTTAGCTTATTAGTTGTGTTAAGTTAGCTTACTAGTTGTGTGAAGTCAACTCTACTTCCACTATCAGTTAGTGAGAGTTATTCACCACTGATCTTGGAGGAGGTTACACATTCACCTCCTATATGTACATGACTTTCATCAATCTATCATATGGAGCATCGAGTTGATTTGGAGCTATTATTGTCTTGTGAGCTCTTGATCATATTGCATCTTATTGTTAGTTATTTTGATTTCTACAATTACTCGTGCATTTATTTTTCATCAAAGATCCAAAAACTCTAATATGGTATCAAGAGTGATTCTAGTGATGCGTTTGCCATTACTGAGTTATTTGTAGTTTTCAAATACTTTGTTTGTGAAACTAACAATTCATGTGCAAATAGATTTGACTCCGTCTTGGTTATTTACGGTTGTGATTTTTAGTGTTGGGTGTTTGCATTTGTTGGTTTCTATTGGTTAATGTTGGTGTAGCCCATTGAAGGCCTCCATAGTACATTACAAGCTCATATAGTCCAAGGCTCGTTTTTGCCATTTGAAGGAGCTTTTGGGCATTAAAGAGGCATTTTAGCATCATCAAGGTTGTTTTTTCTATTAGAAGGATGTTTCTTGCATCTTAAGCCATGTATTTGCTCTTCCTATGCACTTTCAACTATTTTGAAAACATTTTTTGTTGTTCTAAGGGCATTTTTGTAGTTCTAAGGGTGTTTTTACTGTTTAGAGCCATGTTTTGGGCTCATTTGTAGATTTGGGTTGCATCCTTTCCCAAAAAACAGTGTTGGAGGGTTAAAAAAATCCTGGGGAGGGTGTTTTTAACTTGTACACTACTTTTTGGATTGAAATATGCAAAAATACTTCAGACATCCAAAAATGCCCCAAACTGCAAAAAAACTCCTCTACATGATCTAAATCTACTTGTGGTGTGTTGAAATTTTCTCTAAATCTTTGATCTAGTCTTATTCAACCTTCAAATAGTTGTATTGACCTGCATATGACTAGTTTTTTGGTTTGTGGTGGCGCCTAGTAGCAACAAGCAAAGTTTAATGCAGTATAGGGTTGGATAACTCTAAAATCTACAACCAATGCATTTCATTTAGTGGGCCCATCAACACAACTAAACAAAACCTTTTATTTTCAATTTCACTCTTAATTATTCTAAAAAAAAACACTTTATGTGTTTGGGATAGAAGTTGAAATTGTAAAAGGAGGAATTTTATTGTTTAGTTGTTTGTATCTTGGTGCGACGAAGACGAAGGGTGAGGCCTAGGTTGGCAAGAGGTCAATTCCCCCTCACAAGTTAAACTATTTTTTCTTCATTTTGTACCAGTTCCAATGAGTATACACGTGACCCCCTTTCCTCTCATTTCTAGCTTTTTTTAATCAATTTGCAAAATTTTAATTACATAAGCCATTATTTATGGGAAATTGTGTTTGATCGGTGGCTCAAATTTGAGCACTACACTTGGTCAAAAGTGAATGTTTTCTTGTTCTCTACATGATGGATTAATTTTATTTTGTAAATGCACTACTTTATAAAGTGTCATATTTTGGGGGGGTTCTTGTAAAACTCACTTTGATGACTTGTAAAACACACTAAGTTATAAAGTGTCACATTTTGGGAGGATTTTTGCAATGGATGATGAAGAAGACGATGATCACTTGGTTCATTTTCTAGAAATATTTTTGAATACCGCGAGGTGGGCCCGGTTTGGTAGGAGACCAAACCCCCTAATTATGAATTATTTGTTTCATTTCTTCTTTCTATAATAAGCACATTTAGTGCATGTGTTTCTCTTGAGAAGAATTTTGTACATGTATTGTAAATGGGTATCTAAAAATCCACTATTTTCGGAACCCATATTAAGGATTACGGTGTCTTCCTTGTAGCAGTTGTGAATTCTCGTAGTACTCTTTGAGCATGACATGTTCACACAACTTCTCCATTCCTCTGCAGTTCCAACTTTGTCCTCTATTTTTTTGTGCCCGCTTGGCCAACCGATGGTTTTAAAACAATATTGGACATATTTGTTCGTGTAAGTTTTGCTTATTGGAGGGTAATCTTTGGAGCAAGTTCTACTTGTTGGAGATTCTTTATCAGTGCCTCATCAAATTTTGGATTCTTATTAGGTTGTCTTATTTCTTCCCATTTCATTTTTATGTACATGGATACCTAATATGGCCTTATTGTTGGGACCCAATTCTTATATCCATATCAACAATTTCATCATCTTTAGGGGGGCTTCTAGCCTTCTTCACTTCTTCATTTCTCTCTTTTGGGGGGAGTTTTTTCCCACTTTGGGTTTTCTCCTTTTCTCCACTTTATGAGAGATTTTCATTGTACATGGGTACCTCATCAAGCCTTGTTGTCGGGACCACTTTCCTTTTCACTACCCACCTAAGTTTTGCTTATGGGGGTGTTAGTGTAGGATATTTATTTTCCTTGTATTTGTTTATTTACTTGGAGCTTTCCTACACTCATGGCATATGCTTTCATAGGTGTATGAATCATGTCGAGTTAGCTTACTAGTTGTGTTAAGTTAGCTTACTAGTTGTGTGGAGTCAACTCTACTTCCACTATCAGTTAGTGAGAGTTATTCACCACTGATCTTGGAGGAGGTTACATATTCACCTCCTATATGTACATGACTTGCATCAGTCTATCCTATGGAGCATTAAGTTAATTTGGAGTTATTCTTGTCTTCTGAGCTCTTGATCATATTACATATTATTGTTAGTTATTTTGATTTCTGTAATTACTCGTGCATTTGTTTTTCATCAGAGGTATAGAAACTCTAATAGATAGCACCAAAGAAATGGAATCTCTCTCTCCTTGAGTCTAGGAAGCAAGGAAGGCTCACGTAAGGCCGAGAGGGAAAATATAGAGCACAATACAACTTTACAACTCCATCAACTTGAAATCATGTATATATGACACGGTGAATGGAAGACGTGAAAGTATATTCCATACACAACAAAAAATTGAAAGATCAAAGAGGAAAGAGTATGATAATGTAAGAAAAAAGGTAGATACAAGCCACACTCAACATATATTATTGCTTATAAAGGTGCACAACCTATAACATTCGGTTAGAAGGCATTGGATGCATTGCAAATGTTTATATTAGATGTCTGCAATTTAAAGTTCAATCAACATTTTGGCATGGTAAATTTTCCAAATGAAAAGAGGATGCTCTGAAGGAAAATGAGTTGACTTATATATAAAGGAAAATAAGAGAGAGGAGAGAATAGATGCACACAAGGGTGGAGAGATCCAACCACTAAGGACCAATCACCATTCAATACCTACGGGAAAGTATAGGTTTCATTGATCTCGTATGATGGGTATGGGTGCCATAGTTCTATATGCATGCCATCATATCATCAATACATGATTTAATTATGGTCATTGGGGTGGTTGAAGGTTTGGTTCAAATCGGGCATGGCTCTGCGTGTTCCGCAAAATTTGGTGTTATGACCTTTGTCATGTCTCCCACGGCCTTCATTTTACCTTGTCATCATGTAGCCTCATGGTGTCTTCATTATGTGTTATGTGACATTTTCCATTTTTACCTTAATTAGTGGCCTTATTGTTAATTTTGATGGTTTTCTATGGCTTTCTACCTCTTCTAAATGATCGGTGGAGTCTTTTGTATTACGTGGACTTTTTGTCCTCTACTACTTCCCGCAACATGGATATTCCTCCCGAAGATTCTTATTTTTATACGCTCTCTGCCACATTCCTTTGGCATTTAACTCCTTTTCATGACTCCTTTTTCACACACCCCTTAGCTTTGCCTTTTCCCGTGGGTATTTGAATTTACTTGCTCCTTCATCCCGCGGGTGACCATTGGAATTTGAATTATTTTCTCGTGAGATAACTCATTAGGATTTGAATTTCTCCATCTCTTTTCTTCATGGCAAACTCATCCTTTCATATGATGTGGTGCTATGTGACCTCATTGTTTTGTTCCACAAAGTATAACTTCACCATCCCTTATTCTTGTACCATGGACCTTACAAACCCATGATACACTATATTTTCCAAACCCGCAAAACACTAAATTCAACTCCTCGGACACCGAGTTCCTTAAGTATTTTCTATGGAAGACTAAATTTATAACTTCCCATGGACTTGTTTTCTGGATCTGCCCAAGTCTAAAGCCCTTATTCCTTTGTTCGGGGTTAGGTTTGTGAGATAATGTGAGAACAAGGATCAAGCAAGACGACGCACACATCAACCGAGTTACACTTGAACAACAAGTATGACGAGTTCCATGTAGTAAGCAAGCATTCAACCACCATGAAATGTGCATGCAAAAGAAGGGTCTACTCATTCTCATAGATCGAAAAATGTAGGTACAAATAGGAGTGATGTGTAACTCTTAATTTAAGACCAATCATATCTTGATGAGGAGAAATGAGTTATGTTCCAAAAATGGAGGGTAACTCATGTATGACACATTGAAGCATACTAACGCATATGACAAATTCTATGAAGGAATATGTCATAGATCCTAAAGACACCTAAGACCTATGATCTCACCTAAGTGAGATGACTCACCAAGTGATGTGGACAATTCCCTAAGATGACAAGGAAAGTACCTCACACCAACACCCCCTTCATCGTAACTTAGGATGAGGCATGACAAGTCGAAATGAGAAATGGGTCTGGAAGCTATGCTTGATGAGGTACCCATGTACAACAAGGATCTCAAGTAATGGAGGAAAACCCAATGGGAAAAACATCCACTTACAAGAGATAAAAGACTCCCTAAACAACCTAAGAAATATGTGTCAAATGAGCCCCAAAACTAAATGTCGATAAGGTACCCATTGTAGACACTAAATTACACACTTTGGGTATATTTCTAGTCTTGATCACATACCACTATTCGTATGATTCCTAAGCGAGAAAAGTACTAAGTGGCCACTATCTTTGGCCTCTTTGCTTGATTTTTGTTTTCTCTCTTGGTCTTACACACCTTCTTACCCAAACTGACTTTCAAAACTTTACGTTTTTGAGTTTGGACACCAAAGACTCCAACCAGGATCTCAAAGCACCCAAGCACCCATGTCCCCTCTAGGCACCCTTGACCACTTTGTATCTTGCTCGCATCTTTTAGGTTTTTTCTAGTCGGCCTTTTAGAGGTTAATTACGAAATTAAAGAAAAGGAATCATATAAATACAAATCTATGTGGCAATAATAATGGACCAAGCACTAAGAATTATCTATCACCACCTAAGGTTGCATCCAAGAGCATTCTAAGAGCATTCAAGCATCCATCTAGCTTCACACAAGGGACAAAGTACTTTCATTTCTGCATACACGCATAGGAGGGGAAGTTCATTTTTCCATGCACACATCTATCTAAATCTAGCTATTACTCGCTACCAAGTGTAACTCGCACAAGAGCCACCTAGGGCACAATTCTGCACACAGGCACATAGAACTACATGGAGTCTAAAATGTAGTGCAACGCCAAGATCATAAGTTCACTCAGTTGGGTGACCATCGAGGTCAGTTACACTCCCCATTTGTATCTTTTTCTTTTTAGGATTTGATGTATTTTGGGGTTTTGTAGGTGCTTCTTTCTTATTGTAGGTTTCAAGAAAATAACAACGAAGTGTAGTGGCATAAAGGATATCAAATGCGACAACCAAAGTGAACATCTCGTGACCCTGCAAAATTGGGTTTCAACTTCTTAGCGATCATAGGTGCCCGAGAATAAGTCTCTAGCGCCCCACAAACCCCTAACCCTACATAGGTACCCTAGTCCCAACATTCCCGACACTTTTACATTTTTATAGATTCATTGTGATGCTCGAGTTCCTATTCCAGTATTTTTAACTTTGGCATACCTTTGGGATCATTGTGAATCAGCTAAGTCTTTTTATCTCTTCATTTGCAACTAGGGTTTCAAATTTAAATTTTTATTTGCTTGGATCAAATTTGTACTTAATTGTTTATATCATTGCCTTTGGTACATATTTAGATTTATAATTTATTTATTTCAATATTTTTCTAATCATTTGGTGAACCCGATGATTCAAACCCTTACTTCTGAGTATGTCTTTATCTTATCGAGTCATGGATCAATCTTCTTATCCTTCTTTCACTCCAACTAAGGTTTCTAGCATGGTTATTATTGTTGTTGATTTCATGCAAGTTCGTACTCAACATCCTCCTCACTTTATTACACCTATGGCTGATCCTACTATCAATGTAGTAACTACTCACCACACTCATCCTCCTACGACTCTACCCATTTCTATCCCACCGCCTATCACTTCTACAACTCCTCCTACTACTTCTAAGGGCTATGATATCATTGAGAAACTTAAGAATACACCGGCCAAAATATCTCTATGACTTATTGTGCAATGCACCTAATTGTCGTCATACATTAGAGGTTGCCCTTTGTTCTATTCACATTGAAAGTGATAATTCTTCGGTGGCATTCACACACCTCATTTAGTCTCTCAAA
Organism: Taxus wallichiana var. yunnanensis; assembly: GCA_018340775.1. NCBI lineage: Eukaryota > Viridiplantae > Streptophyta > Pinopsida > Cupressales > Taxaceae > Taxus > Taxus wallichiana. The sequence continues at coordinate 141,630,991 of CM031240.1, read as the reverse complement.
AAATTGCCATGTGTTATATCATTTACTTGATGAGGACATATCACCATCTGTTATTGACAATCCATGTGCGCCTTTTCTTATCACTGCTATCATTAGCACCATTTGTATCAAGTGTGTACTCATTGACAATGTATTTGTAGTTAATTTATGTGCTCGATCCCTTGATGGCAGATTGGGGAATGCCAAAAGCCGCAATGACTGCATTTTATCTGCCCTCAAAAGCATTTATAACTTCATTGAACAACATGTCCACAGTGTTTGCAGTTTAAGTGGAATCAATGAAGACATATGGGGCCCTAAAGAGAATAGGGACATTGCAATCTCCCAAGCAGACATGAAGGACCCCTCTCAGGCCACTGCCATTGCCTTTTTCATGTCACTACGCAGGCCATCAAGACCAAGATTGACAGGCCATCAAGTATGAGAGTACATTGTCTTTCTTGTTTTTGGGTGCGCGATCTGGCTGTCCTCGGGCGGTTCTGGAGCTGTTTTTTGGCGGAGCTCGTTATTCTGTTTCTCTTTTGGTTTCTTTTTTATCTTGTCTTCTTAGATCTGGATCTCTGTACGTTTTGATCCACTTTTCACCTATATTGTAATATCTGGCTGTTGAGCCTTCTTGGTTGACTGTTTTGCCCCTCTCTGGGCTTCTTCTCTCTTTTTTTCTATCTGGCTTTTGAGCCCTTTTGTATACAGGGTATAGTCCCTTCAAAACTATTTGCCCTTAATAAAAAAAAAAATTTGTATCACAAATAATCTAATTGCTAAGAATTCCACTCTTATTCGTGGTTATGATTTAACTACTCGCACATGCTTGGAAACTATCACATTACCTATACAAGTCGAGTCTAAGACTGTCCCTACAATATTCTTCATTATTGATACCCCATTTTAGTTCAATCTTTCATTTGGTAGACCATTCTGGATTTATGCAATGCATACAGTCCCATCCACTATTCATCAATGCGTTAAATTCCTACATGATGGCTATGAACATGTCATTGATGCGGACCTTGATCCATTCAAATTCTATCACATAGACCACAGTATCTGCTATGCATATTCCTCCATTGCAACCTATTCCATATAGTAATATTGATACATATGATATCGGTCAATCTAGCACTTCATAGTCTTCTTCCGCCGCTCCAAGCACTCTGGCTATTTCCACTCATACTACTACTATCATTTCACCCACAATGTTTGCTCCTATAAACACTACCACTCTTCTCGTTGAGGCTCCTTTCACTCCTACATCTAGTGCACCTCTTGCCATATCTTGATACCGTTATCCCGCATGACAATGCCAACACGATGATTCGATGACGAGGTCGATATTATTGATATGTTTTATGACAAATTGTGTAATCCTAATTTTACTCTTATTAAGGTAGATGATTCATATCTCAATGATACTTTCATTATTGTCGCCCTGGTGAGTATCAATTCAAAACACCCCCTCCTTCTACTAATGCTATGGTACTTTATTGGGGGTTTGTCCATACTCTGGATGTCATTTCACCTTCTCATGGGCAATATGCATCTGCACTTTCTCCTTTCAAGTGTACATTTTTCATGAATAACTCTTATTGGCATCATATTCTATTGGATCTTACTTGCTCTGATACTATTTGCACATATGATGGCTTGACTCAACTTGACTTTACACTCAATGATATCTTACCACCACCTCATTCACCCCATCTCTACCATGGATGTGTCCATATTACGGCTACCTATGGTCTTCGTGTCTTCTATCTAATAGTATTTGTGGCACGTGTTCCTCACACTTCTCCACTTTGATACTTGGGAAATCTTGGTTGGATTACATTGGGGGCACTTTAGACCCTAACCATACTAGCATCACATTCCCTATGCCTTTTGGTCATGTTTCTATTTGTAATGATTCATTTCTCGGTTATTCACAAAATATCACTCGTTGGTATGCACATGGATGTCCACCAACACCTTTCACTGATGAAGAGTATGTAATGCACATGTATAATTTACATTGTAATGGCTCCTTATATGATCCACCACACACTATTGCTTACCAGTTTTGGTGCATCTCCATTTGGATTCGATCAAGACAATGATTATCTTTTAGATAGTGTCACTTAATCATTCTCGTCATTTCATACTTGGGGGAATCATGCTTATTCTTGTCCCCCTCTAGCATTGTCGGATGTCTCACATTTCTATTTGATCACTCGACACTTCGCATCTAGGCTTTAACACCATCTTGATACATTTATATCGTCATTACCCAATGACACACTCTTGTGCTACGGTTCACACTTGACTATTGAGGGCTTACTACATTCATGAACCTCACATCATACATACTACACATTTTACACTCAACACATTCATGACATATTTTTTTTCTAGATCATATTCATCATGGCACACTTCCTATGACACACTTTAGTTCCATGGTTCATACTTGATTGTTGAGGATCTAAATCTTAAATGAACCTCACCACACTCACTCACTCTCTACGCTCTACGCTTCATCGATCATATCATTCGGCACACATATTCAAACCATTTCCCAATGATGCACTCTTGTTCTATGGTTCATTCTTGATTGTTGAGGGGGCATTTATAAATGAACCTCATCTCATGCATACTCATTCACATTCACTTGGGGGAATGCGGCACCTATCAGACACACTTTGCATTCTATTCCATCTCACTCATCCACAACATATTGCATATCTTGGTTGCACATTGTTCTTGCTTACTTATACTCGCATGATACATTTTTCTTACTATGTTAGCAGATACATTGTATGTCATTATCTTTTCTATATACACATGCGCGTTCACTTGCCTTCTAGTTGTGATCGCAGACTTTACACAGATTGTTACACGCACCATGTATGTTTGGCGTGTACCTATTACTAGTTTCTAGGGACATCCACTTTTGTACACATTACAGGTGTTATTGTTTTGATTTATACTACTTTCTATACATATTAGCACACTACTTTATATTGGATTATACGCGCTTTGACATACTCTTTATCTCTCTAACATGCTAACGGGTGTTTCATGTACAACATTTGTCTTGCAGGAACTATTTGCTACCATGGTTTTTTGTTACATTATTTGCTATTGTCTACCATTGTTTGCTATTATATGCCATTGTTTTGCGAGTCTTTTCCCTTTGTCTTGTTTTCACACTTTGTATGTTTTTGGCCACTTCGACCTCGATTGTCTTGCGACATCGTGAGTGATGTCTCATACTTATAACCCATTTTTTGTGGTCTACATTGTCTTCTTGTGTGTTAGCTTACACATTGTATTCTTGCTTGGTATCTTACATCTTGTCTTATATATGTGTTTTTATCTTTTTAACACTAACACTTGTTTCTAACCACTTTGTTTGCATGTGCCTTGGTTTCTACCAAGCACACTCCCTCCCCCTGTAGGGCTTCGGTTTAACCTGACAATGTTTGGTCCTCCTTTGGGTCGCATCCTCCTTGCAACGTAGCATACACCTAAACAAGGGGGGCATTATCGGTGAATCAGTCACCCCATACAATAGTTTAAATTCACAATATAAGATACAGGTTTAGCAAGCAATCAAGCCACAGTCTTCGATCATAGCTATGGCCCCGAGAACCTAATTTGGGTCTTCAACAAAGCACATACACTAGTGCCCAGGAACAAACAGCAGTGAGCGCTGGGTAACCCTAACCCTTCCTGGGCGCCTAGTGACTAGGGGCAGTTACACAACTTTTCTCAATTCAATAGCTTCTCGTAGTTTACACAGATGACTTTTACAAGACACACAGTCCTTCAATACTTGGCATGTGTGGATTACACTTTCTTTTCTACTTTCACTTTGGATCGAGACTAGATCAAATGGATCAAATTCACACACACCATTTGTAGTGGTGTTTATACTTCATGAAGTAGTCAAAGGTTGGAGAATGACACTAGACTTTTCTCCCTACACTTCTTTCGTACTTTGCGTGAGATCACCCAAAAACTTGCACTTAGTGCAACTAGCGTGAGATCGTCCAAAAAACGCGTTCTTTTACAACATATTCAGGATCTTTTCTATCTCTTTCACTCATCACGGATCAGGTACACATGTTCCATTTTTGCATTTTCACATACTTCCTGACATACTTTTGTTACGCGTTTTGATCAATTTTTTCATATATGCGTATTTGACTACTTTGTTCTTCTCTTTTACAGGTTTGTCCTTATGGGAAGCGGTAGTCACATCAATCACACATCATCTAGCATTTAACAACATATTCAATGCAACATTTACACATACGCTTTCACCCCTAGGGTCATCATCATTTTCACTTCCTCTTCTCTAGCTTCCACGCTTCACTTTTTGTCACTCCACGCTTTTTCTTGTCTCCTCGGCATGCTTTTCACGCATGGTTATCAGGTACGCATCCCTTATCTACTTTATGTTATCGAGAATTTGCTCAACAACATAAATTGGGGAAAATGTAGACACTAAATCATGCACTTTGGGTATATTTCTAGTCCTGATCACATACCACTATTCATATGATTCCTAAGCGAGAAAATTACTAATTAATCATTGTCTTTGGCTCTATGCTTTCTTTTTGTTTTCTCTCTTGGTCTTATACACCTTCTTGCCCGTTTGACTTTGAAAACTTCGTTTTTCTCGAGTCTAGACACCAATGCCCCCATCCCCTCTAGGTGTCTCGACCTCTTTGTATCTTGCTCACATCTTTTGGGTCTTTTCTAGCCATTTGGGCATCTTATTTCTTACTAGTCGGACTTTTAGTGGTTAATTATGAAATTCAAGCAAGGGAATCATATAAATACAAAGTTGTGTGGCAATAATAATTGGCCAAACACTAAGCATTATCTATCACCACCTAAGGTTGCATCCAAGAGCATTCAAGCATCCATCTAGCTTCACACAAGGGACAAGGGACTGTCATTTTTGCATACATGTATAGGAGGGGAAGTTCATTTTTCCATGCACACATCTATCTACATTTTCTACATCTAGCTATTGCTCACTATCAAGTGTGACTCGCACAAGAGCCACCTAGGGCACGATTCTACACACACACATGCGAGAACTACATGGAGTCTGAAATGTAGTACAACGTCCATATCGTAAGTTCACTCAATCGAGACTGTCCGGGTCACCCAACTCCCCATTTTCATCTTTTTCTTTATAGGATTTGATGTGTTTTGGGGTTTTGCAGATGTTTCTTTCTTATTGTAGGTTTCAGGTGAATAACAACGAAATGTAGTGACATACAAAGATCAAAGGCGACAACCGAACATCTCGTGACCACTAAAATTGGGTTTCACATCCTCTGTAAAGTCACAAATACATAATTAACTTGTAATTGAGTTAAACCCATAATAGAATTTACAGCAAGATCCCGAGTTCAAACCACACTAAGAGTATGATGTAAACAATCTCAGCTGCAAGAACTAAAAGACTTAAAAAGTCTAAAAGGAATCTGCAAGACATTCAACCGGTCACAGTCCCTTACATATTTTATTCAATCCCCTCCTTAATTTCAAACCCAGGGCGGTGCGCAACGCCCCAATTTCAAACTCCCTGCAGTAAAAGCACAAAAACCTTAGACTTTCGCTAAAGTTTGCGCGTACCTCCATTATTATTCACTAATCCACAAAGTAAATAAAACATGGCACCACTCCACAAAAATTCGTGATTTGGGTGCAGACGCAGAGCATTCGGGAATCAATCGGCATGGCTTCTTGTTCTCGCTGGCAGCTTCACGGAAACGAAGATTGCAATCCCAAGACAGGCACCGCCGTCAATAACATACTGTTTGTGACCTCTGTCTTCCTGTTCACTACGGTTCTGCTCATGGCCACCGTCACAATTTTCGCAATTTGTTTCAGACGATGGCGTCGCCGTCGACTGGCATTCGTGGGCGACCGAAACCCTGTCGGCCTTGGGCGACTCCCTCTGGAGAAATCAGTTGTGGAAAGTTTCCTGAATTTGTTTATGAGGCCGAGAATTGCGAGGAGCAAGGGCTCCAGTGTGCGGTTTGTTTGTGTGAATTCGAGGAGAAGGAGAAGGGAAGAATGCTGCCTGTTTGTAAGCACAGTTTCCATGTCGACTGCATCGACGCCTGGTTCGACTCGCATTCGACGTGTCCGCTCTGTCGAACCGCCGCCCGACCCGACCCGCCGACGGCGGTCGTCACGCAGCGGACGTGAGGCAAATTTTGAAAAATACCAAATTTACACAACGATGTATACCTATGTACATTATTCTCGCTATGTGGATTAATATGAGTATTTAGCCCTGGTATCCTAAGGAAGTATGCTCTCTTCAACATTATAAATATTGATTTGATCGTTCTCTAATTACAATAGATTATTTTTAAATATATTGTATTTAATTGTAGTTTGATGTGTATTTTTCTTTTTCTTTTTTGTTGGCTATTTCTTTATTTATCACAATATTGATTAATACAATTTAAGGAATAAGAAAAATATGAAAATCTATCTTAAAGTTTGTTTTTATATTTTATATGTTAACTTTTTGCACATGTGCATTTATATTTTGAACCATTTCTTGAGCATTTTTTCTTTTTTAATCGAAATAGTTTTAGACCACTATAATTAGCAATCACATGTGAATTCTATAATGGAGACGCCAAAGGGGATGCGTCGTAAAAATTAAATATCGGGTAGTGAAACATTGGAGGAGGGAGAGGGGCGATGAAGAAGGGGTTTGAGAGAGGAGAAGGCCCCCTGCAGGGGCCGATGTGAAACTCTTCTTTCTTGCGCATTGCATGCCATTTTTGTTAATCATTTGAAGGGAAGAAGTTGGGGTAGTAGTGTGCATGTCGATCTTTGTAACCAATGTACTATGGAAATATGTCATAATGCAAGGAATGGTCGATCATATTGCTAATGTCAATAGTTGTTTAGTAACGTCCAATCCTTTGTGTTTTTGGGTATTTGTTTCCGCATCATAGGAGACCCTTTAGAGACAAGAATATGTGGGGTGGACTTCGCATGCCATGGTGGTGATTTCATGCATATATGCAATTAGGGTTTATCTCTAGCTATTAGGGTAGTGATTAGGGTTTTCCTCGTCAATTTTCCTGATGACGTAGTCCATCAAAGACCGGCCGACATGAAATGGGCTTTGCTTTTTTTTTATGTTGTCAAGGTTCTCAAGTGAATGACGTTTAGTTTGTTAGCTAAGACAAAGATATTAATGGAAAATTAGAAATTTAAAGGAGGAAATGAAACACATGCATGTCCCACACCTATTCCACAGCTCAAATTGTTCCTACCCATATATCATATGCTATATGTGTGCCACTTTATCATTTCAATCTCTCTTGCAATATTCACGTGAGTGTAATTTATGGTAAAGGGGGCAAAAAGGGGCGGAGGAATCGAAAGGTTCTAGGTATAAAACCTGCCACAATGATTATAGTAAACATGCGATGTGCGAACAATCATTGAGATTTAAGCACTGTAGCGATCAATCATATGAGTCACTAGTAGATTTTATAACATATTAAAGATTTAGAAAAGAAGAATTTTTTTTATAAACATTTAACAATATTATTTTATCCAACAAAAAAATATTTCAATTTGGTCAAGATACATAACTTCTTTTTAAACAAACCGAAGAATTTAAACTTCCACATATTGTGTTCATGTGTCAAATACAATAGTCGAATGAGACAACACAGTCACTGAAATGGCCAACTTGAGTAATTACAAGAAAACAATGGGTGCATGAACAACAATCAATAATTGAGCCCCTCTAACAATAGGTCATATAAGTGATAGGTAGATTTTATTTCTGAAATCAAGATTTGTTATTTTCTATTTAATTTTTTATGGTGTAAAGGTTTTCAATTGAACGTCGTTTAGTTTGTTAGATAAGATAAAGAAATGAAAGGAAATTTGTAAATAAACAAGTTAAAATTAAATATGTGCATATCTCACACCTATTACATGGCTCAAATTATTTCTATCCAAATAATATTTACTATCTTTGTTCTACTTTATCGTCTCGATCTCATTCGCATTATTCATGCACTTTGAATGGTATATGAGTGGTACGTCACCCACACACCCTTAGCGACAAGTTTTCCGTCAGGTAGAACACCATTTGGAGGGCATTTTTGGAATCAATTTGAACTGGCAAGTAGAGCCACATGGACTCACATAACAATGTGTGAAGTTAGTCCATGCATTGTAGCTTTAACTAAGAAAACAAAAATAGGTCTTACCCGACAATGCCCCATATGGCAACGACAACACAAATGGTTTCTTAGAGAATTGCATGTTTTATGTTGGGATTGGAGGAAGAAGGCAAAAAACAGGTGGTTGCTACTGAGGAAGTCTCTTTGTCAACCAATATGAAGCTAATGATAATGTCAGGAGAAATTCCTTCGGCCGATAGGCCTCGTGCTTGACACCTGCGGTGGCCATTAGCTGTGGTCTATTCGCCAATGCCATCAATCGGGACAAGAAATACCGCTTCAAACACACCAACACGACACCTGAATCTCCTCTCTTCGACCGTATAGAGTCTTTTCTGCTTTTTGAAATTATGTTTATTATATCTACTTTTTATCACAAGACAAAAAAACGTTGATTTATCAATTTTAGTTATATAAAAAATTGTAAATTTTAAATGTAAAAGAGACATTTTAATATTGAAAATATGAGGTTTTAAATATGTTGGTATGTTAAATTTAAATAATCGTATTTAAATTAAACTGCACGTAAAATTTTAACCATTATTTTAAACAAATATGTAGTTTAACCATTATATTCAATTCAATTCCAATGTAATAATAGAATTAATGTTATTGTTGTTGTTTACGTTCATATTCAAGCACGTGTCGGGATGGTGGCTCTTGAGTTCTAGCATCATCGGGAGTTGCTTGCACATTAGGGAATTGCCCCTTGCACAATGAGTCAAGTGCCATTAGATCCATTCCGGATGGGTTTGCCACCACCGACCGCTGCTTGGCGTTAGTGGATTCACTCACAAATTTTTGTCCTTCCCCGTGTCATGTTCATTTCCATACCCCTGCCACCTCAACAAAAAAGGGGTGGAAGTTGTGACCCTTTCAAGGAGAAGTTATGGTTGATCCCTATACTTTGCTATGTTATCTCGTTTGTCTTCTCATGTGCAAGCAACAACTTTCATAGGCTCCAACACCTTCCTCGGGTGGGGAATTATGGTTTATCTCACTACCTAATACCGTTTGGATGGTTGGTTTGTTCAAGACCCTTTTGATGAGCAATCACCATTGGATCCCTTCCTCCTCCTCTATCGAATGTTGTAATCCCCTATACCTGAGATACTTACAAAGTAAAATTTTACTAACCAAGTATTTTGCCTTTTGGCATTTTTTTGTCGTGACTCTAACTATCTACTTTTATCGTAACCTCTTCTTATACAATATAATTACGATAGATCCAATATTTTTTTAAATGGTAATGAAACAATACTTTTCACTTAAATGGCATATGCAATATTTTAATGCTAATGTTTTGTGTCATGTTAATTTCATTTCAATTAAACTCCATATCTACCATAGAATTTTAGTGTTTACGTAAAATACAAGTATCTATAAGCCATGTTAGCCACTTTTTTTGTGCTACAATATTGCACAATTAAATTAGATTAAAATATGTTTCATAAAACTAAGCTCTACCAAATGTGGAACGGAAGTTTTAGTCACCTACGGAGGTCCACTGTGTTGTGGATTACATCAAAATCAAAATTTTCTATCAATCCCATGCATTCTCACCGAGGTCATATATTAATTTATATATTATTAATGATGTCATCCAATGAATTTTAAATTAAAATGGTGTATTAAATAATTGTGTCCTTCTCGGTTTACCAACCCACCTAGCAAGGTTGTAGTCACTTATTTATACCCATTTGCCTAGGCATGTTGGCACTTCATCTAGATGGATTTGGAGGCTCACCCAAAGCGCACGAAGCTACCAAGTCCCTCCTTTGTGCTATCTTGTCAAGATGTTAGCATGCATGTTCATATTTACCATTATCAAAGCATGCATTCAGATGTAGATCATTATCATAAGGAAACATAACATATTAGATAAACACTAAGATTAATTGCACTATGTGATTACCATACTCGAGATACATAAATTACCGTAATCCAAACTACAATGAACCATTAATAACCAAAAGGATTACATAGCAGAAGTTGAATACATCACAATAACAATACCAATCTCCATAGAGTTATGCACGCTAGAACATCATAAGAGATAGCAGATCAATACATACGGTCTCTAATACATGGTGTCCACAACTATGAAGATCAATATATATATAGGGGTGGGGACTTTCCCTTCACCGCCCATGCATTCTCAAAATAGGCGACATGCCCAAAAATAGCCATGCACTAGCGATGCATGTTTTTACAAGAAGGCTAATAATAGATTAATCTATAAATAAACTCTACTTTAATCCTATTATTAGTGTAGTCCATGCATGACCTTTGATCTCCACTTTAGTCCCAAAATAGCTCTTGCTTAGCCGTGAAGTCTTCTTACTTTTATCTTTACTTGGGCTGCACTCCAACCGCTTTTCCTATTTTTAGCCCATGACATGCAAAATCGGCTAAGTCCTGGTTGTTCCTTTCTGGCACGCCCTACTTCAACTAACACTCACGTGCATCTATGCGCCCCACTTGCAGCGCTTCTTGCTTTCAAGCACCCTCCCAATACTTAGGTAATTTGGTCAACCCAACAAGTGCCAACTTTCGACGGCATTGGTACCTATCGCTTGAGTAAATATACAATGCCATGGTAAATATGCAATGTCGTTATCAATAGTCAAACCATATTTTAAGCCAATGAAAATGAATTTGGAGTAATGGAAAAATTTAAAGAAATTAGGGTTTTATCATGGACATAAAAAAGATATGGTTTGAAGGGTCGTGAAGAATAGTTATAATTGATTACATTGTTTTCTCTTAGAGAAAACAAAATGAATGTATTATAGTGTAGGTTGTGGGTTGGGCTCGACTTGTTCTCGCCTTTGCTGTAACAATTTACTTCCACACTTTATGGTTTTCAACTTGTTAAAACATCATAATTAATCAACTTTGACTTCATTTTCAAAGCACCGAGTGGTATGGCATGAGCAAATTGCCTCGAAAGTCTTTCTAGGATTTACGCTTCAAAGGATCACTTCTCCCACCCATGGGATTTTTTTTTGGCATTGATGATATGTATATCCACTCAAATACCCACCAAATCATATGAAATTTATTATAAAAAGAATGTGACATCAAATAGAGGGTGGTGGTTCATTACACATCTAATGCAAGGATGTTACTATCATCATAGTTATGGTTTTACTTTTGGGCTTTGAACTATTTGATGAAAACACACCATAAATATGCCAGTCATATGTCACAATATCCTATATTTATTTCCCTAGCATTTAACAATGGTGTCTTCCCCAACTGTTGTTTAGTTTGAATTATCTTTCTACGAACTTAATCCTTCTAGGCACATCTATATGATTAGTGATATTCTGCAGTTAACTTTTTCATTTACTTCAATCTCTATAGGCCTCGAATTTATTTAATTGTATTCTTGTCCTCTCAAACGCAATCATATGAACCACACATTATTTTGACCTCCATTACTCGAAAATCTATCACATTTGTTCCCTAGATGTTTTTTTTAAGTATTCCATTCATTTATTTGAATGCATTCCATCCATGTTGCTCTGCAATGTCATATTCGGGGTTATTCTTCTTAAAATACCTTTAAACACATTGATTTAATCTAACTTGAATTAAACCTTATTTCGAGTAACTTACTTGAAAAATGATATTTAGGTGATAAAATACAGTAATGTACAAGCAATAATCATTCAACAATGTAAAACCCTAAGCAATTGAGAGAGGGGTGATAACGTGGTTGATTTTGTGTGATTCGAGGAGTGATCGGGACTTTGTATTCTGCTTTAACAGGTTGGGAACAACATCGTAATGGATCGATGAATATTTGGGAGTACAAGAATATGCAATACGAAGCACCCACAAGAGGACAGAAGCACTCGGGTGCTAGTAACTGATTTCGGCGCTAGTTTCGCTTTAGATGCTTGAGTCCGATCTTTTTTTTGGGTCGGAGGATCTTCACTGTTAGTTTATCTTTTTCACTCTAGTTTTGTTGTTGGATCGTTGGTCATACCTGTAACTTGTAACCTGTAAAATAGATGACTACCTACACATCGCCATAAACCACATCAAATCTAATTAAAAACGTAGAATGGGAATTTAGACTAACCTAGCGATTACTCCGAAGAGTGAACTTCGGACCGAGCATCAGTATTACATCTCGGGCTCCATGTATTTCTCTGTGTATGTGTATATTTATTTTTTTCCCTAGGTTTCCCTTGTACAAGTTACATGATGATAACGGGATAGATCTAGATTTTCAAATATGTAGAATGTGTGTGATGGAATAGAATGAACTCCCCTTCTATGTTGTGTATGCAGACCAATGCAACCCTTGCCCCTTGTATGCTTTGTAGTTCTCTTGTGCCTTTATACAAGCTTAGGTGATGATAGATAATACTTATATTTCTTAGCCCCTTATTTGAGGGAAGTAACTAAGTATATATATGATTCCCTTATTTGAATTTTGTAATTAACAACTAAAAAGCCAACCTAAAGTGTTAAAAGGTGCCCAAGAAGTTGTTGGAGCTCAAAATTTCACTGTCCCGATTCGGATGAACTAGGGATTTAAGGCAACATGGGATTATCTCCAAGTAGTGGTACTTATGCTTTGATACATACCTCCAGAGAAGGTTGGCTTCCTTTACCTATTTCTACCTCTAAAACAACTCTTGAAAGGGAAATGCAACTACCTATCCCTATGATATGATTCCAAGGGACCAGGGTGAGAAGGAGATGCATGAAAGGGAAACCTACATTAAGGGGAGGTGATAACACTAGAAAGAAGGGAATGAACACACTCAACTGAGTGAAAGTGAGGGAAAATTCATGTGGGGAGGGCAAACAATCGTGCCATAGTCTGAAACACATTCGCACACCTGCTTTCATGAAGCACAACAAACATGATCCTACGAGAGATATAGCATATGCACATCAAATCAATGATGTAAACGAAGGAAAGAAGATGTAGTAAAATTTGAGCTAAGGCAGAGAATAGCCACAAAACAAAACTTTTATTGCTTCCAAGTGATGCACAATCGATTACACAATGAAAAGGCAAGGATCTACATGCAAATGGCTCAGATGTGAGGCTTGCAACTCAAAATGCTAAAGAGCATAACTTTAAACAATGTCCTTAGCAAACTAAGGGGGTCCAATGAAGAATGTCCAACCTTTTACAATGAGAAATGCTCAACTATTTATAGAAGAAGAAGGAGAGAAGAGGAGGAGAAAGAAGAGGGAAACTTGGATTCAAACATCCAACCACCAACAACAAGCAATAAATGCCTACAAATCCACCTGCAATATTGTTAGATGCACCTCCCCATGTCTGTTTTGCTTGTGGAAGAAGGAAAGAGGGAAAATCGGATCAAATATGGGTGGTTGGGTTGATTGGATGTATGCATTAATGGCCTAACTGAAGTTTCCCTATTTTTCGCCTACTAAATCCTGCCAAAATCTCATTTTGAATAGCCTAGAGTGTAGCTCATGTCAGCATCTTTCAATCAAGCCTAGGTACACGGAAACCGAGCTTTGTAGCGAAGTTATGTCGATGAGAAGATCTCATAGTACAAATTTAACACACAATGACACGTGGTACGCTTTAATCGGATGAAGGATTCAATGACTATTTATTTGTTTTCTTTTCTACCACATGTCGGACACTCATTTGATGTGAGGATTTGGCATGTAGGTGACATGTTCTGATAGGTTGTGTGTTGCGCATTCTAACTAAAAAGGTGACATGTGGCACTTAATAACTAATCGAATATTGCACTTAGCAAGTGCACAAAAAGCAATGGGCACAAGAAAGGCTGCGTAGGTGTGGGAGAAGTGGGAAGAAGAGGTGCATATATACAAAAGTGTGTAAGTATGGGGAAGGCGCGGAGACAAGTGAAAGTAATTGCATGAGGAAGGTGCACAAGGCGAAATCGAGAAGAGGAATAAGGTGCACGATGCAATGTGCGGATCTTAGGAAGAAAGGACATGCACGCAAGGCATGGTCGGGGACTTAGCCAAAATGTGGGAAAGTCAAGAAAGGTGTGTGAGAGGGTGCACAAAGTCATTGGGATAAAAGTGGGCATGCAGGGATGTGTGTGAAAGAAAAATTGAAGGAGATAGAAGAACAGGGAAGAGAGATGGAAATGTGCAGAAGGAAGCGAAGGGAAAATAAAGCATAATGAAGAAGCGGGGAAGGGAACATGAGTACGCGTGTAAATAATTGCAACCATGAAAAAGTGCTAAAGTATAGAACCAAGAGTGTGCATAACCTGAAAACTTGAATCCATAGCCAGAATATAACTACAAGTTGTCAAAATAACCAAGGGGTTGTTTTGGACAACGGTTTGTAACTTTTGGGCCATCTGCTTGCTAGATGAAAGAGATCGAAAGCCTTACAGAATTAATTAGGCATGGAGTTTTCCTGAAAACATGAATTTTTGATCTACACACCTGAAGAACACTCCAAGTCACTTGAAAACATTATCTGAACTCTGTATAAAAATGTTGCTCTCATATGAAGATGTTCTGATTTGGATTTTATGAGAGTGGAAAAATGTTGTAGCTACCTCCCCTGTTGGAAGATAGGGCTATCTCGATATGTCGCCTGTAAGCAACAAAAGAACTTGTGCAAAGAAGCGCGTGAGAGGAAAGAACTATGTACAAACAAGACAATGTGCGCAGAGCACACTTAGAGGAATTGAAACTACTCTAATATATACAATGATGCAGAAAACCTAATGGAAATTTTATAGATAAATCCCATTGACTGGGATTGATAGCACATCTCCATTAAGATGAGATAACTCGAAAGAGCTAACCTCCTTGGAAGAACTAATGATATATTGACCACTTCAAAGTGCATCAAAATTTGAATGGCGCCTAGGTTTAGCTTTGTCAACATCCCATTTCAAGACCGTAGATCACCCAGGTTAGAAGTCCCGAGGCCTAGCCTTTCACAAACCAATGTTTGGTTGATCGTTGATGCCATTCTAATTTGATTATGGTAGAGTTTCTTAGTTCTTCAAGTTCAACTAGCTCTGTCATTCTGATTTCTCTTTGATTTACGCCCTCAAACTCCATCTATTGGGCTAGCTCTAGTGAAGGAAATTCAAGTGATAAAGGAAGTCTAGCCTCCTTACCATAAACAAGTTTGTAAGGTGAAGTACATATTGCCTTCTTTACTGTGATTTTTTCTCGCCTAGAGTGCACACAAGACCGTGTATGAATCGCTCTGGTTGATATTCATTATTTGTTTCATGATTATGATTAGTTCTTGCTAGTAGACTCTATCAAGCCATTTCCTGAGGGTAGTAGTTGGAAGAAGTCTTCAAATAGATACCAAGGCTAAGAGCCCAATCAGAAATTTTAGTACCAAGGAAGGCTTTTTCATTATCAGAGATAATGGTTTGAGGAACACCAAACCTTGTTACAATGTCTTCGAGAAATTCAAGGATGACTGACTCAATTGATTCCTTGAGTGCGACAACTTTTATCCATCTAGTGAAGTAGTTCGTAGCTGTCAACACCTACTTATGACCAGCGCTCGAAGGAGGGTGGATCATTCCTATGAAGTCAATACCCCATTATGCAAAAGGCTAATCCACTTGGATTGGTCGGAGGGGAAGTGTTGCCAATTTCCATTTACTGCGAAGAAAACACATTATCTCGCATTTTCTAACCCACTTGTGTGCATATGCAAAGAGGGTAGGACAGAAGTATCTTGCCTTAATGATCTTCATCATTGTTGCTTTGGCAGAGAAGTGTCCACCAGAGAATCCATCGTGAAATTCTACTAACATTTTGTCAATATGTGTGATATGAATACATCTCGAGTAGCACACCATCAATGTTTCTTTTAAAGAGAAGGCCTTAAATGAGTGCATATGGAATGGATTGCATCCTCAAATGTCTTATCTTTTCTTTGTTCATTCTAGGAGGGTATGCCTTGGAAGAGAGAAATGTTATCATGTCCTCCATTCAAGTGTGTGCATTAGGGTCTACACTCTACTCAAGTTCGGCGCGTGAAAACTCTTCGTCTAGAAACATTGAAGCCTCTTGTTCTTCTTGTGTGTCCACAACAATATGCTTGTAGAGCACGCTACCTCTAACCATCTTAGTGGCTTTGATAGTCACATCAAACTCCATGATTTTGGTCACCCATATTGCTCTTTTCTCACTGATTTCTACTCCCATGATGAAGTATCTTACACCAAAGTGTGAAACTAGCACCTTGATATGATTTGTGGCAAGCATACTCTTGAACTTCTTAAGCACGCACATGATGGTGAAGACTTGTTTCTCCATGTGACTATATTTTAACTCATAATCCTTCAGTGTTTGATTGAAGAAAGACACTAGTTGCTCCAGTCCTTGTTCATTTTCTTAAGTTAAGACAACAACAACACTAGCATCAGCTCCACAAGGATAAAGGATAAAATCCTTAGAGTAATCGAGATTGATAAGCGTTGGTATGCAAGCAATTTCTTGCTTGATTCTGTTAAACTTACTTTTTCTTCGTGTCCACTTGAAAGTTGTGTAATTTTTTAGCTTGAGGGTGATAAACTGACCAAACCTACAAAGTTAGGAATAAATATCTTAACAAAGTTGATTTTTATATGAATGACTACAAGGCCTTTTTGTGTGTTGGGAAAGACAAAGAGAGGATGGCAGCGACATGCTCGAGATAATGGCAATGCCATCTTTTGAGACTACATGGCCCAAAGATTATCTTGCACAACTACAAAGTTGCACTTCTTAGGGTTAAGAGATACCCCAAATTCTCTAGCATCTCTCAAAGGCTTTCTCCATATGCATCATGTGATTTTTCTCTATTTTAAGAAGATAATTATGTCATCCAAGTAAACTAGGATGAACTCATTGATATATCCTTTGAAGGCAATGTCCATGGCTCTCTGAAATGTTGCGCCTACATTTGACAAACCAAAAGATATTTTCTGACAAACATATATGCCCTATTTGGTTGTAAATGTTATTTTGAATTGATCCTCTTTCTTAACCATGATCTGATTGAAGCTTGAATACCCATTCAGCATGGAGAATATTTGTGTGCCAGTCACAGTCTGTAGAATCTAGTCCATATAAAGCAAAGGATAATGATCCTTCAAAGATGCCTTATTAAAATCTTTGAAATCGATGCAAAGCTTGATTTCACCATTCTGTTTTTGCACTAGAACAAGATTCGCCACCCAAGTAGAGTATTTGATAGGAAAATTAATCTTTGCCTCAATGAGTTTAGATAACTCCTTCCTCATAAAGGGCTCTGTACGTACCCAAAATTGTAGGGTACTGCACCGCCGGAACAATGTAACACGTGCCCCAATGATGATACAGGTCTCCTCACAAGGTGTTCGGGATCCGGAAAAGCTCTCTAAGTATGCGTTAACATCCCGCATGTCCCGCTTAGCCCTTGCGTGCTTTGTTTTTCTCTTCTCCCCTCTTTTTTTTGCATTTTGATCTTGATTTAAATCGCCACCCGTGCAGGGGCAGGGGTCTCAGAATCGCCGCCCTGCTCGGGGTTCACGCATTTTTCCAAAACATTTCTTTTATCGCAACTCACGTAAATTTCAACATTTACCAGCTTTTTTCACTACCTTTGCTTGTATTTATGATTCTGGTTCCCTGGAATAGTGTTTTTCATTGTTTATGGTTAAAGAGTTCAAATTGGTTTTCACCTTTGGGTAAATGGGGATTCTATAAATAGTTGGTTGATCTTCAAGCAAATGGCCCCTCAAAAATTGCCTCTCATCTTCTCATTTCATAGTTTTAGTCTTTCAGTTCTTAGGAATTCATAGTTTCCAAATAAGTTGTATACATGCATAGTTAGTGTTGCTTTCTTTGTTTAGAAGCCACATAATCTTCTTGTGCTAATGTTGTTATTGTTTCATACAATCAATTGAGATAGGATAGTTTCATTTTCAGTCTGGAGCCATTAGAGTTGCAGGTTTTGTTCATCAAAAAGAATAGCTTTAGGTTCTGGACGTTTTGTGTTGCATGACTCGCAATAAATCCCACTAGGAATTACATAAGCCAAGCTCTCGTTATCTTGCGCTATCCCTCTCATACTCACATTCTATTCATCTACATCCAAAATTGCCATTGTTCCAATACCTACTTGGCATTGATGCTGCTAGCATTACACACTTTTCTGGATTCACGTGAGCACGAAGGAACGAGGAGACCACACTAAGGGGACAAAGCCACACACAATCAGATTCGCCACTATTCTGCAAAATCTAGGTTCAAGCTTTCAAATTTCTAGTTAAATTATATCAAATAGAATAGTAAAAGCATTTCATTTTAGTTAATCTCACTTTTGATATTGTCGGGAAGCTGTGGGGATGGATAGTTTCTGAGAAACTATGATTCATTCCTCTCTTCTGAGGTAGGATCGAGAGTCTTTCAAATGGATTAAATCAATTATTTCATTATTTAGAATAGACTTACAATTGCACATGCAAGTAGCTATACTCAGCTACCTTGTTTGTTTTAATTTTGTCATTAGTTTAGTTGTCAATTGCTAGATATTTTAAATAATTGCTCTTTCAATTTCGTTCAAATAGTTCATCAAAAACACAAAAATAGAGAAGTTATATATGTTGTAGATATACTTTACATAGTTAGTTTTACTTTGCTTCAGTTAGATTTACATTGTTTCTTTTGTATGACAATCACGGGACCTAGGGAGCCCAGAGAATACGTATTCAAGCCAATCGTGCCTCAACCCAATCTTGTGGCAGCAATAACTGACGTAGATCAAAATCTCAGAATCCAAGTCTTCCGAACAACAACAGACCTACAAGAAATTAGCTCACAATTAAGAGGATTAAATGTAGAAGATGACAAAGCGCATACGTTTTGGTCAAACCAGCCAAACTACAAGCTACCCTAGATAAATATCCACATGACTGTAGAAGGGCTTGAAAAGAGCAAATGTTCGGTTGTGATCCTTTGGTCCCACAGCCAGACGCAGGAGACATTCTAACCGATATAGACACTAGCTTAAGGATTCAAGTTGCCAGGACGCCTATAAGATACTCTGAGAAGATTACACAACTGTTAGCTCTAAATATAGAAGCCAAAAAGGCATACGACTACTGGATACTAGGGGTTAGGGATTGATTCTGCACATGACCATAGGAGGTCCACAACAACCATGAATCTACGGTTGTGATCCAAAGGTCCCACAACCCAACAAATCCATAGGTCAATCAGACATAGATGTTGGTTTACGCACATTAGTATTTAGATCCACTCCACTTCCACCAATCATTATCACATAGTTATCCTCACTAGACGTAGCAGTGAATCAAGCTAAGGCTTTCTGGACTAGACCAGAAAATCACCCATAGAATCCACCATCGGTCCGTCATTCGTTTTCATGACCCTGTCAGGAGACATATACGAAGCACCCACAGGTTATCTTCCGCGTATTCCACAACCTATAGATCGAATCATGCCAAAGCTCGATATTGATTGGAGCCTTTGAGCAGTCATCCTCGCTAACCGATCTATCACGCCAGCCTCAGTTATGAGGGCCTTCTTTGCCTTAGATTCATAGATTCCATTAGTGTGTGTCAAAGACATAAGATTACTTGATTATTTTATCCATACCCCACATATATTCCATCCCCACCGGTCAAGTCTCGACACGACCTCGGGAGGTCAGGTGCGAGGAAGAGTTACTTGTAGATTCCCATGCTCGCTTGTCACTTTTCCATTGTATAAAATTGGTGATCCCGACATGAACTTCCTACTTTTTGGTTTGGAGTCATATTTCTACTTATTCTTCCAATTAGTATACTTTTCGCCTTATCCACCTCATTAGCCTTTACATCACCTTCACCAACAAAATTGGTGAACCCGACATGAATGAAACAGCTTCTTCCTCTTTTACTTTTCACTTCTTCCATCTACTTCACTCTTTCCCATTATTCTACCGGTATTCATATACCCCCGAATATGTCAGGATTCGATGCATATGGTAGACCTCTCCTAGGTCTTGAAGCATACTACGATCAACTCGAATAGAAAACCATCACCCTCGCTCTCAGCATGGGGTGAAAACGATTCAACTAACTGATTGTCAACACAAACTCTGCCTCCAAGGACTATATATAGTTCTTCTTTCCAAATAGAGGAGTTGGACCAGCTCACTCAAACGCAACAACGAGAGCCTTCAGGCTCGAACAACATGACGTTTACAGGAGAATCTAGTTCGTCTCCTTAGGTCTTGCTTAGACCATAAATTAGTAGACAATCAGATCTATATCTATTTTTAGATGATGGACATTCAGTGCATTATGCCAAGAGTGAACAACGCTCTCGGAGTATGTACCCACCTATAGGAAGTTTACAAACATGACCCGAGGTCTCTTTTCAAGAAAACACCTCCATACCTCTACCTATAGGAAATGCCCTCGGTGAAACTTGGTAGGGCAACGATCAGTTCATAACAGGGTATCATACCCCTTTATAACCTCAGGATAAACAACAAATGCCACTAAGGAAAATACTGTGACTTCACCAAATGAAGTCATCTCCACTTTAGTAGAAAAATTTAGAGGGTTAGAACTTGCTCAAGCAAGTCAAAATTCTCAATTCATGCAGGTAGGAAATTCCAATCCTCCACATCATCCTAGCCAAGTAGACCTCCTCATAGGAATAGGCACGTTGGGCATGCCTCCTCAGTATTCACAACAAATGCCAACTAGAAACGCGTTTTCTAACACCGTTCCAGTGGAAAATATGATACCTCTCGGCTTAGTACAAACCAATCCATTCCTAAGCAATGCTCCTCCATACTTAAACATGTATTCCAAATCACCGCAGGGAGATATGTTCTCTTCTCCTAGCATGTTCACTCAACCATAGGGATTTCCTTATGTCCCTGCAAACGCATACGCCGCGCCATATCAACAACCCATTCCACCTCCACCCCCTCAGCAGTTCCATCAATGTTCGAAACCTATGCGATAAGAACTTATTCAGAATATTTGAAAGAGCCCTTAGACTTCACTATAAGAAGCGTCATGCTTCCAAAACCTCTTCCTGATTTGCCCAAATACAAAGGGGAGGGAGACCCAAATGCACACATTAAAGCCTATGCCACAGCCATTTGAGAGCTACTCCCTTGGGATGGGGTTGTTGCTAAAATATTTCCCAAAACTTTAGAGGGCATCGCCCTCGATTGGTATTACAAAATACCTGAGGCTTCCATCCATTTGTTTAAACAACTCGTTTCAGAGTTCATCAAGGCGTTTGACATGAAAAAACTATTGAGAACAGGGATCAAGGAATTCTTGCACATTAAGCAAGAACACAACGAATTTGTTGCTCATTTCATCCAAAGATGGCGTACAGTCCTCTATTCTTCAACAAGCGCTCCAAACATGGACCAGATGGAACTATGTAATTTATTCCTTCATTCTCTCAGCAGAGAGGTAAAGGAAGAAGTCCAGAAGCTCCCACTAAGGACTTACGATGAAGTACTTGAGAGCGCCTCTGAATAGATCAAGCGGTAATAGATAGCGGTCGCAAGATGTATGGAACAAATGGGAGGTTAATCACCCCACCAGAATACTACGACTTATCCTACTACCACAAACGTCAATCAAGGACCTAAAATCCTTAACAAAAATCATGGCGTAACAACAGATGGAGTAACCGACCAAACAAAAAAGCAAATGTTGTAAATGCTCCACCGCCAATTAACAATCAACGAAACAACAACTTTACCCCGACAATCAACTTAGTGGATTTTAATCATCCACAACAACAACAAAGGCAGACCCAGACACAGGGTCCAAGTCAAAATTCAACTAGATATCAAAACCAAAACCAAAACCAAAGACAACAAATGCAAAACTTTAATAGTCAATCGGTTTAATCAGAGTTTTGGACCACAATACGTGCCAAACCAACAACCTAGGAATTACAATCCCAACTCGTATTGTGGTTTCCACAAAATTTGAGGCCATGACACTAGGACTTGCCGCGATTACAATAAGTTCATGCAACGATCTACCAAAAGAACAAAGACAACTTTTCATAGATATGTTCTTAGCAGATCCTACATCACTGCGCGCTAAATACTTTCACTGAGCAGCCTCCCTCAAAATGCACCCCTCAAGATCTTCAACGATCCGCTCCCAAATCACAATAACAACAAATTAAATCCAAATGGGACAAACAAGAGTGTAATGACAGGAAACAATGATCATGAAGCCTCGACTTTGCTAAATCCACCTGTCACACCGCAATTAGGAAATCAGCTACGACCCAAGATAGTCAGTTTAGTGGAGTTAGACACTGAGCTACCCGTGGAAACCGTAACAAGGACACGAGAGTATTCCTCTCAGCCAAGTCCAAGTTACCCGCTAGAGACAGATAACATTCAACAACCATTAGTAAAACCCGTAGGTGCCTATGATTTAATTAATGACTTAACAAAGACCTTCTCTCATATCTCTTTTTTAGACTTATTGAAGAACTCTCTTGTCCATAAGGCCGCTCTTTTAGAAGCATTAGGTTTAGGTCATTTAATTAACATCACTCCACCTCCCGAAACACAAGTAAACCATATAGACTTCGATATTCACCCTCCAGGGCAGCCAGATAGGGATACCGAGTTTATATTTGACATAAACAAAATGCCAACAGACACCGAGATTGCATGAAGAGGTGATCCAGCCTTACATTTACAAGTGTGGGTTTATAACAATTATGTTAAACACGCAATGGTTGATGATGGGGCAGCAGTTAACATAGTTCCCTTCTCTTTCCTTCAAAAGCTAGGGTATGGAGAAATAAATTGTTCCACGACTTGGAATACGCTAAGAGGCTATGATAGCCTTAAAGCCACTTCGATTGGAACTATAATACTACCAGTCACCTTAGGACCCAAAACAATCCTCACCGAGTTTTATATTATAGATCGGGAAACCAACTATAATATGATCCTCGGCCGACCATGGATACACCGTATGAAGGCAATCCCTTCTACGTTATTTTAGGAAATAAGATTCCTACACTTGGGAAAGGTATTCATAGCAAAAGGTGATCCGAAACCATTTGATATACACCTAGCAGACCTGAAGAAAAGACCAGCATTCACTCTGAGTTTGAACTCCCAACAAACCAACTTAACAAGCCAACCGACTCAAAACCGAAAGAAAAGTTGGTACCTACAACGGAGTTAGAAGTTACGAATCTAATCAAGAATATCCCAGCCCTCAAAGATGAGGCTAACATTGTAGAAACAATATCATTAGGAACTACGGAAAAGATTGTTGAATTGCTAGAACAGGATCTACCAATTTTCCTGCCATTTGATTCTGTAGGTATGGGATATACCCTAGGTGTTGGTTCTCTTCCAGCAGAAGAACTCTGCATGGTAGAAGTAACCGAAGCAGAAGAAGTGGACGTAGCAAATGTCCCAACATCCATCTTCCCAACTAAATATTGGACTCTCCATTTCGATGGAGCTAGATGTCGTTATGGGGTTGGGGCAGGTGTGATCTTTACTTCTCCCGAGGGAAAGATCTTACCGTTCACGTTTAAACTAAATTTTGAATGTACAAACAACAACAGTGTTGAGTATGAAGCCCTCCTCCTTGGCCTCATCATAGCTAAAAGGCTCAAAGTGTTAATGACATCGGGGTGTTAGGAGACTCTCAATTAGTAGTAAAACCAAGTCTCGAGGTGTATGATACTAGAGCTGAACATTTACACTCTAAAAAACAACATTATTAGATCCAAGCAAAGGATTGACTTCATATCAATTGAAGCAATTCCGTGAGAACAAAACCTTCTCACAGATTTGGTAACAAACCTCACTTCACGCTTCACTCCAAACAATGAGTTA
Source organism: Taxus wallichiana var. yunnanensis (assembly GCA_018340775.1). Classification (NCBI taxonomy): domain Eukaryota; kingdom Viridiplantae; phylum Streptophyta; class Pinopsida; order Cupressales; family Taxaceae; genus Taxus; species Taxus wallichiana. Next base: position 141,606,895 of record CM031240.1, on the reverse strand, counting down.
GAGGACACCTGTTTCATGGTATCCCTTCGTACTAAACCGTTAGTGAAGAAAATGTCAAATCCTCTCTTAACAAATATAGTTGAGAATCAATCTACTATCTTAGATCACATTGATAGTGATAGAGCCACTCTTGATTACCTAAATGCCTATGCAGAGTTACATCTCACCCATCACATGGTGGATTTGTCCTTAATCCCACATTCATCTTCTTACTTTGGAAACCCCATGGTAGAGCTCCCCCCATCAAAAGGAGCTCGACATATACGCAATAGAGAATGGAGAAGATCTAGAACTACCTCCAGCCCCGCCTGAGTTTGAAGAAGGTAACGCTTCTTTAATCGAGGAAACAATTGATATTAACATCGGAACGAAGGAAGAATCGAAGATCTTAAAACTAGGATCTTCGCTAACTCCAGAAGAGATAGAAATACACACTCAAATCCTTAGAGAACATCAAAAGGCTTTTGCATTTAATTATAAAGAAATGACGGAATTGCACCACACATCGCGGTACATAACCTCGTCACCAAATCGATGCAAAACCAATTAAACAAAAATCAAGACCAATGAAACCCAAGGTAGAATATTCGTAATATGGCGAAAATTTCATTTTAGGAAAATTTGAAAAGGCGAATTATTCGGAGTGGGTCGGTGTCCTGTTCGCCTAAAATATAAAGTATATTTTTTTTGGGGGGTCGGCTTCGCCTTCATTTGAAAACATCTCCTATAAAAACCTATGTGATTCGCCGGGTAGTATACCTCAAGTAGCTTACCAAATTACCAATACTGTGAAATTTGAACTCGCATACCCTTTGCACCAGAGATTCATATTACTGTTATCCTGTGATTGTTGACGCGCGACAAATGCAGTATTGACGCACGACAAGAGATATACTGACGCGCGACAAGAGCAGATTGACGCGCGACAAAGAGTCATTTGACGCGCTGCGACAAGAGATATACTGACGCGCGACTTGGGCTAAGAAGTGACGCGCGACAGAGGAAGGCTTGACGCGCGACAGAGGAAGGCTTGACGCGCGACAGAGGAAGTGTTGACGCGACTGGCAAAGGTTGACGCGACATCCGACACTTCACGCGCGACAAGACCTCGTAGATCGACAGCAGTCGTCGCTTCTGTTCTTTTTGTCGACGCAGACTCTTTTCGTAATAATGGAAGGTGCCACCAAAGAATACGAATAACCTAAAAGTAAGTAAGAAATCTCGTAAATCACTCTTCAAGTATTTTGGAAACTCATGATACGAGATAATGTAAATACCAATCATATAGATGCCACCAAAAAGAATCGAATACCGACCGTGGGAAGGCATTATTGAGGTGGACATGCATTCTCGCATGATCACACCAAACAAATGAAACCTACGATAATATGCCGATCTTGAAGATATTGTTCCCGTTGGGTGCAACTGAAGTGCAAATGCTAGATATCACAGATACAAACACTCAAAGAAATGGAAGACAAAATCAATATCAAACTCGTCCAAGAAAGAGGAAACCAGTGATCGCGATATTGCTCAAAATTCTACTCAAAAAGTAAAGCATCAAAACAAACAAGAATATGTGGACCATCGCGTGACATACAAGTTTGATTGGGCAAATAAATTTCCATTTATCAACTCGTACAATCATCAAATTCTCAAGAAATCCCATGTGAATGTACATGTACAATATGTACGTGGAAATTGGGAAAGCAACAAAAATGCAATCAAGCTTGACACAATAGAAAAACATCAGGAAAACAATATTTAATCAGAATAGGGGCGGATGGCCGTAAAATCAAAACACATAGGTGGAAAATCAAAAGGAGTGCATGCATGTCGATACGCAATGAATATGAGGCAGAGCGTAAAAACACAGACATCATCTGTTGAAAAGGGAGGAACAATCACATCGCATATCGTAAGATGAAAGAAACAAATCTACATGCAAAATTCATACAATTCTCTACTCTTTTCAAATACTTAAAAAGGAAGGGCGATGTCAGATTTCCTTGATTTCAAAGTTTTGTATCAATTTAACGGAATGCTGAATGTACCTCGCCTCATTGGTCCGAGAGTAGTGGATGGGAAATGGCAAAATGCCTCTCGATGATAGAGAAGGAAGATTTGAAAGAGAATGTAAAAAAGCAAACTTTATCTCTGCTTCAATTGATGAAGTGACAAAGAATGACAACACCGCATGGGTATGTATCCACATCTATACATTAGAAAATCATATAAGGACACCTCATCTATTGGGTGTTATGAAAATGGTTGAAATCGCAATGCTGAAAACCTATACAAAATAGTTGTTTCTCATTTGAAAGATGTCATTGGTATGACTGATTATGAAATTGCTACGGTTGGTATGCGTTGGAGCAGATGGTGCATCTCGCATGCAGGGTCACCGAACAGGGCTCTGTGTTAGATTACAAACAACAAGGGTGGCCCCATATATGCTACCAATTCACCGCATGGCTCACGTAATGAATTTAGCGTATAAAATGGTAAAGAACCATGAAAATGTTGCTAAATTAGAAGACCTAATAAGAGAACTCCATGCCTATATGTCAAGCAGCCCAAAGCGTTTTCTCGAGTTCCAAAATTTGCAATTGGAATTACAGACGGCAAAAACTTCAAGGATGTGGAGACTAGATGGATCTCTTTGTATGAACCAAAGATGCAGAGTTCGTGAGGAGTATCCTTCATCGGTTGGTTTCATGCACAAATACCGCCATGAAGTTGATAGGGCAAGGGACCCGTTGTTCCGCTTTAACTCGATTTGGAGACTTTGCTTACATTGGTTGGTATTCTTCCAATGTTAAAGGAGATCAATACACTGATGAAGCATGCACAGGCGATTGATCTATATTGTGGATTTTATACGGATGAGGAAAATGGTATGTCAAAGTCTTGATATATCAGATTGTTCCTCCCGTGATAGTTTTGATGCACCTCGTTTTTGAAAATTGGAGAGATTTATTAGATCTTAAAATCCTAACACCTATTTGAGATTTAATATCCACGATCACCTATGCATCTCTCAAGTTAATGGGAAGGAAATACCTATGCACATTTTGCAAAGACGTCAAGATATTACAGGATCGGAACGAGAAGATGTTCCTGTGACACGTAATTTGTTTGAGTCTGTGATAGTTGAAACCAGAATAAAGCTTAAAAAAATTTCAGAAACCTTGTCATCGTAAATTAGGAACGCTTTCAGAAGATAAAATTTTGAAGCCATGGGTGTGATGAATCCGAATTTTTGAATACGTAGGTGGCCGCAGATTTTCAAGAAGCATTTCCATAAATCAATGGGTACAATAATGGAACAATTTACTAAGACGCCGAGCTCAAGGGTACGGAAATCAAAGGTATACCAATGCCGATTTATTAAAGTTTCAAATAACCAATTTTGCAACAACAATGAGGAACCAATATAACAATTTAGATCAACCTTCTGAAAGTGGTGCTATTACAAGGTCATGGAGAGGAATCTATCAAAGTTCTATCTTACAAGAAGATATCGTGAGTATTTCAGACTATATGAATTATGCCGCATAATGATTTTGGGGTCTGTGGAGGATGAAAGAGTTTTCAAAGCATTGTCATTTATAAAATCAAAACTCGAGAAACAAAGTTGATAAAAATCGAAAGTCAGCATGAGGTGTTACGCTTCACGATACTCCTCGAAACCTTTCCGCTTGACAGAGCAATCGCGACCGAATTCCTTTGCATGAAAGAAGAGGTGTAAATAATACAGCTACAAGTACAAATATTCCCAACCTTGAGAGTGTAATTGGCTCTTCGTCACATTCTACGTAAGACAACATCGACTTTGATGAAGCTTATCGATAATGGATTGTTTCAACTTTAAGTAGGTATCTTCTTTATCTATCTTTTATCTTTATCATTAAAGATGTTACAGTCTATATACTAAAAATATCAAAGCATTCACCCATCTATCTACTAATCCATTTCTCATGTTGGATTTTTTTAAAACACAGATCTAGCTCATTACCAATGGCAAAGATGATTTCAACTTTAAGCAGTATCTTTTCCCCTTAATCTTATTGTTTGTTACTATTCATTTTTTTTGACAGAGCAATTGCTCACCGGAATTCCCTTTGCATAAAAAAGAGATGTAAATAATACAGCCTACAACTACAAATATTCCCAACCTTGAGAGTGTAATTGGCTCTTCACACATTCTACGTAAGACAACATCGACTTTGATGAAGCTATTGATAATGGATTGTTTCAACTTTAAGTAGGTATCTTCTTTATCTATCTTTTATCTTTATCATTAAAGATGTTACAGGTCTATATACTAAAAATGTCAGGCAATTCACCCATCTATCTACTAATCCATTTCTCGTGTTGGATTTTTTTAAAACACAGATCTAGCTCATTACCAGTGGCAGTGATGATTTCAACTTTAAGCAGGTATCTTTTTCCCCTTAATCTTATTGTTTGTTACTATTCATTTTTTGACAGAGCAATTGCTCACTAGAATTCCTTTGCAAAAAAGAGATGTAAATAATACAAATACAAGTACAAATATTCCCAACCTCGAGAGTGTAATCGCTCTTCGTCACATTCTACGTAAGACATCATCGACTTCTGATGAAGCTACTGATAATGGATTGTTTCAACTTTAAGTAGGTATCTTCTTTATCTATCTTTTATCTTTATCATTAAAGATGTTACAGGTCTATATACTAAAAATGTCAGGCAATTCACCCATCTATCTACTAATCCATTTCTCGTGTTGGATTTTTTTAAAACAAAGATCTATATCATTACCAGTGGCAGTGATGATTTCAACTTTAAGCAGGTATCTTTTTCCCCTTAATCTTATTGTTTGTTACTATTCATTTTTTCAGCTCTGGTTATAATTAAAGATGTTACAGGTGTATGTATTTACATTTAGTTAAATACAAAATTTTTATTTTTGAAAACGTGGTCGACATCCGTCCGAGGAAGCTTTTACTTCTCGGGATCGACAACGTCAGGCAACTCACCCATCTATCTACTAATCAATTTTTTGTGTTGAATTTTTTAAGACAAAGATCTAGCACATTACCGGTGATGATTTCAATTTTAAATAGGTATCTTCTTCAACATAATATTTATATTTACTTGACCTTTAAAGATATTGTTGGTCTATATATTTAAAGATGTTGCTGCACTTCTCAGATCGACAATGTCAAGCAACTCACCCTCCATCTACAATGTCATGTGAAACAAAGATCTAAAGACGTTACCCTTGATGATTTCACAAAGAATCTAATACGCAAGAGGTAAGCTAAACCCTAGCATATTTGCAATTATGTTTAATTTCTTACCAAAGATGATTCTTTCTTGATTTCTTAGAATTATATTAATTTATTTTTAATATATTTTATCTTCCTCAGTAGACCAAGGATTTTTTTCTATTTACTATCTCTTTATTCTCCATTTGTTGGTGAGTGGTAGCTTCCCAAAAATAGATATTCCCGCCACCCGATAGATAAAGATAACTAAAATAACAAAAAATTAAATTGGAAAGTGATGTCGAAACATGTCACAATACTACCAAATTCAATATTCACATTTCCCTGATTCAAACCACAAGAGCCTTGGCTGAGTCACCCTCCGTTAATATTAAAGTACATTGATCAGAATTCTTCCCTCCTGCTTGATTTGCATCGAGTTTGGGAACATCAATTAATTTCCCCTTCTTGGTTCCATCAGTTTTCTTAAGATCTTTTTTTTGTTTAAACTTTTCCACTGCACTCCTCAGGTCAAACAAAGTTACAAAGCTCATCTTAGATAACCTGACCATACACCATGAATCTTCTTGTACTGGAAGAGACTGTTTCCAATTACCTTACACATATCACATCATCTTTCACACTTTCATTAACTCACAACCTTTATAGGCAATAACCTTGTGATGCAAAGATAGATGAGCATTTGAATCAACGCATTCCCCGAGCCACCGTCACAAACCTCGCATTGACTCTAAGAATCCTTTAAGAAACAATGTGTTATACTCTTCCTTACTATGCACAAATCTTATGACAAGGTAACATCAATATGAGATTTCTCAACTTTATAACATTTGTAGATACTCATTTTTCCCTACTTTGAGCATGAATCAGAAGTATAACCTCTATTACACAATACATCTTCTTGTAGTAGCAATACATTCTTGTCTCAACACCATGATAGACCACATAATGACATATAGAAACAATGTGTTATACTCTTCCTTACTATGCAGAAATCTTATGACAAGGTAACATCAATATGAGATTTCTCAACTTTATAACATTTGTAGATACTCATTTTTCCTAACTTTGAGCATGAATCAGAAGTATAACCTCTATTACACAATACATCTTCTTGTAGTAGCAATACATTCTTGTCTCAAAGACCATGATAGACCACATAATGACATATAGCATGACATTTGGGTCTCGACAGCACTTGAGCTTTTCTCAAAGATGTGAAAACATTTCTTAAGGCATAAAACAAGGTCCTCTTAATATGTCACCTTTTAGAACTACAAGACATTGATGAATCAACACTTGACATGGTCTTATACCACTTTTAGAGAATTATAAATCTCCTTGATGAAATTCTTTCACTTTGTACATCATGAAGCACTGATAATTTTCATCACCAACTAGGACTAAGTCAGCTTGAAGCACTGACAGAGTAACTTGCACTTGACACTCCAATATTCAATTCATGAATTCCTCAACAAGGACAAGCTTTACCAACTAGATAACAGACAGATTGCTGCTAGACCTTAGCATCATTGACTTGGATATCTTTATTTTAGACTCGATAAAGGTCATTCATAAAATCCAAACACACTTTGAAGTCCTCAACACGTTGAAAATCATAAGACAACACATTTCTTAACCTATCAACCTTAAGTCTACTTTCATAGACAATATAACCCCACGTATACAATTAAAGTCCCACGACATAATTTTCAAGATAATTAAAGTCCCACAAGATATTCAGCAATAAATTTTACATTATACACATTAAATCGATCATCGCCTTTCATCATCATCTATCATTGATTATCAATTGTCATCATTCATCATCTACGTCCACATACTATTCATGACAATGCAAGTAAACAAGAAACATACATATAATTCATGATAATCACCATCTAATCACCATATAATTAAATTCAAATAAGATAGTACAAACTCAATAGTCAAGTTTTCAAATTCAATATTAAAAGTTTAGTCAATAATAAAAGTTTCTAATTTTCACAACCATCTAATGCAATCAAAATTAAAGATTGTATATAATTAAATTCAAATACCATACTCAATATTAGAAGTTTTCAAACTCAATATTTATAGTTTCCCAATAATAAAAGTTTCTAGTTTTCAACCCTCTTTTTCTTTATCCAATTGTACTCCTCTCCTCCCTTCCCCAACGGCTTCTTCCACTATGGTCAGAACCCTTTCCCCAACAAAGCAGAAATAACCCCCGAACTTATAAGATCTTCTCAAAAAGACTGCCCGCATTTTTTATAATTCTTTCTTCTTGATTTGTCAGCATCTCCATGCGACAAAGAAATTTGGATCAGCAATCGCTTTGGCTTTGAACAAGATGTCGTGGTCGAGACCATGCTCTTTAATGATCCGCTTTAGTGTATTGTTTTGTTTGTTAACCAAAACAATATTTTGCTTCAAATTTTTGTCATGGATAAGTCGTTTTTTTCAAGCTTTCCAAGTGAACTTGCAAAACCTTCGCCTCGACTTTTCAAATTTTCATATTTCAACCGCACAAAAAGAGTAACGCAATTCAAAGTATTAATGTAAATTCAAAATTTCAAATTAACAAAAATGATTGTTAGAATGTAATAGTACTTACAACCGCTCTATCTCTTTTGGCATTTGCGATTGATACCAAATCCTTGTCCTTTGACCATTTGTTAAAATATGCCCGGCCTCGGCACTAATATTTTCCAATTTGTTTAGTGCCTTATCTAGAATGCCATCTTTATAGTCGTTATTAAACGTGATACCCCACATTTTACTTGGGTAAGTAAGGAATCCATCTTTGCAGTTGATTCTGATCGCAGCAGATAAACTATCCCTTTGCAATAATTTTCATAACGACTAATAATCTCATTGATAAGAATTTTAGCCCTTTTCTCCCATTCTATAAGTCGTTGGATTTGAGGAATTATAAACTCACCGACATGGGATCGACAATCATTACCAATTAAGTTCTCCAAAGGAAAAGGTGGAAACTCTTCACTATCCGAACTGAGGCGTAAGATCTCCGAGAAGTGTGGGGCTTTCACCATGACCAAGATCAACTCGCCTTTGCTTTCGTCTTTGGGTGGGCTGATCCTCGTTGTTGAAAAAAAAAATCAAGATTTAGATAAATAAATTTGAAGACTCAAGATTTAGATTTAGATAAATCGTAATGTAATTAAAAATTGTAAAGAATATTAAAATTGAAATTAAGACCAAGTATACCGCCGCCTTGAATCATCTCGCTGGTATCGAAAAAACCAATAATGGGTCATTGCTATCAATGCCCAAATAATCTTCATCTAAATTTATATTGTTCAAAACATATATGCCCACAGACCGGGCAAGCCACCAAGTGAGAGAGTTGGAATTCAAACGAGGAGTCAAGGTTTAGTGTCCCGCTAGGGGCCGAGCAAAAGGCATGCGTTTACCAATGGTCTTTTTCACTGCTCCTCCGGTCAGGCATTTTAAAAATTAATGGTTGAGTGGGTGTCGGTGCCGTGGCTTGATCATGACTGACATGTGCTGAAAAGTACAAGAAAAAATTAAAAATATTAAAACAATTCATAAAGTCAAAACTACGAAATTAAACGCTCTATAGAAAAGTTGACTTGTTGTCGAGGGGTTGTTTTTTTCGGTGCTACGGGTGGCCTCAGAGTTGTACTCAAAGGGTCGCTCAAGATATCAATGCATGCGACTCGTATTGAGTGAGTTGGGGAAGAAGGTTCCATAGTCCCCGCTATTCATCAATATTAAATGTTGTCAATTCATTTTGATAAAATTTAAATTGAAAAATAAATCGCAACTTTGGAATTTGTAATTAATATATGAGAATGTATTACTTCTCTGCGTTTAACGAGTTCAAATTGTTGAGGGTCCGGAGAGGAGTGAGCTTCCATTTCGTAATGGGAGTCCCCCAAGCCTCCACGCGTAGTTGGCCTCTTCCTCTCGACATCTTTTTTTTTTTTTGGGAATGGCTTCAAGATATCTTCTCTGCAAAACATTAAAATTTAATATTTAATAACTTCGCACTGTAATGAAGAAAATTGTAATACAATTACAAACTAAATAGTTTATACCTGTTGTTCTGCAAATGGAATTGAGAATTTCTTCAAAGCCTCATCAGAGCAAGTAGGAATTTCTTTAGCTTTTAAATTTAAAAGTGCCTCATAAGAGGCCGAGGAGATAGTTTGTTGAATAAATGAAAGGTTTTTCTGACATTTTCGAATTTGATATGTCAGCTCTTATTTTTTTGGATAGAAATGTGCACCAATCGAATTTTTGTTTTGAGATAGTGGCACAAATGTATGCAATGGCCCAATTTGGTATATCTGTTTGGCGACCCTGCATAACAATTCTGGCTTGAAAATGCAATAAGTGCAAAGAAAAAGTGGTGTGCAATTGATTGTGTATCTACACCACGCCCGGATTTATCGACATGGGCTGCAAATGCGAAACAAGAAAATTACTATCAATTTATAACAAAGAAATTGTATCGTAATAAAAATGTAATAAATTTTTTTGAATTAAAACGAATTATACTTACAATCAACATGGAAACCGTATTTTGATTCGAGAAATTTCTTGTTTTCTTCCACGAGTGTTGCCTTGTCAGAATAAATGGTAAATTTCTCGATAGAAGGCTCGTAAACCGATGTATGTCATTCGGTTCAATAGTGAATCGAACATTTGGCCATCGCTCGTAGTCACATAAAATATACCGCCCTCTCAATTGTAGCATGACAAGGTAATTCAAAATATCCGGATCTGCTTCAAATGGGGCATATTAACGAGCCCCGTAAATCCACACTCTTCAATTATACCTTGATATTCTGAGACATCCTTAAAGCCGTATGGATGTGAGGGCATAAGGGATTCCCGTAGGTTATCTTGGAAATCGATTGACTTGGATTCTCTTCATTTTCTTGCACGAACTTGCAATTGGGAGGCATGTGAAGTCGATATCAGAAAGCTGAAATCGCGCTTTGTCAAAGATTTAGACCTGCAAAAATTCAAGAACGGAAAAACGTAAACGAAAAATGAGCGGAATAAGGGTATTTATAACCTAAATATGGGCGCCATCGTCCCTATCGACGCGGCGCCATTTGCTTCAAATGACGCGCGCCAATAGAAGCAGCGTGTCGCGCGCAATAGGGTCAGGTCACGCGTCATTTGTTTATAGTGTCGCGCGTCATTTGATTACAGTCGCCGTCGTCGGCATAGCGCGCTGGTCATTTGTCTATAGTGTCGTCGCGCGTCATTTGTTTACATTATTGTCGCGCGCATTTGTTTACAATGTCGCTACGTCAATAGAGGACAATGTCACGCGTCAATAGAGGACAATGTCGCTACGCCAATTTAGATGACAATGTCGCGCGGCCAATTTAGGATAATGTCGCTGCAATGGAGGACAATGTCGCACGGCCAATAGAGGGCAATGTCGCGCCAATCGAGGACAATGTCGCGTCAATAGACTGTAATGTCGCGCGTCAATTAGTGACTGTGTCGCCGCAATTGGCCAATAGAGAATGAGCGTCGCACGCCAATAGAATCAACTGACGCGCGTCATTACGATCTAGTGTCGCTCCAGTGTCGCACGTCATTAGGAGCTATTGTCGCGCCAGTGACGTGCGTCATTAAGGATTCCTGTTGTCGCACGTCACTGATTTAGCCTTGAAAAACCAGGCGAAAATTTTGTTTTTGAATACTGTCAAATTCGCCTTTCGCTGAAAGTGGTTACGGGGATATTCGCCAGGTATTTTCCACCTTCAATTTTATAGGGGTGTCTTAAAATGAATCCGTAAAAATGTGTATTTGGTGTGAGGGAGGGAAACTCCTAGGTTACATTATATCATCATGAGGGATCGATGTAGACCCAGCCAAAATCTGAGCTATTCTTGAAATGATCCCACCTTTGGATGAATCTGGAATCAGATCGTTTCTCGGGAAACTCGGTGCAATCAAGATTCATCCCAGATTTAAGCTTTGCCATTCATCCAATCAACAATCTACTCAAGAAAGATTATAGTATCAATTGGACCAAAGACTGCAATGAGGCTTTCGAAGTAGTTAAACATTTCTTGTTGTCACCACCTACGCTAATGCCTCCTAAGCCAGACCGCCCTTTAATTTTATATTTGTGAGCTACCAATTTCTCGCTAGCCTACATGTTGGCTCAAGAAGACAATGAAAAAGAGAACGTGTGATCTATTTCATTAGCCAAACATTACTCGATTATGAAATGTGTTATACACAAGCAGAATGAGAATGCCTTGCCATAGTCTTTGCAACCAAACGCCTAAGACATTACATGCTAAATCAAGAAACAAGGGTCATTATAAAAATAGACCATTTACGAACTTTCCTCATGCAAGGGTCCTTTGTCTAAAAAGGTTGGATGCTTTATAACCTTAATGGGAGAATTTGAATTAACTTTTGTAAACCAAAAATTCGTTAAGGGACAAATCATTGCGGATTGGTTAGCCGACAACCCATTAGACGGAGGCGATCTAGTAGACCTAGATTTCCTTGATGAATGAATATACTACATCGAAGCCAGACCTCTTATCTCTAAATTTCCTTGGTATACTGATATCGTTAATTATATCATGGACCATGCGTATCTAGAAGGTGCTACACCACAAAAAAGAAGGTGGTTACGCATTATCATAGCTAAATACGTTATTATAGAACAAGTGCTCTATCGTAAGGCTTTCGATGGAATGCTTCTAAGGTGTGTTGACACAGAAGAATCCAAGAAGATTCTCTACGAATCTCACAGTGAAATATGTGGAGGTCACTTCAATGGTCACACCACCACTCGCAAAATACATCGGATGGGCTATTTCTGGCCCACTCTAGAACACGACGCAGTAGAGTTTGTACGCAAGTGTCATAAATGCCAAGAATTTTCCCATGAGATTCACATGTCGGCACAAGCTCTATAACCAATCATGACTCCATGGCCCTTTTCTACATGGGGCCTAGATTTGATAGGGAAATTCTCTCCCTCATCAACAGATGGCCATAACTTCATAATCACGGCCACCAAGTATTTTACCAAATGGGTAGAGGCTATGCCTCTCACCACTGTACCAGGTTCCATGATCGCCAAGTTCATTTTAAACCAGATCATTTGTAGGTATAGTGTCCCACAAATCATTATCTCAGATAATGGTACTTCCTTTAAGAATGACGAAGTCCGTGAGCTATGCAGTAAATTTAAAATAAACCATCATACAGCTTCCCTGTATTACCCTCAAGCCAACGGGTAGGCTAAAGCAACAAACAAGACATTAAAAGCTATTCTCCTCAAAATGGTAAAATAAAACAAATGAGATTGGCATTTAAAGTTATATCTGGCCTTGTGGGCCCACCGGACCTCAATAAGAACACCAACAGGAGCAAATCCTTTCTCATTGGTATTCGAGTAGAAGCAATTCTCCCACTTGAGGCTGAAATACCCAGTCTCTGCATCTCACTACAGGGGATTTTGGATGAAGAAGCTTATAGAGAAGCACGTCTCTCCCAACTAGAAAGCCTAGATGATGCCAGTGCTAGATGTTGAACAAGCAGGCATAGAGTCTATGCTGATCGGATGTGCCGACAAAGATAACAAAAATGTCTATGAACGAGAAATATATGAAGGAGATCTAGTTCTAAGACTAGACATCGGATCGATAAGAAGACCGATGAAGGAAGGAAATTTCGGCCCAAACGGTTGGGCCCATACCGAGTCACGAAAGACTATGGAAATGGTGCATATCTCTTATGTACACTGGAAGGTGAGGAATTCAATGAAACAGTCAATTCCTTACATCTTAAATGATTCTATGCATAAGCAACCCACACTACTTGTATAATTATATCTACATTGCATCTTCATGTAGTTAGGTTCATTTTGTCCATTCATTTCATAAAAGTTTGTGATCAAGGAACTTATTCTCAAAGTAATTCATTATAAACTTCTGATGGTATTGGCATAAACATTCGAATCATACTTCTTCATTTTCATAACATCATCAACCGTTTTAGAATCATTTCATCCATATAAAGCTAGATATGACAAAGTCTTAACGGTAACCATACCAAGGTCTGCATGCTTGTTCTCACTTTTGGTTTCTTCCTAGGATAGGTGTCTTGCCTATGGTCTATTCTAGAAGCTTCATAGTGTCACATCTATCCCGTATGTATATCTCTTTGGAAATAAGAACATGCTGACATTTTTCTCAAATAAATAAGTCAAACATAGATCAAACAGAAAATTTTATTTTTACACATTTCCTTGCCCTACCAACCTTCGGTGATGAGCTTACGTCTCTTACTAGTGACGTAGGGTTGGGAAAGGATGGGAATGCCCTTACTCGCCTATGCCTTGTCCATGGTGATAAGCCCATGCTTCCTACTAGAAGCATGGGGCAAGGTGCAGGGGTCCTCTTGACAATAAACGTTGAAGGTCGTAAACAAACAATTCAAATAAACCTTTGAAATCTTGAGTCAAAAACAAGTGAATCAGATGTCCAAAATTCCAAGAGAGCTCAAAACCCCGAAAACCAGATTTTGTCTACCATGTGGCCATCTACGGATCTAAGTCTAGATAAACCGCAAAGCAAGTCGCATTCTAAACTATGGAGTCACTTGAGTAGAGTAGGTTTGTAGCATCCTAATTTGGTTCCACCAAATATTTTCCTATCTCTCATCATTACCATTCAACAAAATTCATAGCTTGTGCCCTTTCTAGCTCTCGGTGGTGAGCCCTCACATCTTACTAGTTATGTGGAGTTAGGAGTGGGGCAAGTGCATCTCGCTCATCATACCACTTGTCATCATGTTCTGACAAAACTATACGAAGTATCGCAAAATTGCTTATAGAAGCTAAAAGTTCAAAATCACATTGTGTCTCGCATTATCATATATCAAAGATCACGAAATGCAAAAAGGATTTATTCTCCATCAGCATACATTCTTAAAAGCGTATAAACACAACATTATACTTTACATGTGGAAACAAATCACAAAATCCGAGATACCAAGAGTCTGATTCAAAAAGAAGAATATATATATATATATATTCTTAATCAAGTTTCTCGTATAATGCCATCATGCGCTAGGCATGGTCAAAATGCTCAATGAGCCCAGAAATACAAAATAAATCGTATAAACAATCTATGAGAGCCAAGTGGCCTCTCAACCCCTATGAGACCCTACCGAAGGTGCACGACCACATCTAGGACTTTGGCTACGCCGGTGCTCAATGCACCGAGGGCTCACGGCCTCGAGGAGCAGCCAGTGGCCTCACTATGAGAGTGACTCCTCATCGAGCACTCGATGTCCTATACCCACCCAATTCGATACGGAGGGTAGTCACCGTCTTGGCCACATGCCGATGTGGGGAAAAACATCGGTATGCCTACTGCATTTCGCCGAAGGCTCCCCGCATCCACAAACTAGCTCAATGCGAGTCCTCTCCATGGGGATCATTAGGTATCGGTGCATACCCCGGCGAATCGTCTTGCCATTCGTCAAGATAGCTTCTATGCAAAACAAAGGAGAAAACAAATTAGAAATAGTCAAAAGATAAAAACAAAAATGAAGAAGAGGAGAGATAACAACTAAGGCAATCCTAACTAAAAACAAATATTAAAAGAAGGGTGACAACTCACTTGGATCTTCGGGCCTCCAAGAGGGATCCCAGATCAAAGCACTGCCGCGATGTCGCCGCTAATTGATGTGCTCCTCCCATGTCTAGGGCAACATATCGTCCTACTACGGACTCATCCTCCCCGCCCAAGTCCTGAGAAGGCGGCTCCTCTGAAACTAGAGTCACCCTCTCTCGCACTCTGCTCTGCCCTCTCGCCTGTAAGATATCCTGAGTGTCATGCCACTCGGATCGCTGTCCTCCTCTCCACCTAACTCGCTGACCTCAGCCTCGGTCTCCTCCTCCATCTCTCCCCTTGTGAACTCCTCGGACTCAGAGTCTATATCAATGGGGTCATTGTTGTTGTGGGCGGGACCGCGCAACCAAGTAAGGGTGCTCGAGGAACACCGGCTCTCCTCGAGCACGTACTACCCGCCTAGCAGTAATAGGGACACCATGAGTAACAACGGTCCAACCCCGCCTCTAGGACCTCCCCTAGCCTCCCAAACTTATCTAAATACCGCACCACTGGGGAGAATACCGATGTAAGGAAGGCCAAACTATTGAGGCACTCAATCAAAGGGGTGTGTCTCCACCTTCCCCGCTTATCCACAAGCTGCCCTGTGGTAGAGAAAGAGATCAAAGTGAGGGTCTCCTCGCCCCACAACCATGCCATGGCTTGATAAGGTGTGGCCTCCATATCATCAGTAGTCAGGGAGGTGACTGGTTGGTGGGGTGCTCTAAGCACTGACATATTTGTCCATCTGGCTACCCTCACGGCTCCGGGATCCGCCACCTCTACACCTCTCCCATAAGGGATGAAATGCTCATAACTAGGGTCGATGAATCAATGACCGCCTTTGTAAGTGAACCACCCGGTACAAATCATGATAGGTAGTCCCAAGAATGTCAGCTCCCAAGCATAAATCCAGCCATGTGCCTCAATCTGTGTAATAATAGGGGACCAACAGTAGAGTAAGGTGTCCCCTCCCTTGTCCCCGATCAATCTCGAGGCAAGGATCCCCATAATAGCCTGACGAATCAAGGGGATAGGCAAGCTAGGAATAGAACGGACCCTCACCCCCTTCTTTGAACTAGTGGAGATAACTGTCTCCCATGTATGTAGCCCACTGTGCTATCTGAGCCCATGACCTGCTTGTCTCAAGTGTAAGTCGTCTCCCGATGATCGGGACCCCCAAGATACGGTAGACATCCTCCAGGGTGATAGTCCACTCACCCCTGACTCCTGGAAATCAGAAAGTGTTCCGATCAGCATCCCAATATGAAAACAAGTCACAAAGTATGTGACTAGAAGGTGCAACATGCGGGACCCGTGATATACGCAATATACCGGCCCTCTGAAGAGTGTCCTGCTCATCCTGAGAAAGTGCATCCAACACTACTGGAAGCCAATCACACTCTCTCTCTTGCTCCATCTGATATATTCCTCCTTCGCCTGCATACACCCAAAAACACGCAAAAAGGAGTAAGTTAGTATTCAAATTACATTAAAAAATCATTAAAACATATAAGAATACTAAAAATGCAAAATTTGGCTCAAAACATTGAGTTTTTGGCATTCTGTAAGGGACCGCCACCTTGAGCAGGGCGGCGATTCCGTAACCGCCGCCTTAAAGGGCAGGGCACTATGCCTATAACCGCCGCCTACTCGGGCGGCGGTGGCGTGTCTCGAATTTTCAAACAGGTCACGTGCCCTATAAAACGCCTAAAAACACAAAAAAACGACTATTTTTGACCAAAACAAAGCCTACCCATTAGGCGCCTCCCTAAGTGACCCTATTAACACTGACATTTTTAAAAATAATCCCCCATGATAAAGATTTCATCATTTTTACATTTTGAGGGTAAAAATGTTAAATCAAGAAGAACTAACCTGTGATCTCGCGGGTCGATGTTCCGCTCGCAGAGGCATGATCACTATCTTGTCATGAATGTTTTGACTATACTCTCGCCAAAAATCATAACCATCCTAGAGCTCAAAATCAATCAAATCGACACGCACAAATGAATAGGAAAATGGGCCCATTTTTACATATATAGCATCTTGACTCGTTTCGAATGCCCCCTTTTATAGGTTTGGAGCGCCGATGGAGGTAAGTTCTTATCCTCGTGCAAATGGTAATTTCTCATTTCATATTATTTTAGTTTTTAATTTTCGGTTTATTTTATCTATCTCGTACTTGAGTCCTCTTTTCATTTTCAGTAGCGAGAATTTTGGATGGCGTCATTTCGACACATAGACGTTTCTGTATAATTTCTAACCTCCCATTTCGGGACCGCCATACTCGGACCCACCATTTTACGCCTCTTCATGGTTAAAACGCTTCTCCGAGGGGAGCAATATGTACGTACCCAAAATTGTAGGGTACTGCACCGTCGAACAACGTAACACATGCCCCAATGATGATACAGGTCTCCTCGCAAGGTGTTCGGGATCCGAAAAGCTCTCCAAGTATGCGTTAACATCCCGCATGTCCCGCTTAGCCCTCGTGCTTTGTTTTTCTCTTCTCCCTCTTTTCTTTACATTTTGATCTTCAGTTACGAAACCGCCGCCCTGCCTAGGCGGCGGTCTCGTGACCGCCGCCCAGGCAAGGTGGCGGTCCTGTAACCACCGCCTTGCTCGTGGTTCACGCATTTTCCGTAACATTTCTTTTATCGCAACTCACATAAATTTCAACGTTTACCAGCTTTTTTCACCGCCTTTTCTCGTATTTATGATTTTGGTTCCCTGGAATAGTGTTTTTGCATTGTTTATGGTTAAAGAGTTCAAATTGGTTTTCACCTTTGGGTAAATGGGGATTCTATAAATAGCTGGTTGATCTTCAAGCAAATGGCCCCTCAAAATTGCCTCTCATCTTCTCATTTCATAGTTTTAGTCTTTCGCCTTAGAAATTCATAGTTTTCATTGTTACATGCATAGTTAGTGTTGTTTTGCTGTTTAGAAGCCACATAATCTTCTTGTGCTAGTGTTGTTATTGTTTCATACAATCAATTGAGATAGGATAGTTTCATTTTCGTCTAAAGCCATTAGAGTTGCAGGTTTTGTTTGTCAAAAAGAATAGCTTCGTGTTCGGACGCTTTTGTGTCGTATGCCTCGCAATAAATCCCACTAGGAATTACATAAGCCAAGCTTTGTTCTCTTGCGCTATCCCTCTCCTACTCGCATTCTATTCAGTCTACATCCAAAACTGCCATTGTTCCAATACCTACTTCTATTGATGCTAGCATTACACACTTTTCTAGATTCACGTGAGCACGAAGGAACGAGGAGACCACACTAAGGGGACAAAGCCACACACAATCGATTTGCCACTATTCTACAAAATCCAGGTTCAAGCTTTCAAAGTTCTAGTTAAATTATATCAAATAGAATAGTAAAAGCATTTCATTTCAGTTAATCTCACTTTCGATATTGCCGGGGAAGCTATGGGGATGGATAGTTTCTGAGAAACTATGATTCATTCCTCTCTTCTGAGGTAGGATCGAGAGTCTTTTAAATGGATTAAATCAGTTATTTCATTATTTAGAATAGACTTACAACTGCACATGCAAATAGCTATACTCGGCTACCTTGTTTGTTTTAATTTCGTCATTAGTTTAGTTGTCAATTGCTAGATATTTTAAATAATTTCTCTTTCAATTTCATTCAAATAGTTCATCAAAAACACAAAAATAGAGAAGTTGTATATATACTTTACATAGTTAGTTTTACTTTGCTTGATTAGATTTACATTGTTTCTTTTGTATGACAATCACTGACCTGGGAGCCCGAGAGAATACGTATTCGAGCCAATCGTGCCTCAACCCAATCTTGTGGTAAAGCAATAACCGACGTAGATCAAATCTCAAAATTCAAGTCTTCCGAACAACAACAGACGTACAAGAAATTAGCTCACAATTAAGAGGATTAAACGTAGAAGACAACAAAGCGCATATGTTTTGGTCAAACCAGCCAAACTACAGACTACCCTAGATAAATATCCACATGACTATAGAAGGGCTTGAGAAAGAGCAAACGTTCGGTTGTGATCCTTTGGTCCCACAGCCAGATGCAGGAGACATTCTAACCGATATAGACACTAGCTTAAGGATTCAAGTTGCCAGACGCCTATAAAATACTCGAGAAGATTACACAACTCAAGTTATCTCTAAATATAAGCCAAAAAGGCATACGACTACCTGATACTAGGGGTTAGGGATTGATTCCGCACATGACCATAGGAGGTCCACAACAACCACGAATCTATGGTTGTGATCCACAGGTCCCACAACCCAACGAGTCCACAGGTCAATCAGACGTAGATGTTGGTTTACACACATTAGTATTTAGATCCACTCCACTTCCACCAATCATTATCGCACAGTTATCCTCACTAGACGTAGCAGTAGAATCAAGCTAAGGCTTTCTGGACTAGACCAGAAAATCACCCATAGAATCCACCATCAGTCTGTCATTCGTTTTCATGACCCTGTCAAGAGACATATACGAAGCACCCACAAGTTATCTTCCACGTATTCCACAACCTATAGATCGAATCATGCCAGAGCTCGATATTGATTGGAGCCTTCGAGCAGTCATCCTCGCCGACCGATCTATCATGCTAGTTCAGGTTAGGAGGGCCTTCTTTTCCTTAGATTTGTAGATTCCATTAGTGCATGTCGAAGACATAAGATTGCCCAATTAGTTTGTCCATACCCCACGTATATTCCATCCCCACTCGGCTGTCTCGACACGACCTCGGGAGGTCGGGTGCGAGGAAGAGTTACTTGTAGATTCCCATGCTTGCTTGTCACTTTTCCATCAGACAGTGCTCTATCTTAGGATTTATAGTTCTTTGCTTTTGTCCGATGGGCTTGATACTGGATCAAGGTCAATGAAGTGTTAAACAACACTTGGATCAAATCCTTTGAGGTATTCATACTCCCATGAGAAGATGTCATTGTATTTCTAACACACAGAGATGAAGGTTTGCTTTTCATCTTGTGTGCATTCTTTACCAAGCATAAATTATTTTCCACGCGCGATAGTGACTAGGATGCGGTCTTCTTACGTTGCATACATGTAATTTTTTTGCCCTTGAATTCATCATCAGGACTGAATATGTGCTCTAAGGTGACCAACCCTTTAGGTAACTTATTTTTCTTTAATTGTATCATTTGGTCACCATAGTTGTCATGTAAATCAGCGTGCATGTTTAAAGAGAACTCAACTTCATTCTAGATGAACTGGACAATCGTGTATCACTATCGAACATCTTCCATCTCACTTCATTGTCTAGGATGGATGACCTAACCACCATCTTGATATGTTGTGTGTTGCCTCAAACGAAATCCTCGGCCAAAAGGAGAATTGCAACCAAGGGTCATGTCACCGATCTACTTCTACTTCTGTTCAAGTTTATTGGCACCACTCGTAGATTTAGACCTTCAAAGCTCTCTAGGAGGTCCCAAACTTTGTGTTTGTAAGATTTCAAAAGCTTATTCTTTGGTGTGCACTTGTTTGTGACCTAGTGGATAACCAATTTAGTGTCCCCAGAAATTTGTAGCACTTTGATATGTCTCTTCTCAGCAATAAGAAGACCATGCACCAATGCTTCATATTATGCTCTGTTGTTGGAGCATGCAAACTGCAACATATACATGAAGAATAATTTATCACTCTTGGGAGAGATGAGAAGTAAAGGAAATCACCTTGAGGAGTTGGTATTAAGAGGGCTGGAATTTTATCCCATGTCTTCTAAAATATGAAGTTGAAATCAACCATGAGCTCATTAGGAGCTCTCTTGATCATTGTGAGTTTTTCTAATAAGGAGATGTTGTCATATTTCTCCTCAAATTGATTGCAAAGTGTGGTGCCAAGTCCATCCTAGTTAGTGATAGAGGCAGTCTTAATATTTTGTACCATTGAAGTGCTTTGCCTTTGAGAGAGGATGCAAGCAACCTTACAAATTTCCTACATCGTCTTCTCAGTAACTAGGTGAACAGAGCATACATTTTCAATATCTTGAATGTGCTCAGCAGGTGACTTGATTCTCACCAGTGGAAAAAGGTATAATTTTGAGTGTAGCCACTAGTATATCATGTTACACGACAAAGGCCAAAGGAATGCCACCAGTGAAGTTGATAAAGGGCATATTTCTCTGCACCATGGCTAGAAAGGGTTTGAATATCCCAAAAAGTGTGTAGAAGGTCTAACAGAGCAGGAGTAGATTGCGTTCTATGCATAAAACATGGAGACATGGGCATGGTGGTTCTGCTACTTCTTCTTCCTGGAGACAGTGTAGATATTCAAAGGATCCTTCAACTAATGCACTATGTCTTGCGTGTATTCTTCTCATGAAATAGGCACGCAGACTCAAATTAGTAGATCTGGATGTTGGGAATCTCTAGATGTGTTGAAACAAGCCTCCAAAGGTTGTAAATCAACAAGAACACATCAACTTGCTGAAATAAAAGTGTATAGCTCTTCAAACTAGTCCCACTGGGCATTCCAAAAACTGTTGGAGCTCAAAATTTCACCCATCCTAGATCAGGATGAACTAGGGATTTGAGGCAACATGGGACTGTCTCCAAGTTATGGGACTTGCACTTTGAGATAGACCTCTAGAGAAGGTTGGCTTTCTCTACCTATTTCTATTGCTAAAACTACTCCTAGAAGGGAAATGCAGCTACCTATCAACATTACAATTCCAAAGGACCATGGTGAGAAGGAGATGCATGAAAGGGAAACCTAAGCTAAGGGGAGGTGATAACACCAAAAAGAGGGGGATGAACACACTCAACTGAGTAAAAGTAAGGGAAAACGCACACTAGGAGGCGATAATTGTGCCACGCTTTGAAACATGTTCATGCATCTGCTTTCATGGAGCATAACAAACAAGATCCCAACAAGAGATATAAAATATGTACAACAAATCAATAATGCAAATGAAGAAAAGAAGATATAGTAAAGTTTGAGCTAAGGCAGAGAATAGCCACAAAACACAAGTTTTATTGCTTCTAACTGATGCACAATTGATTACACATTGAAAGAGTCAAGGATATACATGAAAATGGCTCAGATATGAGGCTTGCAACTCAAAAATCTAAAGAGCAGAGATATGAACAATGTCCTTAGAAAACTAAGGGGGCCAACCAAGAATGTCTAAACTTTTACAATGAGATATGCTCAATTATTTATAGAAGGAGAGATTAGGAGGAGAAAAAATAGGAAATTCAGATTCAAACATCCAACCACCAATAGTAAACAATAAATTCTTGTAAATTTGCCTACAATGTTGTTAGATGTGTCCCCTCATGTATGTTTTTCAGGAAGAAGGAAAGAGGCCAAATCAAATCAAATATGGGTGGTTGGGTCGATTGGATGTGTGCATTAATGGCACAACCGATGTTTCCTATTTTTCACCTACCAAATCCCACCAAAATCTGATTTTGAATAGCCTAGAGTGTAGATCACATCATCATCTTTCAATCAAGCTTAGACACGCGAGAAACTAAGCTCTCGGAGTAGAAGTTATGACGATGAGAAGATTTGTATAAAAATTGAATGCACAATGACACATAGCGCACTCGATCGATCAAGGATTTAGTGTCTGCTCATCCTTTTTTCTTTTCTACCACATGTCGACGCTCATTTGATGTGACGATTCGACATGCACGCTTGGCATGTTCTCGATAGGTTACGTGTTACGCACACCAACTCACAAGGTGACATGTGGCACTTAATGACTAGAGTAAAAGATTGCACTTAGTGTGTGCGCAAGAACAAGGGGCATGAGAGGGGCTACAAATATTTGTGAGCACGTGCAATAGGTGCACGAGAAGTGGGAAAAAGAGGTGCATATCTATAGAAGTGTGCAAGTATGCGGAAGGCACGAAGATGAGTGAGATAAGGACTCACGAAAGCAATTGTGCGAAGAAGGTGCACAAGGTGGAAATGAAAGAGGAATAAGGCACGCAATGTAATGCGTAGGTCTTGGGAAGAAAGGAAATACGTGGAAGGCATGACCAGGACTTAGCTAAAATGCAAGCAAGTTGACAAAGGCGTGTAAGAGGGTGCACAAAGTTGTTGGGATGAAAGTGGGCGCGTAAGGGATGCACGCGAAGGGAAAATGAAAGGAGATAGAAGAACAAGGAAGAGAGATGGATGCATGCGAGAATGAAGTGAAGGGAAAAGAAAGCACAAGGGAGAAGTAGAAAGAGTAGGTGAGTACACACGTGAAGAATTACATCCATGTAAAATTGACAAAGTATAGAACCAAGAGTGTGCGCAACCTAAAAATTGAATCCGTGTCCAGAATATAACTACAAGTTGTCAAAATAAACAAGGGGTTATTTTGGACAACAGAAGTGAAAAGGACCCAAAAGAGAAAGAAGAAGAAAGAGAGGGATAGGGGCGCCCGAGGACAGGGCAGCGCTGGGCACTTCTATTCTAAATGGGCGCTAGTGTCCAAGGCCATCAAAAGATAAATTAGTCAAGTGTTGACAGAGTTGTAAGATGTGTAAGGCTAGTAAAGTGCAAGAGAAAGTAACCAAAATTCCAAAAGGAGCTGTCAACCACTAGTTTTCTTGCTTATGAATCATGTATACATTAGTACGCTTTAGGACCTAAAATGTACCAAAGTGCATAGATTTTGTGTCTACATTTTCCCCCACTTTATGTTGTTGAGTGAATACTCAATAGCATAAAGTAGATAGAAAATGTGTACATTATAAACCGAAGAGATTTGTAGCCAATAATGTGCCAAGTGGACAAGTAGTAATGTGAAGCGTGAAAACTAAGAAAAAGAGGTGGACCCTACGGGTGAGTTTTGTGCATAGTAGCGTGTTGTTGGAGCTTGTGCTTGTAGATGTGAGTTTCTTATTATTTCTTGTAAGGATGAACCTACAAAAGAAGATAAAAAGAGTAGTTAAAGGCTTGTATGTGAAAAATCAAAGTAACGTATGTATAAGTATGTAAAAGTAGTAGCTAAGGAAAACGTGCACCTGATTGTATGAGAGAGTAGGATAAAAAATTGTCCTTTTTTCTTTAGAGATGTTACCAAATGGGGTTAGGAGTGTTCAATTACCAACAAAAAAGTGTCGAGCCATGGATTTGAGCATCCTACCACCAGGGTGAGGTTTTTGGGCGATCTCATGCCAAGAGTGATTTTTTTGGGTGATCTCACACTAAGGATGAATTTTTTTGGGAGGTCTCACGCCAAAGACAAGTTTTTGTGGGCGATCTCATGCCAAGAGAAGAGTTTTGGGGAGAGAGGTATGTTTTTCTCCTTCCATGACACTTCTTAATTGATAATTATCATCTGCAGATTGGCACTTCCCGATTTGTAATCTTGAATTGAACTATAGATTGATGAATTTTGTAATCGAATGCAAGTGCCTAATACTATAGATCCGTATTATAACTCTGCTTGGAAATTGTGCTGATATGAGAAACTACCTATTTTTTCCCCCATGACATAAGTGTCCATTAGTCCTGTCTAATACTAGGCGCTAGTGTCTGCTTTGTGTTTGTGATCCAAGTATGATTTTGTACCACTTTAAATGTGTGATTTTGCCAATTCTATAATGTATTGTTACTGTCTAGAGTTTTGTACTATTGGAAGGGTGTATTGTTCACCCAATAGTTTCCTCCTCGTTTGGGGTGCATGTGACGAATGTAGGAGGAGGCAACCCAAATGAGAGGACATGAAACTGATATGCATATCATAGATTTGATACCTACATGGGGTAGGGGATGTGCATGGTAGAAACCAAGGAACATGCAAACAATATAGACTAGAAACAAGTGTTAGTGTAAAAGAGCTAACATGCAAAAAATATAATATATCAAGCAACTATGAAGACAAAAGGGGCCACGAAAAGTGGGTTGCATACATAGGACATCACTCACAATGTCACAAGACACTCAGGGCAAAACGGCCATAAGCGAACAATGATATAACAATACATAGGGCATGAGGACATAGCCCTGAAATAGTGGCAAACAATAACAAACAATAAGTAATAGATAACCATGGTTGTATAGTATCTTGCAAGGTAAATACTACACATAAAGCACTCATTAACATGTTAGAAAGATAAATAGTATGTTAAAGCATGTATAGATCAGTGAAAATTAAGTGACAATAACGGGAAGTAGTAAATACTATAACAATAGGACCCGAGATGTGTAGTAGAAGATTAACAAAGGTAGATGCCCACAAGAGCCTTAGTGGGACTAGTAAAGAGTAGTGTCGAGCATCATGCATCGTGTAAGAATCTATAAAGTCATGCATTCACCTCAAGATACCATGTGAATGTGCATGTGTGTATAGAAAAAGATAATGACATACTAAGTATCCAACTAGCATAGGAAACAAAGTGCAACATGTAAATAGTATAAGCTAACAAGAGTAAAGACAA
The DNA here is from genome assembly GCA_018340775.1 of Taxus wallichiana var. yunnanensis. NCBI lineage: Eukaryota > Viridiplantae > Streptophyta > Pinopsida > Cupressales > Taxaceae > Taxus > Taxus wallichiana. The sequence continues at coordinate 141,581,554 of CM031240.1, read as the reverse complement.
CCAAGATGTGCAGATGATGTGTGAATGTGATGGTGTGTTATGATATGTAAGATGTGTAGATGGGAGGAGTCATGTTTCCCCAACATATGTGTGTGATGTGAGGTTCATTTAAGAATTATGCCCTCAACAGTCAAGTATGAACCATAGAACAAGAGTGTGTCATTGGGTGACAAAGGTATTGTATGTGATTGAGATTAGATGCTAAGAAATATTTACCGTGAAGCACAGAGCATGAGCATGAAGTATAGTAAATAAGCTATGAATAGATGATAGAGATAGCCAATAATGATGGATGGGGGAAGTATGATGCCCCCAAGTGTGCAAGTGATGGAGATCTATCTAATGATGTGAGAGAGACCATGCCATAGTGGCAGATGTGGAAATTTGTCCCAATCATGACATAGTCATTATCTGGATCAAAAGGAGGAATTATAAATGGGATATTAGGAGGTTGGTGAGGGATCTCAACTTGTGGTGAGGGAATTAGTTGTTCTTCCTTTGATGGTTTGACCTTAGATGGGGCTTATGGTGAATCTTGTATTACTAGAGAAGGAACAAGAGTGGCTATTGTGTGATGGTCTCTAGACATTGAGATATCAAATTTGGGAGCCCATTGGGGTTCGATAATTGGAAATGGGCATGTGGCAAAATATTACGTAGCAAATGAAATGAGGCATTTATGCTCAAGTTTCTCGATTATTCATTCTAAAGCATAGCAATCATTGTCATGATGTCCATTAATTCTATGATAATTACAAAATGGGTGACCTTTATATTTTGTAAGTTGATAAGGAGGGTAGTAATGAGTAGGTGGAAAGGTGATCAACTGGTGATTGAGGAGCTTAGAGAGAATATTGTGTTGCCTAACATTTTGATCAAACTTGAGAGGTGTTTGGTGTGGTAAGACCTTGAACTTGCTTGTATGAGCACATGTAGTGGACATGGGATTAGGATGAGGTGTAGAAGAAGAACTAGCATGGGCATGGGAAGCATCCTTGAGATGTTGGATTTCAATTGTGAGGATGTAATCATAGTTTCCATAGCTTGAAATTTATTTTGAAAAGAAGGTGTAAAGCTTGAATTGACTCAAAGATGGATTGATTAGTTGTGTTATCAAGACTAATAGGAGGGTTAGAGAGACGATTGAAAATTACACTTACTTGTGAAGGTGGTGTATCATGAGGAGGTACATTGTATGTATGGTGTTTGTGAGAGCATCTTTGTAAATTGGGTGCTTTTGAAGTAATTGATACAAGGAGACTTGAGGAACTTTAGAGGCCATGATATGAAAGAAAAGGTAATTTGTGAAATAAGAGCCCTAGAAAGTGACCCAAAGGATAGGACCAAGGATGAAACCCTAGGAAGAACTATGCAAATCAGATGTATGATAGATAATAGATGGAAGTATGAACATTGATGCAACTAGGGTTTGGGGTAAGGGAAAGACAAGTCTGATAAAATAGGTAAAATAAGGATCCGAGTGGTCGATCACGAGTTGGGGTTCACCAAATGATTTAATCTAATTTTAATTAAACCTTATTTTAGAGTAACTTACTTGCAAAAATGATATTCAAGTGATAAAATATAGTAATGTACAAGCAATAAGCATTCAACAATGTAAAACCCTAAGAAAATGAGAGAGGGGTGATAACTTAGTTAATTTTGTGTGATCCGAGAGTGATTGAGATTGTGTATCTATTGGAACATGCTAGGAACAATGTCATAATGGCTCGATAAAGATTCAAGAGTACACAAATATGCAAGATAGAAGTGCTCATAGGAGGATAGGAGTGCCTGGGCACTAGTGAGTGATTGATTTGGGCGCTAGAGTCCACTCGATGCTTAGAGTCTAATATTTTTTGGGTCAGAGGATCTTCATTGTTTGTTGATCTTTGTCACTCTAGTTTTGTTGTTAGATTGTTGGTCATACATGTAACCTGCAAAAGGGATGAATACTTGCACATGCCCATAAACCACATCAAATATAATAAAAATATACATAATGAGGAGTCAAATTGACCCCAACAATCACCCGAAGAGTGAACTTACGACCGAGAGTTGTACTACATCTCAGACTCCATGTAGTTCTTTGTGTGTGTGTATTTTGTTATGTGCCCTAGGTTGCCCTTTTGTAAGTTGCATGATGATAGAGGGATAGATCTAGATTGTCAAATATGCGAGAATTTGTGTGATGGAATAGAATGAACTCCCCTCCTATGTTGTGTATGCAAACCAATACAACCTTTATCCCTTGTATGAATGTGTTAGATGTATGTTTTGTAGTGCTCTTGTGCCTTTGTAGACAATCTTAGGTGATGATAGATAATGCTTATAGTGTTTGGCCTCTTATTTGAGAGAAGTAACTAAGTATATATATGATTCCCTTGTTTGAATTTCATAATTGACAACTGAAAGACCGACCTAAAGTGTTAAAAGGTACCCATGAAGCAAAAAAGGACCCAAAAGAGTAAGAAGAAACAAGAGAGGGATAGGGGCACCCAAGAGGGACATGAGCTCCTGGGTGCTTTTATCCTAACTAGGTGCTAATGTCCTAGGCCATCAAGTGTTGACAGGGTTGTAAGATGTGTAAGGTCAAGTAAAGTGCAAGAGATAAAGTAACCAAAATGCCAAAAGGAGTTGTTAACCACTGGTTTTCTTGCTTAGGAATCATGTATACATTAGTATGCTTTAGGACCTAAAAATGTACCCAAGTGCATAGATTTTGTGTTTACACATATCTCAAATTTTTAATTACAAGTCTCGTAATAGAGAATGTATCCCGAACAAATAATAGTAGATTTGTAGACACATCATAAAATAAAGAAGAAATTACCATGAGTTTGAACATGCACAAATCTATTAAAGAAGAATTATATGTGTTACCACATGCCAATCAATTCACTTCGCCAACATACTTACTAACCAATGCTATAATTTAAACTCTATACTCGAACGATGCATGGACATATAAGACTATACCTCTTACAAGTTAGCCAACACTGCCATGTCATTACATTCTAATCATGAGCTCTCCATTGTATTCTAAATGTCAAATGCTCTTGATCTTTCTCTTCTAAACACAAATTTAACCATCTCTATTATTTCCCTCAAGTTCAAACGTGCCACCAACTTTTAGGATTGAGTTTCAATCCAGTACATATTTTCTTCGAGCAAGCTTCCTTCAACCTTGGCTTTGGATTCTAACATGAACTTAATTTTTCAAGTCACCTCCCTTCCAACTATGTGCTTGATGTATTTTTCCAACTCACTTCTCTTGACGCAGCCTTTATAAACTTGTTTGACCTCTTTTAGATTCATTCATCTTTGCATCTTGTTGTTCTCAAAATCATCGCTTGGGCAAATCTATGGATAAACGAGCCAACGGTGTGGGGCATAGCCCTCTTTGAGTCGAAAAGCAAAACCGGTTTATTGTTATTCTACCAAAGCAGGAATCTGTGTAAGTCTCACAAATTCTGCCTTCGGGGGTTTGGGATCTCATCCCAGTAGGGGTGTTTCTGACTGTGAAAAGAAAGGAAAGGAAGAGGGGATGAAGAAAGAGCAGGTCCGAAGGGAGAAAAGAAATGAATTCCAAAGCAGAAAGGTCAGAAGGTTTATGTTTTGGGATTGGTAGTAAACAGAGCCAAACCTACTTGCATAAACGAGCAAAGCAATACTGATGATAAATAAATGACAATAAAACAGAAGCAGATCCAACAGAATAAACACACAGATCTAACTTAAGAAAGATCTAATGCACATAACACATGTATTCAGCACAAAGTCTAAATATTGTATTAATATTTTTCTTCTGTTACAAAAAGCTCAAAGTCTTTTTTCTTCACTTCTATTTTTCATCTGAAAGATATTCATCCATCCCACAATACAACAAGTATTGGGGTATTTATAGAAGAAGAAGAGAAAAGAAGGCAAAAAGGAGCCAACAACTTATTTACAAAGATATTTACAAAATATCTAAAAGTCATGTTGACTTTTTACAACTTGATGGATGACATCATCCCATGATGCAACATGGATGATGTCATCATTTGTATCAACATACTCCAGATATTTCCAAAAAGAAAGACGAAGAAGAGAAAGAGAAGAAGAAGAAGAAGAAGAAGCAACTACTCGTCGTCGTCATCCTGCGGCCGAAAGGGGGTGGACTGCTTTTGTTGTTGCTCAGGTGACGAGATATGGAATTGAGAGCGGTATTCCATAAACTTGTTGATCATTGGCCCTAGCTGATCCTGGGAAGGATCCTTGTGCCTATCACTTATCACCTCACAAGTCTCCCGCTCATCTATGAGTTTCTCGGGGAGCTTGGAATAGTCTTTTTCCGCCTCAATGAGTAGCCCAATGAAGTCTCGGCAGGCCAGCAGGTTGTTGATAGACTCTGCATCAAAAGTGACCTCTGGCCCTATGCCTTGAGAAATGATCTCTTTGAAGATCTGAATGGTCTCCTCAGCTTTTCTTAAAGTAAAGGAAGGAGTAAGTAACCCTGGCGACATGTTAAGAACGATTCGTTCCATTTGGTGCATCGCGTCCAGGGCTTCTTCCTTTACTTTGTCAATCTTTTCTAAGACAAATTCTAGCTGATCCACCCGGTAGTCCAAAGTGGACATGATTTTATTAAGGGCCCCGGATGGCCAAAGACGTCGAACTTAACCGATCTTCGAGCAGTCGAACATTTGTTGGAAGGTCTCGTCTTTGTAGTCTAGCATGTTCCGCTCTTCTAATATGGACCCCGCCAACGCTTGGAGCTCTTTGTTCACCTTATTAATGTTCAAATACAAGTTAGAGAACTCGGCGATTACTTTTTCACTGTCTTTGATGATTTGGCTCCTCCAAGCGAAACGGCCATACCACGCTTTCGCCAATTTTCATGTACTCATTAATTTTCTCCTAGAGAAAGCTCGAAGTCTCGGCGGCGGTTGTGGGAGGCGCACGACCCATCTTCTGTAAGGCTTGGAGTAGATATTTGTTTTTCTCCTTCGATTTGCCTTTTCTCTTCTTTTGTCTTTTGAAGCTTCTTGCAGAGGGCGTCAACTGCAGAAAGGGCTTCCCCCTGAAGGCTTTCAGAAGATGTCCCCATTGTGACTTGGGTCACAGTAAAATCTGTCGGAGACAGATCCTTTTTCTCCTTGAGGGGATTGCGGGTGCACGCGATTTCCATAACCCTCTCTCCTAACACTTTGAGAGAAGCGCGTAACGGGCTTCTGCTTCTTTGCTCCCTTAGATGGGATTACAGAAAAGTCCATCGGAGCGATGGGAACTTTCCTCTTTTGCTGACTTAGCTGCTGGGAGATCCAGGCTGGACCTATGGGAGAAGGGCCGGAAATGGAAAAGGGGGCAGATACGAGGGGAGGGAAAAACGTGGAGACACGTGGGGGCGGCATGGAGAGAATAGCCGAAGAAGTGTCCACGGGAGGAAGGGAAACTGCAGCTGCGGAAGACATAGGAAGGGAAGGGAGCTCAGAGATGAGGGAAGAAATAGAGGAGGAAAGATCCACAAGGGAAGAGAAGATAGACGAAGAAGCGGGGGGAGGAGTAGAAGAAGGGGAGAGGACACGACCAAAGGAATGGCCGCTGAGTCACTCGAGGAGGAAGGAAGAGAGAGAGGAAGGGACGAGAAAGGACCTCGGTTGTTGTAGCAATGCCGACGTCCCGAGTGGATGGGCCTATTGGAACATCCTCTTCTACTTCTTTCTCTGGCGGCTTGAGTTACAACTTTGTTCGGGTGCCGTGGAAGGAGGACTTGGCTGGAGCTTCTTCCCGAGTGGTCTTTGAGTTCTTGCTCTATGCCTTTGCCCTTGCCTTTAGGCTGTTGTTTGGATCGAGGAGGTGCGTTACCCGGTGGGGATGTTGTGAAATCAACCCCAAGGTAGATTAACTCGTTCATCCCAAGCACTAATGCTCTGTTTTTTGCAGAGTCTCCTTAACCCTCTCCTCAATCGTGCGAGGTGCCTTAGTTCTATCAATAGTGGGAAAAGGCCAATTGTCCCCATCCGTGTTAGTATATACTTGATCGACTTCGTCCTCAGTAGTCTGGAAACCTTTGGGGACAATTGCTATCCCATATTGGATGATCTCTGCCAAGGCTAAGCGAGAGTGATCTTTTCTCCTGAGCTCAACCTCATGGATGATGTCAATGTAAATGTCCTCGATCTGAGGGACATGGATTGGATCAAGCTTTGCCCTTGGTAGATAATTCCTTGGGTCGAAGGTAGGCCGGCCGAAATCATGTCTTAAATTGAGCAGCTCATTTCTGCGAACATGTCCTTTGCCTTATGGTGGGTAGTGCATGTATATCACCACTTTGTGAGGGGGGAAAGGAGTCCCACCCTTCTTTCTTTTCGAGGCATTTCTCATGATAGGTGATCGCCGCCTTGACAACTCCAAAGAGAATCGGTTTGGGTCCAGCATACCTTGGTAGCTTTGGTTGGCTCTCCCAAAAAGTTGGCAGCCCTTAGATATGTGAACGTGGAAACCCCGGGTGAACAGGGCCCCCATTTCTTAGTGGTGCTACTTATGCTTTTGGTCGTTTGACCATAAGTCATATTTGGCCTCAACAGGGTAGATGATGTGATAGAAAAACACATCGTTAATTTTTGTGAATTGGGAGATACTATTCTCCACCTCGGTCACAGGTAGTACTCATATATTTTGACCTGTGGCCAAACTCCACTTCGCATTAGGCCTGGGTAGTCTCTCTCTGATGCTGCAGCGTAGACAACATAGGAGTTCATGTAGAAACATCCCGTTGTAAGAAATTGTTGAAGCTGTTTGGAGATTGTGCTGCTTATTATTTCTCCCCAGCAAAAGCGCTGATCGGGCACGTTCTTGTTCATGGTCTCCAAGTACATGACATCCATTTATGGAAAAAGTGGGCGTCAGGAAGCCCAAACACTCTGCTCAGGAATGTGATAGTGTCGCTGAGCTCCTCTGAGAAGTCACTGCGGTGGATGGTTTGAGGCCATCGGGTCACCACCTTTTTATTCTTCAAGTAGACCTCGTTCATCAGCTGCATACACTGATCTTCGTTATCATCCCAGGCCTTAATACAATCTTCTCGGCTGACGGCCACAAAGTTCCTGTGATGAGGGATGCCGAGTATTATTTCGAAATGGCGGGCAGTGAGGTTAATGACTACCTCGCCCTTGTCATTTACGACACACCTTGTGTCCTTGTTATAGCACCAGCGACCACCATCATGAATTCGTTGTTGACGGTGCTGACTGGGATACCTCCAGCAAAATGTAGGGCGCTGCCCATTAGTTTGTCCATCCACGGACTCCTTGTGACTTTCTGAGTTCTGGCCCAAAATTCCTCCATATCAATGTGACCCAATTCTGAGTCTCTGATGTCTAGGTCGCATTCGGCCTGGGAGTCAGGCATTCTGACTCTCTGATACTTGTATTTCATCTCTTCTTCTGTAAGTTTGGCCTTGCCTTTGGACTTGGTAGGTCTCCTGCTTGATGTAGACATGTATTCTTTCGAGCTTAGTTGCTGATCTGCACGAAGAAGAAGCGAGACCCAATCCAAAAAGGTTGTATTAGCCATTTGATCTTCCATTGAAGTGATATCAGAAGAAAGAGTTAGTGATTTGAGGCTCAGGGCGCAGGGCGCATGAAAGCTGCAGCTTACAGGGCTAAATAGGTAAGGCGCACAGAAAAGAGGTGTTGCAAAGGTTAAATCAGCGCCAAAGGCGCATGGCGCATAGAGACTGTAGGGTATATTTTGCAAAGGGCGCATGAAGATTTGGTGCTACAAAGAGATGGATGTGCCACAGTAAGCATGGATTGTTCATGTTGCATGGGAAATGGCGCGCAAAAGGCGCATGTATCTTTTGTGTAACATGAACTTTTCGTGCGCCAAAGGCAACTTGGCACGGTGCATGGAGGGTTTACATGACATGATGTTTTTACGACGAGGAAAGCGCCTGCGCCTTTATAACTTCATACTTGGGCGAGATTAAGCTGGTGTTGCGCAGATGCGGGATGCGCCAAAGGGGCACATGTATATGCGATGTAACACGGAAGGTTAGTGCGCCAAGGAGGGCGCAAGGTTAGCGCTTGCAGCATGTGAAGGAAGCGCGCCTTGAGGCGCATATGTTCTTGATGCAACAGCGAGGCATGTTGGAGTGCGCCATTAGCACGGACCTATGATCATGTTGCAAGCGGGACGATGCACCAAGGGCGCAACTGTTTTTGATGTTGCAGGACGCGCCGATGCGCCAAAGGGAAAAACAGGCTTCTTTTTCTCCATTCCTCTCTTCTTTTGCAGGGTTATTTGGGAAATAAAATGGTTCAACCAAAAGGAATAAAAACCATGCTTTCAGATAACTTCCCCTACCAGCAGATCTGGACAGGGGGGGAGGGATATGGATAGACAGCAAAAGGGGGAGGTTAGCTCAACATTTCCATATTTCCACACCACAACCAGACCACTAAGCACACAGAGAAACAAAAACGTAAAATGCATGAAAGAGATAAGGACCTCTTACCTAGATAAAGAGTAAAAACTTGCACACGGGTCCACAACGCGTTGACAACGAGGCGAGTCTTGGCAGGACTCGGGAACAGAAATGACGTGTTTTGCATCTGGAGATAATGACATTTGGTGACGCCAAACATATATATATATATGAACTAGCAATAAATGCGCCACCAACTTTGTAAGGGGCACACCAAAGTCTCTGTCGACATCAAAAGCATGCGCCCTTTGGCGCACCAAAGTGTATGACAACACAGGTGTTACAGCGCCCTTTGCATGCACCTAAGAGGTGTCGACACATGATTATGTGTGCCTTTGGCGCACCAAAGAGGAATGACAATGAAGGAGTTGCTTGACAAGAAGGCACATGTCGCCACGGCGCACGCGAGGAAGACTCAACATATCAAGCGCACCAAAAGAGTGTTGACACAATAAAACACGCGCCAAAGGTTTTAGAGGGGCACACCAAAAATGATGTTACACGGTGATTCCATGCACCCAACCAAAAAGACCAAAAAGACTAAGTTCGGAAAACCAGATTTCCGGAAAAGGGATTTTGCAACGTTAGAATGCGAGGACCCTAATGAGGATCGAAACAAAATTTTCGGTATGGTTATTGGTAAAATTGCCCTTGTCAATTTTACGGGATAACACATCTCGGTGTTAAAGAACACAAATTAAAAACATAAACTAAACATGTAACATGTACATCCATACAAGGAAAACAAAAAAACTCAATAACCATTGAACTATGTGTATATCGTTCTTACATCGACTATGATACCTTATCAAATTCCTTAGCTTGTCTACACTAATATTGGGGCTTCTATGAATATGGTAAAAGGTGTTGTTATAGTGGCAAACGATGGGAAAATTACCACTAATTAAAAAATATCTATACCTCCCATCTTACACTCTAAACTTCATATATATCATACAATCCAAAGAAAGAAAGTAGGCATAATGATGAAAAATATCAAGGATCTCTTAAAAGAAGTAGAAGATTTAAAAGATGAATTGGTTGTTGTGGCGGTATAGTTAAAGAAAATTTACTTCCAAATGCCTCTCTAATGATCATTAATGATTTCATCAACATATAAAACGACTTTTTAAAGCTTAGATTCATTTTGGAGAGTTATTATCATCACATTTTATCGTAACATCATTTCTCTATTTGCGAGATGTTGGAATCAAACATAATTTGGATAAGCATAACGAATTTTATGTAGTGGAGCAGTTTGATATAGATTTGATATAATTTATGAATTTATTTGATCAATATTTAGTAATAATAGAGAAGCTAGGTTACATCCATGCTCACAATTTTGTGATTGTACAATCTAAAGATTCAAAGGAGCCAAAAGTATAATACTAGTTTTAGAAGTGTTGTTTCCATATGTTGTTCATAGATTAGCCGAGAATGAAGATGCATGCAAGCCTCTAATTATAAAAGCCACATCAATGATTCAAAGCTACAAGTTCTTCATTCTTGCTCGGTGGAAAGGGAAACAAGTGATGACTTAATAAAACATCACTATTGGATTTAAGTGCATCCATCACCTCTATAAGTATGTGTTTAGATAAATGAGATCAACAGAAGATATATTTTAATAATTGAGAACATTTATATTTAGCTAATGTTAAAAATTAAAGTTTAAACTAAGGCAGTTTGGCCTCTGAATTTTCTATAAATTTGTAAAAAAATCTCTCTACTATTTTATTGAAGGAACAAGAGCATAACAAATTTGGAAATATTTTGGAATTTACATGAGTTGTTATAATCTATGTTTTATTTCCTCTTTTTGGAAGTTGTGTGAGTTATAATCAGTGTTTTCTTTCCTCTTTCACAATAAATGAATGCATATATTTTGTGAATGAAATAAATTATCTTAAGAATTGGAACTGATTGTGAAATATGAATTTGGCTTTACTAGTTTATGCTAACATTGGTTTGATTACATGTTTATATGTGTTTTGAATATTAATATTGGTTGTTCAACTAAAATATTTTGGTTAACAAGATGTATGTATGAAGCTTCAATAAATTCAGCCTTGCACATCCCATCATGTAAGTGCTACCTTAGAGTTTGTTGAAGTTTTTGGGTTCAACATATTCCCACACTAAATTTATTTTTCATCATTGGAAAATGTTTTGTGTTTTCCTCTATGCAAAATGTTTCATAACCATGTCACCACAAAAACTCACCAATCCAATTTAAAAACTATTAATTAAACAATATATTTTTTCAAGACCTCTCGAGACCTTTTACTTTAGTTCTACCAAAGTCTTAGTCCACTTACTCACCAACCCTTCTACCTCAACCTTCTCCACTCATCCTCTAAATATTTTCTTCCACAAAGCCTCCATTATTACTCCCTCTTTTGCTAGCAAATCTTCCACATTTGCATGCAAAATAGACAATATCCCCAAGATGGTCTTCAAATTTTTCTAGCTTGTGATAACCTAGATATTCATCTCAATAAGCTCATCAATGATGTCATCATATGCCTCTCTTAGCTCATATTCCTAATCTTGAGTCTCTTTTTGTAGGCATATGTGGGTATTCTCTTCTAATTCCTTATCCACTTGATTGCAGAAGGCTTTATTTTCCTTAACAATGATCTAACAATTAAAATTATTTATTATCCCCTCGTCCCGATCTTATACCTTCCAAATATTTTCATTTAATTCCATAATTTTGGCAACCACGTGTGAGACTTTATTCACCTATGTGGTAGTTTATTCCACCTACTTTCTTGTAGTTTCATACCCATAAATAAATGTAGTAACCACTACTTTCATACAATCTAATGAACTAGGATTTCTTGAAAAAATCCCTTACACCAAGGAGGGTTGAGCCATTTCCATATTGTGAAACATTGATACTACACGATGATGTATTTTTGAAAGATATAGGTCTAGTTGGCTTAGTTATTTTAGCAATGTTACTACCTATTATGCGGAAACCATATTTTTCTTCTCCAGCTACAAAACCTTTTGGGTTATGTTTATTATTAGACTTATAAGAGTGCATCCCCACGGTAGAAGTAAGGTTAGATGAGTTGCATAATTTCTCCCTTTACAATTCATACATGAGGTCATGCATCAATGTCCGACCGGTTTCCACCCATATAATATCAAATTTTAAAAGAGGGTTCATCAATTTAAACAACCTTTATAAATCCATGTCTACATACTAGTTACTAGGAATCATGCCCCCAATCCCATGAGAAATTTCACCCTTAACTCTTGAGGTTTTATGGACCAAGGTTCCTATGGAAATCGAGGTCCCTCATCCATTCCAAGGGGTTATTCCCCTTCCTAAGTATTTTGTATGGACCTTTATGAGGTCCCATTACTTTCTATGTTACATGTTTCCTCCTCATCATGGCCCACCTCCACATCTATCTCCGTCATCAACCTTTCCAATTCTTTCATGCCTATATCTTCCTTAGAGAGTGTTCGGGTTGGCATCAAATTTTTGTTGTGCCCAAAATCTTTCTTCATCTTGGTCTTTTTCTCTGGGGTTGGGAAGGCACTACCACTTCCTTCTTGAGTTTACCTCTTGGTGTAAACTTGAATTTCAAGGTGAGTTCCTCCTTTGCATCCCTAACCAAAAATATTGGATTATCTTGTTGATAAGATATCTTCAAAAACTAGGTCTTTCCACCCTAATTAAATTATGTTATGGAAAACACACAACAATACGAATGTAATGATGTGTTATAGGAGATTATTTTGATCTATTTAATTCACAATTAACCATACATTGTTATTATCAATGATAAACGATGAAATGATGGCTCAATAACACAAGAGGATATGAAGAATTTGTTCTACATGTTGGGACATAGGAGATCTAGATACGTAGGCATGTGGAAAAGGTAAACAAGAAATTGTAGAGTTTCATCATCTATATTAGAATTGGAAACTGATCTAGTGCAAGCTCGTACAAATTTTATATATTATATCCCTAGAACTATATGTTCTTAATTGTATCTTCATGGTATTTTACCCATATGTCATTAGGTTCTAAGACTTTTTATCTGCTTCACTTTCTGAAATGCCCTTTATTGTATGTCACTCTTGTTCACATAACTTGTAATCACCTATAAGAAATTAAAAATCCTAGACACTGTAATACCCTTCATCAAAGCATTAGATAACAAAAGGATAAATTGTGGGTTAGTGAGGTTATACTACCCTTGGTGGTAAATCCAAACCAATCCAAGTATTGCACTACATGCCTTCATGTGGGATCAAGCCTTATGTAGTTCTCTTAAGTGCATGTGTAAGTGTGAGTATAATCTAAGGTAACCCCTATGAGTTCCCTCATGTCTCTTGACACAAAGATAGTGGAATAAATATTAAATATAAAACATAATCAATGTGGTAGTAGTGTGGTGCAACATGATTCGGTTGTGTGACCTAACCCGTTATCCATTACAACCCTTCAACGATATTTGGAGGGACTATGATTTTTCAAGACATTACTTTATGAACTTTGTATGATTGGAAATGGAGGAAGATATAATCTTTGACCTGGTTGAGTGCTTTATACCTATATTAGTAGTTGCTCTAAATGATGTGTAACCGATTTATGAAGATTTAGGAGAACCTTTAGTGTATTTGGAGTGATATATTTTTTTGAAAACTGATAGGTATTAGACCACCATACCCCACGAGTGAGGTGGGAAGATTTCTTCGGCTAAGAGACCAAGATCTAAGGGGTTTCCATTCCACCAAATTCGCCTAGGGCACGATCCCAAACTCATCCCTTATTACGGTATCTTTGGGCCTTTACCTCAACAATAATTGAACCTTAGTGGGCTCATATTTGGAGTGATATTTGAAATAGTATCTTGTAAGATTATTAGGTGAGTTATAAGGTGATATTGAATTTCTTATATGGCCTTTCATAGGTGAAATAATATGTTAAGGTCAACCCTAGGAAGATGAAATAACACCAAAAAGATATTTAAATTAAAATCAAATTTAAAAGTTAAAAAACTATAGGACCGTCTGAAGTCAAACAAGGTCGTATAACACATCCTAACCAAACTATATGATCCGAGGATAGGAAACATTTGATGTGAAATAATTTTTTTGAGATGATGCATAGGGGTAATTTACTATTGTAATTTTTAAATATTTCTTGTTAATATTTCTTGAGTTTATAACAGTAGAGTAGAGTGTAAAGATGAGCAAGTCAAGAAAGAGAAAAAGAGATGTCCTTATTGGACTTAGAATATGAGTAATTTTTTCAGAAAGGGATTATTTTCAAAAGACTATTTACCAAATATTAGTGCCTATATTCCCCCTCTAAGTGTGTAATTGAAAATTGCATGCTTAAAGGGGAAACATACCTGAGTGTGTAAACACACTTTATCTTTGCTTGATAATTATTTACCGCTCTGTCAGTATTGGCATTCTCTATAGTGAAATGTGAAACAAAAGAGTAATAAATATTTATGATAGAAAATGAATTGTAACTCGTTTTATAAATAATGCTTGTAACTTTGAACTTGCTTAAAGTAAAGTAAATGATATTTAAAACATAAAGAATACACTTAGTTGTTTTGCAGAGTGAGGAGCTCCGTTACTTTTATAATTTGGATATTTGGAATTATTGTTGAGATGTTAAAGGATTGTGGTCATTAGTCCATGAGTGTGTTGAGTGCATACAACCCAACACCTAAGTAGAGAGAAAGGAACCAAAGTACCTCGTTAAGAGAGAAGACTGCATATCATAATCTTTAGTAACCATGTATCTTCTACTTTAATTTTTTTATAGGAGAGGAAGGATGGTATGCAAAGAGCTTAGCTTCTTTGATACCTTCAAAAACTCCATAAAGGACACCATTGTATATGGATCTAGGTGAAATTTTGTAACTACTATAATTGTTGATTAATATTTTATAACAAAAATCATATAATCAAAAGTGAATGGATATGTCATGACCCCACTATGTGTTGTAATATAAGAGTGAGTTTGTAAATTTTGGAACAATGTAGAGGAGAAGAAGGCCCACACCCTCTAAACCATATTTTTATAACTGTGTTTGAGTAGTGTATAATAGAAGGAATCAAGTACTCATGTCACCTATATAATGCTTTGAACTTAGTAATCTATGTGTGAAATCGTATAAGAAGACTATGAATAGCTAATAGAATCTAAAAATGTTGGAATTTTGTCTAGGAATGTATGGTTTGATCAAGACCATATTCTAGGCTTGCGTGTAGTGTGTAATTTTGACTTATATTGAATTATCACTTTTTAGTATTTGTACAGGATTTAGATATTGTAAAAACCTATTCACGTGTCCTGTAATCTACTTGTAGATGTAGGACACCTATTTCAAGTCACGCACGATAAAACATATGTGTGGCTCAATAGAAAAGATGTGTACCCATGTTTGACAAGTTTGATATTCCACGTAGTGTCACATAGAAGGCTATAATGGTGTTCATTGTTAGGTACCTACACATGCATAGTGGAGACCCGACACACATAAAAAAACAACACAATAATATCATTAAGACTCGTGTATAAAAGTAGCTATAGTAGTGTAGAGGAAGGTAATCAACAATGTAGAAACATAATCACATGGATGCGAGCTTCAAACATGAGACACCCATGGTGTCGCAAGATAATCATAATATGAGTCATTATATACTACATACAAATAAATAAGCGTATTCACACAAGATAGGTATAGAGCCACAAATAGGGTACACCCATAGTGTTACAAGAAAATCAAGACACTTAGGCCATAAGGAGTAAGTAATCATAGAATTGAGTAATCAAGAAAGAAAATAATCATCCATAAGTAAGGAGTTAGATAACACAATAGTCAAGAGAGTAGTGAAAGTTAAACAATGATAGTAACAAAATAGATAGCAAGATAGGTTAGTGTTGCACAAGACACATGTTAGTCATGTTAGCTCAAAATATAGCATAAACACTATGTATGTAATCAAACATGATGAGGAAGTGTAAAGTAACTATAACAAAAACACTTTTATAATATAGGAGACGTTACCATAGAGTAGCTTCATAGGAAGGGACCAAGCTAACATTTGCCATCATGTATTAACTTGTGTGTGTCTTGCATCTAGCTCAAGATACCTCATGATTACATGTGTGTAATAAGTATATAGCAAATATATGTTATCCGTCAAACCAACATGACAAAAAACATTTATAAAGTAACAAGCTATCCAATCAAGCTATAAACATGTTGTTATTTTGTATTTTTTACAAATATGTGTATGTTTATGTATTATATGACTATTTGAATGCTTTTGAATTGTTCTAAAATAACTATGTATAAAAAATGGAGTAGCAAAAGATCTACCCCATAATATTATCATAAAGAGGCACACCAAACTTAGAAAATATGAATATGTAACTTTCTATGTGCTTCACTTGTATAGTAATGATCTTTGGTGTACGTCACTCTAACTCGCACAACTTTGGGATAACCTGTAATCACCTATAACAAAGTGGAAAACCTAACAACCTATAAAACCCTTCATCAGAGAATTAGAAAATCATAATGACAAAAATGTGTGTGTGGTGAGGTTAGACTATCCTTAGCAGTCAAACTCTTGGCTAGTAAACCAATCCAAGTGTTGCACTACAAGCCCTCGTTGTAGGATCAAACCTCATATAATTCTCTTTGGTGCTTATGCAAGTGTAATTACTAACCAACCCCTAAATGTGTCATCATCTTTGTTGACACCAAGATATCAGACTAACTTCATAGTATTTAATGTACCCATGCGACAATAGTGATATGTGGTGTGCCTCAACTATGTGACCTAACCCTTTGTTGATTGAAACCCTTATGCAATGTTTGGAGTGAATTTTCTCTTTCTAAAACATGGCTCTATGACATTTACATGCTTGGAAATTGAGGAAACTAAACTCTTCTATCTAATCGAGTGCTTCAAAATTATAGTAAGGATTGCTTAGATGATGTGTAGCTGATTTGGGAAGATTTAGGAACCCATTGAGTGCTTTTGAATGGTGTTTGCAATAGAAACTTGTAAGAGTGTCATGTGAGTTATGAAGTGACTTTAACTTACTTTTATAGACTTTCATCATAGGTGAAATATTCTAATAAGTACAACCTTATGAAGGTAAAATGACCCAAATAAGATTTTAAAATAAAAATCAAAGTCGGCGAATGTGAAGGGGTGGGACCATACATGTCGCTCAATAACAAACCTTACATCTTGACCCTTCCCAATGTTTTTGAACCAAATAGATGAAAACCAAAATTGAAAGTTGTGTCGTGAATATCAAAAGTTTGATACTACTTTGATGAAATAATATTCTTAGAATTGACAACATAGCAGAGTATAAAGAGCTAAAGAGATGAGGTAATTGAACTCTAAATGTGAGCATTTATCTTAGCAAGGGAGCATGGTCAAACTTGGCATTATACAAGGACAAGTTACCAAATTTTTGTGTCTATAGTTTGTTAACTCGAACAATAAAGTTTAATTAGCATGTTAACACTTCTATTTGAGTCTATTTCTTTCATAAATATTCCTAAACATTATTCTAATCACCATTCTTCTATTTTTCATTTTTTTGGGAATTCCCACCTTTTGGATTTTGTTTGGTGTCATTATTTTATATCGAAGATGGAGTCAACCTTCATAGTCTTGTCCAAGATTAACATCTTTTTCCTTCTTTTGTTTTTGCTCAAACTTGTTAAAATTGAATCTCTTTAGGTTGACCTTTTAGGCCTTTTGATTTTGAATATAGGTTGTTTTCTTGCTAAAGGGTTTCATATTTGAGCATTTGATCACTATATAAACACATTACTTGAAGACCATTGTAAAGGGGTGATTCCTTACAAGATCAATAAATTTTCAAATATCAAGATCTCTTACACAATGAAGTACACATATGATTACTCTTATTTGTAAATATGAAAAATATTATTGCATGCATTACACCTTGTGTCATTTGATTTAGGGAATGACGCGTAGAATTGCTTTGATTGTCACATGTTCTCACACACCTAATATATGGGAAAACTACATTGGTTTAAGGCCTCTTCATAGTATTGTTATATAGCAACTCTCAACTCAACAATGAGTTAAGGAAACTCATTGTTACCAACTAACCATTTTTATGTTTTTAAGCAAACAAAGAAGCTATGGTTTTGAGAAAAAGAAGACCTAATTAGTTACGAAATGTGATCAAAAATATTGGAATACACAATACTGATTGTAAAACACATGAAAATATTGTGCAAAAGTCAAAACTTATATCATATTAGTAGAAGATGAAATCGACCACCAAGAGAAAAAACATTTGATGAATTCATCCAACATAATCGAAATTGTCCTCCTCTCAACTCCACTTCTCTATATTTTTTCAAAGCAACTCAATGACACTCTACACATCTCATTTTTACATTTCCATATCATCATTTTGTCTCTTCTAGTTTTGTGTGAACATGTTCTAAATCCTAACCCATATTTTCATTTATCAAATTTCTAGAGTTTGAATATCCCGAATATTGAATAATACGTATTTATAAAATTTGTGTATTTATTGTGTCTATGATTCTAGATCATTTACACATTCAATATATATTTTAATTAGGTAAAACAATAGTTTTAATATTACAATAATATTGTGAGATTTAGATTGGGGTTGGTAATGGATGGAATTGTAATTGTATGATTATAATGAAAACACTCGATTGGAAAAGACCGAAATGAAAGTGGTAGAAGCAGATATATACTTTGTGCTTTTTCAATATTTTTATAAACTCTAAAAATAAAATGCCTTTTAAAATTCAACTAGAATATTCCACAAGAAGACATCTACACTTGCCATACACATGTTTAAACTTATTATGTTAAAGTTTGTGGGTGGAAGATTATTATTTGATGCATTTGAACTTAGATTATAAAAAAGTTTGGATTTAGTTGAAAAATCATTAATATTAATTACGCTGAAGGGGTTCCCCCTATGGTAAAGGGATTGCATTCGTTCACGAATGTCCTAAATTTGACAAATCGTTTTGATGTTTTTCCCACGTGATTAAAGTTGACGGGAGTTTTGGCATTTTCGACAGGTGTTTTGATGTTTTTGTTTTTTGGCTATTTTTAAAAGTTTCCCTTTGTATCACTTGCATGTTGAATACATGGTATATATTTGTGAGGGGAATTCATAACCCACAATATTTTTGTTCGATGAATATGAAAATAACTCATCATTGGAAGGAAATTTGAGGGTTTGTGCAGATGACACTTTCGGTGGGGATGTTTGACGTGAATACTAAGACGGAAAGCCATTCAAAACCATGAGACACTTGGAGGAGCTCTCCCATGAAGAAATAAAGGCCTTACTTGTGTCATTATGGCCGGTATGTAAACTATTCTTATCGATACACAGTTTTGTTGTGTGTGTATATATACATATATTACAGATCTGAGTTTGCATGTTTTATGTGTGCGGTATAATAAAGTGCTTGGTAAGGGGGGTTCTAAGACTATGTATGCTTACTTTAAAACCCAAAAAACTATTGTGTTATTAATCCAATCAATATTTGGGCGTGGCTTCTCTGTGTTGTTTATATTTTGTGGGGGTTAAATATGGAGACTTCATTGGCGAGAATTCACATTTTTTGATGCATGCAGTTCGAGAGATTTTGATGAAATAGATGGAATTGAAGTGGCTTAAAACCAAGCAAAGGTAAAATATGTATGTGTTACAAGATCCCGAGGATTTGGAGAGGCTCTATTCAGAGGTCCATCTTCCGAGACTCTAAATCATAAGTAACATCATCAAATTCTATTCTTCATGGGTGGATACAAAAAGCAGGAATATCAATTTTGTAACAGAGATGTTCACATCCGGGACTCTTAGACAGTAATTTATTTCACTTCGGATGAACTTGTTTTACCTTATTCAATGCCAATTTTATTATTTGTTTTTTATTGTGTTTTGTTGGAATCCAAATTTAGGCAGAAGCACAAAAGGGTAGACATTAGGGCTGTCAAGAATTGATCTCGTCAGATCTTGAGAGGGATTTTGTACCTGCACACCATGACCCTCCCATTATACACAAAGATTTGAAGTGTGACAACATATTCATCAATGGAAACCAGGGAGAAGTAAAGATTGGAAACTTGGGTCTCACTGCAATCCTCCACAAATCTCATTCTGCTCACAACATTATAGGTAATGTTCTTATTATTAATTTCATCTTTCCTTCCTTCCTCTACCGCATCTTATTAAGGTTGGGATATATTGATTTTATAATAAGATTGTTCAAATTCGATTGGTGTGAGGTATTGATTTGAAGTTTAGCATGTATCAAGGTAGGGACTCTAGAATATCATAAACTAAAGGTTGTATACTCTCATTGCATAATATAATCACATCTATAGTAAGTGTAGCTTACAGGACCAAAAACACTAACTACACCATTACTTCTACAAACATAGTAGCTATACGTATACTTCAAATGTCAAAACCAAACCAGAAAAGAACAAAACAAAAATGTCCCAAGATTACACTGTCACTTATGTCTGGAGGTGGACCTCTTGTAGAACTTTAATTGTAATCATTGAAGGGTAGTTCAAAGGCCTTATATTGTTGAGGTATACCCCTAATTTCTCTAATAAGAACCTTATCAAAGCATTAACAATTTCAAGGCATACTTCCAAGGATCACCAAGTGGAATGAGTAGTGTATTGGTAATTTTTAGCTATTCATTGCAACATATAGGAGGTAAGAAGATTCTGCAATTGCTATTAGTATCTCTATTGCATGATTTTTTCCACAAGTTGCACATTTCTTAGGTGTAGGTATTACCGAATAAGGCATGATCTCCTTACCTTTACCAGCTACTTCACTTCCTTCTTTCTTATCCATATGTAAACTAACTTTCATCATGACATTCATCCAATTTATTATGTTTTGACCATGCATTCCTTGTACCAAGGTAGGGGAAAATTTCTGGTCCATTTTGCTATTGATCACTTTGAAATGTCTCTCTAAAGATTTAAGGTAAAGATATTTTTGAAATTTCTAGAAGAATGAGAAAGGGTTATGGAGCACTTTGGTGGCTCTATTCCTTTTTACTTGTTTTTCTTAACTCTTTTATATACACTACTTTTGATTTTACAAAATGGATTGTTTACTATTCTTATAAAGCTAGAATATTTCTCAATTATTCAATTTTTTACCTATGGTTTTTTCATAAATTTATGTTGTTTTCTTTATGCTCTTAGTGGGAAGATACCATTAGTCGGTGATATAAGAACCATAACTTTTGGCACATATTTTCACTAGAGAGAATGAAGTTTCTTTGTTTGATGAATCTAATCCACCTATAACATTTGTAAATCCAATATGTAATTTTCTTCAATCATTTTTTATTTCGAATCCAAAATGTGGAATATACTTAAAATAGAATCTCCAATTGCTAAATTTAACATTTTTTTCTAAGCAAAAATCTACATTTTTATTCCAGATCGAAATGAAAAACACATTCATAAGGTGCATATAAGACAATACATCAAACCGTGTTTAAACAAGACACAATATTTTAAAAAAATTCTCCATCTAAAAGGAACGATAACTAGATCGTACCAAGCCAATAACACAAATGCTAATCAAACACCATGATCAATAAGATGAAATTAATTCACTAGAATAACTTTACATAAACCTTTGCAAACAAATGAGCAACAATATCATATATTATTATGGAACTCAATGAAATACAATGAGAATGGGCCTTACTTATATAGACAAGGAATAATAATCCAAGAACTAGTCAAGGTCGTCGATCAAACCATAAATCATGGAAAGAACTAGTCCTCAAAGAACTAGTCAAGACCATAGATTTAGGAAAGAA
Organism: Taxus wallichiana var. yunnanensis; assembly: GCA_018340775.1. NCBI lineage: Eukaryota > Viridiplantae > Streptophyta > Pinopsida > Cupressales > Taxaceae > Taxus > Taxus wallichiana. The sequence continues at coordinate 141,560,161 of CM031240.1, read as the reverse complement.
CTAGACATTAAGGATCTCACAATACCATAGATCAAGGAAAGAACTAGTCAATACCATAGATCAAGGAAAGAATTGTACCTAACAACTAGATAATATCCCCTAATATCTAAATAAATAAAAAGAAATATCCACACACATAAGTGGGTGAGGATAGATTCAATAAAGGTAAATAAAGTACCTAGGTGAACATGAGCTAAGGTAAATAACTACTCTAACACCCCCTCAAGTGAAGCTAGGGGCCAAAATAGAAGTGACGTGTCCATAGTATGAGTCCCAGTAATTCTAGGCCTAATGAGGTACTCATGTACAATATATCTATGAAGAAATCTCGAACCTTAAGAAGGAAAGAATCCTGCTTAGAATGAAAGAGAAAGAATAAGAAGAAGGAAGATGTTCTCACAAAAACCCCCAAGAACAACTTCCAAAACCCCAAGAATTCCACACAACTCAAGGTAGTGAGGTGATGTAAAAGGCTTCGTAAAGATGTATGTAACCTGTTGTTGAGTCAGAATGTACTCCAAGCAAAGAACTCCATCCTGAATGTGCTTTGACGAATGAAGTGGATGTGTATCTCAATATGTTTGGTCCGTTGGTGCTCAATGGGTTGTGAGAAATGTGAATTGCACTTTGGTTGTCACACCAAAGTATAGTCGGTGAATCCTGTGGGAATCTAAACTCACAATAATCACAAAGCCAAAGAATCTGCTGACTCGATGTAACCGATGCCCGTACTCTGCCTCTAAGATGAAAATTCAATAACTTTGTTGCTTTTTGCACACCCAAGCAATCGAAAAGAACCAAGACAAAAAAGATAGCCAAAAGTGGAACACCTGTCATCAATAGAACCTGTCCAATATGAATTTGTATACCCAACCAACTGAGTATAACCCCTAGTGTAGTGTAGGCCAAAGTGGGAAGTGCCTGCTGCAATAGCGCAAAAATCCTTTTAGAACCTACCAATGACTACAGATGAGGAGAATGTGCAAACCGAGATACAATCCTTACTGCAAATGAAATATCAGGGTGAGTATGGGTCAAGTACATGAGACTCCCAACCAACTACCTATACAATGTAGGATCACAAAGTGGAGTGATACATGTGGAAGTAAGAGTAACCCCAGACTAAAAAGGAGATGGACTTGGCTTGCAATCAGCCATATCAAAGCTCTGAAGAAGATCATGGGTGTACTTTTGCTGACTTAAATGAATCCCTAAATCTACATGAGAAATCTGTAAACCAAGGAAATAATGTAATAACCCAAGATCTGTCATGTCAAACTGTGTAGAAAAGAGCCCTCGAATAGTTTGAATTTGGGAAGAAGAGTTGTCGATAAGTAACGAATCATCATCAACATACAAGACAAGTATCACAATATCCTCACCAACATGTTGGAGATACACTATATGATTGGAGTGGCAACGAACAAAACCAGTAGATAGAAGAAAAGAATCCATCTTCTCATACCAAGCTCAAAGGGGCTTGTTTGAGACCGTAGAGAGACCTTGAGCCTACAAACAAGAGAAGAATCACGAAAAATCCATTCGGTTGCTCTATGTATATTTCCTCTTGTAAATCTCCATGTAAAAGGCACTCTTCACGTCCATATGGTATACGAGCCACTTTTGTGATGCGGGAATAACAAGTACAAGGTGTACATGATCCATCTTGGCAACGGGTGCAAAAGTATCAGAGTAATCAATACCTTTAACTTGTGAAAAACTCTTTGTAACAAGACGGGCCTTATACTTATCAATGGACCCATCTGCTATGTATTTGGTTCGGTATACCCACTTACACCTAACCATCTTTCTTCCTTTAGGAAGAGAGACCAAATCCCAAGTATGATTCTTCATCAAAGAAGAATACTCAGCAGCCATCGCATCATCCCACTCATGTATCCCATGAGCCTTTGAAAAAGACTATGGATCCTCAAAAACTGCCTAACACAAAAGTCTAGAACTTGTAGAATGTGCATGATGATGCCTAGTGTGTGGAAGATCCCGTAGGAAATGTGTTGTTTCATAAATTGTAGTACGAGCCCACTTAGGCTAGTGACAACAACAAAGTGGGAATAGGATTTTCAACGACATCTATAACCTCCTCATCAACCTCCTCAAAGAAAGGATCCTCAAGATGAGATGAAGGAGGAGGAGGCATGGAAGAAGATGAAGAATCACGAGGGATGAAGCGCTCATCAAACTAAACGTGTGTTCAAAAAGAACGTCATGAGTATCAGGATCTAAAATTCGATAAGCTCTCGTGTCCTCACAATACCCTATAAATATCAAGGGTTTGTTCTTCTTATCCAAAGCTTTCCTTTTCTTCTTTGGCACAAATGCCTAAGCATGGCTCCCAAAGACTCGAAAAAATGAGACATTTGGCTTAGTGTTGGACCAAGCTTCCTCTAGAGTCAAATGCTCAAGTGCTCTGTGTGGTGTGTGATTTTGAATGTAGTTAGCACAATTAATTGCTTCTACCCAATAGATAGGAGGTAAATCTCTAGAATGCATCATACAGTTAGCCATTTCCTTCAAAGTTCTATTCTTCCACTCTGCTAAGCCATTCTGTTATGGAGTATGAGGAACAAAATGTTGGTGAATAATGCCTTGAGTTGCCAAAAAATTAGAAAACTCATTGTTGAAGTACTCCCCCCATTATTAGTGTGAAGGTTCTTTATGCAACTCGAAGATTATTTCTTGACCAAAGCCTTGAAGAATTTGAAGTGTGAAAAAACATCACTTTTTTACTTGAGAAAATAAACCCAAGTACGCCTCGAGAAATTATCAATAAAGGTAAGTGCATACTTAGCTCCATTGGGGTTGGAAAAACCATCAAGTCACTATACACAAGCTCAAGTGGTGAAGAAGCTCTCTTAGACAAATTCTTAGGAAATGGATCTTGGTGTTGTTTCCCTAATGCACAACCAGAGCAAACTCCCTCAAGACAAGAAACTCTAGGAAGACCATCTACCATACCATGAGTGCTCAACTCCTTCAAATATCTGTAATTAAGATGTCCAAATCTTTCATGCCAAAGCTTACTCTCTGAATCTGCATGAGAAACCAATCTTGTCCCTATAGAATAAGTGTCATCAAAACCCTCAAAGTGATATAGTCTAGAACTATGATCAACAATACCCTGAGCAACAAGTGAATAAGGCTCCAACAAAGTTCTTACTTCTGCCCCATGTGGTGTAAAAGTCATTGTTTTCCCTTGACTAGAATGAAAAATTTGATATACAAAGCAAATTTGTAGTGATGTTAGGAACATATACTGCATCTTGGATACTGCCACCATCAAGTTGTATATCACCTTTTCCCTCAAAAAAAAGAAAGGAAGAATCTCCAACCTCAATTTTGGAAGTAGAACTCAAACCTAGAGAAACAAAAGACTCCTTGGAAGAAGTCATGTGATGAGAAGCACCAAATCTATAACCCAATTGTTTACAAGTGGTGACTGAGATATCCCAACAACATTAAGTTCTTTGCCATGTTGATTAGGAGGTAGAGTGGAGATAGAAATTTTGTGTTTCTTGACTACATCCTCTAAGGCTTGCATTCACTTATAACACCTATGTTCTTCATGACCACTACCCCCACAAAAATAACATGAAAGGCTAGACTTATTCTTGGATTTAGAAGACTCCTTGGGTTTTTTTCTTTGAGTTTAGGAACACTTTGAGATGGAGAAGGGGTGGATTTGGTTTTACTTTTTGGTTTTCCTTGCCCTTAGGATTATATGTAACTAACGCCTTTTAAGAGATGGAAGACTCAAGGTGATACAATTTGGATTCTTCCTAGTAAGTCTTTCACAAAATGTTTATAAGTTAGGCATTTTGAGTTTATCACCTAAGGCATCCATGCTAGAGAAAAGTTTGAAGAAAAGATTTGAAATGATCCTCTCAACTTGGATAAAATCAAGAAAACACACTCTTCATCTTTCTTATCTCTTCCACTCCCCTTCAAATGTGTCAACAAATGTTTGAACTTGGTAAGATAGTCTATAATTGTTGGAAAATCTTCATGATTAAGAGAGGTGATCTCGATTGTTTTGGAAGCTTGGGAAAGACTGAAAATATTTTATGTAAATATTCTTAACCCTAGCAATTTGTATTCGATTTTGGGGATCTGGAAGTTTATGGGGATGGCCAAAGGGAAGCGGAAGCGTTTTGGACCAGAACGGTCATTTTTTTCAAAACTTTGCCTCTGCAACGGTCAGTCGGCCACACCTCCTCGTGATGCTGAGCTGGTGCCTCCCGCGGGCTAGGGCCTGTCGGATCTGCAATGTTGAAATGCACGGTCCTTGAAGTTCCACTTCGATAAAGTGTGATTGTAGAAAAATCAGTAAAATTGGTTAGCCAAGCCTCTTCTCGGACCCAGTTGATTTCATCTCGGTTTCTCTGGTGGACTCGGAAGACCTTGCTGCCCAACTTAACCTTCTCGAAAATAGAGCAATCATCACAAATTTTTTGGGTCATCGGCTCTCGGTGGAAGGCATTCGAAACTGGTGTGATATTCAGTGGGGTAGTGGCCTCAGAATCGCTTCTTGGAAAGAGGCTTCTTTCTTGTAATCTTTTGGAGTGCAACTCAAAGGAACGACACCATGGAGAGAAAAGACTTTCTCTTAGCGGATTCAAGCCTGGCTATTCGCGAGTGGGTGGCACATTTCGACCCAGCTAAAGCGGAAATAGAAGGTTTCCAAGTATGGGTAAGGCTTTATTCGCTACCCAGCGAGTTTTGGTCTTCCACCATTCTCCACAAGATCTGCTCCAGCCTAGGGCGTGTCGTTCGCATCGATCCTATCACTTTGGAAGGTACCCTTTCATCCTTTGCTAGGATTTGCATTTCCATTGACCCCAACAAAAAGCTACAAGATCTCATAGTCATCTCTTCCCCTTCCGGGAAATGGGAGCAGAAGGTGGAATACGAAGGAGTTTCTAATTGTTGTTTCAAATGCAAACAACCTGGTCATTTCCAAAAATCATGCAAAAACCCCATGTTCCTAGCAAAATGGTGTGGAGGAAGAAATCTATTCCACTCCAGGATTCTTCACATCCAGCTCCTCCTCCATTAGAAAAAGAGCAACCTCTAAAAGTGGTTATTAATGACTCTATTCTTGCGTTTGAGTCCCTGGCTTTGGACCCGAGTACCATTTCTCTTGTTAAAGAAACTACTTCAGTGGTTAAGGACTCATCTAGGATTTTATCCTTATTTCATGAAGGTATTGCTCTCACTGGGTGGGAATGCTGACTCTTTGGAGAAATGGGTGAATGAGAAGGACAAGTTAATCCTTTCTATTGAAGGAGATCCCTGTGGATCTCTAGATGTTGTCCCCGAAGTTTCGACTTTGGCTGACCCAAGAGATGCGCCCGATTCTCCCGACGCCTGCAATTCTTGGCATGGATCTAGGGCCGAAGGGTACTCAAGGTCGTCCCTCCAAGAGTAACATTTCCCTTAAAGAAATTGCAGCAGGTAAGCAACTTCAGCTACATTCCTTTTTTCCTTCCATGAGTAAGAGAGGTGGGTCCTCTCTGAAGATCAAATGATCCTCTTTTCTTGGAATGTTAGGGGCATGAACACCCCTAACAAACAACGTCTTTTAAGATGTTATGTCACTGACTCTTTAGCTGATTTATGTTTGATCCAAGAAACTAAGATGTCTCTAGTAGGTTGTAAGAATGGTTGGTTTCGAAAATGGAAAGGATGGGAAGGTTGCTTCTCGGATTCACTTGGCGCTTCAGGCGGGCTGGGTGTTTTGTGGAAATCCAGTTGCTGTAGTCTTGAACCTCTCCTGGTTGATCCGAATTTCATTTGGTGCAAGGTTAATATCAAACATTCTCAATGAGTCCTTCTTATGTAATGTTTATGGTCCCTCTATTCCAAAAAAAAGGGATCTCTGGTCTAAACTTCAGCTTGTCCTTGATTCGGCTATGAACTCCAAGATTGTAGTTACAGGTGATTTTAATGCAACTCTCTCTGACACTGATAAATGGGGTGGTATTCAATGGCAGCCTCGCTCTCAAGCTGATTTCATTTCCTTTGTGTCTTCCACCAATCTTGTGGACATGGAGCCGAGTTCGGGTTGGTTTACATGGAATAATCGAGGCTTGGGTTTAGCTCAATGGTGGTGCGTCTTGACAGATTTTTGGTCTCTGAAGTTTGGTTGCAGTACAACTTTCTTCTTTGAAATGCTTTGTTCTTCCTCTCTCCGGCTCCGATCATTTTCCAATTTCTCTAATCATTTCCTTTGATCTTCCCCACGACATTCGCCGTTCAAATTTGAAAACATGTGGTTGCAGGATTCTTCTCTCAGGCCTCTGATTAAATCTTGGTGGGATTCCTTCAAGGTCAAAGGGACTTGGATGTATATTCTCTCCAAAAAACTCTCACTGTTGAAAGATAACTTGCGGACTGGAATGTCTCCTGCTTCAAAAACATCTTCCTAGAGAAACTCAGAGTGGAAAAAGAGCTCCGTATTCTTAATGAATCTATTTTCTCACATGGGATGCATCAAGCTGACTTCCTTAAAGAAAAATGTTGCTAAGGGAGCTCGACGATCTCCTCCTTAAAGAGGAAATTCATTGGAGACAAAAATCGAGGGAAGTTTGGTTGGCAGATGGAGATAAAAATACAAAGTTCTTCCACGCTTCGGTTAAAGCCAGAAGAAATTCCAATTATATCTCCTCCCTTCAGTTGGAAGACAACTCTTTGGCATCCACCCAAATCCGAATCAAATATGAGTCGGTGTCTTTTTTCCAAAATATTTTGAATGGTGATTCGGCCACCCCTCTGTGCGCTCAGCTTCCCTTCTTTAACCAGATCCCCTTTGGTTGATGATGCTGATAATATAATGCTTTTATCCCCTTTTTCCAAGGAGGAGGTTCGTAAAATTGTTTTTTCAATGAAGAGGGATAAAGCGCCTGGTCCTGATGGCTTCCCCACCTCTTTCTATCAGGACTTCTGGGAAGTTATTGGGGATACAGTATGGTTCGTTTTGTGGAGGAATCTCGGCGTACGGGCAAGCTTTTGGGTGCACTCAATCATACTCTTATTTGCATGTTTCCTAAAAAGTCTCCGATGGAGTCTTTGGATGACTTCAGACCGATCTCCCTCTGTAATATGTCCTACAAAATTATCTCAAAAGCCATTGCCACTAGAATGAGCCCTCTCCTCTCTAAATTGGTGGCACAAGAACAAAGTGGTTTCATTCCGGGAGGTCTATCACTGACGGGATCATTATCTCGCACGAATTGATTCACACTCTTCACTCATCTTCTAGAGCTGGCATGATGTTGAAATTGGATTTTAGTAAAGCCTATGACCGTATCAATTGGAGATTCCTTATTAAGTCACTTCAAGCCATGGGATTTAGTTGGCACTTTTGCAACTGGATCTTCAACTACATTGCCTCCCCATGTTTTTCTGTCTTGGTCAATGGTTTAGCAGAAGGTTTTTTCAGCAGTAGCAGGGGACTGAGACAAGGCGATCCCCTTTCCTCTTTTCTTTTTATTTTGGTCACAGAAGCTCTTAGTCGGAGCATCAAATCTGCCCATCTAGAAGGTTCTCTTAAGGGCATTCACATAACTTCCAATCTTCCACCCTCTCTCGCACCAACAATTCACAGATGATACATTCTTATTTGGTCAAGCGTCCATTCCAAAAGCCAGATGCTTCTCTTCTTTACTGAATTCTTATTCTTCAGCGACGGGACAGTTATCAACTTCCACAAATATGTCATTTTCTTTTTTAATGTTGCTCCTAGAATACAGAGCAGGATCAAAGCAATTCTTGGCTTTACTAGTGGGAGCCCTTCCACACAGATATCTGGGTATCCCGCTTTTCTCTGGGAACAGTAAAGCTCTTTTATGGGATGGGCTCACAAATTCTCTATCTTCTAGATTGCTCTCATGGAAAGGAAAATGGCTATCCTTGGCAGGGAGAGCCATGTTGATAAATTCAGTTCTTCTGGCCATTCCAATCTATATGTTGTCTGTCTTGCAGATCCCTAAGACAGTTCTACACAAAATTGAGAAGACAGTCAGATCATTCTTATGGCAAGGGAACAACGAAGAGCGAAAATTTCACTTGGTAAAATGGGAAATGGTCAAGCTGCCCAAACGCTTGGGTGGGTTGGGTATTATGGATCTCACTCTACAGAATTCGGCTCTCGGTGCTAAACTTGTCTGGAACTTCATTTCAGATGCTAAAAGGCTTGCCTTCCAAGTTCTTTCTCATAAGTACCTTGAGGGTGGTCGCCCGAGTTACTGCTATCCAGTTCTGAGCTCCCTAAAGGTTCACATATTTGGAACTTTTTATGTAAATCCAAACCCCTGATAGCAGACTCGGTCTCTTGGAATATCAACAATGGACAGCTTGCCAACTTTTGGGAGGATAGTTGGAACGGGTTCCCACCTATTAATCTCACGCCAGAACTCAACAGAGTTATGAATGAGACCAAAACTACTTGGGGCTCATTGGTTGCTGATTATGGTTGTCAGCACCACAACGGTTCCTTCTTGGATTTGGAAAGATATCTCCAATATTGGTGCCACCGCTCTTGAATCCTCTTTCTACAAGGAAGCCATTCAAGACAGAAATCCACACTTCTTAGGCAGAGAAGACCAACTACTTTGGCTTGGGGATGCCATGGGTTCTTTCTCCGTGAAAGCTGGATATGATCTTCTCTTCTCAAGGTCTGACCAGGGCCTCCCATGTTCTTTTGGTGTTGGCACCATAGTATTTCTCCCAAGGTGGCCATCTTTGGTTGGCTGGTTTTGAAAAAGAAAATCCTGACCCAAGTTAGGAGAAGGTCTTGGGGCTATGCGGGTCCCACCAAGTGTGTGCTTTGTGGTGATGCTGAGGAAGACCTGGATCATCTTTTTCTTTTTTTCCCTTTTGCTTCTAGTTGTTGGGATTGGCTCCTTAGTAAATTAAAACTTGCTTGGGCCCCATGTGCAAAAATATCAGCGAGACCCTTCTTTCTTGGCCGAGTTTCAATCTCAAAAGCTCTCTGTGTTCTATTTGGTCCATTGCTCCATTCTTCCTCTTATGGCATATTTGGTGGGAACGCAATCTTTGGCTCTTCTCGGGAACAAATGACCGAGCTGCATGTTTTCCTCAACAAGTTGGAAGTGGCCATCTCGGAGAAAGTTAGTATCAACAATTTGTCACATTCCAATTTCTCCTCCAGAGATGTTGAAATATTTAATTCTTGGCCTCTCATCAGGTTGCCCATGCCCTGGTTCTATCATTAAAAAAGGTCTCACACAGGTTGAAAAATTAATTCGTAGGAAAAGGGCCAGATGGAGACCCCCTCGAAAGGTTTGTGGAAACTTAATTTTGATGGTGCTTCTAGAGGTAATCCGGGTAAATCAGGTGCAGGATGTATTCTTAGGGATGATTCTGGACATCTTATCAAGGCTGGGTCCTTTCCCTTTGGGATGGATCGTGCAATGCAGCAGCCCAAGTGCTTCTGGAAGGGATTAAGATGGCAGCCCAATTGGGTTGCTCACAACTTTATATTGAAGGAGACTCACAAATAATTGTTCATGCAGTCTCTAGAGGCTCTTCCCCCTCATGGAAAATCAACATCTTTATCCCCCATATTTTCTTTTGGTTGGGCAAGATTGGTACTTGGCACATCATGCACAATTATCGGGAAACCAATCATGTAGTAGATCTTTTGGCAAACTTTGCAATAGATCACCCTGCCACCAGTGTCATATCAGATACCGTCGAAGCATGGCAAGGTCTTTCAAGTATTATCTCACGTGAGTGGACCAACTTGCATTTACAGGGTGGATTTGGCCTCATGCGTGTGCAACATCCCATTTAAGGGAGGTGGTTGTCTTCTCTTTGCTTTGTGCCCTTCTATTTTCGCTTCCACGTTGTTGGTCTTTCCGCGCATTTCAATGGTGTTTCTCGGGTTCCCCTTTGTTCTCCTTCAAAGCTCGGTGCTAGATGTCACCACGACCATGGAGATTGATCGTTCTCGCCTCTCGAGGTCTTCGAATACTCCTTGGCTCGGGAAGCCAAGGTAATCAAGACACTTTTGGGTGACTCCTATAGATTTCAGTCTCGTTGTGCGCGCACCAATGTGGACATCACAACTGCCTTTGTCTCATTCTGCCTGTTACTAGAGGAGGATTTGGTTGTTGTCGAATTCATTGCTAACTCTGTTATTTATCCCGCTCATCGTGTGGGCCTTAGTGAGGAATTGGCCATCTTCTCCCTGCCGATCCACTTCTATGGGTAGAAGAGGTCGATGAACTTGCAATCGGCTCGGGACGCGGCATCCAGTGGATATGCGGTCAGTACAGAGATCTTCTCAATCACGCTCAAAGCATCAACAACCTTTTCATGATGGGGCGGCTCGATCATCGTCTTCTGCCAGAGGTGGACATCGAGGCTATTGGTTTTCCTGTTTATTTAGCAATTGATCAATGGAATGCATTGAAGGACAGGGCACTCGGAGCATATAGACTCATTCTGCGGGAGGCCAATCGTCATGTTGGTACTTGTATTGGTTGAAGTGAAGTGTCCCTTTTGGTAGCAATGGTCATTTTTTGCGTTGTTTAGGCTTTGTTCGGGTTTCTGTTCATTGCTCTTTTTGTGCGGCTGTGCGGTAGCCCTTCTTCCTCTATCCTTCCTTCTTCTATCTCACTTCTTCCTATCTTTTCTCCTCTTCTCCTTCACTCTTGTAAGGTTGGGGCCTAACCCCCCGGTTCAAAGCTCCGGTCAAAAGCGTTAAATTATAAAAAAAAAGAGAGAGGTGATCTCAATTTCAAGTCAGTGCATGGCTCTCATATGATCCACCTTACCAAATAAATCCTCTAATTTCTCCCATATTTTGAAAGGAGAGTCACACTTTTCCAAATAAAAAAATACATCACTTACATAAGTTCCTATCAAACCCATACACTCATCAAATTTGCACTTTGGTATTGAAATTTCTCATATTCCGTAGTGAACACCGGTTGTTCTAAAGAAGTTAAAGCCCATAATCCAATCTCGCTTAATTATTGTTCCCATTCTTGGTTTCCATGTGTGGTAATTATGTGTTGTTAATGGCTCAACATGATCTAATGCAGAAGTAGACACCATTCTCAAAAAATCACCAAAAGAAATGCAAGAACCAAGCAATGCAACAAGACCCCAAACAATGCAACAAGATCCCCCGCAGATTTTGGAACTTTATAATGAGTGTGTGTTACAATATGAAACTTTATAATTATAGTGTGATTCTCAAAATAAATATTTCCAATGGAAAGAGCACAAAAACAAGCACTTTTGCAAAAACGACACTCAAAACTGAGTTACCGATCAAAAGATACAAGTTTTTCCTATTTATTTTAGTTGCCACTAAAAAACAGAATAAAATGCTCTTACCTTCACCACACAACTAAAATGAAAGGGGGCTTGAGTTAAGAACCTACTAGTAGGAATCAAAATCTTTAAGCCCTCATACGACCATACCATATGACCAAGGGCTAAGGATTTTAATGGGTTTTTGCAAAATAAGTCAGAAAAATTTGTGAGTTATACCACGAGCAAGAATACAATATAGTACTCAAACTTTATATAGCCAAAGTATGATCTAAGTGGATCCCATCCTTAATCTCTTTCAGGTGAAGTAATCCAGATCCAGAGGCAAACCTTCCTTATTGAATATGCCAAATTATTCATCTCCTTGTAAACGTGAACAGAGGTGATTTTTGTGAACTGGTGTAAGTTTGCCTTGATCTGGTCTGCTGATGTCTACAGAGTGATACTAGAAATAAAATGTTCGTAGTTCATCCATTTAATGACAAGCTTCATGAGTCTCCAAAGACATATAATTGTAAGATACCTTTAGACAAAGGGCAACTTCATAAGAGTGTGAAGTGCCAATAAGTCATCACGATTGTTTGTGCCCCTCCTCGTGTTTTCTTTGAATTGCATATATTGCTTGATCATTCGGATATATAACCCTCCAATACCACAAAAATTCTCTACCCCCGGTAGGCTCCATTGAAAAAACCCCAAGAGATGGTCTTATCCACCACTAATTCTCCAACCACTTTGTTCTTTGGTACTTATGCCTTTATTTGAAAGAAGTGAGGAATGACACAAATCATGTGAGTAAAACCGAAAGGTTTGTGTATTCCTTTCTTCAAATAAACTTGCATTGCGTACCAACCAAATGTCCCATAAAGAGATAAAAGGAACAAATTGGAAACTCTTCTAATCATGCCTTTTAAACTAAAACTTGGACCTTCTTCAACATTCCCACCCTACCAAACATTTTTAACTCCAAGCCAAAGATCTACATCCTTCCAAACTTGTTTAGTAAAGGGACACAATGAAAATAAGTGGGATATGTTTTCATCCTCATTCCTACATAAAAAGCATATACCGTGACCAAGCTTGTGTTTCTTCTCGTAGTAAATCAAAGTAGGAACCCTATTCATTAAAGTGTGCCACATAATTTTGTTTGTCTTCTTTGATCCCATACCTTCCATATCATGGACCACCACTAACATATCTCCCGGTCATCAAAATTTAATAAGACATTATAACCTAATATTGTTGAGTAATAACCTAGAATCTTATTCTTGTACCAAATGAAGTCATCCCGAGCCTCTTTCAATATAATATGCCCATTCCTCGGTTCAAACATGAAATTAGTCCTGAATTTTAGTTATCCATCGGCCTAAATCTAGTTGTTCGCACTCAACCAACCTCGCCGCCAATGTCGAACTCTCCTCTTCACTATATGGCTTAAAGTAAAAATGCCTCTCCCATGCAAGTTGTGGATCGGTCTATAGGAAGAAAATTAAATTGCCACATCCCATAATAACATCAACTCCTATCTTAACTAGAGAACCATCACCTACCTTCCTTGCTAAATGATTTCCAATGATTGGAAAAGCCAAAACCAAGGCTTTCTATTAGTTGGATACATTTTTATACTCTTGCTAGGATTCCTAATCCAATCCAATAGAGTGGCAAGGGCCAAATATTTGTGCACTATTATTATTTTCCATAAGCTATCCTTGGATTCGATTCCTAAAACTTCGGGCAACAAATGCTTCACCAAATAGGAAAATCTGCTTTAGGCCCCATCCCCTTTCATTTTTGAGTTTAGCTAACAATTGTCATTTAGCCAAATGAAGACCATCCACTATTGCCTCTCCATAGTATTTCCAATCTGATGAATACGAAAACAACTATCATTTCGCCATCCTATGGTAATCCTTTTGAACATTTCTTGTAGAATCCCTTGGTTTGGCGTTTTTGCTAAGAACCCATACCCATTAGTGCAAATTTATTATAACCAATTTGATCTCTCGAGACACTTTTTTAACATGGACGTCAATTCATAGTGTCATAGCTATATGACAAAGAATACAATGAATTGGTTGATATCCATGTATTTCGGATGTGTCTATTCGAATCTCCACTCCTACATCTACATAGCCAACCAAGGAATACATCGACACTAAATCAAAGGAATTCGTAACTTGCAGATTCCAATCTGATGAACATGAAAAAAATTTCATTTCGGTTTCATCCTGTGGCAATCCTTTTGAACATTTCTTACAAAATCCCTTGGTTTGGCATTTTGGCTAAGAACCCATACCCATTAGTGCAAAGTTATTATAACCAATCTGATCTCTGAGATGTTTTTTAACAGGGACCCTTGAATTCATGGTGTTAGAGCTGTATGACGAAGAATACAATGAATTGGTTGATATCTATGCATTTGGGATGTGTCTGTTGGAAATGCTCACCTTTGAGTATACTTATAGTGAATGCTCCAATCCAACTCAAATCTACAAGAAAGTAACCTCTGTAAGTCTTCCATGGCCACAATCTTTATCAATTTCCTTGGATAATTTCCATGTTTGCACAAGGATTTTGGGATTGAATTTTATCTCTTCAATCAATTCCCAGGGGAAGAAACCAACATGTCTGTACAAAGTGAAGGATCCTGAAGTGAGACAGTTTGTGGAGAAATGTTTGGCCACTATTTCCAGAAGGCTTCCCATGAGGGAGCTCTTAATGGATCCATTTCTCCAGGAACATGATGTACAATATTCCTTTGCAAAGTTAGATGCCCATAGAGATGATATGGGTGAACTGGGGTCTTTCTTGAGAGAGACACAATAATGCTTTTCTAAACGGCGATAACACAAAGCATGAGAACTTGCAGATTGCACATCCAATCGGTGAGAATGGGATTTCCTAGACACCATGAGACCAAAAAACTAAAAAAATTGTACCCGTACATGCATATTTGAAAGAGGATGATTTGTCTCCGGACATGGATTTTACTTGTCAAGGGAAAGAAGAAGGATGATGAAACCATTTTCTTAAGACTACGAATTGCAGACAAAGAAGGTATTTGCTTTTATATTGCAACAGAATATCAATCCAATAAATTGTAAGGCTATTCAAAGTTGTTCCTTCCATGAAACAATCACTAACCCCTATTATTTTGATTCATGTTAATAATGCAGAGCTCCTCTCATGTTTTGTAGGTCGTATTCACAATATCTATTTTCCATTTGATGTGGAAGGAGATACAACCATGAGTGTGGCTAGTGAAATGGTTGCCAAGCTTGATCTTGCTGATCAAGATGTTTCAAAAATTGCTGCCATGATTGATGAAGAAATTTTGGCTTTGGTACCCAATTGGAAAGCAGGGTAGCCATAGATGATCATCAACGATGCCCATACGATAACTATTGTACCACTAAAACAAGTGAAAATTGTTGCAGGAGTTGCAATGAAAATCACTTTTCTACTATTTCTTTCAAAATTCTTTGTTGGAATATCTGAGGTCTCACTATTTGGTTGACAATAAACTTGGAATGTTGCCTTGTTGGACTCAAGTTAAATTTGCAACCATGCATGACCGCTTTGAAGAAGTCACATTTCAAGTTGATGGAACATGTTTTTCTTCATATGCACAAGAAGAGATTCCCACAATATCCAGTGAATCATCAAATTTTCTTCATCGTGACACACAAGTGTCTTCCGATAATGGTCATAAAGAGGTTATATCTTTTAGAAGACCTGCAGTCCCTTAGAAAAGACAACATATGCAGAGGATCTAGATGAAGCTTGGAGGCATGCATCAGTGCCTTGCTATCAATGTGGTTGTATTAGTTCTGCCCACAAGCCTCAATTTAGCCCACAATCCCCATCATCAGTTGATCCTTTATCAGATGAAGACGATGATTCTATCAGCAAAGAGTTGAGATTATTGGCAGTAGAACATCAACAGGATTTAAAGGAACTATAGAGAAGACATGAACATGCCATCTTAGAAATTACAAATAGATGGAAAAATAGGAAAGCTCTGAGATTATCCCTAAGTAGGAATAAAGTCAATGATGAAGTGAATTTTAAGAACTATAAAATGAATATGACCGATGATAAGAGCAATGTGAAAAATTCTAAAGACCATGCAATATAACATGAATTAGACAATGGAATAAGAAGATCTTCGAGATAGATGCAACCCTCTAAGAGCACATAAGGATTTAGAGGTCCGCTCACTGCTCAGGGCCTTTCAGAAAAACTACATTGTGTTCTCCCACCCTGCTCATGCATTTTCCTCCTCTCCCAATGCATTCTCCTCCTCCTTCCAGGACATACAACAAAAATCTGGGACCCAATAAAAGGCTGATGAAAATGCATTCATTTAGTGATGTTGACAGTCAACTATATATGAATTCTCTTTCTACAGAAATTGCTAAGTTGAAAAGTCACAAGACAAGTACAAAACGTAGAGTAGAGAAGCTCGAAAATGCAAAACATGGAGGTTCAAGATAGATACCATCAATACCTTAGTCATCTTCCAAGGATTACAGAGAAGGAAGAAGTAAACAATAAACTTAATTTTTGAGAGTATTATATGTAACATAAATTCATTGCCCTTTGTTTAGATTCAATGTTGTAGTGAACACTAATTATTTGTATAGACTAATATTTTCTTGTGGAAGAGGTAAACATTTTTATCAACATCAACATGTTATCGACAATACAAAAAATGTTTTTTCAACAAAAACCAACTAAACAACTGATGTAACCACTGTCTCACACGTTGCAACACTAACACAATTTCTCCCAAATAATTACAAACCACATCAACTACAAAAGTAATTAACTATCCAAAGCGATATCAAATGTATTCATGTTTAGTGCCAAAAAAATTGGCCACAAAAGGCTACCACTCATGATATAAAATATGCAAATGTATGGAAGTCTTCATGTATTCATGTTTAGTTCAAATAAAATAGTCCGCAAAATGCTACCACTCATGATATAAGATTTGCAAATGAATATGTACGAATTTGTAACATATTTGAAATGTAGAGATAAAACCTTTAAATGTAATGCTTCATCTATATTCCTACACTTACAAAATCAATCACACCCCTTATCAACATCAACTACAAAAGTAATAACTATCCCTCTAAATTAAATAACATATACCATTTGACATTCACATTGCATTGTACACATGCGATTCTAGTATTTTAATAATGATAAAAATTAAGCGAAAATAATTTTTGTCGATTTCAAATATACATGAAAACGACATAATTTTTTTATTGGGATGTGTGATGTTTAGAATAAGAGTTCAATTTCATTCACTAATCAAAATAAATATAAATTAATTTTTATATTATTATAGTTTTGTTTTACATTTTTAAAAAATAATATCATAAAATTATTATGATAAAACGACTTACAATCTAATTAATATTATTATAATTTTGTTTTACATCTTATCAAAAAAATATCAAAATATTATTATAGTTTAATTACGCCAAGGCATTCCCCTATGGGAAAGGCCCTTGCATGGATGTTTTTGGGGACCGTGTTTAAATTTGATGGTTTGGCGACGACTGTCTCGACGTTTTTGCGTTTTTTCAAGCTATTTTTAACCGATATTAGGTCTTGTGTAGATTTAGACATTTTTTCAGTCTTTGTATGTAATGTTTTTTTGCATGGGGTTTCCATTCTCATGTTTTAAAGAAATCCATGTTTTTCGAGGCCATCGTTTTTTTTAAAAGAGAGCGAGAAAGGGAAAATCCCTCCGCTATCTGAAGTACCCGTGGCTCAACAGATTGAGAATATTCGGCATTGCGATTTCGGTAACGGAGGGTTTTTTATCGTGTTCGAAAGCCATCAAGTTACACGAGGTGGAAGTGGCAGGATTTGAGTAATAGATTCAGAAACAGATAATCATATCGTTCATGAGCTCCCCTTAGGCAACAAGTGTGTGAATGTGAATTCCAGTAACGGCCTGATACTTTTCTACGATTTCCAAACTCCAAATCTTTGAAGCGTGTGGAACCCTCACTGGGAACTCTGTTGTATACCTTTCATCGACGGAGCAAAGTATTTATGGGCCGAGTTTGAGGGTTTCGGTGTGGATGTTGGCACCGGCCATTACACAATAGTTCACGTATTCAATCGACAACCACTGAACTTTGCCGACTATATGAAAATCGAAAGCCATGACGAAAAATAAAATCTTGCGATTACATGTGTTTGCAGGTGTACGATTCGAGTCCGAGTCTGATTTAGAGTAATTGATGGGGGCGAATATCGGTAGTCTGAGTTAAGCAGGCATGGAAATGAGTCATTTTGGGGAAGGAGGACAGGAAATGTTGCGTGAATGCAATTTTAGCAAGATGATGAATCGGATGATGAGGAAATGGAAGATGATGAAGAATCAGATGATGAAGAAATTGAAGAAGATGAAGAATCAGATGATGATTATAGACCGAGCGGAGGATGGTACAAGTTAACCATTTCAATAAATTGCAAGGGTCTGGCGTTGGTGGGTTCAGAGAGGAAGAGGAGAATGTTTGTTTGTAGTTTAGATGGAACAATATTAAACGTATAACATTGAAAAATTTATATGAAATTTTAAACGTATACCTAAGATCTACTTTTTTTTTCCAAGAGTCTCTCTTTGTGAGATGATTGGTCATGTCATTTTCCCCCATGTTCATTTGTACTCATTATAAGAGAAAATCCTCACCAATATTATGGGTGGAAACTTATCGGATTATAGGATCATGTGTGGATATGTGATGGGTTTTGATATTGATGTCATTAGAAGGATTTAATTCTCCATGGGTAGCGTTTTGCTTGAAGAGTCGTGCCTATAAGAGTGGATTGCTTTGGTGGTTAGATTTGATCATTCAACTTCTTTTGTTTTTTGTTTGTATATAATTGTACATCTTCAAAATAAGGACATTGTCAAGTTTCAAATGTTGCACTTATATTTCTTCCATCTCCTAAATGTTTATATGTATGGTTAACTTTAACCCTTCCCTTGACATTTTAGATTACGAATAAATTTTTAATTGCACTTCTCTAACGGTTTCACAACTCTTGGACGGGCTGTAACGGGCTCAATTTTGATCCATTCTTCTATCCTTCAACTTTAACTTCTTCAACATCTCCCCATCAGTCTCTATTTACACCAAAGGTATACCAGTTGAGTGACCACCGACTGGTTGTGACACCCTGCAGGAATCGACGGATGTGGAGATAAGGATAATTTTTTTATTTGATAGAAAATTTGTCAACTAATATGTGGATGAAAATGACACATGTCTGGAAATTTATATGGCTTTGACTAATCGAATTTTCTAATTTTGAGATTTTGAACACAATGTTTAACAAGTTTCACGAAAAGAAACCAACTAACACAGTAGGGCAATGAATGAAACATCTCTCTCTGATCTTCAGTGATTGGACTTAGCTGAACTCACCAACACAAATAAAACACGATTTCCACGGATCAACAGATTTGATTGTTCTACATAGAAGACAATGGCGTAGAATAATATGGCGTTGTTAAAGTCATCTATTTTTATCTTGTCATACAAGTCTGCGCAGGAGTTGAGCGGTTCTTAACGTCAGATCTAAGAAGATATAAAAATGCATATCCACAAAAAAAAGATGCACACTGAGTATTATAATGCACTATAGTGGATCCATGAATCACATTGTTCTAGGGTGGAGAATGTTGTATGGTCGGATATTCAAGAGTGTGGTGGTTGTTTCGAATAGAGTAACCCAGATCTTGGAGTTGAATATGCTGAGTGGTGGAAAGTCTACAAGTAAGTTTCTCTGTTTGCACCAATTTCTATATTTTATGCATTCATTTCTCTTCATTTGATTTTCAAATCTCATTTTCCTTTAGGACCCCAAGTGTGCAAAACTAAAAATACAATAGATCAAAAATATGATTCTTCTTTTTGGTTTTCTATAAGCCCACACCCGCAATGAGATCATATTATATAATGCACACATTGGGTCAGAATGCACATAAAGGAATTGTGTCTGTCATATATTTTTTCTTGTGTTATTTCTATACCTCGAGCATGTGATATTTCCATTGCTTTATTGCTGAATTGGGTTAACTTTTTTGCATCTTTTGTGAATTATGCATTTATTATTTGTTACAAACTTTTCTTTGAATTGTATTTAACATCAATTATTTTCATTGTTTTGTCATTAAGCCTCGGTGTTTTCAACCTTATCTTGTTCATGCTCATATATTTCTTTCATAGATAGATCTTTGCGACTTGATGCAATATTTTTGTTTTACTTGCTTTGCTTTAAAACCGAGGAATGTATTCGCAACCTCTTTCATCTTGAACAACACCATGGCTGAAATTTCTTGGGCTGCAGAAGTTTTAGCCTCGTAAGTTACATGTATCCCGGCTTCATAGTATTTCCTTGTATAACAATGAAAGGCCAATAGGATTTATCACTTTGTACTTCGGTTAAAAAAACCTTCTTCCCATCAACCTTTTGACATCGAAGATGGTATTCTGGGGATTGGATGCTATTTGATTCTTGGCACCATCTCCTACCAGACTTTCCTTGTCACTAAAGTCCACCATATATGGAGTGGTTCTATTACCTTGGTCATTTGTGATGATTTCAACTTTGTCAAAATGCCAAAATCCTATGTAGTTGTAGGTCATTTGTAGATTAATGCCAATAACTTTAGTTGTGGCCATATTTGTACTTTCCGAAATAAATTTTCTTTTAATTTGTGGAGATGCATTGAAGGATTTGTAGGAAAAAACTTTTAAAAGATGATGGTATGATGATTCTTATCCCAATATTTTCATCTTCCAAACCCATCTAACCCAACAAAACAAATCCATAGCCCATTTAATCCATAGTCATTTTTAACATTATACAAGCTAATCTAGCGAAAAAAGAAAAGAGAAAAATGCTAACCCAACGAAAAAAATCGTTCTTATTATTGACATTTCGTCAAACAGTTTATATGAAATAAATTAAAACCAGGGCATCCATATGTGTTTTTTGTTGGCATTTTGTGAAACATTTTACATCTTCCAGCTTATGTTTTCCTGAACACCTTCAATATTTATTCAAAAGGTTGCAATTAGCTAAAATCCTTCGAGCTCCCTCATATATTTCAACGATCTTCATATTTTCAATAATCAAATTCCTCGATTCGTGATCAATGAAATCAAATACTTTAGAAAAACTCTATTTCACCATTTACTCTTCTTATTGCAAATCAAGAAAATCCTTAGTGGCCATATTTAATTTTTCTCCTCTAATTTAAGTTCAAACACAATGGTTATTTAATAAAATTTCTTGTTTCCAATTGAAACTAACGTGTTTCTCGCAGTTCTCCCAATAAAACATTTATAGCATGTTTTGTAAAGTGATTTCTCCAAAATTCTTCACACCAAGAAAGCAATGTATCGTACCATTATTTTCATTATGAAAATATTCTATTAACATACTAAGAATGTTCTCCACATTGTAGTCTAAATTGTTTTTAAAGTAAAAAAGAATGTTAACAAGCAAGTTAACCAGATATTCTTCACATCATAACCTAAAATATTTTTTAAAATCCAAGAAGAATGTTAACCAACAAGTGAACCAAATGTTTGGTAGAAATTTATACACTTTCAACACATATTGATGCCTGATACACTCATACTCAACACTTGTAGATATCTCAGCATTTGTGCAAGCATTGAATGGTTCTTAACGTCAGATCTAAAAAGATATAAAAAATGAAGATCCACAAAAAAACATTACGAATCTTCCCCTCTGATCCCTTTCGGCATCAACATTGCATGATCCTACGCGCGATTGCTAGTTTTACATCTTATCAAAAATAATATTGAAAACTTAATATCAATTAAGAGTCTAATTAAAGGAATGACTATATAAAAATAACGTTGCTTTTGCTATTAGCCAAAATACAAATCCCCCAATCAATAGGATAGGAATCATCAAGACACCAAACCAGCCAATATAAAGACGGTTTTCGGTGCTAGTAATCCAATCACAAAAACAATTCCACAGGGTTGTGTTTTCGCATCTCTCTAGAATTAGTGTCATGGTTAGAACTTGGTTTGTTTAATCATAAAATAAATAAATAAAGAGTGAATTTAACCCTGTTTTTCCTTTTTAAATACCCCGTCCTCAACCAAAATACAAAATAAATAAAGAGAGAATTTAACCTGTTTTTCCTTTTTTAAATACCTCGTCCTCAACCAAAATACAAATGCCAAAAAAATCTCGAAGACTGGATTTAACCCTAAACCACAAGTTCCAGCACAATAATTAGACCCTTCCAGTTCCCATTAAATGGTTCCTAAACTTTGCCTTGTCAATGTCTAAGTCTGTGGCAACCCTGCCATACTCACATGCAGGGAAAAAGGGCCTTTCACAGTGTCTTCCATCAAGGCCCCAATCATTGCCTCTTTTGTCACTTGTTGCATATAAGTCTGCCACACAAGTCAGAGATCTGTCAAATCTTTGAGATTTAACCGAACTGCAGTTTTCACGCGCGCAAACCAGGCCAAAATGCTGCCCGACGTCATGTATGATGTAGGGCACGCTCCAGGGACCTTCAGGGGCTAGACAGTATGGGTTGGAACTCAGCTTAGCGGAAAACATGTTTGTCTAGGGTGGTAACGTATTATTTAAATGGTGGTAACTGAACATGGTATTTAAGAGATTTAGTTCCAATTGGATGGGTCTGTGCAGTCTGAAATCTTCACTGTACATGGGAATGTCTTTGCAGCACCCACCACTGGGAACTAAATCTACTTCGTTGGCTATGCTCAATAATGGCCTGCATTCTGTAAATAATAATACCCACATTCACAAAACATGGGCTTCTACTGTGGGTGTGTTCAATAAGGGACCGCATTCTTTAAATAACAGTACCCACATTCAAAAACATGGGCCTCTGCAATTCCAAGGGCATGCTTAGAGAATAAGTCCATTAAATCATTTGTTGGGCAGCAGCATGGTAGGGTTCCCTTGGAGGATCAGCAAATACAGTAGTAACTAGTCAGTTCAATGCTTTGGAAGGTTCTAAAATCAATACATTGGATGTCGATGAAGATGTGTCTGTAAAATCTACAGGTGATCTTGGGAGACTGACTCACAGGGTCACTTTGGGCTATCAACGCAAACAGCTGCAATCTGGAAAGCTTGTTGTTGCTGTTGACATTGATGAAGGTAAGCAGGAATTGCATCCCAGACTTTTCAATTTTAATTTTTAAGGCTTGTTTATTTCTGTATGAAAATATTTCATTAACTGTTAACTAAGCTAGAGCTGTATATTTGGGTACAAGAGCAATATTCACCACAAGTAATCAGAATTTTTTTAACGATTAAGCATCAAATTCAATTCATCGCTAGTTATAAAAATACAGGTGGATAACTTTATTAACAAGCATTCTCTTGGTTATATGTAAATAATATATATTTTTTTAATATCATCGTTTTGGATGATCAGATCTAAAACCAAGAAAAGCCATGAACACCTGTCTCTAGGGTTTGGAGGCAAAATTTGTACAAGTAACCTGGGTCTAGTTGCATATTAATCCCAAATAAGTTGCTACATCCTTTAAAAAATACAAACTTCTTTGGGTAGAACTTAGAAGGAGCACATTTGTTCCAGTTCTTGCCGGAGGCACAACAGTTGCCTAACTTCATCCATAAAAATGGGACATCTACGAATTTATACAATGCATGAAAAAATCTTCATATTTGGTGAATAATTGTTTCATTTCAGCAATGGAAAGTTTTGTGATCAGGTAAAAATATATTTGGCTATTTTATAGTTTTATAATTATGTTTAAGTAATTCTTGTTTTATAATTTTGATCAATAACATTTCTTCAGCATAAAACCAATTTTTGTTCACTACCTGTTTCTTTTTCTGAAGTTTAAAGGTGGAGGAATTCAAACTCGAATTTGAATCTTGTGACATAGGTTCTAGTCGATGGAAGAATCATCAGTCAGAGTGTAGAGCCTTTTTTCTCTTTTACCAATATTGGCTGGATGGCTGAAAGGCTGTTATTATTCTATGGGAAAGCTGGTAGAGAATGCCATATATGCTGAACACATGGTTGGAATTATACGGGTTGATGAAAAAAGTTGTGCCCAAAGCATGTCTGTGACCCATGACATGCATTTTTGCTACTTGTCCTGAAGTGTTTGATATTGTGTTCATCACTTCATTTTTGTTCAGATCGTTTGTTTCTGTGTATGCAGTTCTTGGAAGGTTTCTCTTAGCTTTGAACACTTTCATAGGTGAGCGCTACTCTCTAAGTTGCACAGTTGCAGAATACCATGTATATAAATTCAATAAGGTGTGCATCTCCTTAACATGTTTTTGTAGCCGAAACTTGTTCTTTGTTTCTACTCTACACTTCAACTCAACAAATTGTTAATGGTTTTTGTTTTTTTGAGTTGCAGGTTTGGAATTGCTCTCTTTTAGAAGGTACTATTTCCACATCTAGGATTTAATCAAGCATTTCTTGTTACACTCATTGCAATTGTGCTTTACTAAATTCAGTCCTTTTAATAAGGACTGCTGTGTTTACTTTGATTTTTAGTAGGTTATATGTAATTGTGGACGCAAATTGTCTTACCTGTTTTTTTGAAGACTGGTAGTTTGTTTTGCCTTTTAAGTGGAATTTCAGTGTCTTTATTGCTACTTTTCTATCGATTTCTAGAAATTTCAATGGCACTATGTGTCTCATGGACAATTTCACTGGCCTAAAAGCTTTTCAGCAGGTGTGATATTGTGATCAATTCCTAGGAATGGTATCAAATCTTGCTTTACTTAAGTTCACTCTGCTTTTTATAGACATTTCATTCAATTTTTTTAAAGACTGTATAGCCAAAATAACATGGTTTACAATCTAATGTTGCTGCTTGATGGCCATAAATTATTTTTGTAGTATTTTTAGAATGTATGAAATGAGGTACAAAAATTCTTAGTTTAAAAAAATCAAATTATCCTTACCTATCCATGTAGTCAAAGGCTCTAGTTCAGTCCCCTTTTCATTTCTTTACAGCAACAGCATTTTAGTATATCCTGGTGTAGCACTAGACGTGTTCCTAAAATACGGTGAGAAGCAAAGTTTTCCAAAAGTTTCGATCAATCAAATTAGGAACTTTGTGTAACAGTTTTCTCCAGATTATTTCTTGATGTATGCTGGCAGGCCTACAATCACGAAGCCATTTTCTGAATACTGCTATACATCACCTCCACTACTCCATCAAATACACCATGGGGACAGCAAATATAAGTATAAACCTTGGAGAGATGACAGTATAGGCCCTAGGATCTGCTTCCTGGCCCACGAGGACTAGTACAGATTCTGAAGCATGACTGACTCTGATCCCATTTGTAGATATTCATTCCTTCATTCTCCAGTGTCCTTCCCTTATGATTTGAGCTCTCTAAGTTGGGGCTGACTACACCATCTTGTCACCTTTAAGTATCATTTATAAACAAGTAAAGAATTTGAACTGGTTAAATAAAGCCTCCATCTTGGTTAAGAGATCTCAACTAGGTCAAATAGATCTTAATGCGGTTAGGAGGCTTCAATTTGATTAAATAGACCTCACCCATGTTAAAGATAGATCTCCATTGGCTTAAATAGACCTCAACAGTGTCAATACACCTGGATTGGTTTGAATGAACTGCATCTGAGTAAAATAAATGCTACTAGTTCAATAAATCGCATCATGGTTAAGAGACATGGATTCAGCTAACTAGACCTCAGCTGGGTCAAATAAACCTCATCTTGGTTGAATGGACCTCATCAAGGTTAAGAGATATGGACCAGGCTAACCATTAAATAAATCTTATCCAGTGTTAATACTAAAAATAGACCTCTGTTTGGTTGACAGTTAAAAAATGTCTTATACTAGGCCTCTTCAGGGTCAAGAGACCTCGACTGGGTTAAATATACATTTGTTGGGTTGAAGGTTGACCTCTACTGGTCTAATAGATACTTAAGCAGGGTTATGAGACCTCAATTGAGTTAAATCTATGTTACAAGAAAAGAGAAACATAGAACAGCAACTGCTGCAGAAATGTGACAAGAAACCTCGTTGAAAGAAGTTGCATATGAGAAATGGGATCTCTATATATCCATACATATTTTTATTTTTCAATAGAAAATATAATTCCAGGCATATTTAATATTTTATATACATAAATTTTAACTTTTTAATTTTTTTGTTAATCATATTTTAGTTTTAATATTTTTATTGAATATTTAAATATTTTTAATAATAAAATATAAGGATTTTGAATTTTCAAACTTTAGAACCTTAATAAAAATAAACAAAATGAAACAAAACATCCGGAAATGCCGCTTCGTGTCATGTGGGAATTTCTGCCATTTTTACGTGCAATGGCAGCCTGCTGTTGTGTTTCTTGCAACAGCAGGTCAAATAGACCTTAGCTAGGTCGTGTAGTTTTGGCAAGTATAGCCCAATAATATAGCCTGAATATGAAATATAACAATATGATCTTGTTCTCACGAGGGAGAACAAGTGCATACATGTAATAGTTCAGGTCTGAATTTTGAAATACCTAAAAGACAGAAAATATATATCCATAAGACAAGAGTTCTGTATACACCTGGGTTGGGCTAGAGGAGTATTGTAAAGGTTTTCCAGTCGCTCAGCTTGAAATCACCTTTAGCTTTTCAAACAGATCACAGAACCACCTTTCTCTTGCGTGCCCATCCCAAGAAGATAGAAGAACTGTCAATGATGGGTTTGCAAGCTTAGGATTGTTTTGTAAATCCTTCAGAGTGCAAGGTGACCGGTTGGTGATGGCTGCTGAAAGGAAAACTGTTAGTTCCTCAAGACTGCTAGAAACTTCTCAAATAGCTGCACTACGTTGGGAAGATAAATCTCCAAAATGAGAATGGCAATGAATATCAAGAAATTGAATTGTTTATATAGTAATTAAGACCCAAAAATATGGTATGGAATGGCTGGAATGATAGTAAATTATGGTAGTGGGCATGTTATATATTGCCAAAAAGATATTAAAGCGTATTTTCCAATCCTACCACTCTTTCTCCATGATTCTGCCCTGAATTTAAGTGTTAATTTTTTGCACAGACCCTTGAAGTCCACTTGTAGGCTGCATGGTTGCTTAGTACATTTTCACAAAGAATTTTGGTTCAATGCTTGTCTCTTTCTTCTTATTATAACAAGGGTTAAGGGCAACGCCACAAATTCCATGTTTTCTCTCTAACTTATCTGTTTTCATTTCTTGCATTTCCTGTTTTATTTCTTTCATATGGTCATGATTTAATCATTTTTGATTTGAGATCAACATGGCCAAGTTGGTCATACCGTAAAGATTATATAAATACCAATTATTCTTTTAGAATAGCTACAATGAAACATTGGAATTCAGAACTAATTGTTTGCCACATTTGCATGGACTTAATTCCCATGCTTGCTAGTTTTTCACAGTCAATATTTTCTACGCTTTGGTATCATGAGTCAGACAAGTGTGAGGCTTATTTAGATTTGTCCCTATTTGTGATTTTGTTCTCAATACTTCTTTTGTAATACCATAGGGAAAATGATTTATAGAATTGTGCGGCACATGCTTGACAATGACACTAGAATATAATGCAAGGAGTCTTGTTGCATTTTTGAAAGGGATGATTGTGCCTTCTGCTTGGATTAATGCTATCATTATACTGTTGAATATTCTGAAAAAGGTCCTCTGATTTTTGGCAGCTAGTACTCGTGTTCACGAGTTTTTTAAATCCAGTCATTTCAGAAGGGGGATCCAACCGATCCCGGTGCATACCAAGCACTCCTCCAACTGACACCATCGTGTCATTTCTCAGTTGTAACGTACGTGTTTGAATAGCATCTTGAACATCTTATTATTGTCAAGGTCCATTTTATTGAATGGTGCTTCTCTACAGGTCACGGCAAAATGTAATCAAGGAGCATACAATTGAATGGCTTGAGAAGCATTATCCAGGTTTGTTCAGAGAAATTTACTTTGGAAATCACTTTTCCTTGGATGGAGTAGCAAGGCCAAAATCAGAAATTTGCAAGTAAGTTCAACATATCTGTCTATTTCAACAAATGCATGCTTATGTGCATTTTATGCTTCTATCATGTAACTCTGGCGTTGTTCTAGGCAAAGGTTGAAGGTTCTAAAGGCTATCAATTAGATTATGAAATACATATGGAATGGGTCTGACATTAAATTAATCTGATCTACTTAGTTGTATGGGCTAATATGAATTTTATTAACCATAAACATGCCTGCATTGTGTTGAACTATTCCAAAATGTACACTTTTCATCAACATATACTATATAGCTGAAAACAATTGAACTAGCTATTGCCTGAAGTTCAAGTTATAAACCTCTCCCTGAATTTATGCTTTCAAAGATATCTTTTGTTCATTTCCTTAAGAGACAAATATCTTCACTTGTGTTGCTTTGTGTTTTTGATGAAGAAAATATGTTTTTTGACATGCAAAGTATCATAGATGAGAGGAAAACAAGTTTGGTGCTTTCTGTTTCCAGCTCTGCCCATCATGCAGTTACTCAGACTTGTAAGGTACCTGCATAAAATCGATGTATTCAAATATAACCTATTTTATGTTTTATAGATCTGATAGATCAGCTCAGCTATAGGGGATGTTAAAATCATCAGTATCAACTAAACTTATATTTTTGCTTAGAGAACACGTGAACAAAGATGGATTGATCAATGACCCAACCCAGATAATTTAAGAAATCTGAGCTTATTAAAGGGAATCAAAGCGAATGCATGCATTAGAAGTCAGAATCAGCAAGTTCAGATTTAAATTATTACTAGAAGTGGAAAACTTCTTCTAAATGTTTCAAAGCTTTTGGATCATGGAAACAATATTTAGAAGTGGAAAATACTTGTTTGAGAAAGAAAAATCTCTTGAAAAATGTGCTTACAGTAGAATGCTTAGCTATTTTGGGTTAAACTGTATGTATCACACGGAGTGTTCTATATGGGAAACTGTTATGCTAGGTGGTGACTTGGGTTTTTTTTTTTTTTTTTTTTGATTGGTAAAGCAAGGGTTTCTATTGGGGCCCTCACCTTGATAAATTTCGTGTAAGACAGTGAAAGAAAGACCGGAATGAAGAAGATAGAGATAGGAGGAGAGGGGAAAGAAAAAGATAGAGAGAGGAGGGGAGAGGAAAGAAGAGAGAAAGTAATAGAGGAAGAATTACAAACCTATAAATGGCCTAGCACAGAGCACATCAAAAACAGAATAGCAACCAAGCCTGTGAGCAGGCCAATAGAGAAAACTGTAAACTTAGCTGCAGGGCACATTTAAAGGCCAGCAATGAAATCTTAAAGATCTTGAATTCAAACTGCAGAAAGATAAACCAGGAAACTGCCTCTTTTTAACAACCGGCTGGCTCAAAATAGAAGAGATAGCCAAGAATCTTCAAGAGAAATGGGCTGCAGAAGGGTCTTGGATTGAGGAAAGTCCGAGAACAAAGCAGCCGACAGGGTAGAAGAAGAAGCATCAACATCACATTACAAGAGAATGTTAGAATAATTAATAATTAATGATAGTCTATTTAAGTGGAGTTGTTAATTTAATAACAACTCACAGATAGATTAATTGTATTGTTAAGTTGTTTAAACTTCCGAAGGCTAGAATAAGATATTGTTATACTAGTCTACCTAGAATTTAGGAACTAATATTAGTCTTATTGATGTATATATATTATATCATTCAATGGAATTAAGCAAGCATGTAATTATTTTGTGCTCCAATTTGGTAACAGAGCAGGCTCTTGAGAAGAATATGTGAGCAGAGAGAGGAGCCCCAAGCACTCCATTGTTTTCTCATGCAAGCTTCACAGTGGCACTCTAATAATTTTTCTCTTTTGTGCAAACTTCTGAGTGGCAATATTTTAATTTCCTTGTTTCACTGGCAATATAAGGAAGCAATATTTAAATATATTTGCTTATGCCAAGCTTGGAAAGAAGCGTAAGTTATGAACAAGCGGAAGCTCAAAGAATGAGCATAGGAGAGGCGTGAAAGCCTGGAGGTGAATTGCTCAGTGCTAGCATTTGCAGCAGCACATAGAAATCAGCTCCATCAGCAAAGAGAAGCGCCCAGCTATATCAGAGCACTTTCTACAAGGCCATGCGCCTTTATTTTATTTTAATATATTGATGCCTGAAGCCAGATCTAACATTTCATTTACTATTGCTGCTCGTCCAAGAGGAAGCGCAGCCAGGTAATACCTGAAGAAATGTGGAGTTTCAGCTTAAAGAAGCAGCCTATAAATCTTTTGCTGACAAATCAAAGCATCTATCTCCAAAGTGCAGCCCCTGTGAATCTATTTCCTTCAACAAAGTTGCAGCCTATCATGAGGAGTGGCAAGGAAACAGTGAATGCGGAGAAGCATCACATAGGAGCAACACAAATTCAAACGCCATTCAGACCAGCCAAACGTTTGTAAAAAAACAAAAAAATTTCCCCACACAGTCCATACCCAAGTGCCCAGCACTTCCACAATTCCATGCTCAACTTCCAAGCTCAATAGGGAAATAAAAATTTTACCACAAGGTTTTTATAAAGTTTTATTTCTTATTAAATATTTGGGCAAATGTCTTATTTTTCCTTCTTTATAAAGTTCTGTAAAATTTATTTATTTATTTTTATGAACTGTACAACTAAAGTTTAATATTGCCCTTGATTTTTCTATAAACTGATGTAATCACATAGTGGTTAATCCCTACCCACCTAGAAGCCAATTTTTTTCCGAGAAGTCCAAAATAGGGTTATAAATTGTTTTGTAAAGTCATTTATGCTTAAACAGCGACATTTTAACGGATTTATTTGTTTTTCTTTTTGCTTGAGTGGTAGCTACTCTGCGGTGATAACTACGTTGCATGGAAGACTAAGGTGAAAACTCACCTAGATTATGAAGATATTTGGCTGGTGGTTGATGGCAACTACACCCTGGACAAACAATGCAAGTTTGACAAAGTGAACCAGAAGGCCAAGCTAATCATTTGGGATGCAATATCTACCAAAGATGTGTGGGACAAAATGAATATTGTTTATGAAGTCAAGAACTAAGATACCATCTTGCATCTACAAAGCCAACTTTCATGTGTCAAATTGAACACAGGTGAAAAACTTTAAGTTTTTCGCGATTGTGTTGCAGCATCAAGCGGGGCTCGCTCCAAGCATTGACGAGAAAGTGTCGATGAATCCCTAGTACCCATAGTCCTAAGAGCGCTGCCCTTGTGTACAAGATCTTTGTGACTTCCTCAAATGTCATAGATGAGAAACCAATTTTTGAGAAGTTGGTTAATATGCTACTGTTGGTTGCTCAAACATGCACCCGCGTCTCGGATCTCGAAAGGGCCGAGGTGTTTGACACCACAATGGAACCGTCCCCAAGTCAGGACTTTGTGAGCTTGGGACGGATCTCCCGAGAAGGCCGGTTCCTCTATCTATTTCTATTACTACTTGCTACTCCTTTTGCTGAAAGGGGAAACTAAGCTAAGAATGCCAAGGGACCAAGGAAAGAAGGATAACATGAAGTAAACTACACTAAAAGGCGATAGCACTTAAAAGAGGGGTGAACACTATCTGTTCTGAGCGAGAATGATAGGGAATGTGTGAAAGAAGGCTAGGCACGAGTAAAGACAAAGTGAAATACGCATTCACTAGACTGCTCTCGGAACACAACCAAGTATGAAATCATAGGGACTTGAACAACACAACAATACACAATGCAAGAGAAGAGGCAAGAAGAAGGAATGCAAACATGTTAGACAAAGAATAGTCACAAAACGATGCTTCCATTACTTCCAAAAATGCATGAATCATTATATGATAAGGAGGCCGATATCCACATGCAAGAGCCAAGTATGGAGGTCTGCAACTCAAAATATAGAAAATATGGAGTCCTTAGCAACATGCATAAGGATCCAGAGTGTCCAACCCTTTACAATGAGCCCCGACCCCTCCTTTATAGATTCAGCCCAGAGGGAAGAAGGAGAGAGAGAAGCGGGAAAACTAATTCGAAGCTCAACCACCATCGTTAATGCCTCCTGCAAATCCGCCCCAAATCATCATGTCTACATCAATTACTTGTTTGGCGCCTCAAGGAGGAGGAACGACGGATCAGATCAAATCCGATCTGGTTGTTGGGGGCAAATAGATCCTGTATTAATGGCACGAAGACGTTTCTTCATTTTTCTCCACCTAACCTCTCCAAAATTAAAGTTTCAGATCTCCATGGCATAGATGAGGCCGAGATCTTTCCAACGGTGCCAGATTTGTCGGATTTCGAGCACTGAGTCAAAAGATATGCTCATTTGAAATTTGAATTGTGTCTCAGTACAAAAAGGCGGGAACCAACTACCAAAATGGGCCTCCTTTTGAAACCGGACACGTGGAGGGCTGGCGCATGTTTGAGGATAGCCTTTATATTTCACTTTTGATGTCATACTTGGCCGACACGTGGCTGCTTCCGTGGCTTCTTTCGCGGCTCGCTTAGTTTCTTCATGTTTTGGCTGGCTAAGCGCTTCCTAACGCTAGTTTGGAAACCCTTCCCCAATTTTGCTCTTGAATTTGTCTTTGTCCTGACACTTGGCATCCTCCACTGCCTGTCTCAATGCTTTGACTATTCAACCCCAACCCTGTCCTTTTATGAAACCGGACGCGTGGAGGCTCCGCGCTCATTTAGAAACCCGCTCAGGATTTTGCCTTTGAAGGAGCATCGGGTTGCCACGTGGAAAGAAGGTGAACGTGCGGAATGTGGGCGCAAGGGAGAAGTGGAAGAAAGAGGCGAAGAGGGGTGCGCGAGAGGAAGGCATACTTGCAGAAGGCAAGTATGAAAACAAGATGCAGGGCATTCAACTAAAGGAAGGCGCGCGGAGGGAGAAAGAAAAGAGGACGCGCGAAAGAACTGAGTCTAGGTAAGCGTGCAAGAGGAATGCCAGGGACTTAGCTGATTGGAAGGTAAGTTCTGCAGAGGTGCGCGCAAGGAGCACTTTAAGGGATAGAGAGAGAAAGCGGGCGCGCGGGAGGAAGGCGCGCAGGGCGTGTAGAGGGATTACGCGAATCGTGCCAAGGTGTCTTAAAAGAACAATCTTGAGCGCGCACAATCTAAAATGTGAAACACCAGAGTTAGGATAAAAATATAAGTTATCCAGATAACTAGGAGAGTTATTCGATAACAGCTTTTGACGACTTTCGGGGCCATCTCGCCTACTAGATGAAGAGACCAAGAGCCTTAGGAGTCCATCGGGGCATGAGTTGGGCGCTTAATTTTGAAGAACTGGTCTACAACTTGAAGAACACCCCCGAGTCACTTGAAGCTATTCGAACTCTTAATCTCGAACCTCACACCGCTTTGAGAGAAGCTCGCATTCTCGAAGTAACAAAAGAACGCGCTCAAAAAGCACACGAGGGGAAAGAACTATGTACATATAAACAATGTGCGCAGAGCACACTTGGAGGAATTAAAACTACTTAATATATACAACATGATGCAACAAACCTAATGGAAGGGTTTGAGATAGATCCTGCTCATCGGGATTTGCAGCGCGCTTCCATCCGGATGAGTTAACTCGAAAGAGTTAGCTTCTTTGCAGGACTTGATGATGTATGGGCCACTCCAAAGTGCATCAAACTTTGAATGATGCCCTGGTTTAGCTTTGTTAGCATCCCATTTTAAAACTAGGTCCCCAACTTTGAAAGCTTGAGGCCTAGCCTTTCTGTCAAACCATTTCTTTGTTGCTTACTGATGCTGTTCTAGCTTGATCATGGCAGAGTTTCTGAGCTCTTCAAGATGAACCAGCTCTGCCATCCTGATTTCTCTCGATCCGCGCCTCCAATTCCAGCTTTGTTGGCAAGC
Source organism: Taxus wallichiana var. yunnanensis (assembly GCA_018340775.1). Lineage (NCBI taxonomy): Eukaryota > Viridiplantae > Streptophyta > Pinopsida > Cupressales > Taxaceae > Taxus > Taxus wallichiana. The sequence continues at coordinate 141,526,899 of CM031240.1, read as the reverse complement.
GCCAATGAATTTAGTTCTAGTGTCAAAGGAAGGGCAGCCTCCTTGCCATAGACAAGCTTGTAAGGCGAAGTTCCTATTGCCTTTTTGACTGTGATTCTATCTGCCTAGAGTGTGCGCAAGACCTTCGTATGCCACTGTCTTTGGCTGATGTTCATTGTGCACTTCATGATTTTGATCAGGTTCTTGTTTGTTGATTCTGCTCAGACCGTTGCCTTGAGGGTAATAGTTGGAAGAGGTTTTCAGGTAAATGCCCAGACTTAGAGCCCAATCAGTGATTTTGGCACCAAGGAAGGCCTTTGCATTATCAGAGATAATGGTTTGAGGAATGCCAAACCTTGTGACTAAACCTTCGAGAAAGTCAAGGATGATTGCCTCAATTGATTCCTTAAGTGCGACAACTTCTGTCCATCTGGTGAAGTAATCTGTAGTCACAACACCCATTATGTCCAGGGCCAAGGCGGATTGATCATGCCTATGAAGTCGAGACCCCATTGCGCAAAAGGCTGATCTGCTTGGATTGGTCGGAGGGGAAGTGCTACCAATCTTTTCTTTCTTGTAAAGAAAGCACACTCCTTGCATTTTGTGACCCACCTATGTGCATCTGCAAATAGGGTAGGCCAAAAGATACCTGCCATTATGATCTTCATTGCTGTAGTTTTGGCAGAGAAGTGTCCACCAAAGAATCCATCGTGAAATTCTGCTAACACTTGCTCAATCTGCGCGCCGTTGATACATCTTAACAGCACGCCATCTAGATTTCTTTTGAAGAGAAGTCCATCAATCAAAACATAAGGGATAGATTGCAACCTCATATGCCTTCTCTTTGCTTTGTTCAAACCAGAGGGTACGCGCCCTCGGAAAGGAATGTGATCATGTCCTTCATCCAGTCATGCGCGTTGGGGTCTATATTCTGTTCATGTTCTACACGTGGGAGGTCTTCATCCAGAAATAATGAAGCCTCAGTTCACTCTACGCATCCTCAAATTTGCTTGCAGTGCACTGCCTCTTACCAACTTTGTGGCCTTAATAGTCACATCATATTCCATGATTTTTGTCACCCATCACGCTCTCTTCTCACTGATTTATGCGCCCATGATGAAGTCTCTGACAGATGAGTGGGAGACTAACACCTTGATGTGATCAGTGGCGAGCATGCTTTTGAATTTCTTGAGCGCGCACATGATGGCGAAGACCTGCTTCTCCGTGTGACTGTATTTCAATTCATAATCCTTTAGTGTCTGGCTGAAGAAGGCCATTGGCTGTTCCAGCCCTTGTTCGTTTTCTTGTGTTAGGACAACAACAATACTTGCATCAGCACCATAAGCATAAAGGATGAAATCCTTTGAGTAATTTGGATTGATGAGTGTTGGCGCACAAGCAATCTCTTTCTTGATCTTGTTGAAGCTTTCTCTTCCTTCTGCTTTGTCCATTTGAAGGCTATGTCCTTTTTGAGCATGAGGGTGATGGGCCAAACCAGTCCCACAAAGTTAGGGATAAAACACCTAACAAAGTTAATCTTGCCAAGGAAGGACTGTAAGGCCTTTTTGTGCGCTGGCAGGGAAAGAGCTAGGATGGTTGAACACGTCTCGGGATCAATCGCAATACCATCTTTTGAAACCACATGGCCCAAGAGCTTGCCCTGAGCCACCACAAAATTGCACTTCTTGGGGTTAAGAGATACCCCAAATTCTCTGCATCTCTCAAAGACCTTTTCTAGGTGTGCCATGTGATCCGTGCCTTGCTTTGAGAAGACAGTTATATCATCCAGGTAAACCAAGATGAACTCATTGATGTAACCTTTGAAGGCAATATCCATGGCGCACTGAAACGGTGGGCCCGCATTTGACGACCAAAGGGCATTTTCTGGTATGCATATGTTCCCCACTTGGTCAGTAAATGCTGTTTTGAATTGATCCTCTTCCTTGACTAGGATCCGGTTGAACTTGAATACCCATCCAAAGATGGAGAACTTTCACGCACCAAATGCCAGGTTTCAGCAGAATCTGCTCCATCAAGGCAAAGGATAATGATCCTTTAGAGATGCCTTATTCAATTCTCTGAAATCAACACAAAGTCTGATTTCACCATTCTTCTTGAGACTGGAACCAAATTTGCAACCCAGGTAGAGCATTTGATAGGAAAGATAATTTTTGCCTCAATGAGTTTTGATAGTTCCTTTCTCATGAGGGGCTCTATCTTTGGATTGATTGGCCGTTGCTTTTGTCTGACGGCTTTGATACCAGGATCAAGGTCAATAGAGTGTTGAGCAACACTTGGATCAAAACCTTTGAGGTCTTCATACTCCCATGAGAAAATGTCACTGTATTTTTGACAGAGAGAGATGAAGGCCTGTTTTTCTTCATGCGCACAAGTCTTGTTGAGCAGCAGCTCCTTTCCACGCACAATAGTAATGGAGGAGCAATCTTCTTGCGCGCGCATGTATCTTTCTTCACCTTTGAACTCATCATCAGGGCTGAACATTTGCTCTAAGGTGACCAGCCCTTTAGGCAACTTATTTGTCTTCAACTTGTATTACTTGGTCACCATAGTTGACATGGAGGTCAACTTGCATACTTGATGAAAATTCAGCTTCATTCTGGATAAATTGACGACGATCATGCATCACTCATCGAACACTTGCACCGTGGTGTTATTGTCTGAATGGATGGTCTGATCACCATCTTAATGTGCTTTGAGTGTTTCCTTTGACAAAGTCCTCAGCAAGAGAAAATTGTGAACCGAGCGCGGCCATTTGGTCAGCCTCTTTGTTCATTCTGCGCGGGACTACCTGTAGATTAAGGGCATCAAAGCTCTCAAGTAGGTCCCAAACTCTATGTTTATAAGCTTTAAGAAGCTTATTCTTTGTCTGACATTTGTTGGTGACTTGGTGGATGACCAATTCTGTGTCCCCAAAGATCTGCAGCGCTTAATTTTCTTCTTCTCAGCAATGAGCAAGCCATGCACTAGCGCTTCATATTCTGCCACATTGTTAGAGAATGCAAACTGCAACCTATGCACGAAGAAGAATTTCTCATCTTTAGGGGAAATGAGAACCACTCCTGCTCCCGTGCCGTTTCTGCTTCTGGATCCATCAAAATATAACTTCCATAGACCAGTTTGAACTTTTTCTTTCATGAGCGCGCGTGGAAGCATAACTATCTTCTTCTAGAATGCAATAAGTACCAAGCCCAGTTTCATAGGCTTCCAGTTCTTCAACATAGGGATCAACTTTGTGATGCCTTTTCGCCCATTCATTAAACACTAGGTCTGGAACAGAGGGTGGAAGAGACTGCTCTTCATGAACCGAAACTTGTTCTTCTTGGATAAGACAATTGACTTGGAGAGGGATTGGACATATGGCTCTACATGATAAGAAAATATAGGCTCAAACTTGTATGGTAAACCGGTACCATACTTTGTCTTGAGTAACATATGAGACCAATCAAAAGATAAGTAACCACCCACTTTAGCAAAGAAATTCTCTTGATAGACATAGGGCAAACAAAGGAGGCAGTCAATATTTGACACATCGTGAGTAATTGTCGTGCATGGACATGCATGGAGGGTTAACTCAAGATTCTTGATGACTCCTAAGGTGGTTACAATTGAGCCATCAAGTTGTAGGACTCCTTTAGACAAAGGGCTATATTTCAGACCTAAGACATCAACTATCTTCTTAGGCATAACAGAAGTACTAGCACCTGAGTCAATCAAGCAGTTATGCACTAGGTGTTTGCCTATAATCAAGGACATATAGAAGGGTGGGGTTTTAGCAACGTTACTTGTTTCTCCTCTTCTTGGCAGATTGACAGAAGCGCATGGCTTCTGCATAATCGGGTCAGCACGTGAAAGTTGCGCTAGAGCTTCATACAACAGATCTCGCTGAGATGGAATGGTCAGGGCATCCCACATTATGACGTTTATGTTTGTTTTCTTCATCTGGTCAACAATGCTTGAATGGAAGCCCCCACCTTGTGCATTTGGGGAACAACATCCCTTCTTGACTGCTCTTCAGACACGTAAGCCCAATTTTAGCCGGAGCAGAGGCCTGCCTACCAAAGGATGGGCGCATCTTTGCTGTAAAGGAGCTTTACGCGGACCTCCTGCATAGGGATTTGAACGCTTTTGCTGTAAGAGGTCTTGTCTGATTCTTTTTTCTTTTGAAGATCTCGCTTGTGTTCTTTGGGAGTGTGGCTTGTGCACCGACTCTAATATTCTTTTCTTATATCTTGTGTTGTTCGCAACTTGGGCGCGCGGTCTGCTTGTATCTTCTGCAGCTTGGTTGATTGCACAGAAGTCCTCCGCACCAAAGAACATCAAATTCGTTTCCGGAGGATCTTTTGGTCTTTTTGGATTATCTGCTTCATGGGCGCTTGTTGAGGGCTCACAGACAAAGCATTCTGGATCATGAAGGCTTGGCGCGCGTAACATTAGCACAATGATATTGACTATGAGGCATTTTGCAAGGGAAGCACCATTCTGACTCTTGTGCCAAATTGTTCGGGACCTAACAAACGCCTAGCTCACATTGGGTCTTTGGGAGAAGGCACGGGAGGGACAACTTGCATAAGGGCAGATGTGCATTAGGTTGCCACCTATCATTTTGCTGGTTGGGCATGTATCTTTGATTTCCATATTGATTCCGCCAAGGTTGATTCCCTTGGCCATGCGTTTGATTGGAATTGCCTCTATAGGCTTGCTTGCCTGCTGCTTTTCTAATGATATGATTTTGTTTGACAAATTTCTGATCACGGCCTTCATTTCTTCGTTTTCCTTTTGTTGTGATGGAGAATAGGATGTTGAGGCAACCGGTTGTGCACTCTGCTCAGGAGTAGGAATAGAGGCTATAGAAGGCTAGGGTGCTTGCGACATTTCTGGGAACAAGGGCATAGGCGGTCTTGGAGCCAACTTTCCCCTTGAATGAGACTATTTTTTGCCCTTACCTCAATGCTATAAGCAACTGGTAAAGTCCTACCTCCCACAGATTGGATCATAACTGAAATATCACTGTTGAGTGCCTTCAGATAATAAAGGAAAGCATGTTGGGCTGTAGGTCTTACCACAAGAGGAATTCTATCCCAATTCTTCTGAAATCTGATGTTGAAATCAGCTTATCCGCTCATCTCATTGGCGCCCTCCTTGTTGCCGGTTGCTCCACCAAAGATAGGTGATCTGACTTGTCCTCAAAATAATTGCATAGAGTTGTTCCTAGCTCATCCCAAGTGCTAATAGATCCAAGTCTCAAGCCTCTATACCACTGAAGTGCTTTACCTTTGAAAGAGGCTGCAAGCAGCCTGACTGCTACATCATTATGTGTGATCAGATAGAATGAACACACATTTGCTACATCCTGGATATGCTCCTGAGGGGTGACTTGATTCTCACCAGTAAAGTAAGGAATACTCTTGATCGTGCCATTTGGCATATCATGCTGCACGACCAGGAGTAAGGGACTCCCTCCATCAAAGTTTGCAAAGCTTCTTAATGGAGGAGGTTGCTGATTCACCATTGTAGGGTGCGTAAGTTGAGTGTTTTGAGGAGTTGAGTGGGCGCGGTGTCTTTGGAGATAGAGATGCGCGCGTGGGCTTTCTAGAACAAACTCTTCTCGGGGATAGCTGGAGGTATTCAAAAGAATCTTCAGCTACTGCACTTCTTCTTGTGTGCACTCTTCTCATGAAAGGCGCTCAGATCACTGAAATTAGAGATTTCAAAATATTGGGAGTCGCCAGATGTGTTTTGTTGGTGCTTAAATTAGTCTCGCCCGTTTGTCATTGAAATTCCTCGGTTTGCCATGGCCTTTGTTGTGTTTTCTATCTCCCGAGTCCGGTGCTCGTATACTCCCCTCCATTTGGTTGTCATGATCGAGTCTCTTCCTTGGTCGAAGATCACTTAAAGGTCCAGAATTTGTTTTTCATTTCTCTCCCCATTTGAAGGAGTCTCAGAAATTGGGCGTAAAACTCGGGTTGTTCCTTTCCTTCTTTCATGCAGTCACGTATTGTTGTCCCTGTCATTTTTGTCCCAAATACTTGAGGAAACGTGATTGGATGTAGCTCGGAGGATCATGTTTGAACCTTATAACATTTCTAAATTCTCTGTCCTTGAAGAAAAATTCATCTTCGGGCTCAAATGGTGGTTTTCCTGCATTTTTACGGTTTGACGGGTGTGTTTTTTCCTCAAAATTTACATCTCTGCATCAGTGGAAACGTGGCCCTTTTTGGTTGGATGCGGCTCGGCGGGGCACTCTAAAAACTCTAAGGCTCACTTCAACCCAAAACTTGTCCACGTGGAGGAACGACGCTCATTTGAAAATTCACCTTTTGGTTTGGCCTTGAAGTTGCACTAGGGAGACACGTGGAGGTTTCCGTGGCTCTGTCCATACTTAGACTTTTAAAGCAACTTTCTAAGGCCTGGGACACATGGAGGGACCGCGCATGTTTGGGGACTGGCCCCTAAGTTTTATTTTGAAGAAGCACCATGAAGACACTTGGAGGCTTCCGCTCACTCGCCTTTTGCTTGGACTTTTCAACGGCTTAAGCGAAACTCGGACCCTGACACATGGTGCCTTCCGCTGAACCTTCAACTTTTTTAACGAGACTTTGCAGGCCGAGATACGTGTTGAGCCCGCACTTGTTTGGGGTCTCTGCTTCTCTTGGCTCCTTTTTACACCGAGACTTTTCAAAGGCCAAAAGGCTTTTTTTTTCTTGGGCCCAAGGTACGTGGAAGGCTCGTGCTTGTTTGGGACTTGCCTCTGTGCTTCTCCTTTGCAGTTGCGCCAAGGAAACACGTGGACGGCTATGATATAAAGTGGAAAAGGGGCATAATCAATGGTTGTTGTGCATTTCACCTATTTTTTCACCATTTTTGCTCCAAGACTCTTGGAGACGTGAATACACTCTTTTTCATCGTTCTTTGATGAAATTCCTTGTCGTCTCTGTCTGTAAGGTGCCATTGAATGGATTTGAAACTTAAATTGTGAGTCCAAGGATTGTTAAGGTCGATATTTTGAAGTGGGAATTGCTCAGGCACTCGCAAAGACGGGAATTACCAGAGGAAATGGATGCGGGGCAGAATTGCAAAGGAAAGAGAGGGAAAAGGGATGAAATGATGAGGTTGCAGGCGCAAAAGGTGAAAAAGGTGTTGCCTCGAGAACGAAAAAGATTACCTGTCAGATCCAAATGCAGAGCCTCTCGGAAAATGATTAAAAGGGGATTTCTCGCATGACAAAATCAAAATGATTAAAAGGAGTGTCAAAACGGTTGTGGCATGGCATCCTAGTCATTAGTCGAGGGTCTGAGAAACGTGATCAATTCATGATTTGTCCACCTGGCAGATGCGGGTGTGAATTTGTTAAACGTCACTTTCTGTAACAAATTAGTAAAGAAGCAAAGGTCCCTCGAATATTCTTCTTTTTGGGGTGAATGAAATGTATAAATGCAATGAGAATACTCTTGCAAATGGTCGAGTTTGAATTCCTAAGAGAAAATTTGAGAAAGCCTTATTCTGAGAAGCCCGTTTGAGATACCTGGTTAATTTCCTTTGTGTTAGATTTTCTATCATGTCAAGTTGGTTACAGATGTATAGCCATTGACGAGCACTGAGATTGCTCTGGAAGCTTTCCCCTGCTGATGAATTTAAGCAATTTTGAAATTAATTTGTGTCCAATCTCTAGCAATTTGTGTCTGCTTTGTTTTAGAATGTTTACAAATAGTTTCTTTCGTTCCTATTGCAATCTTACATTGAAATTTTTGTGAAATCACACAGATCTCATCCCTGTGATAGTTTAATGGTATTTGCAATTTCATTTCAAGAAGAGCCTTCATCTTGGATGAGATAAACAAATTTAAAATCAATTCACTGTCATTTGTTGATAAAGATTGTCTGTAAGTCTTCGGTGTACCTTAGGTGTGATTGATTAGAGACTTTGGTGTTTAATTGAGTCTTTCAATTCGAGCCTTCGTGTTAGAGTCTCAAAGATTATGTGAAAACGTGCTGATCTGGGCCTCCACTGAAGCACACCTTCTGGTTGAAGGAACGTCTTAACTGTTTTGAAGTATTTTGTTGTTGAGTTCATTGTTGTGAAGTCCCTTCGAAGATCTGGTATAATCAACTTTATCCTGCTTCATCTCCCACCAAAATCATTCAAAACCATGAATCCACCCTGAATTACCCTTGTTTGCCCTGTGTATCAACAAAGGAACAAAATCTACTTGCAAAAATATGCAGAACAATCAGATTTCTTAATGTCTTCAGTAACCTTAGCCTTGTGTTGAAAGTATCTCCATCATTTAGAAGTGACAACTCTTAAGAGTTAAATCATGGAGTATTGACCGTATTTTCCCAAGGTTCTCTTCATAGAATTTGTGCAAAAGAAGGATATCTCCATCTCCTTCATCAAACAGAGGTTACACTAAGGGTCCTCTCACCCTAGTCGAAGAGGCACAACCTAAAGTAGTGAGGACAAGTCAAATCCTCTTAAAGGTGCTATCCATCTCTCCACAAATCTGAGTAACAAAGGGCCAGTTAGATCTCATCCCGGCTACAAAACGACACACACTATGATCTATCTAGCCTCTAAGCTCCATGTCCAATTTGTGTTGCTGCTCGGCTTGAAAGGGAGAACAAATTTGGATACCAACACTTCCCGGCGCGCCGTTGCGGGAGCTGATTTGCATTGCCAGGGAACTGATTTGTGTTGCCAAGGATGATTTGTTGATTTGTTGCCAGTTCTTATCATTTGGCCCGTCCAACAACACGCTCGGCGCGCCGTTGCGGGAGCTGATTTGCATTGTCGGGAACTGATTTGTGTTGCCAAGGGTGATTTGTTGATTTGTTGCCAGTTCATATCCATTTGGCCCATCAACAACACGCTTCTGGTGCCATTGCCGGGGACTCTTTGAAGTATTTTACTTCCACAAGGAAATCTCAGGCTTTGTTCTTCCGTAAGGCAAATGTCAGTCTAATGAATCGACTATTAGGATTGATAGGGTGTTTTATTTGTTTTCGAAAGAGGCCTTGGAGTCTGCTTTCTCCACTTTGCTGATATGAGTAGTCAATCTATAGTTGACTCAGCTCTAATTTAGTCTGCAACATTTACTATGGGCCAAAATATGTAAGAACAATCAGGAGTCAAAATATCAATAACAGATCGGATTTTCAGATAGTAACTACCTGCCAATGTCGCTTTCTACCTTGTTGATGTTAAAAGCCAAACAATGGTCAAAGAGCAGTTTATTACCTTACCGATGCCACTGTCCATAGTTCTGGTGTCAGCAGGTCTGAATTTACAAGTAGTCCTCGATCTTTTGTGTGTTGTCTTTTGCTTGTCTTAGAAGTAAGAAAGTTGTTTCCAATTCTATCAAATGACTTATTTATATACTTGTAATTGCATTAATACTGACATACATGCTGATATGTAGGCCTAGATAGCAAAATTATTAATTTATAACTTCCAAATTCTCGATTTTGTTGACTTTTGAGTTGTGCATTGATGATGCCACATGTTGTGTCACTTTTAAGTTAAGCAGCGATGATGCCACGTGATGTGTAATGATGATGTCTTCAATGATGTCATAAATGAGACTCTATTGAATGTCATAAGGAAGTTTTGATGATGTCATTCGGGTACTCGTGAGGGGTCACCGCCTGATTTTCTTGTAGACTTCCTCATACAAGTTTGAGACATTTCTTGTAACACTCTGATTTTGTATGTTAACTTGGTGAATGTTTTACATACTGTTATAGCTGCTGAAATGAAAGCAAACATGTTAAGATATGTTTTGATCTTAAGAGAATGTGTTGCTAATTTGGATTCTTGCATGCTGTGATTTATTGCATGGGACAGCAAATATTGTACTTGTGTGTTTGCTGATGTGACGACAAATTGTCGTATACTTGCTAAACTCTCTTTGCTGATTGACAGCATACCTTGAATCAATTCCATTGATTCAAGTATGCTGAGGTCCTCTTGTGATTTCTGTGTCGATTCACACTTGAACCGGATTGAGATTGTTATGAACGCGGCGCCATGCATCGCAGTGCGAACAATCGGCGCATAGATGCCAACGGCATGGGGTTTGATTCTTGAACCCTGTCTTTGCCGAACTAGGGACCTCTTGAGGCAAGAAATACCCTGACACGGGTGGCCTTGCACGCAATAATCAAGGACGGAACGTCCTGCTCTGCATTAACGTGAATGTTAGTAGGGAGGCTGGATGGAAGTTGTTAGTGTTAGTGGTTAGTATGAATTAAACCCTAAATTAATACTAAGTCCTAACATGCATCCTACCCTACTATCCTAAGTGGATTTTTAAATTCAAAAATAAAAAGGGGAAAATATAACCTAAGGCTAAACTAAGACCTAGGTTGATTACTTTATACAATCTAAACTAATCCTAATCTAAGGGGTACGCAGACCCTTGGAAGGAAAGGATAAGGATGGGAGGAAGGGCATTCATTGGCATTTAATAAACAGTCCCTACGTGGACAGCGCCAGTTTTGGCGGGGCAGGTAGGAATTAGAGGCATCTATTTAGAAATAGAGCCAAATTCAGTTGGCATGGGAAATTTGAAATTTACAAGCTCGCCAACTCAAGTGGCGGTGGCGTGAGAAGCAAGGAAAAAGGCAGAGCCTTAAATTGCATTAATTATTCTTGGTCCTCGCGACCAGCTCGCCTTGGAAACAGCATGAGGGAATTTGATTTTCATTTTGTTGATTCGAGCCTTTTGTGAAGTTGCTCTGCATTTGGTTTTTCTGACCTGGTTCGGTCGAACCAGCTCTTGGCATTTGACATTTTTCGTGGAGATTTGGAGGCTGTTGTTAAGCCTGAAGAAGAAAGGAGTGCTGGGAAGTTTGTGTTGTCGTTGCGGAAGGAAAAACGCGGCAAACAAGGTTTTCTTCGAGCTCTGGAAAAGAGATTTCAGGCATGTTAAGCCCTTCTCTTTAAAAATCTTTGCTTTGATTAAGTGTATCATTAAAACAACCCTGCTCTTGGGTTTTGATTTTGTGACTGTTGTCAAATCGGTTCGATTTGGATTTCATCGATTCTTGCTTCTCTTTCGCTTGGAAAATGATATGTTGAACGTTTCTGGTTGCTTGGTTTTGGTTTGTTTTTGCTCGAATCAAGTTGGAAATGAATTGCTGTACTGGTTATCGACTGTATGGTGGCTTGAAATGGATATTTCTTTCACTGATTCGTGTTGTTCGAAATTGGGAACAGGCTGTGTATTCGTTCCTTATAGTGAAATTATTTCCTTAAATGTAATCTTTTCTTGCTATTGTATGGGGAACTGTCCTTGTATGTATAAAGGAAGTAAAGATACAGCCGTGTATATTGCTATGATTTGGGTTCATTGAATCTGGCTGTCACTTTGGAAATAATGAGAAATATTGTCTTTGACTGCTGGGATTAATTGTTTTGTAATTCTCGAATGAGATACCTTCCTGTGCGCTGGTCGTTTGACAGTAAAGGGAAATTGTCATGTGTATCACGGGTCCGTACCAATGTTTTAAAAATCGGAACCGGACTCGGAACCGGCCGAGGTCCGGACCGGACCGAACCGGAACCGGACCGGTTCAAACTTAATGAACCGGTTTACTAAAAAATACATAAAATTTTATATTTTTAATGAAAATAATATATTTGAAAGGTTAAAAACCATAATTCCAACAAGTACACACAGAATATGCAAAGTTTTCTCTTATATATATGCAAGAAAGGTGTTTATAGCAAAATGGCACGAACTCCAAGTCCAATACACAATACATATATCATAGATGAGATTTCGAAACAAAATACATAGACAATGAGGCTCTAAATGGTCTCCAATGATCAATCTCCATAGTTCAAGACTCCAAAAAAACAACATGATATGATCATTGATACATTACAAATACTACAAGTTACAAAACTCTAGAATAAACTAGATGACATCAATGATCAATCATCATGATCAAACTCTGCACCGCTGCTGGAAATGGGATCCTCAAGGTCATCCTCATCAATATGATCACCGGCCTCTGGCTCTGACTCGGACTCATCCAAATCCTCAGGTACATCTGCAACAACTGGAGCTGCACGGGGTTGGGGAGTAGCACGAGTGCGACTAGTGCCTGTTGTGTCTCGTGACGATGGCGGCCGTGCTGCTAATGGCTCATCAGATTCTTGATCCAAACCCATCCACCCCAAGTCATCGGGATCAAACTCTGCTGGCTGACTCTCCTCTACCCATTCTGAAGTTGGATCTATATCATCCAAGACAATGGGATCAGTATCAGGTCTTCGGTTCAACAACTGGTTACGCCTTAACCGAAGGTTGTACTGCACGAAGACAAGATCATTCAACCGTTGTTGTTCCAAACGGTTTCTCTTCTTCGTGTGAATCCGCTCAAAGACACTGGGCTGCGCTGCACTCGAAGCACTGCAAGTTTGGCTCAGGATCCTAATTGCAAACTTTTGCAATTGAGGACACTGACTACCAAATGAATCCCACCAATGTGCTGCGATAAAAAATGTAAATGTTTAATTAGTAAACAATGACAACAAAAAGTTAAAAACACAGTTAAAAATTAAAAGTAAAACATAAACTTATAACTTAAAGGTTAAAGCGTAATTCAACAAATTAGAAAAATATTGTCTTATGCTAAAAATTCATGATTATTCATTAAAAATTTTAATCAAATGAACTTCAAAAAACTTAGAATTTCTTACCTGGTTGGTCCACATCCCTTGCAATCTTTGCAAGGTTTTTCCCAAAGGTTCCTGTGGCTCTGCTGAAGAAGCTGATCTGTCGGTGAACCTCAAGTTGTTGCATCTCATCAGGGACCATGCGCTCTAGGCACTCGTACAAACCATCTTTTACTTCTCCTGTTTGATCTTCTCCAAGCTGAGCTCTGTAATGATATTTTGGGTTCAAGAAATACCCAGCTGCATGTATAGGTCGATGGAGTTGATTGTTCCATCTATTATCTATGATCTCCCATATAGGCCCATACTTAGTTACCCTGTCTTTGTATGCTGCCCTTATCTGCTCCTTTGCCTGATCCATAGCCTCATAAATATAGCCCATGGCTAATTTTTCCCCATCCACCAACCGCAACACCTTAACAAGAGGCTCAACAACTTTCACAATCTCTGCTGTTTTTTTCCAAAATAAATTATCAAAAAGTTTCTTCTTTGTGTCTTTCCCATCCTGTTTCCGGCTCCACTTTGATGCATTCCATTCATCACTTGAAAACATCCTTTTCAAGTTCTGTTGTTGGGAAATAAGAGATTGCAACGTGAGAAAGTTCGTTGCAAATCTCGTGATGGCTGGCCTAACAAGTTCTCTGCCCTCAGTGTTCTTCCTCATTAGGTTCAATACCCATGAGTGATTATAGATGTATTTGGTGATGCTCTTGCCATGCTCTACAAAGTGTTTCTCGATCCAATCTTTTTCCCTATATCCTCAAGCATGAGGTCTATGCATGTGCAAAGACATGGAGTCCAAAATATTGTTTTGTGTTTAGCCTCTAACATCTTACCAGCAAGAACATAATTAGATGCATTATCTGTTATGATTTGTACAACATTTTCTACCCCCACCTCTAAAACAATCTCATCCAAAAGCTCAAACAATAAATTTGCATCTTTTACCCTATCAGATGCATCTACTGATTTCAAAAACATGGTACCTTGTGGACAAGAGGCAAGAAAATTTATTATTGTGCGGTTCTTGCCATCACTCCACCCATCTGACATGATAGTGCATCTTGTTTTGGCCCATGAAGCTTTGCAACCTTTCAAATATTCATCTATGGATGCAACTTCTTTCTTCAAAAGTGATCCTCTCAAGTCATGCATACTAGGGCCTTTGAAGCCCTTACCAGCAGCAACAATGGAATCAAACATCGGCTGGTAATAAGGTGAGCGGGCAGCATTGAAAGGGATATCTGCATCATACCACCATCTAGCAATGTACTCAAAAGTTGCTTCTTTGTATTGCTTCTTCCAATGGTTATCCAAGGTAGGCTGATTTTGTGTTGGCATAGAGGCACTAGCAGTGGCAGGTGTGGAAGATGGAAAAAAACTTTGAATGTTCTTTCTTTTTTGAGGCCGGTTTTCTCGACTATGAGTGGATGGGGGAGGTATATATTGAAAGGGGTCTCTAACAGTCACAGAAGGGTCTGAGCAAGATCCTTCAACACTCAAGGCATGTTCCCTCCTTCTCCCTATTTCAGCTTCCATCTCTTTTTGCCTAGCCTTCTCTTCTCTATGTTTTTCAAGCATGTTTTTCATTTCCAACCTAATGTCATCAATACTGGTACCTCACATGGGGTAACTTGGCCTCTTTGACCAGCCAAGTGTTGTTTCAACCTATGAACCCCCTTGATGTGTTTCTTACAATATTTACAAAAAACTTGGTCATCAATTACGTCTGCATGGGCCCATGTAGGGTCTTTTGATTTGGGGGCCATTGCAAATGCAAACAAATCTGAAAATGCAAATAAAAAATAAATAAATTTCCTATTTCTTTTTTAATAAAATTTACAAATAAGAGGCAAGTTTAAAATGTAACATACCTTTCAATGTGCACACAAATGAGGTGAGTAAATGCTCCAAGCTTGTATATAGCACCACAAAGAGCCCACACTCCAAATGTAGATGTAAATGCCACCACAAAGAGCCCACACTTGATACCAAACAACTCCAAATGAACACTATTCAAGGCTGCCCCAATCCTCCAAATCCTTGCAAATAAGAGAGGTGCTCACAAATAGAGGTGAGGTGCTCACAAATGGATGCCAATATCACCACAAAGAGCCCACAAGCAATGCCAAACAAACTCCAAGCCTCCAACTTCCAAGCTCACTACAAAAAATAAACTCTTCAATCTTATGCTCACAAATGCTCACAAATGCTCAATGAGAGAGGTGTGAAGTGATAGAGGGGGTATTTATCACACTAAATTAGGGTTTAGTCACTTTAGAAGCAATAAAAAAAAAAATAAAAAAACATTGAAAAACGCTTTAC
Source organism: Taxus wallichiana var. yunnanensis (assembly GCA_018340775.1). Classification (NCBI taxonomy): domain Eukaryota; kingdom Viridiplantae; phylum Streptophyta; class Pinopsida; order Cupressales; family Taxaceae; genus Taxus; species Taxus wallichiana. The sequence continues at coordinate 141,511,892 of CM031240.1, read as the reverse complement.
TGCTTTACTTGCGCCGCGCACAGAAAAAAGATTTAATCGGCCGGTTCCGCACGGAATGCGGCCGGTTTGGCTTCGTTTTAGCCCAAACCGCCTAGCGGTCCGGTTCAAAGGCCGACTCAACTTTTTTTTGTTCAAACCGGTCAAACCAGCCGCTTCCGGTTCCGGTTTGACCGGTTTTTAAAACACTGGTCTGTACATGTTATTTGAATTGTTTTCTCTATTGAAACTATAAGTTCTTTTGCTGATGAACTAAAATGAAAGAAGCAATCGTTGTCTAAAATTGTTTCTTATTGAATTTTTTTTTAGAAATAAATCCTCTTCCTTCTCTGGTCTTGGGATTTTAATGGAAATGGCATTTGGGGTTTCTATGGGTATTCGAACTCGATTCGAATAAAGTAATAGCAATAAATTCCTTTCTGTACCTTTCCTTGAATTGGAAATGAGCAAATACATTTGGGTAATCGTGAAAATAGGAAGAAGAAGAAGACTGTTTTTCCTTCGAAGTTATTGATGGATTATGTCTCTCCTTGCTGTGAGAATAGGATGGTTTTATGGTGTTTTTATGATGCTGTTCGGTCTTCCTGTTCGGGCTGTAGACGCAAATACAGATTGGTTTGTATTCAGTACAGTGAATGATTATATTTCCTTCCTGCTACGATGGAAAGATGATTCCATTGCGCCATGTAGTTGTGGTTTGGCCCTCTGTTTTGAACTGTTTGTGAATGCAAACTTGACTTTGAATTGCCGTGCGAAGAAGTGATGCATGGAAACTCCGTCTTGTTGTTTGGGTGTTTTATTTTCTTCTGATCAAATGATTGTTCTTACTGATATCATAGAAATTAGCTCTCCCTCTTCTGCTGATTGATTTCGAAAGAGATAGTAATTGAATTATTTTCTAAATGCTGTACCACCTGTGCAATGAAATATTTAAATGTTTCGTGTGGTATTCCGATCTTGATACTGTCATTTGGTAGAATTGAAATCAGCTGAACAATTCTTGAAGAGTTCAAAGAAGATGATTGTTTTCTTAGTGAGGGTCAAGGACAGGAAATGTTCTCTGTTTGCTGTTGAATTCTGGAGATAGCATTAGGGGCTCACTGTGCTTTATAATTGGATTTGCGGTAGGTAACAGCAATGAATAAAATGTTATTTTGAGCGGGATATGCTCATAGGATTAGGAAATCATGTGATTAATTGGCTGCATGATTGAAGTACTGTTTGTCTGTTTAGTATACAGTGAAAGAAATATGGTTTCTTTTATTATGGTAAATATATGGTATGCAGCCTTATATTGTTTAATCTTGGGCGTACATAATGTTGTACTAACCTGTTTCGGATCTTTATATGAGTCTGATTCAAATGAAGTGTGGATATGGATGATGAATTCTTCCCTGTTTTCATTTAAAGCTGATTATAAATGAAATTATCCTTGCTGCCGGAAAGTGAATTCCGAATGGATTTTGTAAGTTTCACTCTGAACTGTTATCTTGAATTGTCTTTCGTTTGGTTTCCACTGTTAGGACAGTCATGCGGAAAGAAATAGAGATATGAATGAATGACTCGGAAAAATGATCTTTTCTTCTTTCATTCAGTTGGAAATCTGAAATTCGTGATTAATGAAATTTTATAGTGCTTAGATGGGAGCAACTATATGCATTGCTGTTCGCTTTCTTGTCTGTATTTGATTGCTTTGAATTTAATACACGAACTGGAAGGAAAGTAATGAATTACATTTCAGTTAGTTTCATCCTTTGCATTTATTATTAATGAAAGGCGTGGAAGGGATAACAGTATGTTTAAAATTATGTGGAAACAGGACAGCAGTCTTATTGCTGATTGTGATAATATTTTGATAGTTCAGTTGTTATGCTGATCTTTCTTTTGTGCCTATTTCGTGATTGATGTTTAACTGTCGTTCATAAAAGCAGGGTTCTTTTATTGAGACAGTTAGTTGAAGCATCTTATTTTAAGGATAAGTGCTTAATATGCTCTCGATTCCTTCAATCGACCGTGCAATTCATTTTGCAGATGAAATTTGATTAGAAGGAAGACTTGGCTATTTTCTGATACTTCTGATTGTTGATAATGAATTGTAATTGTTGCTTTTATTCCTCTTCGAGGAATTGTGAAAAGAAGAAAATATATTCTTCTGTCCATGAGTTATATGGATGTTTTATGTAAACTATGCCCAATCAGCTGGATTGGCAAATGTACAGATTATGACTTGAAATATTGAATACAATTACGAGTGTGATACTTTCAATATTTATATCAGTTTGATTTTGTTGTCTAATCTGGAATTATAATGTTATTTCTTGATTTGGATTTGTTTATTTATCCTTGGATGGATGCTAAATGGAAACCGATATCTATTCTTACCTAAATGCAACTTTTAAGTTGAAAAATGCAATTAATTCATACTTGGGTAAAGCTGAATTATTAATTGACATTAACAGATTAGGAAGAATATGATTCCATAATTGGAAGGTATTCGGGATTAGCTTAGGAGCTAAGGAATACCAATTAAACTTCGGAGTAATCGAACTTCGCTTTCGAGCTCCATTAATGATCACGTTTGATAAAAATTCAGAGTAAAGGATATAGGATAAGTATATCCAAACTAATGGATCTTAACCATATAACATTAAGGAGAATAAATGAATACATTTCTTGGAAATTAGACCTTGTTTAAATGACGTCTAATAAGTTAGAATTCTGAATTTAGTTGCAGTTGAGAAAATCTTGGCTAAGTTTAATAGGTTAAACTTATCACGTCCGTCGGAACGGACTGCTTAATCCAATGATTAAGAAGTGAACCAAGTAAGGAAATGCAGCCCTTCGACACGAAGGAGAAGATGCATTGCAAGACAATGGACGGATTTAGTCCCTCTTAGCCCTATACAACTGTAACGGAAACGAGGATCAAGAGACCAGCGTGGATGCTGAAAGTTGACTTTAATTATTAAAATCATATCCGAAGCACTTGAGCAGGATGTGTATTCTCGATGGGAGAATTCCGTAGGACATTGGCATACGCCAGCTACAGCAAGGTGTCTCCATGAAGACGGGGTCTTCATGACGACACACTGTTGCAGCTGACATATCGCAATGCCCTCCCGAATTAAAACATCAAGAATACATAGGCTGAATGTGTAACTATGGACAGGGGATAGGAGTATGATCTGGTATACGGAGTGACTCCGGAATACTAAAGATAACTAGACACATGGGGTCGTGGGGAAACGACACTGTATGTCTGTATCTTTAGTTACCGGGAGTGCCTTCCTATACTCGTTCATATTACTAACTGTAATTGGAAGCTTAAACTAACCTTAAACAAAGAGGACTGGTAGGAACCAGGAAAGACCATTCTAGATAACAGGTGAAGTGAAGTGAAGGACGTATTCCGTTGATGTGTATCACATCCAGGAATATGATCATGCAAAGCATGTGAAAATCTTTGGCCAAAGTATCGCAATTGCTGGTTGCGTTGTCCTTATCACTTAATTTAAGATGCAGGATGTCAGATGAATATCAGTAACAGATATTCAGATAGGCTTCTTAAATGGATCACTTCAATAACCGGAAACGGTTATGAGAATAGGTATATATAATATACCATGCATAAACAAACATGAAGGATCGGTTGTTGCCGAGTCATGAACATGAAGGATCGGTTGTTGCCGAGTCATGAAATGAAGGATCGTTGAAACTCCGAGCCATGAAAATGGAAGATCGGTAGTTCCTCGAGTCATTTACAGCAGCATATAGAATCTGTTATAAGATTGAATGGCATTGAATGTGTGTTCCATATTGTAAATATGCGAACAGGGAACATTCGTTTTAAAAAGAAATTGTGTGATCCAAACTGTGTTGTTTGGGCAGAGAACAATTATTAAAACTTGAACGTGTGTTTGAATTTTATAATTCATAACAAGAACGTTATAAAAAAATATATATATATTTCCCTTGTTCTGGTATTTTAAAATGGGGATGTTACATTTCTGAAGGTATAGGCTAGATCAGGGCCATAACAGCACTCTTCCGGAAAGAAATTATCATCCATGATAAGTTGTATTTCGTAGCTTTCTATATTGAATTGATGGACAACTCAATTTCATTACTGTAAGCGGTCTTCATTATGACAAAGATAGTTTTCTTTGTTTTTGGGTTTATTTGTTTCAAATGTGTATAGACTTTATCACTTCCAATTTAGAGGGTACAGGATTTTAACTTTTAGCTTTGGAATTCAGATCTGTATTTCATATTGAAGTTGCTTGTACCTGTGATTGACTGCATGCTATTGTAAAAGGCAAGCTCTTTTAGCTTTTCCTTTTTGTTTGCCTGGCTTCAAAGGGTGACTTTTCTGTGCCTAGATGCAGGAATATGGCCTATGGGTCATTAGGTTAGGATACCTGCATAATTTAATCATTCCTATTTGATATGCAAGACATCAACATTATCCCATTTACCAGGCAAACATAGCATTTTGGATATGCTGCTTGAAGAGTTTTCTTAAATATGTCTTTTTGGTCTGTCTTTTTCCATTATGTCTTGATCAGGGCCATTAGGGAACTCGGAAAGGATCTTGTATTGGTACATGTCTTTGTTGAGAATCACTCAAAGGTTTAATTTCTAATTGCAGCTTGGTACTAGATTCTTGTTTGAAGAAAATGATGCAAGTTGTAGATTCTTGATTTTTTCTCCTTTCATCCAAACAAATCATTAGGTCTTAGGATATACCATTAAAAAGGATCTGGTTGGATCCTATGGAGTAGCCCAGTCGATTTAAAAAAATGCTTAAGCAACTTAACTGCACTAAACTCATCCTCATCCTAATAGCAGCCCAAGCCTATAAAATGGATCAATGCCGACCAATTGCTCTATATGCAAGGTGACTTACAAGATCCTACCAAAAATTAACTGTGTCAAGGATCAAGCCTCTCTTGCCCAAGCTGATATTAATCACACAATCAACTTTTGTTTCACATTCAATATTATTACTGTTAAAGAGCTGATCCATGATTTGGAGATTCAAAAAAGGCTTGGGATTATTATCATGCTTGATATCTCTAAAGCCTTTGATATGTGCAACTGGCAGTCTTCAGGGTTCTGGTTTCAATCAACTAGCGATCAATCAGATAAACAGATGCATCAACACTCCCAGCACATGTCAGAGGGAGCAGGATCAATGATAAACATACAATCTAATAAATCTGACAAGGTAAAAAATTGAATACAATAAGTATGAAATATAAGGAATCACACAAAATTAAATGAACACATTACATCAAAGATTTATGTGGGGAAAACCGTATAACGGTGAAAACCCTCACAGAAAAATGCACTTTCCAGTTTATATTAAATACAAGAGGAACTTACAACACAGTCTGAAATTTTCATACTATGAGAACCCAACACAATATTTCTTCTCCACTTCTTCAATAATGTTTCCTTAGGTATATCTCTATTTTTGAATATCATTCACATCATTCTTACTTCCCACCAAAATGAGAATATAAATATTGTTGGAATTCCGTTACACTCGTGAAGGGTTATAATGGCCCACTTTTTTTAAACTAATAAGTAGTTTGAATCTTGAGTATACTTAGGAACTTTTAGATTATCTAAGTTAATAATATATCAATAATTCTAAGTTTGAAACTTAGAATTTTGGATGGAGGCCACAATAGGTGTGTTACCCCACAAATATCACATGTTTCAACACTCCCCCTTAATGTTTAGTGGGGATACATGCCATCATCACCTTTTTATTAGAGAAGGAATTATAAACACACCTTCTCATGGAAGGATTTTATAGTTATCACCTTTCTATAAAAGGAATTACATGCCTCACATCATATAGGATGATTTGAGGTTAACATGTTAAAGGGATCAAAATAATATCCCCTAATTCCTCCGCATAATGCTTCTCTGGGTTCTTTTGTAAACTCACTTAGGGTGATCTTTTACAATGTTGTTGCCATTTTTAGAAGTATAGAGAAGAAAGAAACAACAAGATGATAGGAGGTGACATTATCATGCATACTATCCTTCAATAAAAACTCGAAAGGCCTAACATTGCTCTAAATTTACAAAACTTCGTGGCACATAAGGGCTTCGTGGAAATATCTGCAACTTGATTTTCAGTATAAAAGTCTTTTCAGCCACATGGCTACTTTGACTGCTTCCATACCACTTCTGTATTCAACTTCCATAGATGAAATAGACATTGTTGGTTGTTTTTACTACTTCAAGTGATAACACATGTATTAAACTTGAAACCATATCCAGACATATATTTTCTATCTAATCACATCGCCAACATGGTTAGAATAAAAACAACCATATAATTTAGTATCATTAGTACAAAAATAATACAAACCATAGTTGATTGTATCTTTACTATATTTTAACACCCTAAAAGTCATTTTCTAATGATCCTCATATGGATCTTGCATAAATCTAGAAGCAATGCCTGCTGCATATGAAATATCAGGCCTAATAATAGTTAAATAAATTAAATTGCCAACAAGTTGCTTGTAAGGTAGAATTTCTTTTGTCACATGCAACTTTACAATCAAGTTTATACCAACTTCACCAGGATGGCAACAAATTTATAACCAATCATGTTAAATCTTTTAAGCAAGTTATGAACATATTGAAATTTAGATATTATTATAGAGTTTTTATCTTGAAAAACAATCATGCCAATAAAATGAAGAAGCAAACTGTATCAGTCATCTCAAAATATTGTTTTAACTTAGATTTAATTTTTAATTTTGTATGACTACTAGTTATAAGATCATCAACATAATTAAACTAGTTTGATTTGTTGGTTATAAGAAGATCATCAACATACAAAACAATTAAAAGAATATGATTATCTTCAATTTTCACAAACAAATCATTATCGAAAAAACAAGGATTTTGAAGAAGCTGTTAATTTTAGAGTACTAAGCTCTAGGAGCTTGTTTCAAAAACAACAAAAGTCATAGCAAGGTGATAATTGAAAGGGAGAAAATTCACTAACGAGATACGTAGTTTGGGTTTCATAAGCAATCGCACTATGATCAACATGGGTTAAAACATTCATTGCCACATTAAAATGCTATGGGACATCTTAATTTGCATGTCAAAATAGGACCCAAGTTTACATATACGACATTTCAAGTTATATCTCACAATGATGACTTCAATGCAATATTGGGACAACATTGGTCAACATAGATGGAAGCAACTATTGATAGAAACACTTGAACATATTAGTTTAATATATGACGACTACATGTTCACAATTAGATGAGATTGGTCTCAAGTCAACATTACCCCTTCAATAGACAAGGAATATTTTGCAATGACAACTACATTAGAGCAACTAGTTCCTAATCTTTGTAGAGCAAATACAAATAGAACAACTAGTTTATGTTATTGTTAAGAAAGAGCAATAAAAGAAGGCAATTTGTATAGCGATTGAGCAAGGACAACCAAAACAAATGTTGATTCATCACCTATCACAATTGAGCAAGTTCAAGCATAACAAGTAATGCCTCTATACTTGAGAAAGTTTTTTCCATTACAACAAAGCACACAGAGGAAGTGAAAATATAGAGAGTAGAACCAATGCAAATGGATGAAGTATCACACCTCTAGATGCTTTTATTATAGAACAAATATATGATTTCACATATAGTTAGGATTAAGAAATCTCGGTCACACATGATCAAGAGCTAAGCATGGTTCCATATGAAGAAATGCTACACAAGTGTCTCAAGTATCAAATGAGAAAGTGATCAAAAGGAGTTAATTATACAATTATTTTTGCTATATTAGAGTGTGTCAAATTGTAATTATACATATCTAGAGTACCCACAAATGGATGAATTAGAAGCAATAATAAATACAAACTATACATGCTATAAAAACATATGCGATGATCCAAATGTTCTTAGCATTATTGGATGATTAAGTGATAGCATCAAAACACTTTAAATAATAAATAGATTAAGAGTGTTAATACATTACAAATCATATGTAAAATTCTAAGCAATTAATAATCATCGATCAAATCAACAAATCTTTGCATACTGACCACAAATTAAAAACATTTAAATACAATCTAGCAATGATTAAACATACACATCATACATCAATCACATCCCACATAACATAAAGTAATGTGTGATACATTAAAACATACATGAAGCAATATCAAATAACACGAACTAATCAAGTTTATATATCATAATCTAGTACAAAATGAGGGTCCAAAGTGCCACTAGGGCTCATGCTCATTTGATGACTCGACATTTAGATCCTATCTATAAGAAGTGCCCTACATGCCGACTCGAGTCGACAAACATAAAGTTCTTTACCAGGTTGAGTCATATAGATTATTTCTTTGATATCACCATTCAGAAATGTGTTTTTAACTTTCATTTGGTGTTTTTCCCAACCATATTGAGCAATGAGAGCTAGGATAAACCTAACGATGCTCATTTTTGTTACTGAAAGCAAAGGTTTTTGTATAGTCAATTTCAAGTTTTTGAGTAAAAGTCACTAACCTTGTCTAAAACTTCTCAATTTCACTAGTAGAATTGTATTTGATCTTATAAAGACATTGAGATCCAACAATATTCCTCTTGTTGGAGGGACAAGTTCCCAAGTTTGATTTTTAATACACGCATCATTCTCAAATTTTATGACTTCCCTCCATCTTTTGTCTATGCTAGCTCCTTCGAAAGATTGGGGTTCGGATTCATATAAGGTCATTAAGGCATGGTAAGTGTGCTAATTTCTAATCATTTTTCTAAAATTATCAGGATAAGCATTTTGATTTAGAGATTGAGTCCATTTAGATCTTTTAGATTGAGAAACACTTTGTGATGTCTCCTCCTCATCCTTAGTATTCAAAGTATATGGAATAAAATCATCATCCTCTAGGACATTAGTTTTTATTCCAAGAGAAACAAAGGGAAGTTTAGAAGAGGTCAAACAAAATGATTTTTCACAGATTTGAACGTTTCTATTTTCAATGATTTCATGTTTAGATGAATCACACACTTAATCGATTTGTTCTTCCTCCATAACTGGCAAAGATTCATAAATATAAGGTAGGATTGAGTTTCTTCCTTTTAACTATACAAATGAAAATAAAAGCTGGGTTACCAAATATCCTAAGATGGGAAGTATTTGGTTTTCTTCTTTGCACACATTTCTAGAGCTGTAGTTTGACGAAATATCTTTGTAGGGATTTTATTTAAGGATATGGATAACAGTAGTCACAACTTCTGCCCACATAAATTTAGGGACTTTGGCAAAGAGAATCATAGTCAACCATTTTTAAGGTAGACCTATTTTCCCTTTTTGCAATCCCGTTTTTCCATGGAGAATAGGGAGTGGTTAACTCTCTTTGAATTCTATAGGTGCATAATGTATCAAACTCTTTACTTATGTATTCACCTCCATTGTCAGTTCTTAATCTCTTAATTTTTAGGTTAGAAGATTTTTCAACTAGGGATTTAAATTCTTTGAATTTAGATAAAACATCAGATTTTTTCTAATGTAATAGGTCCATGTCATCCTAGTGTGATCATCAATGAATGTTACAACATAAAGAGCACCACTAAGAGAGGCAACCTCAAGTGGTCCCCTAACATCATTATGAACTAACTCTAAAGGATGAGAAGAGTTTACATCATGATGCTTGTGAAAGGGTTGGATGTGTTGCTTACCATGTAACCATCCTTCACAAGTTTCATGACGGGCTTTGATTTTTGGTTGATCTACTACAAGATTAAGATATGGGATATCAACAAGAATCCCAAAATTGAGATGATCGAGTGTTTCATGCCACAACTGAGTTTCATTCCTAGTGTGAGAGGAAAGACAAGTTTCAGATGAAAAACTATTAAAGATATAAAGGCCATTTGTCTGAATGCCTTCAACAATAACAAAGTTAAATTGATCTTTTATAAACCATTTATCTTTAAATAAGGTAACACTAAAGTTATCCTGAGTTAATTGAGAACAAGATACAAGGTTCTTTTTAAGTTTAGGGACAAATAAAACATTAGTATTGAAATCATTAAATACTTTGGCTTTATCTCAACTTTTTGGCTTCAAACACAAAGTTATCACCTAGATAGATCGTAGTTATTAGTGAGGATATCACACATGTAAGTCATGTGTCTTGAGGCAATAATATCTAGGATCCATTTGTTGTAATCAGATGCAAAAAGTGTAGTGTAAAGAGAAATGATTTTTTTTGAATCACGATTTTGATTTGACTTCTAATTATTGAACCTTTTTCCTCTATTATTTTGAAGTTTTTGAATTTTTGTTCTAGTAATCTTTCTTTTTTTTTTTTGGGCAAATTTGCCACATTTAGAGCAGTTTCTATTGAAATTGACTTTATAAATATTGTTATGGTTCTGTTTGTTTCTATTTTTTTGTTATAGTTGTTGGAGAGTTTAAATGTTGTTTGAAATTAGATTGATCATCCCGATTCTTATTGTATCTAGTAACTTTTTTAATTACAAGAGAGAACTTGAGTAGCATTCTCTTTTGAAACAAAATTGGTCATAACCTATTCATCTTGGATGAGAAGAGCAAATAGGGTGTTTAAATTAGGAATATCATATTCATTTTGATATTTGGAGTTCATAATTGAAATGAAGTTCCTGAACTTCTCATGAATGTTCATTTGGATGATAAAATAGAGAAGTTTATCTTGGATTAGGTCATAGTTGCAACCATCCACTTGGGATTTAATGTTTTTGATTTTAGCAAGATAGTTAACAATTTTCTGATCTCCTTTCATAGTTGTCATAAGTTCTAGAATGAGTTTTATGATTTTAGAAAGCCTAGTGCCTTCATGCACATCTCATGAATGTTCATCAAGATGATAACATAGAGAAGTTTATTTTGGATTCGGTTGCAGTTGTAACCTTCTAATTGGGATTTATTGTTTTTAATTTTACCAAGATAGTTAACAAGTTTCTCATCTCTTTTCATAGGAGTTGTCATAAGTTTCGAGAATGATTTTATGATTTTATGAAGCCTAGTGCCTTTGTGCATTGATTCAAGTTGCTTCTAAGTGTCACGTGGTGATTCTTGATTTCTGATGTGGGGTAGGAATTCATCCTTAATGCTACACAATATGATGGACATAACTTCTTAGGATTTTTGCTAGAAGGCATTTAAGTTTTCGGCGTTAGTTTGCCTATCAATAGGTTGTTTTTAGTTCACGTTGACCAAGCCCCATAATTTCCGAGTGCATAATTTAAGCTTTTATCCTAGTTTTCCAAATGCTGTAATTTTCCCCATTAAGCAGCTGAGCTTTATCCAAGATAAAATTACTTGAAGAAGCTATTTTCAAAATTATTAAATTTATCAAAAAATCAAATTGAAAATTTTCTAAGATTTTTGAGAACATTTTTTTGAACCTAGCAAAAATATATTCACGAGTGTTCAAAAATTTTTAGAGACAATAATTTTTTAGAATATTTTCAAGATTAGGAAAGAGTTTTTAGGAATTAAAATAAAAATGCCAGAGCCATTTTTTTGAAATAAAATAATTTCTAAGAGTTTTTAGGATCCCTCAAAAGTTTGAACTTGAAATAAATTTATGAAAAAATTATAGGGTCAATTTTTTTAATGTTTTAGAAATGATTTTTAAAAACAAACCAATTTTTCCGAAAAATAAAATAGAATACTTTGATTGAAGTAAAAAATTATTTTAAAAAAACTTTGAATTTTTTAATTTTGTATTTTGAGCTTCAAGAAAGAAATTCCTGAAAAAAGGTTTTTAGAAAATATTCTTAAAAAAATGGGTTAGGGGTTTTGAACCCCTAACCACTTAATCTAATAAAGGCTCGATAAAATTAATAGCAGCTGATTGAGCAAACCCACCCCCAAACACTTAATTTAATAAAGGCTTTGATAAAATTATTAGTAGTCGATTGAGCTACATGGCTTGATCAAACATATATAGGTTGAAATTTCTATTTAAGCTATATACTATTTGAAAATTGGGTTTTAAAATAATGAAGTGGGTGAGGGTTGAACCCCTCACCTCCATTTACTCTTTAAGTCTAAAGGGTAATCTAGCTAGCTTTTTTGAGCTAGTTAGTTCAAGTCTAGTTAGACCTTTTTTTGCTTATATTACCTAGGGAAAGGGTCCTAGCCTGCAAAAGTTTACAATAAAGTAGCCAAAGATAGCATAGCTCATCTTGGCGGTCTAAGTTAAGTCGCTTTATCGCGAGGTGGCAAGATCTCGTAATGAGAGATTGCCCGCTTGTGAACCATATACATAAAAAATAGGCCATGATGTATCTGAAAGACTAGATACAAAAATAGTAAAACTATAGAAGATTATGGTTGGGTGCCATCACTAGCGCCTTACCATTGCTCCGCTCGAGGAAGACCACATTAGAATCAACGAACATTACTTGATCCAACTCGTTGAAGGAGCCCTCGCATGGAAAATTTATGTGAGCTTCGGGAGGAAGCTCCAACCATAGATGCTCTGCAATCGCTTTTTGCTCGCTTCCAATGCCTGCAATGCCCTAAGGATGGTGTGTGAGTGACAGCTTAGCCTCAACCCCCTCCTATCTCCCCGCTTGTCCCAATTCCACATGATCTGGTGGAGGGCAAATCCCAAGCGATACATTAGAGAGTAGATTGGCTCTGCAAATACCTTGGGCAACATCGAAAATATTGCATCTCTCGGCTGCATCGCTTGGGATCAACCATATACCCAGCCTTGCAGGTGAGAACGGATTTCCTCCATTTTGAGGCCGTCAATATCAGAAGCAATGGACCAAATTTTGGAGAGCCATTGCCTCATAGCAGGGTTCTGAATTTTGCCCTCCATCCAATCTTCAAAAGAAGCTTCGATTGCGGCCCTGCGAAATGGCGAACAGCAAGAACCACACCCAAACCTCGTGAGAGGTTGGGTTGATGGGCGCTTCCCATGAGAATCCCCACCTTCCATAGCTGGACCAAGACACACTAAGCTTTTCTCACAATCTCAACTGAGTAGAATGCCAAATGTTGGGCTAACTTCAATACTTAAAAGGCAAGGGGAGGAAATGCCGCACAACTTGCGCATGGAACCATTAATGCAACCTCATTGCTATGAATCCCAAAGCATGAGCGGGGGATTGCTATCCTGCGTGGGATGCTCAGTGGCAATGCAAAATGACTTAATGGTTTAAGTCATTAATTAAGGCTTTTTGCAAAGCCTTTGGGAAATTATCATTCCATGTCTTTAAGAAAATCCCTTCTCTATCCATCATTCCAACCCCGATATTAGCAAGAAGATCCGTAGAAGAATTCCCAGCCCTAGGGGTGTGAGTGAAATGAATTTCTTCATATCCATTTAGCCTAAGGAGAATCTCCTGAATTATCAAATTTAGCTTCCAGGCCTTTGTAGAGTGGGAAGAGAGAGCATCGATGATTATACGGGAATCACCTTCAATCCATAGCCTACTCCAACAAAAAGGAGCAATCTCCCTAAGCCCTTGCAGAATAGCCGTGCCTTCAGTAATGTTATTAGTGGTATCACCACAGGTCGAGCCATCATAAAAACCGGTTGACCACGAAAGTCGCGTATTAGACATCCACTTGCTAGCCGGACTAGGAGTGCCTTTAAAGCATCATCAAAATTCAGTTTAACCCATCCATTAGGCGGTGGCTGCCACCGATTGACCTTTTTTAATCCATTCAGAACCCCATTATCAGGGACAAAGGCAGAGAATTTCCAAGGGATGAGGGGCCATCTCCCACATAAAAGTCTCTGTCTAAGGCGGATGAGATTCGGAGGTCGAACACCTTGAGGAGATTGATTTTGATATTAATGCCTCGGAATGACTCCATATTTGAGGAGCTTGTAGATCCTTTTCTTGAAAGATCCAGTGATTTCTTTTTAGCCATAGGTCCCATATTAGAGCTGCAGGAATTAGAGACCAAATAATTTAGAATGCTCGAAGTTGCAAGGAAAACTCCCATTGAGATAGCAATGAGGGGATACTGAGCATAAGACCATACCTCTTGAGCAAAGGAAGAATGAAAAAGAAGATGAGAAACTGACTCAGAGGCAGCTTCGCATAGGGGACAGTGAGAAGGACCAAAAAGTCGCGTTTTGTCAAATTGTCGAAAGTTAGGGGCTTTGCCTAAAGTGGCAAGCCGTGAGAAAGAAATTTACTTTCGGAAGACCAGCCTTGATCCAAATTTTGCATGGAAAATTAGAAGAAAGATTCTCGGGCGAACAATTAACCAATTATATGCTACCTTGACCGATAGTTCTCCAAAAGGGGAGCTTGACCATACAAAACGATCTTTCGAGGAAGAGGTCAGGGAGTGGATATAGTTGAAGAGAACGAACCAACTCCAATTTTGCATTGGGACAACAATCCGTCAAATGGACTAAAGACTTCCAACCGTGAGTGCCGTTCCTACCGACTCCAAATAATCATAGACATATTGACCATACCTCGAATGCCATTAGGGACAAAGTTTACTAGACAAGAAAGGCTGGCAAGGGGCTATCTTTCAGCCACACATCCTCCCAAAATTTCACTTTTTGGTCATCGCCCACCAACCACTTTACGAAGGATGAAGGAGAGAGAGACATTAAGTGGTGGAGCTCCAAATCTCGGACCCCTTGGGAAGGAATTGTGAGTGAAACATTCGAAGGGGATACCACCTCAAAATACTTTGCTTGAAAGACTCCGCTCGAGTTGATCACCTTCTTGATAAAGCCTCCAAACCAGCTTGTATCCAAGAGCTTGATTGAAGTGGGTACAATCTCTAGAACCCAGACCACCCTCACTTTTTGGGTGACAAATTTTATCCCAAGCAACCAAATAGAACTTTTCTTTTCCTCTTTTCCACTCCACACCAAGGTGCGCTGAATAGAAGTGATTGCTTTTGCAGTGGAGGAGGGGATTTTGAAGAGAGACATGAATTAAGTTGGAATAGCTTGCAGAGAGGTCTTGATCAAAAGAGTGCAACCAGCTAATGAGAGCCATTTTCCTTTCCAAGAAGCCAACTTCTGTTGTGTTCTTTTGACCACGATTTCCAGTGCTTTTCTCGGCTCTACCATTGATGAGAGGCATTCCAAGGTAGGAATTGGGTAGGGAGCCAATGGGAAATTTGAGAATTGAAGCCAACCTTTGTTGGAGGCGAGGAGGCACATTAAAAAAGTAGATTTTAGATTTAACTTTACTTACCTTTTGACCTATAACAACTTCATATTCCTCGAGAATGTTCTTAAACTTGGAGGCTTCCTCTACTGTAGGTTCCCCTAGAAGAAGAGTATCATCCACAAAGAGAAGGTTGGAGAGGGCCTCAATTTTGGAGGAAATTGTAAGCCCCTTAAGACTTCCATTGTGAATTTTCCTTTGAATGGTTCTGCCTAAACCTTTTGGGACCAATAAACAGAAAGGGGGAGAGGGGTTCCCCTTGCCTGAGCCCATGAGATGCCTTGAATCTCCTAGCCGGGATTCCATTGATCAGGAACTTGAGAAGGATGGGGAGGAGTAACAAGATTTAATTAAAGAGAACCAATTCTCAGGGAAGCCAAACCTTCGCAACACATTTTCTAAAAAGGACTAGTTAATTCTGTCAAAGGCTTTCATCATGTCAAGCTTTATAAGCATCCTTGGATTTTTACTTTGTGGCCGAGCGAGTGAATGGCCTCATGTGCTTTGACTATCGAATCAGCTTATCCATAAACCCTTTCAACCTATTTGCCACGACTTTGGAAGCAATTTTATAAATTGCATTACACAATGCAATGGGCTTGAAATCGTCAAAATAGCCAGGGGATTCTTTTTTTGGAATGAGAGCAATAAAAGTGGAGTTCCACTCCCGCAGAATAGATCTTCTCTTTTTGCATTCCTCAACCGCTTCCCAGACATCTTTTCCAACAATGTGCCAAAACTTCGAAAAAACCCAATTTGAAAGCCATTTGGCCCAGGGGCTTTATATGCTCCCGGATGAAAGACCACATTCTTTACTTCCGCTTCTGAAATTGGCTTCATAAGCTCGGAACCATCCTCCTCAGAGATTAACTTTGGAATATTTTGCAAAACGGATTAACAACGAGTTGTATTTTGAACCATGTTAAGAAGATTTTTGAAGAATGTTACTCCTGATTTTATTTCCTCCAAATCTGAAATATCTCTGCAAGAAGGGTGGGAAACATGCTCTATTCGATTGAAATTTCTTTGGATTTTAGTCGATATGATTTTTTTGTATTCCTATCACCTTCTTTTAACTTGCTGACCTTGGACTTTTGTTTCCAGAAAACCTCTTCCATCTTCAGAATTTGATTTTGCTTATTGACATGGAATTTTTCAATTTCAAGGAAGATGTCAGTACCCTCCCTAAGAATTACCTCTGAATGGCTAGGAGATCTTACGCCACCTCTTCTTTCTTTTCCGCCAAATTCCCAAAGGAGCCTTTGTTCCACTTCTTGGCCACGACTTTTACATGCTGCAATTTTTTGAGAAGATTGAAACGCTTGTAGCAGAAACTTTGCCTTCCACCGATCATAAAGGTTCTCTTTAAAGGAAGGGTCCAAAACCACATAAATTCCATTTTGAAAGGAAATCCTATTGGCTTAATCTCCGCCCAGAGAAAGAGAGATTGGGAAATGATCTGATCCGAGAGAAGAGTTGGACATGGCCGAGAATTGGAAATTCTCCTAGTTCCACTCCGGACTTATTAGAAATCTGTCTAATCTTTCTCGCTATGGCATTGGAGTTAGAGCGTCGATTGGTCCAAGTGAAGATGTCATTTTTAGGAATTACATCTATTAAAGCCATATTACAACAGAAAAGATTGAAATTAGTGGAGCGTCTTGAGATGGCTGCGTTTCCCCTTTCTTTCCACCAGGATTTAGAATAACATTGAAATCCCTTGCTACAACCCACTTACCATCATATTGACTTCTGAGAGCTTCATAAGAAACCGACAATCCCTTTTTTCGAGATGCCAAGGTACATCTATACACATTAGCATCACAAAGGAGGACCCAGAGAGAAGATCAAAAAATTCCAGTTAATTCCCTATGAGGATTTTGATATTAGGTGGCCCATAAATAATTTGGGGTTCCACATAGTTAGAATTCCCCTTGAACTCCCATCCGAATCAACAACATCCCAATTGCAAGATGGCGGTAGGGTTTTACAAAGAAATTCAACTTTGTCGACTTCCACTTTGTTTCTTGAAGGAGCAAAATTCCAGGATTCAAGTCCTCCTATAACTGCTTGATCAAGCGACATTTCTCGGGGAATTTAGACCCCGACGTTCCAGGTTTGTATAATCATCATTACTTTGGCTAGGGGAAGAGGTCCCCTTGCATGAAAAGCCTCTAAGGTGCTTTGTTGGCCAAGATCAACATTCAACTTCGCTTGAGCCTTGACAATTGAGCCATTCGGTTTTCAACCGACACTTTTACTTGAACCTGTATCCGGTTGTCCTTTAGCAACAATATCTTTGGAAGAATGCCTCCTGAGAGAAGGAGGGGCTTTGCCTTAAACAAACTAATGCTTTAGGATTTTTGATTTTAGGGAGGCTTGGGAGGCAGTCACGGCATCTCCGACTTCAATTTCTGGAGAGGATGGAGACATTTCTTTTTCTTCTACTCCCTTGGACTTTGTGTTGGACTGGTCCAATTTAAATGCCTCCATAAAAATGTCTAGATCTTTTGCCGTAAGGATCTCCTTCAAGAGGGGAAAATCCACCTCTTCCTTCTTATCAAGACAGTCCATCGGAGATTTCGATTCCCCACATTATCTTTTGGGATGGGAGGAGGCTGGAGTAGAACACGAGGTGTCCTCTTGGTTGATTACACGCCCCCGAATTCTTCTTACAATGATTGCCCGAGGAGGTATGAGAGACATCTCCATCTTTATCGACTTGGAGATTTTGTTATCCAACTGAATAGGGCTGCCACCGTGGGTGGCGATTTCACCCATGTTTTTCTTTTCGGTACTTCTCGGGGACCTTGATTTGGAAAATTCTCTCGATTTTCTTAGAGATTTTGGGCTGCCTTGTTGCTTATTCCCATTCTTATTACGAGATAAAGCAACGGAAGGGGAGACACTTATAATCTATCTGTTGGAGCCAAGCACAAAAAGGAGAGAAAATTCTAAAGGATCAAGAAGAGGCTTTGAGATATCCACCAAAACATAGATGCGAGCATAGAAAGAGAAGATCTGTGCTTAGTGTGTTCTCCAATTCCGATGGGAGTGCCCAGAGCTAAGGCTATTACTTGGAGAGATTTGAGACCCCAAAACTCAGAAGGGAGCTTGTATAGACGAATCCATAGAGGGACCTTCTTTACCAATTCCTCGATAGGATTGAATAAAGGGGACCAGGGTCGAACATATAAACCAGAGTTTTTATAGAACCACGAACCATCGAAGAAAATCTTGTCCCGATCTTCAGCAAGCAAAGGTAGCCCGGAAGTAGCCTTTTGTTAGTAACCTTACTGATGGACAGGGAATCGAGCCCCATTTCTTCCCCATACAATAAATCAAATCCTCATGCGAAGGCCAAGACCCTATGAATTTACATATAAGGGCTCATTTCTCCATTTGATCTTGATAATCCTTAATAATTCTTCTTTAATCTCCACAATCTTAGGGATTTTAGCAATTTGGATGGAAATTTCCCCAATCTTTAGTTCTCAATTTTCCAATTCTCCGCCGAATCCCTTACTAGTATTTTGATTTGAAGGAAACACTTTGGATTTGGAGAGACAACCGAAGATTGACTGTTTTCGGTGGAGGACAGATTATCGCCATTTGCTTTGAAGCGGATAATCTTATCAATTTTGTCGGATGGAGAGGACAATCCATCATCTGATATCGGGAGGGGATTTTTCCCGAGAGGATTCAAGGAATTCTTACGCCCTAAAGGAATTGGCATTCGTACTTAGTTAAAGGGCAGAATTTTCAAATTTAAAAATTGGCGGGGAATTGCTTCGATATCGCCTTCTTCCCCGCACCAAGAATTCGAGCCGACGTTATCATTCGGCGCCAGGATCGAGTCTCCGTTGAATGTTAACGTCGAATCCCGAGGGATAATGGTCTCTGTTCCCGAAAAGATTTGTGTCACTTCTATCTCCTCCATCGCCTCTGCCGCCCGCTTCGCACTTTTCGCCTAGTTCGCTAAAAGTGGTTATGTTACCTCTCATGCCGTAATGTGAGGACATGCCTCGTCGCATTGTACATGGGATTCATGCGTGTCCCCAACCTTCGTCGCATTGAACACCAAGCTAGTTTGGCACCACGTCGAGAGCCACCTCCGCCACCAAAGCGGATGACCCGCTTTGACACTATCTAGTCGAGTAACGACGAGCTATAGAGTTGGCCAGCTTGGGGAATGGACCTTGAGACCTCCCACATATAACCCACATTCCCCACCGCTAGGTAAACTGGATGGGCTTTAGACTTTTAACTTGTACATAAGTTTTGAAATTCATTGCTAATATTAAAAAAACCTTACTTTTAACTCATTTCGGGTTTCCAAGTAAGGAGGAAGTGAAAAGTTTAAGCTTGTTGTGCCGCTTGTGGGAAAGTAAGGCAACAGTCCCATGCGGGGGGCAACCACAACAAAAATTCAAAGGCAAGCGGTCCCATGTAAATTTAGTAATCCACTCATCGCATAAAACAGAATCTTCCCTTGAATTCATGAAGCAACAACTACATAAAAGAGTCAGTTCCAGTGATAGGAATGGGTGGGGGGCTGAAATATTTTGTTTCTGCATTCCACTTTTTCAGCCACCTGTCAACAGAACATTGCTTGGAGCAGCAATATCAGTTCTGAGTGAACATAGCGCTTCAAAAAAATCTGAACCTACAAAACAAATGGCAGTTGTAATAAATATTCTCCCAAGTGTTTGCAGAAAAAATTAGAAGACCATGGGACTGTAGGGGTAATAATTTCTGCTAAAACAATTATGTGGCACCTACTAAAGTTGTGTTTGCCCCCTGCATGGGACCAAAGTTTAAGAGTCCGTTTTGGAAGCTTTGTCGTTGCTTTGGATATCACTACTGACAGAGGCATATCGTTTGGAGAGGGTTGACAATAAGAGAAAGAAGCCGAGCTCAACATCCAAAAGAAAAGTTTAGGCTTTGTTGCTAGTGTAGGTGTTTTCTCTACCTTGTAGAGTTCATTGCCACCCATTATAGGGCTCAACCAGGGGACGTTCCTTCTGACTTCAAGGTGTGAAGGAGCTGGCTGAGTGGCTTCCTTTTAGTGCGAAGATTTGACTGTCGTTCGCAGGTTTGTATGTAAGGCAATTTTGAGGCCTGTGCAAATAGCTGGGTCTTGATAATGAAAATAGGGAGACTATTCAGAACGAGCCGAGCTTGAATGGGTGCCAAGTACTTATTGAATTGATCAAAGGAGCTCTTGCTTGAGAAAACAGTCCCTTGGTCATGCTAGATGTA
The DNA here is from genome assembly GCA_018340775.1 of Taxus wallichiana var. yunnanensis. Classification (NCBI taxonomy): domain Eukaryota; kingdom Viridiplantae; phylum Streptophyta; class Pinopsida; order Cupressales; family Taxaceae; genus Taxus; species Taxus wallichiana. The sequence goes on along the minus strand of CM031240.1, from coordinate 141,491,421 downwards.
GAGAGACTTGAGCTATTTGATAGGGGTCGAGTCGTATTGATTAATGTAGGAGCTCGATTAGGTCAAGATAATGGTGCCCACCTCCTGCAACAATTTTTTTTTTTATGTAAATTTTTTTTCTTATTTTCTTGTAAATTTATGAGATTTTGTAGGGTATTTTTGCAAATTTATATTTATTATTTTTTGGGTATTTTTCGAGGACCGTTTGGTCCTTTGGCTGGATTCTTTTCTGCCTTCCATGTATGTTTGCAGTCCCATTGACCTACTTTTGTGGTCACTTGTTGGACATTTAATATATTTATCTTATCTTATCTTATCTTATCTAAACTCTTTGCAAGTGCAGAGATGTTCCCTCCCTTTGTAATTTAGTGCAAGCCAAATTTTATTTACAATTACTGTCTCAATTTGCTTCAATTGCAGTTTTTCAGTGTTCACAAATTTCCAAACCAGCAAAAGTAATTAGGTAACAACAATAATTTGGCTCTGATACCATGTTAGGATGAGCACGATCAATGATAAATATGCAATCTAATAAATCTGACAAGGTATAAAATTGAATACAAGTGTGAATTATAAGAAATTACAAAAAAATTAAATGAACACAACATTAAAGATTTATGTGGGGACAACAGGAACTTACAACAGTCTAAAAGTTTCAGACTGAGAAACCAGCACAGTATTTCTTCTCCACTTCAATAATGTTTACACAAGTATCTCTCTGTTTTGAATATTATTCACATCATTCTTACTTCCCACCAAAATGGGAATGTAAATATTGTTGGAATTATGTTATACCCGTTAAGGGTTACAACAGTTCACGTTTATTCAAATTAATAAGTAGTTTGAGTCTTGAATATACTTAGTAACTAAAGTTATCTAATTTAAATATATATTAGTAATTCTAAGTTTAAAACTTAAAATTTGAATGCTATGAATGTCTGTTAAATGGGGCCACAATAGGTGTGTTACCCCACAAACATTACATGCTCCAACACTACACAATAGCTATCAATGAGTAAATTGGTCCATCCTCCCTAGAGTCCTCCAACAAGGGAATCTCTTGAGCCCATATATGTTAAAATTAATGGGGGAGAGTCTATGTAGGACCTTACAAGAGCAACTCTATGGTAGCCCAACAATGGAAGGAGGAATCGGATACACAAACTTCTACTTTGTTGATGATACGCATTTGTTTTATACTCTAATTTCTAAAGAGTTCAAACAGCTTGGGAAAGTTTTTCAAATATATCCAAAAACATTAGGCTAACAAATTAATAAAACAAAATCTAGCATTGTTTTCATCAATATCCCAACATTAAAAAAGGGTAAATTTTTTACATCTTGAAATTAAAAGAAGAAAATCTCCCTTAGAATTGACAATTATTTGGAATTCCCTCTTTAGTTGAAGAATACTACAGAAATATGGAGCTCTACAATAGCTAGGTTGGAAACACAGTTCTCCACATGGATTAATGAGTGGCTCACTCTAGCTGTATGGATACGATGACGTAGTATCCCTTTTTATAAAATTTTCAAGATTCTGATTTTGTTTGTATTTTTTTTGAGTATCAATGCTAATATAAACCCTAAATAATAATAAATCACTAAAATATGCAAAATTGAAAATATCCAACTGCAATATTTATTCAAATATGCTCAATATGAATTTTACATCAAACCCTAACACCTAAAACTGCATAGAAAGCATGAAAACTGAATTTTCTTTGAAATCCTAGCTGAAAGAGGTATCCTGGACGTACATCACCCTGCTGGAAGGTATGACACCTTGTTGGAAGGTATGCCAAATCCCCGACAACAATAATAAATCCTCGTGAGTGTGATGTCAGTAGAATTTTCCCTAAAAGAACAACGCCAAGGCTGGAAGTGTATGCAGTGGGTGGTACAACAAACTATAATTGCAGATACAACTATGAATAGTGATGTCGTGAATAGTGACATCAAGCTGAAATGTCACTTCTGAGAATATTTTATTAATTTTTTGAACTATTGCAGCCCCATACACAACCATAAATCAGCCTGTCTGTACTGTGTGATGGATTTCCTTTGAATCTGAAAGCTTTGGTGTAATCCTTGGATGGAATTACCAAATGGGTGTGAGGGTTTTCGTCCCCAAGCCCTGGCACATGAGGGTTTTTGTCCTTTGTGTTAAAAATGGAAGTTGCTGCCCCAAACTTGCAAAACAAGCGTTTGTGAAATTGTTCGAATGATTGAATCATTCAATTTTTCCAATCAATTCTTTTAATAAGCTCTTTTCATCCAAAACCCTAAAAGTATTTAACATTACCTTTGATTAGATATTCACCTTTTTACATCCTCATACTTATAAATTACTTTTGGCCATGTAATTAATATTTTTTTGGGCCCCCTTAATAATAATACACTAAGTGTCGTTTTTGAAGTTATAACTTAAAGTACCTTTTTGATCTACTTAATGAATTTTTATTATATTATTTCCTTTTAATCCCCCTTAGCCTACGGGAATAAAAATAGGCTTTGGGTCTTCCGATTTAATTAATTCGAGAAAAGGGACATTACAATCCGCCCTTCCCGTAATCACTTATCCTCAAGAAATGCCTGGACCATCATGCAAAGACCAACATCCCAAACCAATCTTTCTGTCTCTTCCAATCCTCCATGTGAGGTAGTTAGCTTCTGCTGTGCTACTCTGATATAATGATGAAATGGAAGCCCTGTAACCAATGATGCTTTCCCAACAACCTCCATGCGTGAACCCATGATAGTTGAATCATGAATCAACTGTGATCTAGTGAGACTCGAGAGTACTACCAAATACAACACTCTTCATTCTCGCTTCTTCAGTGACAATTGTAGGGGCTCCATTAGCAATACCTTGAAGTACTACCTCCTCCCCATCTGATTGGAATTTCAGCTCCATAGTTTGGTAATTTTGTGTGAATTCCCCAAGGGAATGTAACCACTGCACACCTAATACCATCACAAGTTGTTTTATGCCCACCACATAGAAATCATCATGCATCTTGTGACTGCCAAGTGTCACCTCTAATTGCTGAATTCCCTGGTGCAAGGAATAGTAGAGCCATCAACTACCATAACATTGAACCCATCAAAGTTCTTTGTTTTCAATCCTCTTTTGGCTACTAATCCCTCCTCTATGAAATTGTGGGTTGCCCCACTATCAATCAACATTGTGATCTTGTGCCCATGCAACACTCCACGAACTCTGAAAGGATGATCTGTGGTGTACCTGAAAGTGAAGCAAAAGTGCTCCCAAAAATAATAGTGGCCAGGTTGCCTCCTAAGCTACCTCCTCCTTCCTTTTTTTAATTTTCCGGTTCAGGTTCCTCTGCTTCTATCTCATCATCTGATATCACCTTTATGATGCTAATTCATTAAGTTGTCCAAAAAGGTGTAGTTCTTTAAGTAATACATTTGAAAAAGATACTTAGTGTATTATTATTAAAAAGGGTCAAAAAGAAAATATTAATTACATGGCCAAAAGTAATTAGTTATTATGAGGATGGGAAAAAGGTGAATATCTAATTAAAAGTAATTTTAATAATTTTTAGGATTTTGGATGAAAAGAGTTTATTAAAAAGAATTGATTGGAAAAATTGAAGGATGGAATCATTCGAACAATTTCACAAATGCTTGTCTTGCAAGTTCGGGGTAGTAACTTCCTTTTAACACGGGAGAAAACCCTTATGTGCTGGGCTTGAGGGCGAAAACCCTCAACACCCATTTGGTAATTCCATCCAGGGATTGCACTGAGCTTTCAAATTAAGAGGAAATCCATCACACAAGTACAAACAAGCTGATTTATGGTTGTGTATGGGGCTGCAATAGTTTAGAAAATTAATAAAATATTCTCCAGTAGTGGCATTTCAACTTGATGTTACTAGTCACGATATCACTATTCACCATTGTACTTGCAATTATAGTCATTGTACCACCCGTAGTACACATCCAGCCTTGGCGTCATGGGAAATTTTGTAGACATCACACTTAAAGGGATTTATTATTGCTGCTAAGGGTTTGCCGTATCTTCCGGTAGGGTGCCGTACTTCTAGAATTCTTCTTTTAGCTAGGGTTTCAAACAATTTTTAGTTTTCATGCTTTCAAAGGCAATTTTAGGTCGGGGTTTGTTGTAATAACCTCATATTCAACATATTTGAATGAATATTGCAATTGGGTATTTTATAGTTTTGCATATTTTAGTGATTTATAATTATTTGGGGTTTATATCAGCATTGATACTCGGATAATTACAAAAAAATCAGAATATTGAAAATTTTATAATAATGGATATTATAGTGGCATTAGAGCCAATTATCTTGCCAGCTTGTGGGTAATAAAACTTGTCGAGTCAACTTCATGTGCGGAAGTGATAGGGAATTTAGGTATTACTAGAGAGAGGAGAAAGGGCCTAGATCAACTTGTAATGTCCCCTTTCTCGAATTGATTAAATCGAAGGACCCGAAGCCTATTTTTATTCCTCAGAGCTAAGGGGGATTAAAAAGAGAAATAATATAATAATAAGTCATTGAGTTGTCCAAAAACACTTTAAGCTATATCTTGGAAAAAGGACAGTTAGCGTATAATTATTAAAAGGGGTAAAAAAATATTAATTACATGGCCAAAAGTAATTAATAGTTATGAGAATGGAAAAAGGTGAATATCTAATTAAAGAAATTTTAATTAATATTAGGGTTTGGATGAAAAATACTTATTAAAAGAATTGATTGGAAAAATTAAAAGATTGAATCATTTGAACAATTTCACAAATGCTTGGTTTGCAAGTTTGGGGCAACAACTTCACAAAAACAAAAACCCTCATGTGCTGTGGCTTGAGATGAAAACCCTCACACGCATTTGGTAATTCCATCCAGGTATTACAACAAAACTTTCAGATTCGTGAGGAAATTCATCACATAGGTACAAACAAGTTGATATATGGCTGTGTATGGGGCTGCAATAGCTCAAAAATTAATAAAATATTCTTCATGAGTGAAATTTCAGCTTGATGTCAATATTCGCGTCACTATTTGTGTCACTATTCATTGCTGTACATGCAATTATAGTTTGTTGTACCACCTATAGTACACTTTCAGCCTTGATGTCAGTCTTTTGAATAAGTATTGAGCATATTTGAATAAGTATTGTAGCTAGGTATTTTCAGTTTTGCATATTGTTGTCCTAAATTACTTTCCATGTAATTTTGAACAACTCATCAAAAATGGACTTAGCCACTTATGCTCAAGAATGCTTTGCGGAACACTAAGTCAGGTCTTCCGTGGAATGTGAAAATGTAGTGGAACAAAGGAGTAAGCGTTCGGGACTTGGGCGGATTTGGTGGAATTAGTGTTCAACAAAGGTTTGTTAGACCTTCGCAGCATTGAGGAAGTCAATCTTCCGTGGCACCAAGATAGTTTCTCATGGGTTGAAGGGAGGTTAGGGCACAACAATATTGTATGTCCAAGGAAAGATGAAAAATCGGCTAAGGACATGATCTCGTGGAGCAAAGGAAGTGAGAAAGTAGCGAGTGCTTCGTGGCATGGAGAAACATAGTGTTATGCGAACTCGGAAGACAGCCAGTAGAGTTTGTCAATTCCGTGAAATCAAATGCAAAGTCCGCCAAGTTAGAAGTGTATACACCTAATTTTTCATCTTAATCTTTCATACATGTTACTAACAATTTCTTTGTGCAGATAAGGGTCACTGATGCATCTATTTCTTGAGCGGGTGCCTTAAGGGGCTTGCGAGAATGGGTATGACTATTCACATGGTCATTATGGGTTAGAGACCATACATAGAGAGACGTATCACAATGTGGTCCTTGCCTTAGTTTCCTTTGTCCTTGTTTTTCACATACACTAGCACTCCCGACACTTGCTTACATTTGGTTGCATTTGTTGACACCTTTTCACTTGCCCTTGCTTGATCCATGGCACATTTTCATTTCACTTGACATTAGGCATTCTTGGTCGATGCCATCGCTCGTGGGCGATGGTGTCGGTGTTAGGTTTGTTCCCTGGCCGATGCCATCACCTGCCATCGCCTGTGGGTGATGGCATCGGGTGTATATGGTCACCACACCTAGACATTCATGAAGGAAGGAAGATAGATCACAGAACTAGCCATCTACTCTTTTTTACATCAACTTCGCATTTGTTCGCTCTGCTCTTGGTTCATCTCACGCTTGACTTGGATTGGACACTCTTCTTAGTTGGATTGCTTGCACTATTGGGTCATCTATAGTGAGTCTAGGACAAGAACAATGTTCCCCTTCTCCACCCATAACGATTCTCTCTTGGTATGTTGCTTCTTTGGAGAGATAGATGCATCAACGACCACCCCACAAGTAAGTGCTCTAACTCTCTTTGTCATTTTGCATAGATTAGTTCATTTCCCTTCCCCATTGCTCTATGTTAGCTTAGCATTGTATGTACATCGGTGTTAGTTAGCATAGTGCTCTTATATGATCAACTCTTTAGATTTCCTTTTCTTTATTTCAGTTACGTTGCAATAGTATAAATTGTGCATGCTTGTCTTATCTCCCATCAATCTATACCTCTCCTCCATTTATCGATATCCTAGGAGGGTACTCTCCTCTATCTTGATTGCGGGCCTTGGAAACCCTAGGTTGACCTAGTGTAGGGATTACTGCCCTCTGGATATGTGACCCTAGCGCTCGTTGTAGCCCCTTTAAATCAATCAATTGTGTCTTTGGTCCATGTGTGTCTCTTATTTGTTGCTTCATACCCTAGTAAAATAGAAGACTTAGGAGTGCAAGCCATTGAAACACATTCTTGGCCTGCCATACAAGAAGCAACAATGCAAAGAAAGGTGCTGCTAGGTGCCGCACGGTAGATGGAAAAGCAAAATCGGAATGGCTAAGGTCAGAAGCCACGAAACACTATCCTAGTGTTCTGCGGGTTTCAAAATCATAGTGTTCTGTGGGTTGTTCATTCCGCAGAACGAAGGAACATGGTTGCAAGTCTTAATGCTGCGCGAAGAAGAAAGAAGACCTCCGCGACATAGTGATAAAGTGCGAAGGAAAAGTGCAAAAGTTTTCAAAGCCGTGGTGGGAGCCGCAAAACATTCAAAACCGCACAACAAAGAAATAGCTGCGAGAACAATTTTCAAATCGTAACAAAGAAAATCCGCGGATGAACGAAGGAGCATAGTGCGGACGGTTTAATGCATCAGAGAGCCAAAATGATTCCGTGTATCACCTTGAGTGTGTGAAGCCGCGGGAAACCATGGAAATATCAGTGGTTCACAGTGCACACAAGAGCTACGCCTAATTTTAAATCAAACCCTTAACTACTCCACTGACCAAAATTTAATGAAGTATGGGTGCCATTTCTTCTCTTGCAAAATCTGATGGCGTGCAATAGGAGCCATGTCGGTGCCCATACCTTCTATGCAAACATCTATAGCAGTTGGGCCTTGGTGGTTGAATCTCACCTGTTGGCGCTATCTCTCCTCTCTTCGTCTCATTTCTCTTTAGTAAAAACTTAGGCATTGTAAAAAAGGATATCTTCTTTGGTTGTAATGACACCATGCCAAAATAGTGGCCAACTACCCACAAGTTTCAGACCTCGAGCTTGGTCTCTGTTATGTGTTTTCACCTTCTCCCGTTGTAACCGAATGTGTATACTTTAAGCAATGAAATCGGGTATTTGTGGCTATTCTCCACCCTATTCTCGCATTTATTGCATTTTTGCCTCTCTTTTCGTGTTTGGTATGTTGTGTGTCGCAATTACAGTTTTTCTATTTTTGTGTGTTGTCATGTATGGGAAGGGTGAGCTATGCGGTTACGGGTTTGTGGCACGTTTGTCTGCCCCTCTCTCCTGTGTTTTCTTCCCTTTCTTCCCCTTGTGGAGAGTGATCACCCTTCTTTTCCACTTTGTTATCACCGCCTTTTAGCTTAGGTTTTTATTTTTGTATCTCTCTCTCTCTCTCTCTCTCTCTGGTTCCTTAGATGTGTTAGTGTAGGCTAGCTATAGGAGTAGTTTTAGCATTAGAGTAGGTTGTGTTCTGTGGGTTTTCCTAATCCACGAAACAGAGGAAGTTGGCTTTCTCTAGAGGTCTGTCTTAAGCCGCAAGTTCCGCACTTGAGATATTCCCATGCTGCCTCAAATTTTGGATCTCTCATGATTTAGAGCAGGGTGCAATTTTGAGCTCTAACAGTTTTGACACGCTCGGTGGGACAGGTTTGAAGCGCGCTACAACTTCATTTCACCAAGTTTGATGTGTTCTTGGTGATATTTAGCCTTTGGAGGCAATTCTCAACACATTTGACGATTCCATTCTGTAAGAAACCCATTCTTTGAGTTTGCAGACCATTCCCTTCAACTTTCCACTCATTTCCGTGTTTCAATTTCTCTCACGACTCTCCAAAGAGCTCTTCCATTTTCTCATTTCAGTTTTTCCCCTTCATTTGCAATAGTGGGTTGATATCCCCAAAATAGCCCTGATAAACTTGCCTCTTTTCTATGGAAATGGAGATCAATCTCCTATTGATCACATTCAAGATATAGCCAACCATTGTGCCATTCACAACATCAAAGAAGAAAACATTTGCCTTAAACTTCTTGTTTCATCATTTAGAGGTAAAGCAAGAGAATGGTACAACAGTTTGGCTCCTCAATCCATTTCCACATGGGATCAAATTTGGGAGAGCAACTACACAACTAGTTCAAGGAGGATGCAAATGTCATTTCTCTCATGGAACTCAAAATATAGCGAGATTCAATGGAGTATATCTCAGACTTCAACATTAGATTCTCAAGGACATGACTCAACATTCCTCAAGAGTTTAGACCCGCACAATGTAGGGAATTCTTGTATTATTTAAGGTCCTTGGATGTTGATTTAGTTGTATTGATCCAAGCTCTAGGAGGCAACACTCTTCCTCAAGCTTTTGACATTGCCATACAAGCTGAGAAGAGTCTCATTTAGGTTGGCAAGAGGAAACCCATCCCCATTGCTCCCATTCTTCCCTCACCTTCCAAATCATCTCTGTCTAACAATGCAATTAATCAACAACCCCTTGCTTATGTCTCATCTCCAACCAATTTCACCAAGGATGATGATTATAAAACAATTGAAGATTGGTATGATTTTGATTGGGAGGATGAGATTGTGCAAAATGTACAAAGGAGGGCATCTACTTTAAAGAGAGATCACTTGGACTCGAGAAGATGTGGATCCATAGAAGGCAAAGTTGTTTGCAGGAGAAGCATAGTAGAATTGAATTCAGCTTGCAAACATCTCTCATGAGGAAAGTCTCATGATGACCCCATTCATAGGGGCGAGCTTAAAGAAGATGGGTAAATCACAAGAATCAGTCCATTAGTTCCCAAAGTCGCATGCCCGATTAGATACTTGGCTAGTTTGGAGCCAAATTTAGAGCATGAGGAAGACCATCAAAGCACCAAAGATCAACTACAACATGTCCAATCAAACGCAATACAACTTGAGGAGGTATTCATTCTCTTTTTGTTGACACTTTGGGGCATGAGAAGGAAATCCAATGTAAGATAATTTTCCACTCTCATTAAGACCATGTTTGTTGCAACATTGATCACATGGTCTATTTTTGCAAGGAAGAGAAGCTATGTCTCCCGATCTATATCGGGGTTTGTTTAGCTCCCTTTCCTTTTGGCGAGTAGTAGTTTAGGTTTGCTTATTGTAAAACAAGTGCTTGTGCACACTCTGCATGTTTCCACTTGGAACATGTATGATTTTCATATTTTTACATAGTTTTTGTGGGCCTTTTGTTGCTTTGCAGCACAATTAAGCTTTCGTGAGAAGCGAGTTCCATGGCGGAGATAAGATACTTGGAGCAGTCTTCAATATATATTCTTCCAAATACACAAGATCAATTTCAGTTCAATGTTAAGTTCACGCGGATTCGGGAGACAAGTTTTCAAGGTGAAATCAGTTTTCTTCGAGGTTATGCGTGACTTTGTGCTAATGGATGCTTCGAGATGATTGGTCTTCATCATCTAGCAGCAAATGTCCCTTGGAGGTTGCCAAATTGTTGTCCAAAATTACACCCCATGTAATTTTGAACAAGTCATCAAAAATGGACTTAGCCACTTTTGCTCAAGAATGTCGTGGAACACTAAGTCAGTCTTCCACGGAATGTGAAAATGTAGTGTTCCGCGGGTTCTTCTAACTTGCGGAACAAAGGAATGAGTGTTCGGGACTTGGGCGGATTTGGCGGAATTAGTGTTTTGTAGAGGTTTGTTAGACCTTCGCGGCATTGAGGAAGTCAATCTTCCGTGTGTTGGTGAAATAATTTGTCATGTTGCAAATTATGTGGTTCCACCAACACTCACAGGGCTATGCCCCCCTCCTTCTTGTGTATGGAGAGGCTCCCAATATTGAATGTAAACTATTCTAATTCTATCTAAATGTTGTGGGGGTGGCGGAAGGTCGAGGATCACACAGAACACTTCATCGAACTCGTGGCAAATGCTTGCACCTAGTGCAAGGGAGGAATTTGCAGCAATGAGGGGTGAAGGAGAGATTAGGAAATAGAAGGTTATTGTTGTGAGTAGGCACTAACAAAGTTCACACACAATAACCGGAGTAGTTCAACATTCAATTAGAGGAAAGCAACAATGTAAGCATTTAGCAAGACTAACAAACTAGAGACACACAGTTCTTTAGATTCATTAATCAAGGACACCAAGTTCCTTCTTGGTTATTCAAGATTACTATGCTTGCAAAGTGCGAAAAGAGAGAGAATAGAGGAAAACATGAGAAAGGGAAATGGAAGAAATGTAGCTTTTATTTCTTGTGTGTTGGTGATACAAAGCTCAACAACCATACAACAATCCACAATTGCTACAAAAAGAATAATTTTCAAGATCCTTTAGAATGGAGAAGCCATCCCAATTTATAGCATTGCAAATTGACCTCTCATCTACCCCCACATGACTCTTCATGTTCTCATTCCACTTGTGACTTTACATCTTCCTAGAAGTGAAAAAATAAGTTCCCTTTTTATAAATCAAAGGGACTTTTACAATTCAATTTTAGAAAGTCACTTAAGTGAATGAGACAAATTATCATGATTGTGTACAACGAAGAATTAGAAAGGGGGAAAGAAGAGGAGAAGGGAAAGGGATTGACTGATCTGCTGATTGATGAAGAGCTTGCTGATCTGAGACATAGTGGTCACAATCTCCTCCTTCTGTAAGATGTACAGACACTTTAGACTGAGTGTTTAGAAACATTGTTGAGAGACCACCTGATGTGAGCTTGAGATGACCACAGGTATCACTCATGATGATTCCTCTTTGATCCACAGTGAGAGTGAGGAATACTTTCTTGCTCCTTAGGATTTCACAATTGGCCCTTGATCATGATAGACAACTCACAGTGCTCAAGTTTCTTGATGCTTCTCCTTTGGAGGACTGATCATGCTATCTGATGCTTGATTGAGTGTTTAAGAACACCCGTATAGGAGAGGGTGAGCTCGTGATCCTTTGCGTATAATAGCTTGAATGCTTAAATGCTTTGACTGGTTCAATCAACTCACTTAGTTCACTGAGCTCACTCCAACCGGCTCCTCTAGCTCGCCTAGCTCACTCGGCTCACCTTAACCACTTGGATCGGTTCGAGAGGATCTGCCAGCTTTGCCCCCTCTAGGAGATTGAGACAAGAAAATTTCATTTTACGATGCCCTATTTACTATGAGATCAAAGGGAGGTTTCACTGTCTATTCCGTGAACGTCCAACGTTCACGACCTTCTTCAGGTATTATGATCAAAGGTGTCTCGCTCTCTATTTACAGGAAGCTCTTAAGCTTCGTGACGGGGTTCTCCATCCTCCTTCCAGGGAGACTACTACTTGACGGATCACATCTTTCTTTGTGTGCTCCCGGGTGAGAGGGGCACCAAGCGGAGACCTGATCCTAGTGGAGATCCCTTGATTAGATCTGTTAGGACTAGAGGAGCTTCTTCCCACACTACGATATCCACACTTAGACACGTGAACGACCCCTTCTCACAAAGCGGCATGCACCACCAAGTTCACCCAAAGAGCTCGTCTCTCCACGGATCATAGGCGTCTCAGACAACTTCTAGTTCCTGACACCAGACATCAACACATCACCAGATTCTTTCCAGCTGGCCTTGGACGACAGTCGTGAGGGTTGGTGTCGAGGCTTTTCCCTCCACCTCCTCTCCTTCTTTGTACTCTCTTCTTCTTTTGTTGTTCTCGAGACCCTTTTGGGTTTTTCCCCGTTGTTTCTGCTTTGCTTTGTATGGTGTAGTCCCATTGACCTATCTTTGTGGTCATTTGTTGGACATTTAATATTAATTTCTTATCTTATCTCCCACTCATCAAACTCAACTCAACTAGCTCACCCACTCACCGGAGAGATGATGGTGGATCAAGATCCGATGATCTTGGATTTCAATGGAGCCCTTACACCTTTCAAATCCTTTCTAGTTGCACAATGCTTTTGACTTTCGTTTGCTACGCCTTGATATGCATGGTTTTGCTTCTTGACACACCATTTGTGACTGAATGATGCTTCAGGATCCTTGTGGAGGGTGAAATTTCTTGTTTGAGCTATGCAACCACCTTACAATCTTGCGAGGATGACAAAAAGCAGCAAGATGAGTGAAATCGAGCCAACTGCAACTTTTGCATAAAAACCGAGACTTTCTATTTTTGGCAGGTCAGACTAGGAGTTGCTATTTTGGGATATTTTGTTTTTTGCTCAAATTTGATCTTCTGAGTCTCCTAACACACTCAATTCACCTTCATTGATGATGCTTTACCCTTTTTAGCAAGTTTATATTTTTAGCAAGTTGTTTTTTCTGGACTTGCTATTTTGGGAAAATTGCCAATTTTGTCCTGCTTGTTGTTTTGCATTGTTTCTAGATGAGTTGAGTGATCGGAGCATGTGAAGGGGTATGACATATGCTATTTTTAGTAATTGGTAAAAATGGTGTTGATTTGCATCATAAACATTATTTTTGGATTCATCTCCTTGTTGCGATCTCGTGCTCCAATTTTCACCGTGTTTTACCTGCTAGAACTCTTGGAAATCGAAAAAGCAACATTTAGGGTTAGGGTTTGTAGAGTCCTGAAGTCGTGATGACAACCATTAATGGACGCTTTGAAGTTATAATGATCACAGGTGGCTTGGTAGAAGAAAACTTAGTTGAAAACTTAGTGCAATTGGGTTTCCAGATGAAGAATTATGGAAAAAGCTTCATTTTTTGCAACCATGGATGGCTCTGGAACGTGATGGGCAACATGGTGGAAGTGCTCTAATGAATTTGTAGGTTTCATGTCTTCATCAATGGATGCAAGGGTCGAACTACTGAAGAAACATGCTTGACGGGTAAGTTATTTCATGTTTTGCATTGCCCAGACGCCTGACAATTTTGATCATGGCGAAGTAGTGGCAGCTAGGACACAAACTAGGGTTTTGAGGGTAGAGTATGGTGAACTGTAGGGGTTGAAGTGTGGGGCGCATTTTCTTGTCCCTTCTGTCCCCGTTGTCTTGAGACGAGAGGGACAAGAAAGTCCACCATGGAGCAAAACTTCAAAAATAAGCTAAGGAGAGGAGGGGCGCATTTTTGTGTCCCCTTTGTCCCAGGGGCAAGAGGTGCAAGAAAATGTGCCTCAACAAGATGATGCCATTTGTTGACATTTCATGCAACTGAGAAAATGAGGTTAACACTTTGTCGGGCCTGAAGAAAGGTCACATAAGGAACCATGGGTAAGAGCTGAGGGGTGGGGCACATTTTCTTGTCCCCTCTGTCCTAAGGGCAAGTGGGACACACGGGACAAGAAAACTTGCCATTGAACCATCTTGAAAAATGACTATGGAAACTTGAGAACACATTTCTTGGAGCTCCAGGTGGTCTTTTCTTGCAAAGTTTTATATGATTTTGACTCCCAAGACCATTTCAAGAACAATGGGATGGGTTTCAAGACCTGATTTTGCCTCCTCCAAAAATGGCTCTTTTTCCTTCAGGAGATCAGGGTATGTCTGTGAAAATCAAGCTGCCTTGAAAAGTCATTAGGTCTTGTGAGAGATTTTATGATTTCATCATGTAGAGGATTCCTCCAGATTTTTGATGCCTACTTGATTGCCTCATAACTCCCTATGGAGCTCCCGAAATCATCTAGTGAAGATCGTGTCCCGTTTAGCTCTATACTCCTTAATCAAAAATCCGCTTTCACACCAACTGCTCCAAAACCTCCAAAAATTCCTAAACTTTCCTAAACCATTTCTAACACTTTCATAACTTTCCAATATCACCTTCGGATGATTATGGGCTTTCAATTCATTTCCGAGAATGCACATGTGCCCGAAAAGGCCAAGATTGGCCGACCTTTCTAGGCTTGTCAGAGAACTAGTCTTCAGAAGTACTTAACTGGATGAAAGAGTTGATCTTGTCACACCATTCCAAACACCTGCACTTGCTTGTTCATCATATTGGAAGTACCTGCAAGGTCAATATGGACATGACATAGGAGACAAACTAATTGGGAGAGGGGTTTGGGAAGACTCGAGAAATTTTTTCAAATTTGGCTTAGTTGTCATGCTTGAAAGTTTGAATTTCTCATGCTACACATTTGCATGACAACACCTTGTACCAACACGCTTTCTCACGGGTCAAGGAAAGTTAGGGCATCGCAGATCGCATGTCTACGGAAAGATGAAAAATCGGCTAAGGATAGGATCTGCAGAGCAATTGAAGTGAGAAAGTAGTTAGTGCTTCGTGGCATGGAGAAACACAAAGTGTTACATGCATACACGGAAGACATTGGGTTTCGTAGAGTTTGTCAATTATGCGGAACCAAATGCAAAGTCCACCAAGGTAGAAGTAGCGATGCAAAGAGAGGTGCCGCTAGGCACTACACGCGGTGGATGGAAAAGAAAAATTGGAAAGGCTAAGGTTGGAAGCCACGAACACTATCCCGGTGCTCCCGGGTTTCCAAAATGTTAGTGTTCCGTGGGGTTCTCAATTCCGTGGAACGAAGGAACATGGTCAGACGCCTTAATGCCGCACGAAGAAGAAAGAAGACCTTTGCAACATAGTGATGAAGTGCGAAGGAAAAGTGCGGAAGTTTTCAAATCCGCGTCGAAGCCGTGAAACATTCAAAACAACACCACGAAATATGCACGAACAAGGTCTTTAGTCACATAACAAAGAAAATCCACGGATGAACGAAGGAGCAAAGCATGGATGGTTTAATATCATGGAGCGAAATGATTTCGTGCATCACCTTGAGGGTGTGAAGACACGAGAAACCATGGAAATATTAGAAGTCCGCGGGAAACATAAGAGCCGCGCCCAATTTGAAAGCAAACGCTTCAACCACTCCATCAACCAAAATTTAATTATGTGCGCCATTTCTTCTCCTACAAAATCTGATGGTGTGTGATAGAGCCATGTCAGGCCCCCATACCTTCCTACAAACATCTATGGCTATTGATCCTTGGTGGTTGAATCTCCCCTATTGGCACCTCTCTCTCCTTCTCTCTTCTTCTCATTTCTCTATAATAAAAACTCGACATTGTAAAAAAGGAGATCCTCTTTGGTTGTATCGGCACCATGTGAAAATGGTGGCCGACCTCCCACAAGTTTTAGATCTCGAGCTTGGTCTCTCGCTTATGTGGTTTCACCTTTTGCATTGTTGTTGTAACCAAATGTGCATACTTTAAGCAATGATATCGGTATTTGTGGCTAGTTTACGTCCTATTCTTGCGTTTATCACGTTCTAGCCTCTCTGTTCGCATTTGGTATGTTCTGTGTGTCACAATTGCATGTTTCTCCATTTTCGTGTGTTGTCAATGTGTGGGAAGGGTAAGTTATTCGGTTGCATGGGTTTGTGGCACGTTCGTCTGCCCTCTCTCCCTGCATTTTCTTCCCTTTCTTCCCCTTGTGGAGAGTGATCGCCTTTCTCTCCTGGTGCTATCACCGTCCTTTTAGCTTATGTTTCCATTTCTTGCATCTCTCTCTCCCAGTTTCCTTGGATGTGTTAGTGTAGGTTAGCTATAGAAGTAGTTTTAGTATTAGAGTAGGTTATGTTCTCGTGGGTTTTCCTAATCTGTGGAATAGAGGAAGCCGACTTTCTTCGGAGGTCTGTCTCAAGCCACAAGTCCCACACTTGGATATAATCCCATGTTGCCTCAAATTTTTGTATTTCTCATGATTTAGAGTGGGGTGCAATTTTGAGTTCCAACACATATTTTAGTGATTTATTATTATTTAGGGTTTATATCATCATTGATACTCGAAAAATAACAAAAATCAGAATATTGAAAATTTTATAAAAAGGGATATTACAAATGACTTCAAGTTGCGCCAATCTACCTACTCTATCTCCTTCAACTACCCAAAGGATGGTTAGCCAAATCAAAAATGCTCCAAGGACTTTTTGTGGTAGGGAACAAATGGAAATGTAACATATTTTCTTGTTGCTTGGGATACCATCACTTGAAAAGCAAAGGAGTGCTCAATATTAGAAACTCCAATAAATTCAATCAAGCTTTTGCCATGAAATCTGCTTGGAAACTTCAACAAACCACTGATTCTATTTGGGTCAGTATTATTAGAGAAAAGCATAATCTCTATCATTAGAGAAAAGCACAATCTCCCAAACAATGAGGGCATGCTAAATGCTCAATGGAAAAGCCCGATCTCCGGTACTTTCAAGCAGATCAAATCTGGTTTTGATCATTTTCAAGCGAACATGGCAAGTGGGTAAAGGGGATTGTATAAATATTGGGGAGCTCAGTTGGAATGACTTTTTTCTTCTCTGTTCTCTTCTCTTGCCTCCAATCCAAAGGGCATATCACTCTTGCTGACTATAGTAATCAAGATAATTGAATTGTTAGGCTAGAATAGAACTCTTTTGGATAATATAAGCCTAGAGTATCAACCCCAAGTCCATCTTCTGTTGAAGGAGCCTCACTAAATTTAGCAATTGTAGTGTTGCTTCAGCTTATCATATTCTGACTTCTGTGAATCAGGGCTGTAGTGGACAATGAAATGAAATCTGTATGTATCAAATATAGCCTAAAATTGAATCTTTCTTATGGCAGTAAACCACAAAAAGCTTGTAACAGCAGAGAATCTTTAGAGGGGAAAAATTGGACCCGCTGTCTGTTCAAAATTGCATGAAAAGATGCTGAAACAAATCACTGTGAACAAGTTTTCTGAAGGTTTTTCAGAATGGTATCTACACTATAAAAATGACATTATTTTATCATCTTAAATTGTTGGTCCTTGGATGGATGGTTTGTGACTCTTGCACGGTATTCTCCTATATGCGCACCAGTCAATTCTACCTAGTATTTGGAATAAATCATCCATTGACTGATAAATGACTTGATTTTAGGGCTTCGAGTGTCTGCAATTCGCCTCGATCCTTTGATGTGGTGGTTTATCTTTGGCTTTGACCCTATTAACTTTACTGAGATCAGTATTAGGTTTTTGTGAGTTTCTCTGCATATTATGCTTCTGTTTGCTTTCAAATCAAATGTTCTTGGACAAATAGCCGTACCATTGAAAACAGTGAAGGCTAGTCTCAGGAACAATGAAAGCGTATCAGTATTACTCCATTTTCTAAGTATACGAAGAACCTCTAAAATAATTGTGCTGAATAGTGGCTGAGAGCATCTGTATATTGAATCTGTTCTTTTTCCAAATGCTGTGTCGTTGTTGTGGGCATTACTTAAAATAGGGAATACGATACTTGTTTCACAAGTCCTGAAGAAAGAGGTGTTTGTGTGCAACAATACCATCAAGTAGTCCATGTTGAAGTATAGCTGAGAAATCGATTCTTATCCACTATAACTAGTGCACAGGATTCCAAATTTCTATTGTATAGTTAGATGTATAGCCTTAGAAGGCTTTGCACTAGTGTAAAAATTTAGTATGAATCAGCTGTCTAACATTCACGTAGAAAGAAAGTTATAAGCATCAAAATTACATTCGCTAAGATCTTTAACATCGAGCAAGGCATTGAATGACAGTAGTGTGGTGGTTTGCCTAGGGTCCTCATTCATTAAGAGGGACATTATCTCTGGATCTTGCAGAAGGCTCCAACTAAATTACCTTATGTGTTGTGTTGATTGTTGTGAATGCTCCCGTTAGGATTAAGTATAAACAATAAGGATTTATTTATTATATTTGCTCAAAATTGTTTATTGATCCAAATGTTAGATATTTATCTTTGTTAGATTTTTAACCGTGTATTGAATCATCTCTTTGAAGACCAATTTGTTTGAGTAGTCATTTTTATGACCTTTCTCTTATGTACATTTGGTAATAATTGCAAGGCCCTGCATAGAAGCACCTCTAAGCAATGGTAGTACTAAAGAGAATGAAGATACAAACACACCAACCCATGAACTTTCACCCCAAAGCCTGTAATGGATTGACGATGCTTTTGGTGCATTTATTTCTTTGTAAACTTCCCTTTCTTCAAATTTTTATCAATGTGGGTGATGGCAAACCAACAATCTTTTCTTATGTTATTTAATTTGAATCTTCTAAGCTCAACATTTTATTTGATTTTTTGGTAGGATTTGTTTTTGGCTTCGGTAAAAAGGAGGACCTGTGTGGATCATCTAACCAAAAACATGGAGTTCAAATCCAACCCCGTGAAAATAAAAATTCCAATTCAATAGGGAAATGTGAATTCAACATTATCGAATGCTAATTTTTGAAATGAGAACTTAATGTCTATGCTAACTGTCTCACTGCACATTTGACTCTATCATTCCCGTAACAGCATCTAAGTCTTCTAAATAAACCAGAACAAAGCTCCTTTTTGGCTTCGGTAAAAGGAGGACCTGTGTGGATCATCTAACCAAAAACATGGAGTTCAAATCCAACCCCGTGAAAATAAAAATTCCAATTCAATAGTGGAAATGTGAATTCAACATTATCGAATGCTAATTTTTGAAATGAGAACTGATCTGATAATGTCTATGCTAACTGTCTCACTGCACATTTGACTCTATCATTCCCGTAACAGCATCTAAGTCTTCTAAATAAATAGCGAAATTGAACAGGAACAAAGCTCCCTGAAATTTTATATCCCTCTCAAATAAAACTGAACTGAAACAAGATGCAATCTCCACATGACAAGCTATTCATATCCAAACCCCTTATCTATTTTAATCAAACCATCTGTAATGTCCCTCTTTTCGAATAGATCTCATTGAAGACCTTTGGTCCTTTTTGTCTACTTGACGGCCAAAGGATGTGTCAAGGGTGACTAAGTTTTATTATTTTATTATATTGTGCAAATATTAAAATAAAATATTATAAGTTGCACATATAATAAATAATAAGCTTATTAATAAAATAAAAGAGTCAAATGTAAAAATACAATTATTTTTAATTGTATTTACCATAGGGAGGTACGACTTGTCCATGTAATGGGAAAATAGGGAAATGTGACATTAGCTTCCTTAGAAAAATGCGACTTGGACAAAGGATGAAGAATGGAGTTTTGAAGAATAAAAATTATTACTCCTCCCAAGAAAATGTGACCTAGTCTAAGGAAAATTTGGGGCACATGTCTAGAAGAAAGCACTTGTTGTGATTGGTTGAGTTGAGGTCCCTTTGGGCCAATTTTCCCTTTAAAAGGAAGGGTTGACTTAGAGGAGAGACATCATATGATCATTTTATCATTCCAAATTTTTATTATCAGCTTTTTGCATTGTTAAGAGCTCTTGCTTTTATCAGAGATTCCAAGGACGAAAACCCTTGTGGATTTCATCTCTTGCGGACGAAAACCCCAAGGGATTGAGAGGGGATTTCACTCAGAAATTTCTAGCGGTTTAATTCTGATTTTCTAGTCAAATTCCAACAGTGTTTTGGTGATATTTTTGGTAGCATATTGCAGCAGTTGGATCGACCCAGTTTGGGGCTATTTGGGTATGATTCTAGAGGTATTTACTTTTGAAAAATATTGCCATATATCTCTGAATTTTTATAAATAAAGGAGCTGCAATTTCATAATTTTCTGAGCAAGTTTGGAGGGTTTTTCAGGCAGTTTGTAATCAGATTTAGATCTGAATTTTCTGAATTATCTGGCTGCAAATAAATCTGATTTTTATCATATTTTGGGTTTTAAAATTGCTGGCAATCATTTGGGATAGAGTTTATAATTTTTTGGTATCATTTGCATGAAGATCCATTAAAAACCCTATTGCATTTGCTGTAATAAATTCAGCTTTGCCCTAGGTTGTTTGCCGAGGGTTTCAAAAACTGTTTTTTTATCATTTGCCATTCATTAAAAATTTGATTTAGGGTAAGAGATCTATTGGGGATCTTTCAGTGGTATCAGAGCAACAATCCTCCCACCTGGAGGGTTTTGTTTGATGCAGCCTAGAGAAGTTGGGCCACACAGATATTATACAAGGAGTCGTGCACGTATTCTCACGCATCTAGATACAAGAAGTAGTGTAGGATTCATGGACAAGAGACGGATCACACACTCCCCACGTGGCGTGAGCGAGTTGACCCAGATATTATTTTCAGCGGTATGATCGATTCCCATCAGAAATGATTCGAGACCATGAGACATCGATGATGGAGAGTCTCGACTATGAATAGGCCGAGAGATAGGCATATAGAAGGGAAAGATCTCGTATCCATGGCTAACAGCCACAGAAGGCACATAAGGGCACATACAGAGGTGGGTAGCGTGAGAGGTTCCCCTCCACGTGATAGGAGACACACAGAGGAGAGGAGACCCACGAGGACAAAGGATAGACCTCTGCAGCCTAGATTCCTACAAAGGGAGGAGCCACCATTAGTTGAGGACCCATTTGAGGGCACAACCTTTCAGGATACTGTGATGGCAGCACATGATGAGTGGAGAGCTCTACCACAGGAGGTACGGAATGCCTTTCCCCTCCACTAGTATTGTGTTCAAAGGAGGGAAAGCTTGAGAGCTAGACAAGTACATAGGCCTAGAGAACAAGAACATGGAGTTGAAATAGGCCACCAACAAGGTGACCTTTCCACATTTGATGGTAGTGGAAAAATTAGTGCTAGAGCATGGATTCACAAGCTCGACACATATCTCACTCTCAAACCTGATGCAGGAGCAGGAGGCTATTCAATTTGCCACGTTGCACCTTGAGGG
This sequence comes from Taxus wallichiana var. yunnanensis, assembly GCA_018340775.1. Taxonomy (NCBI): domain Eukaryota; kingdom Viridiplantae; phylum Streptophyta; class Pinopsida; order Cupressales; family Taxaceae; genus Taxus; species Taxus wallichiana. The sequence continues at coordinate 141,470,259 of CM031240.1, read as the reverse complement.
AGTAGCGTACGATTGGTGGCACCATGGGCTAGTCACACAAAATCATGATCTTCTGCAATCATACAGGGAGTTTAGTGAGAAGTTGATTGCGAGATTTGATCGCAGGATGTAGAGCTTTACTATAGAGACTTGGCACAACTTCGACAGAGTGGACACGTTGATGCATACATCAACGAATTTCAGCGTATAGCAATGATGGTGCCAGAGATGCCCGAGAGGCGAGTGGTGATGTTGTTCATTGAAGGACTTCATGACAGGCTGAGGGGATTGGTCAAGGCTCTTAAGCCTACGACTTTGCATGAGGCTATTCGGACAACCTTGGACTTAGACACTACTCCAGTTCAGCCCCAAAGGAAGAACGTCAAGGAGGAAAAATCAAAACAACAAGAGCAGCCCACTTCTTCGAAGGTTGAGTTTACACCCAAGATGGAGACTGTTTCAAAGAATGAGCTTCGCCGGAAAAATTTATGCTTTCATTGCAATGATCCGTGGGAACCGGGGCATAGGTGTCTTGGGAAAGGCAAAATACATCTCATAAAGGTTGAGGATGAAGAGTCCGAGGATGAACAGGGAGCAGCCAACACCAGACATTGCAAATGATGGTAGACTCACCTATCTTTCGGGAGCACCCAAGTATAATCCATTCATGTTTGAAGGCACAATGTTCGGTGTAGGATCATGGCACTTCTGGATAGTGGATCTACACATAACTTCATAGATGCAGGTTTGGCGTAGACAAAAAAGGTTTGCAATATGATAATTTTGAAGGTTTTGATGTGGCTATAGCAGGTGGTCTCACTCTTCCTTGCAAAAAGAAGGTCAACCAAGTAAGCATTTTATTTGGTGAGTATACACTTTGTGATGACTTCTATGTCATGGATTTGAAAGATAACAATGTTGTGCTTGGCATGCAATGGCTTCATTCATTGGGAAGAGTCACCCAAGATGTGGAAGCTATGGAGCTGAGTTTCCAACACAAAGGGAAACAAGTCACGTTGAGAGCACTCAAGTACACGCTGCCCCATCAAATGGCAGCTAAGTCTATGATAGTTTGGGATAAGGAAACATCTCGTGAGGACATCTACGAAGATTTTTCACTGCATATCAGCACGGAACAACAAGGATGTGATGAAGAGTGCGGCAAATTTGAACCATTCATGAGGAGGATCATGGCACTATTCACAAGTAAGTTGCATGATTTCTTTTTTGCAACAGTTGAGCAATTTTGTATAGTGCATGTGAAGCCATTTAAAGGGCTTAGGATGATTTGGGATCTAGGGGTTGTTGAGGATGCAGATTTGCTACTTGTGATTGCTTGGGGGCAAGCAATCTCGGGAAGGGAGGACTGTAATGTCCCTCTTTTCGAATAGATCTCATTGAAGACCTTTGGTCCTTTTTGTCTACTTGACGGCCAAAGGATGTGTCAAGGGTGACTAAGTTTTATTATTTTATTATATTGTGCAAATATTAAAATAAAATATTATAAGTTGCACATATAATAAATAATAAACTTATTAATAAAATAAAAGAGTCAAATGTAAAAATACAATTATTTTTAATTGTATTTACCATAGGGAGGTACGACTTGTCCATGTAATGGGAAAATAGGGAAATGTGACATTAGCTTCCTTAGAAAAATGCGACTTGGACAAAGGATGAAGAATGTTGTTTTGAAAGAATAAAAATTATTACTCCTCCCAAAAAAATGTGACCTAGTCTAAGGAAAATTTGGGGCACATGTCTAGAAGAAATCACTTGTTGTGATTGGTTGAGTTGGAGGTCCCTTTGGGCCAATTTTCCCTTTAAAAGGAAGGGTCGACTTAGAGGAGGGACATCATATGATCATTTTATCATTCCAGATTTTTATTATCAGCTTTTTGCATTGTTAAGAGCTCTTGCTTTTATCAGAGATTCCAAGGACGAAAACCCTTGTGGATTTCATCTCTTGCGGACGAAAACCCCAAGGGATTGAGAGGGGATTTCACTCAGAAATTTCCAGCGGTTTAATTCTGATTTTCCAGTCAAATTCCAGCAGTGTTTTGGTGATCTTTTTGGTAGCATATTGCAGCAGTTGGATCGACCCAGTTTGGGGCTATTTGGGTATGATTCTAGAGGTATTTACTTCTGAAAAATATTGCCATATATCTCTGAATTTTTATAAATAAAGGAGCTGCAATTTCATAATTTTCTGAGCAAGTTTGGAGGGTTTTTCAGGCAGTTTGTAATCAGATTTAGATCTGAATTTTCTGAATTATCTGGCTGCAAATAAATCTGATTTTTATCATATTTTGGGTTTTAAAATTGCTGGCAATCATTTGGGATAGAGTTTATAATTTTTTGGTATCATTTGCATGAGATCCATTAAAAACCCTAGTCGCATTTGCTGTAATAAATTCAGCTTTGCCCTAGGTTGTTTGCCAAGGGTTTCAAAACTGTTTTTTATCATTTGCCATTCATTAAAAATTTGATTTAGGGTAAGAGATCTATTGGGGATCTTTCACCATCTTCAGCATAAAATGATTTTGCATGCGACTGTTTGAACCCAGAGAATCACTCATAAGACATCCTATCCTGGTTCAATGACCCATACATTCTTTATGTTAAAAAAGAGGTTGACATAAATCAGATTCCACATGTACAGCAGCAGGGCCCATCATACCATCCGGTGGTGTGTGAAGCAGTGAGAAACAACAGATCTGGCATCCAATAGTAAAAGCGGGAACCATTGGAATATCTGTCCATTCTAGCCACTGAGAAAAATCACATCGTTTCCAATATAGCCAAAATGCCAAGAAAATGTAATGGCAAACACTGGACTGCAGGGAAATGTTCAGTACCGGCCCGTACCAGGCCTGAAACGCACCTGGTATGGAAACCAGTACTGGTATGTTGTCGGTATGTACCCACACATTTTTTTTAAAAGTGCAAAAAATAAAATAAAAACACAGCCAAGCTTAAAAAAGTGAACCCTAACCCTATTTAATACGAAGTATTTAAAATCTGTTTTCCATGAATGATGAAATTATGACTCCATATGATATGAGTATTAAATTTTAATAACTATGCATTTTTCTTTAATTTTATATATATTTATATTTTTTAATTTTTAAAAATATATTGTACAAATGTACCCGCAGTGTACTGTACCTGGGGGTTTTAAAAAATTTGCTGTTTCAGTGTACCGAACCTGCACCCGTACCATGGCATTCTAGGGCAAACATAGATCAGGGGTGGAAAAGTTGTATAGTTTGAAAGTTTCCAAAGAGAGGGCTATCATTGAATGTAGTTGGGGAGCCATGTGTGAGGGCAGTCTGTTCTTCAAACATGAAGTGGGGGAGTGAGTTATGTTTGAAGATTAAATTGGTTGGATCTTCCTCCATGGTCTAAATGACCATTGTAAAGCACTTAATAATGATGGTCTAATTATTGCCTTCCTCACGGACCATATATAATATATTCTATGGAAGGGGCAAAGTTGGTCAATTTGAAGGTCCCATATTCCATCTCAACTCCAAATCAGCCGACTATCGATCACTTTACAATAGTTAGCAATCTCTAAGAAGATGTGAAGCTACGATATTTTGGCTTGTACATTCAGATGCCAATTCTGTTATATATATTCTAGCAATCAATGAACAGTTTAAAAATAGAAATAAGTGTTTTGACTCGGAAGCCGGAAGGTCACGTGGCAAGTGTTTCCCAAGAAGTTTAGAGTTTTGTCACGACGCAAAACTTAAAAAAATACAGTTTTACTATTTTTAGGTATTTTTTTGTCTTTGTATTTTGTGTTTTTGATGTCCTTCGAGAATATTTTTGGACCCTATACTTAGGCCGTAAGCCCTAAATAACTGGCGTAGGCATGTATTACGGCATCTAAACTAATTTGGTTGATGAGCTTACTAATGGATATTATGGTTTCAAATTTTGATCAACAGTCTGGAGATATGACCCTAGAAATGGATCATGTAGTGATATGCTTTAGCAGGCTCGGGAGATATTGTACGACTGCATTAATCTATTAAGAATTGTTGTAATCTTTGATTATTGTATTGATGATAATTTTTCAAACACCCTTGATGTAAATGCTGGACTGTTTTATTTTGACATATATAAAGATCCATGGGAAAAAAATTGAGCCACAGAGCTATTTTGTTTGAAGTCATCCGAGGATTTCTTTTATTGGTGGGATGATTACCTGTGTTTTGTTTTTTTGTTTGGAGTGGGACAAACTTCGTCCGTTTTATGCATAACGTTGTTTCACTTTCTTTGACAGCACAATATTGTCTTGATAGTAATAAGATTTATCAGTTTATTTCCAACTTGGTTTTTATTGCTTGGGAAGAATGAAGAGTTTTTATTATTTATGTTGTTGTTCTGATAATAATAGGCTTGTTGCTATTGTTGCAGGTCATTTGGAGCACAAATTTTAATAGATGACAATCCAGGATATGCATTGGACTGTGCGGAAAATGGTATTGAAGTTCTTCTTTTTGACTATCAAAATAGCTACCCGTGGTGCAAAATTGACGAAATTTCATTACATCCTTCGATCACAAAAGTTCATTGTTGGCAAGAAGTTCAACAACATTTAGCAGCTCGTGTCTTATCACAAACTGATGGCCTCCCCCCATGACAAGATTAAGGTGATCCATTGTATGAATAGATTGGTCCCACATTCCAAAGTCCATCATTTCTACCCTGAAATTTTTATATGTAGCTGTTGCCAGCTACCAAGGAGCGCATACCAACAAAAACCACATCCTTGTATATATGGTTTATACTTTATAATCATATCTGGATTGATGCCAGCCTTTGCATATGATAATTTTTCTGAAGAAAATAAGTAGTGTACATAGGGTTGCACACCACAGAGATTATATGGTTTATAGATGTATTAATGGGACTGTATGTACACGTGATAAGGTGAGATTATATGGGTTATATATGTATTAATGGGACTATATGTACACGTGGTAAGGTGAGATTATATGGGACTGAGTCATTGATATATTAATTAGATTATAGGTATACATATGGTTAGGTGATAATGTACTTATACTTTGATGTTATGTATTTAATAATTGGGGCATGTGTAGGTAAAATAGTTAATAATAGTAGGTGGCTCACTTTAGGAGCTATTAGTCGATTCATTGTCTAGTGATAGCGGTATATTAGGCATTTATTCCACATGTATAGAGAAGTGGTAGTGTTACCCCAAAAAATAAAAATGGAGTGGTTCCTTCCCATGAGGAGCATTGTATGGTTTTACCCTACCTCAAGGGTTTGATCTAATCTATGAATATATTGGTTATTGTATTTTTGAGTTCTGAGATTTTTTTATTTATTATTTGCAAGTAATTTATTATTTTTGAGGTTCATAACAAGAAGTTATTGGAGCATTTTTATTATGAATTTTTTTATTTGATTACGAGACAAAAAGAAAGGAATTATATCAATGTTCACGGATGACCAAAAGTAGGTCAATGGGACTAGAGAATACATTTAATCGCAATAGAAAGTGCTAGGAGTACGAGGACCCTTGTGTCAAATTTTAACTAGAACAAAACCATTGGGGTAAGTAGTAGAAGAAAGTGGTAAAAGCCTCAACCCATGTGGTTAGGGTATTAATACAAAAGGAAACACTACTTGACCTAATGACTTGCAAGGAAAGATCCTCAAGATGTCTAAGGTTGTACTATGGCCTAATCTATCTTTTTGTTGGTTCCATATGCCTACTATAATGTTGAAAATGTGTTCTATATTTTTTGTGAGTTATACTCTCCAGATTGTACAATCTATGTTATTACAGGTGGTTAGATAACTTATGTTTATGGGAAATCATTATAGGTTGTGTTTTTGGCACATGGTTTTGGTACTCATTGTTTTGTAATACTACTATGACAGTTACCTATTGATGTGCTTATATATGGCTGAACATGCAATAGGATAGAGCAAAACTCGAAAGGTATGTTATTGTATGGTAAAACAATTGAGTCAATACAATAAGGAAGACAAGTTATTGTGTTAGGCTTTCTTTCCGAAAGGGTTTCCCAGGATCAATCTTATGTACTATGTAATCTTGTGTATGTCATTTCTCAATTTTGAGTTTATATAAAAGATTATGTCAAGTATTGCTTCGCTTATGTTTGTTTATTGGATTAAATTTTCTACATTTGGAATAAGAGCTAGGTTTTATTTGTGTCAAGAGTTAGAGTTTGTGAATCTTGTTGATAAGTTTTTCTTCTAGTGGGAGTTTTGCATGTGTGAATATTTCGAGTAGAGGAAAATGACTAGAAGTTGAAGGATTGAGATCAAAAATTTAATGGCCAACAACATTTGGGTTACAAAATTTAAGATTGAAAGATTTTGTGGATAAAAATTAATGGATTGTTGTGTCGGAATGGTGCCTGTGATCATGAAGGTAGAGGATTGGGATTAGATTGATAGGAAGGCTAAGAGTTATATTAAATTGTCTATTGGTTTAATTTTGTTGAATGTATTAATAGAGAAAACCACTCGTGCGTTATGAGAGAAGTTTCGAGGACTTTGTGTCAAACAAAATCTCCAATACACAAGCATTTTATAGAAGAAGCTATATTCCTTGAGAATGAATGACAAAACTTTGTTGCAAAATATTTGAATGCCTTTAATATTGTGGTGAGTCAATCAATTTATGTTGATATTAAAATGGAAGAAGATGATATATGTATTACTTTGCCATGTTCTTTACCCGAATCATGAGATAATCTAGTTATGGCTATTAGTAGTACTATAATTAAGTTATTAGTTGAGGATGTAGTTGTAGCTTTATTGTTAGGAGAAATGAGGTGGAAATTCATTGAAGATTATCAATCCAAGGATACCTTGTTTGGGATAGGTTGCACCAAAAAAAAAACAACAAAAGTCAAGATCAAAATCTAGAAGTAAATTGAAGGCTACAAAAACAATGGGAGGAAATATTGGATCTGATATAAATCAAGGCATTTCAAGAAAGACTATAGATCTAAAAAGATAGAAAAGGGTAAGGCATTTGACAATACTAGATCTTCGATACAAAGCCTTCTAGTGAAGACTTAGAAGATTTGTTCTTGGTGATGACTAGCTCGCATGTATGTGACGGTGCCAAGTTGATGGACTTGGGGCCTCTTTTCATATGACTCCTTGTTGGGAGTGATTCAATTAATACGTTTTTTTAATGGAAGTGAAGTCTTCTTAGGAGACAAATCAACCTAGAAGAGCATATGTTGCGTAAGAGTCAAGTTGAAGTCGAGAGATAAATGGATCAAAGCCCTCCCCATTGTTCTACACATTCTAGGGTTGACCAAAACCGTATATCCGTGAGATGAATGATCCAAGTGTGCATGTGGTCTTTACAAAGGATAGTTGTAAGATGGTTTGGGGAGCAATGATATTGACAAGTTCATACGAAACACTTGCTCAAGCTTGAGGCAAGCATTGTGAGTGAGGAGGGTAGTAGCTTTGTGGTTCTTGAGGATAAGAATGCTACATATTTGACTTATACATCTCTTACAAAGAAGATAATGTTGTGGCATCAAAGGATGTGACATATTGGAGAGAGACCTTTGTGGATCAAAACCAAAGGTATGGTGAAGGAATTTCTAACTGTCCTTTGGATTTTGATTTTTGTGAGCATTGTGTTTGTAAAGCAAACTAGAGTAAAATTTCCTAGTAGTGTTGCAATATAAAAACAATTCTACATTTAATACATAGTGATGTGTTTGGACCCGTGAAAGTTTCATAATTAGGAAAAACTCGTATTATGTCACATTTATACATGATTCTTCGAGGAAGACCTAATATATTTTATGTGAAACAAGTACGAGGGCTTCAATTGTTAGGAAATTATGTTTGTTAGTGCTCCATGGTATTTGTATGGGTTAACAAAGTTATGTGAGTAAAGTATAATATGTGTAATGTGTTTGAACGCGAGATCAACACACCTTAGGAATAGGAGTGAGTTGAGAGATATTAAGTGACTAGAGATATTCTAGGTATGAGAGAATCACGGAGAGAGTTATCGTTGAGATTTGATAAAGCAATCTCTTAATTAGTAGGAGTTGAATAGTCTATTTATTGTAAAGTTTCTTTCATGATAAGTTATCCCACATGAATAACATTTATTGTGTTCAATATATTACATTTGAGCCAAATCACATTTGGTATCGGAGCGGGTTTAGTATGGAGTGCTAATTTTTGAAAAGGAGCACCTTCTTTTGTATGGCTCCAAGTGATGTTGATTAGTTTGTTGAGAGCATGTTAACATTTGTTAGGGGAAATTTTTAGTGTTCTCTATAAAATGCTCTTTTTGTTTGTTTGAAAGAACCATGTAAGGATTGTGGCAATCGCTGCACAAATTCATGCATACCATTCTCCATATACTTTTGTGTGCCATACATCATCGTGTATCATTTTTGCCTAGATCTTTTCTTGCACTTCTTCAGTCCAACCATACAAAAAGTTTGATCATACATTTTCCAATACATTCCAAGCACTATGCATTTCCATCCTATTTGCATACACAGATCCTAAGTCTCGTTAATATCCTATTTATTCAACATCATCGCTATGTGCATTTCTTTTCATGCATTTGTGAGATCCGTAAGCAACAAAAATGTGGTGTTCATTCATTCATCAATCCAAGTTTTATTTTCAATATAGATTGTGACTGCACATTTCCCATAATTATATGCACATCCTCAAGGGAGTGAAGTCACGAGTGCATTCTCGCCAGGAGAATACAAGAATCGAGAGCTTGTTTGTGTTTCACCTTAACCATGAAACATGCAATGTAAAGATTTGGTTATTTGAATAAGTGACAAGTGGATCATGTTATCTGGCTATGATCATTCTACGAAGTCTTAGTCATGTGTCTTGTGTTTATTTAGTTAAGTGGCTAGTTTTGTTTACATGTTATATTTGTTTTTTTTTGTTTGAAACCTGATAGGTCTTAGACCACCATATCCCACAGTTGAGGTGGGCAGACTTCTTTGGCTAAGCGGCCAAGGATTGAGGGGTTTTGTTTTGCCAAATTCGCTGGGGCACAATCTCGGCCTCATCCCTTATTACGGTATCTCTTGACTTCACTTTCAGTGAGAATTGAACCCTGGTGGGCTCTTTAAGAGCTAAGCATCTTCACCATTGAGTTAAACGTCATTCGATTGCATTATATTTGTTTAACTTGATAAAATGTTAAAATTGTGGTGTATTAATGTGAATGAGTCATTTTTAGTGTTTATAATTACGAGTCAGTCATATTTTTCATAAAGTGTATGCTTATCAAGGTCAAAAGAAAGTACAAGTTATTACTTGAATTGACTCAAGTGTCATTTTTAATAGTGTCATTATTGGTGTCTAAAAGTCCGTCAAACTCAAAGGCGAGTCAACATTAAAATTCTTTAATGTCATTGTCATTGTGAAAATAAATGTCGGTTGTTATGTTTATTGTCAAGTGTCATAAACATCATCATTATTTATTAAATTTTGTTTTCAAACGCGTTTTGCAAAAGTTCCAAAATAAAAAAATTGCTAGCAATTCAACTAGACACATTATCACTTATATGTGACGTTTAAGTGTAATAGACTCTTTGACAAATCTCACCAATAGACTCTCGACAAATCACCCTTAGGTTGACCTACAAGTTGCATCACTATGTTGACATGACTCTCATCCCTTTGGCTTTGTAAGAGCACACAAGTAGCTCTCGTAATTGCTCTTTGGATCAAATAAATAGGCATGCTTGCTTGTGCAATATTGTTTACTCTCTCGAGCATCCCACCTGTGACAAGGTCCATCGAAATCTTTCTGAGCAACATACAAACCGAGGCATCCACAACGGTGGTCCAATAGGCATCACTTGCAATCACCTCATTACACACATTATACACTATCAATTTTTAACCAATCACTAATACATCATCAACAAATAACCCAATCACAATATATACTTACACTAAGCTATTCATTGTTCTTTACCGCATACATCGCTTACCGAGGGCATCTCTCTTTCTTCTCCCACCGTTAGGTGGAGGACCTCGCCCTCATCTTCACCACCAAGTGGCACACCTTCATCTAGACCACCCACCAATATCGGAAATAAGAGCACCCGTCAATGCTCAACCCACCATACTGTATAGGCTGTAGTACAACCCACATCATCTCTGTCACTCATTACGATTGTTGGATCCGCCTCACCTACCTGGGGTGGTAGTAGATTAACCGCTATGGGCCCAGGGCGAGCCCCATTCTTATAAGCCGCATGTGTGACCGCCTCCATGGGTATGGTGGTAGGGGCACTTCTTACATGATCCCCATTTGCGGGTCACTCTTTCATACTTGATATAATTCCCCATGCATGGGAAACCAATCATCAACATAGTTTGTCAAATACATCGGAGATCTACAACATCCTCTCGACCACCCCGGATAATCCCTATATAGTCTCCATATAATATTCACCAATGTCAATCTATCCAAAATCGATCTATAGGTCAAGGTATCAAAATTACTGCATCTCGTATCTCTGCGAGCCCACCTTGCCGCCACTATCTTTGGATGTGCCCAATCTATTCGTGGCCCACCTATCGATTTGCACACAAGCAATATGCTCATAAGCCAAAATATGTAATAAGGTAATCGCGCCACACCACCATCATGGCTCTCCAAAGTGAATCTATACAAATCTCTATATAAGTGTGCTAACATACATTGACCCCATGCATACTGGGTCCCATGATCCTCAATATCCTTACAAATTTGCCACGGTTTACGGGATATAGCCACCCCACCACCATCAATCGCTAAACACAAAGTCATCAACACTTCAATGTATTTATGCAATCGTGGAACCCAAGATGTCACAATAGTGCTCAATCTAATCAACGCCTCTCTTGGCCCACCCCATCCCACAAAGTATCTTCATGTAATTCTCATATGATACGTTGTATCTATAGGAAAACCCCGTACTCTCTCTCCAACCAATGGTAGCCTCATAATCTGCACACATCCTCTAAAGTGATTGTCATCTTCCTTGTTGGGAGCCAAAATGTACATGTATCGACATTCCACCGCCCACACAAAGTTGTAATCAAGTGCATATTTGGGGGCACCATCCCCAACCGGGCTACATGACGAAGCCTTGTTCTATCCAATACATACTAATCAACATCGTCTATACCTAGGGAAAATAAGGTATCCATACCTAGGGCAAATAGGGTATCCATATGTCACCCACCACGAGACTCTCACATGCACATCTCTCTGTAAACACCAAACAACACAAAAACATGTATCAACAACCTTCCACAACAAATATAGCTCATAAAATCATCAACAAAATGTTTTGCATCCTATTCATTACAGATAATTGACTTGGGTCAAAGCTGTACGGTTCCGTGCGACTTCGACCCAAGTCCAAAATAGACCATTTTGTCTGTTTTCAGTTTTTTTACATAATTCATCAAAAATTGAAAATTTGCAAAAATAAAAAAAATCATGAAATATCTTAGTAAAATGCTGCTTTGAATACACTTGATAAAAACTGAACTATAAAAAAAACACCGAATAATAAAAATATGGAGAGTGAAACTCATTCGGGATATTATTTCAATATAGAAGATTACAATATATAGATTGATAGTCTCCTACAAAGGAGGAGTCAATCATGATCTCCTATAGTCTCTTTATCTCACACAAATCTCTCTAACAATTCCTAGTATCTCTCAACCTTATCTATGAGTTGTATATGACAACTCATTATTGCACACACATAGATTTATCTAATGTTCACAATAACTAAACTATTCCTAACATTCACCCCCTTAGTGTGAACATGGGAAAAACATACACACTCTTATCTACAGTATGCTCTCCTCTATGGAGCATGTCAAACTCTGTGACTCATGACCTTGATACTAATGAAGGGAGCAATGCTCAACCTTCTATGGTTTTACAGGTTTACCACAAACCTTGAGATGTAACAAATCCATCACCTGTCCACCTTGTGTGGTTTTCTAGATCTTCCACAAACCTTTTCAAGATCCATGAACTGTCTTCTTACTGTGGGTGCTTTTGTTCACCTATTTCATTACATCGGAGATACATTCAGAATTTTATACATTACAATCGAACAATAATTTTTTCTTATTTTCACAATTGCACCGAAAGAAAACAATCATCACACAACTAAAAACACGCCACCAAATCAGTGTCGTGGCCTCGTCGATGGTGCCTGACGAGAGGTCGCCGATTGCCCTCCTGCCTCTGTTGCCTCCGTGCGCCATTCAGTATGTCCTCTTGCTAACTCAGCAGAAAGTATAGTGAGGATGATACGTGTTCCTTGTCGCGATATAGGGTGGGGTTGAGGGGCGGAGCCCCCGAAGCCAGGAATGGTTTTCATTTGCATTTTCCCTTAAAAATTGAGTGTCGGATTACACCGAAAATGCACTCATTTGTCCTCTTTTTTTTTTTTTTTTTTTTACAATATTTGACTCTTTGACTTTTTGATAATGGACCCAAGAATACTGGACTTTTACAATGACTCAAAACTTACACTTTGAGAAGACAACACTTGGCTTTGACACAAAAAAAAATGACTATCAACATTTTAAATTTTATTTTTACTCTTTAAAAAGTAATATTTATTTACTTTTTACATACCATTAGACTATGCTTAATGACGGTTAAACAATCTAATAAACTATGACTATATTAACATGAACCCGTAGTGTAGTTGACTATTTAGACCATAAAATGAAATATGACTCAAAGACTTAATATCTAAAATATCTCCAAAGACTTAGATCTAAGTAACATACGTATGACTCAAGAATCGTATGATACTCAAGAATCAATGACACTAACTTTAATAATAGAACTTGACTTACTCGACTTCTTTCACTCTCCTTACACGCGTGGTTGTGATCTCCAAATAGCACCAAGCTCTTTTTATGCAAGAATTTAATTCTTTGTTGTCTATCAATGCATACGTAGTCAGACACATGATTTGCTGCAAGATATGTGCCAATTTTTATACGGCAATATAAAAAGTGTCGATACTGCTAATTTGTAGATTGACGTCACAATACTTCTCATCAGATTGTGAATGATTGTTGTAAGAATAGGCAGATTACATAGAAGAGCACGTTGCAAAATTTGTTGAAGAGATGCAACACAAATGAGCCAACTGGAGTAGAACACGGGACAATGAATGTTGTCGAGACAATGCAAAGATCAAAACGAGCTTTTGGAGTTTAAACACAACCGATATGAAAAACTAATGGTAAGAGGATCTCGCTGTTGCTGAGGAGATCTGATCCGCCAGGAGTTGGAGAATATTTTGACTGATGTAAAGCTTTCAGCAAGTCAAAATAATGTAGTCCATCTATAATTGTGCAAGTCGAGGTAGATTTTATATTTGAAGATTCCAACGCCAATCAATTTTATTGACCACCGTTTCGAGGATGAGTAAATGTGCGCAGGTGTGTATGGCAGATTTGAGTGTGATTGAATAACTACCTTGATATGATCCACGCCAGGGCATATTCTAATGCAAAACACTATAGTTGATCATGGGGTCGATGCCACTTTCTGTGCAGAAAGATGAATCCAAAAATAACGACGATAAGATTTAAATCTTCAGACCTGCAAACCCTTGAAGCTCTCATAGACTCTCATGTCGACTCAACCTACTCTGATACCACCGATAAAAACTGAACTATAAAAAAAACACCGAATAATAAAAATATGGAAAGTGAAACTCATTCGGGATATTATTTCAATATAGAAGATTACAATATATAGATTGATAGTCTCCTACAAAGGAGGAGTCAATCATGATCTCCTATAGTCTCTCTATCTCACACAAATCTCTCTAACAATTCCTAGTATCTCTCAACCTTATCTATGAGTTGTATATGACAACTCATTATTGCACACACATAGATTTATCTAATGTTCACAATAACTAAACTATTCCTAACAACACTTACTAGCTCATCTCATTGTGTGCATTTGAATGACCTCAATCACCCTATACAATTGTGACTCAACCACCTCTTTGGCCTTCAACATCTTCTTCGTCTTAGAGCACTCTTCCCAATCACGCAATTATAAATGAAAAGTAATTTTCAACTTTTCTATTTTATTATATATTGTAAAATCTATTCGGTAATAAGTTATGCCCGTCACTTTGACTAAGGTTTAACTCTTCATTAGTGCCTCTATCATAAGTACGACCCATATCTTGGGACTCCTCATGTTTCACACACCATATGCAATGTCATCTTCTTAGTTCTCAACACCCCACACCATCTCATTTTTATGTTGTATCTCACATCTGTGTGAGTGTGCATACCTATTTTTGCATCTATACAATATATCTGGTTTGTTTGACTTTACATATTATCGACTCTCTCCATTTATTGTAACTTATCACATATTCAAATTAACCAATTATACCCCCAAATGCACCTTACATCTACACGAACTCCATCTTATATTCTTTCGATTCAAGGGACATGGCTTCTCCATCTCCCTTTCAACGAAAGGAGGGAAAATATAGGGCCGACCACACATGGTCATCTACATCTTTTATCTCTCAATTTGATAAATATAACACTAAGTTATTTGATCACATAAGAACATCTTGGACTATCTATGATTCTCAAAGAAAAGCTATATGCAAAACAACCATGCCAGGCCAAATGTATCTTCCAAATCATACAATTTCAACCTAATATCATGATATGATAAATCACAATTCAATTGCGAGAATTACATTATACACAAACACCACAATGCCATTGTGCATTACAAGTGTAGGGGAAATGCAAACACATCTAAATATACACACGAGTAGCATTTTCATAGTTTCTAACTTGTACACCCATGTGTTATGTGATGCCCGTTAAAACAACCCACTTGAGACTCAAGAAACAACCTAGGGTTAGTCGGAAAATTATGGAATAATTTTTTTCTTGATTAGAAGTGTCCACAACTAGGTTGCAAGACAACAGATTGACCACTAACGTGTTTGAACAAGTCTAAACTATTAGAACATACTTTTCATTTATTCACAATTATCGAGGTCACAAGGTTCAAATTTTAGGGTTTGAAGTTTCGAGTTAGGTTCGGGGGTAAATTAACACCTTACCCACTCTCTAACAAGCTTAGAGTTTTAACTTGATTTTTCTCACACTAAACACATTCAAAATTTCCCTAAATCATTCCCATTGGATAGGAAAATTTCTCACCTTTCCAATGATATAAAGAAGTCCTCCTAACTCCTTGTGAAACTCTAGTTATGGGCCGATGGACCTTAGGGGTCAAATTTTCCCAAAGGAGCGGGCCCATGGATGAAAATTTTCCAAAGGGGACGGGTCGGCGGGTTGCGGGAGACTTTGCCAATTTTCTCTTGTGCGGGGAAAAGGTCCAAATTACGCCGTGCGCCCGCTGGTCCACGAGGACACGTGGCACCCACACAACCACATCGGGAAGAAAGGGAGAGGGAAGGGCGGGGCGGCGGAAGAGTCTGGGAGATTTTGCCGAGGGGGAGACAAGGGGAAAAGGCACGCGCGGGTCCGCGCATCCGTGGGGTCCCTTTAAAATTTTTCCAAAACAAAAATTCAAAAAAATAGAAAGGTCATGAGGGTTCCACCCCCTCCGCTATCACCCCATGCTACCACGTGGTAGCTTGTGATTAGCCGCGAGCCGGCAGGGAAAAAGGTAAAATTTTCCAAAAATTAAAAAAACCCAAGGACTAAAATGATGCCGTGCCTCTGCCGTTGCACCGTGAGGACATGTGGCGACCTACGATTGGGCGTCAAATGGGCTGGTGGAGGAAATTTTAAAAATTTTCCCCAAGAATTTTTCTACGGGAAAATTTCGAGCCATGGGCCCGCCAGGGAAAAATTTTCCCAAATTTTCCCACCAAGGAAGGAAAACTTCAAAGGGTCATAACTTTTGCTAGAAAGCTCGATTTTGGGAAAATGAGGACTTTCTAGAAAGCTCTCGATGCCCTATTTGCACAGGAATCATAAATTTTACATTTGATAAAGTTTAAGGGGTAAATTTTACGAAAAGGTCTGCAGGCTTTTAAACAACCAACTAGTAAATTTTAACTTATAAAATTTATTCAATTTGGTCTCCTCCTTCACTCAACATGTCAAACAGACATGGAGGATTGTTCTAGGAAGGATTTAGGATGTTTTAGGAAGGTAATTTTACTTGTTTGATTTCTAACTTACATTTTTGCAACAATTGACAGAAAATGACTGTAAAAAGGTTTGGACTCGATTTTGTAATGTTTTAAATTGTTTTCTTAAGTGTTTCTATCAATTTGAGTTCCTTGATGTCATAGTATGCTAAATTTTAACATTTCCAAGCTGATTATTATGTGCAGGCCCAAACTGTGCATTTTAATTAAATTTATTTGCTAGTTTTAAATTTACAACAGAGATCCATTTCTAGAGAATCTATTTATCAATTTCATCATTCAAGTGTGGATATTAATTTCTATTCTAGTCGAAGGCATTTAGTTGTTTATAAACAAATCATTTAAACACCAAATTGTGAAGTTTGGTTTCCAATTTAATATATTTCCAAAAGAGACAAAGTGATATAATTCCTTCATACGTATTTTTTTTTCTAAACAGGGATTTCAATCACAATCTGATATTCCAATTCAACACAACAATGCATATGAAGAAAGGTATAACAATCCTTTATTGACTTCAATTTTACAACTTTACATCTTTCAATGTTTGAATGCAACAAACAAATTTCTATTTCTTTCTTTCCAATAAACAGAACAGAGTATAAACATCCTTCATAATTCGAATATACAACTTTCATAACCAATTACAACATCTTTTCTTCACAAATATATTACAATTTCATCCACTTCAAAGTGGGAAAGGTTACAAATGAAATAAATTTCACAAGGGACTAGTAAAAAACTGTCTTCTTTTGCTCTAGGACAACAACATGCAAGTTTCCTCCATTTTCAATTTGATCACAACAAAAGTGGGGGAAAGACAATGCTCTCCACCCAACCAAGACATCCAATGAAAGGAGAAGTCATCCTTCATCATTGGCCCCCGAGCCCCAACCACAATACAATAAAAGGTGTGATTCAACCCATGGCAACAATTGGCTTCCACAAAACACACAACATTCTTTCAACATACATATTTCAATATTAAAACACAATCCAACAAAAACAACAGTTTACAACTGCATTTGAAAACATTCAAATGGAACTCAGGCTTTATCATGCAAGCCAAAGGAGCAAGGACTATGGGGGAAGCTACTTATGCCTCCCAATGGGAATTGGGCATCCACCTATAACAAACCGCCAATAAAATTCACCAAACATATTCTTATGCCCCCCACAATCCCTCCTTATGCCCCCACAGATTTCCTTATGCCCCCACAAAGTAAGAAATGCAAGCTATTTCTTTTCCATGGTGGATCCCAAACCCAAACTCCCTCCACAAAATATGATGCCACTGGCATTCCCTTATGCCCCCACATGGATTCCCCATAGCCTTCTCCTACACCATCCCTATGGCAATCTACCCAAACAACCAACAAATAACAAAACATACACCATTCACACAAATACAAAAATAAATAACAGTATAAGAGAAGAACTCAACTCCTACCTCTCCATGGTAGCTTTTGTTTCCAAACAACAAGCTTCAATGCAAAAACACAGTCCCAAAACAACAATGCCAAGTATGAAATTATCTCTAATCTCCTCCAAAATCCACAAGAGCTCTAAATAGCAAAAATGCGCCCCAAAGAAGCATGCAAAATGATTCAACAACCAAAAACAAGCAAAGAGTTTGAATTTTATAGAAGAGGGAAGAGAAGAGGATGATGTGGATCCATGTAGGATGCCACATCACACATCCTCAACTCCAAACACAAAAGACAAAATTTCATTCTCCCAAGCACAATAAAGAGGTGGGTGAAAATATGACAATTTACTTGCACACTCCAAAAGCCCACACCCCCAAAGGACTAAATTTAAAACATGAAGAAAGTGCAATTAAAATATGCAACATGATTAATAAAATGCATTAAAAAGGTCTAAAATCAACCTTCCAACTATAGGTATGGTTGGTAAATAGCTTTAAGAGGCATGGGGCAAGTTTTACTTGTCCCACAAGCCTCCAAAGATAGCCCCCCAAAAATTCAAATTTCCAAGGAGGTGGAGTGTTTCTTACTCCAAAATCAGACTTACACAACTCTTACACATCCCTTAACTATTAAATACAAAATCCAACAACTTCTATAATTACTTTCCCATATCCCAATTTGATTAATTAACTTTTAACCATATGTTTTCTCACATTAATCTACCACAATTTAATTAAATAAAAGAAAGGGACACATCACTAATAAAATACATACAACAATAATAAAAAGGAAACACATAATAAAATATACAAAACCCATGGTCACATATAAAGGTAATCCCCCCATGGGAATCCCTAACAAAATACAACACACACACACACAAAACATGTTGCCATGGTGACCTTGTTGAATTCACCTAGAATTCCATTGTGGTTGGTCTCCAATCCCCAATGTTTGTTGTGATATTAACTTGCAAAACACAAATACCTCCTTCGGCCTCGTGGCCATATTAGAACATCCAACATGATATAAATATAATCACAAAATCATCTAAATAAATGAATCACAACAACATCAAGGAAATTTAACATTATCACATACAATTTATATCAACAACTATATCATCATCATATAATATCCATTTTCTAGATCTACTCACGGTATCCAAAATCACATGGCGAACAACATTCACAATATATCCATGTCAATTAGTATATCATCATCCACATATGAGTGTCTCTAATAATCATCGTGCATCATAACCAAATCAAGATCAACAATAATCCATGATCAAATGTCTAACATCATACTAAATCAAAGCATAATAATATCCATAATGTAATCAACAATATCAAAATAAGTATCAAAAGGTGTCAAAGAGAAGTGGGCACTACATGTTAAATGGTGGTGGCAATGAGACGTCCTTCCTAATACCTTTGCATGGGCTCTCGTAATAACAATATGACCTAGATTCGTCTACGGGGTGTAGTCTCATGTTGGGAAGTGTTATATTGACGCTCTTCCCTTGCTTTTGGGACACCCAATTCCCACACTTTATAAACACAATATGTTAGGGATTTGATCACCCCCAACTTCACAAATACGCTTGATGTAAGTTTCATGTCTTCAAAATATTCTCTTCACATAGTCACAAAATTTCCTCGCCACTTCGACACGCATCTTCCCTATCCCCGCATAAGTCAATAATTGGCTCATGGTATTCTCCACACATGATTATGTTATCTCGACACACTCCTATTGGTTTTTGCTTCAACACTCTTTTAGGTATGTTCTCTTCTTCTACTTTACACTAGTAAATTTCATTCACTAACATAAAGTGAGGGCAAATATAGAGATTAAAATTTGCACAAAACCACTATTACATCATGCTTTTGTTATAGCTATATGTACATGAGTTTTGAACAATGAGACAAGGTCTTAATGACATCAGTCCCTTATTGATTGATTGGACTTATTCCACTTCTATTTTCTTGCTTAAACTGAACTTGCGACCTTTTATACAAAGATCTTTGACTCCCTATTGACTTGGTTTATTGTTGTTTTGACCTAGGTTAGAACTCGCTAATGAGGGTTAGGACCATACACATGGTCATGGCCTTATTATATGGTATTGGCCTCCTTTAATTTCTCGGCCGTTTTATCTTTATGGGCCCGGTTGTCCTTTTATTTTTTGTTTTGTATCTTTTGGGTCGGCCTTTCCCGCCACTAAGGTCTTAATCTCAAAGCAAAAACTCATATATATATATATATATATATATATATATATATATATAAGCAAGCATTTACCATCTAGTAAGTATCTGTCTATCTACCACAATACAAAGTTGAAGAAACTAGAAACACTATTGTATACGCATACGCACATAAGAGGGCATAATTTTGATTTTTTTCATCAAGCACACAAGGGTTTGAATGGGATGAAGTAGCTTATCCTGCTATCGATGTGGAAACACAAGGGAAACACTAGGGCAAGGGATAGTTGCATGCACAACACAAAGCACTAGGAGAACTACATTGAGTCTGAAATGTAGTGCAACACTCAATGATTCACATGCGGGGTGACCATTGAGGTCATTTCGACTCAAGCATTTGCATTTATTTTTTATTTAATGTGTTCTTGAGTGTATTGCAGGGTATATAGGGTTATTTTACGGTACATGTATGACATATAGGGTTTGATGTGACATTTAAGATCCTAAAAGGAGACAAAAATGACACATAACGACACTAAAGTTTATAGATTTCGACTATGCACGAGTCCAAAACCATACAACAAGTTCCGTTTGTGTTGTATGGTCTTGACACTCTTTCGTATGATTTCAACCAAGAGGTTCTAATATTACGGTGGGAGGTTCCTACGAGCTCCCAAGCTATGTTTCTATCCCGAGATCACTCGACATCATAGTTTGAAGTTTACCTGGATCAAATAAGTGATTCATTCTATCCCTATTTCACCTTCAATAACTTGTATCTATTCCTTGAAATGGTTGTATTCGCATGAATACATAGCTGATTTGAAACATCCATTGTATATTTATATTGTTGTTTTAAGTCTCATCTTATCAACCTAATTATACATTGATTAAAATCAATAAGGGTTGATACACTATGGTTGTTTCCATTCCTACATCTATTACTTTGAATAAACTTAATTACATGTCTAATGCTCCCACTACATATACTTTTAAATTAAAAGTAATATTTTATTATAAGGGAAAATTTAATGCTAACAAGACTAATGCTCAAGTTACTATTAATTCCACATCGCAACCTACAAATATTCAAGTATAACCACACTTTGTTGGAAATTCACATGGCTTTCCTCCTCACCCCAGTGATCCTGTAAATTTTTTTAGAGTGTAATCTTGTATCCCTACCTTCTCTTGATGAGGTTGATACAAGAAATCCTCATGCTAAATATTTTGACTCTTATGCCTATTGTGATTTTAATATATTTAATGGATACTATTGTAATCAATGCTTCAATATTCGTCATGTTATGCAAAATCTTATTAATGTTGATGCTAGTCATGAACATCTTTATCCTATTCCAAGTGAACATGTTACACTTATTTTTTCTATTATACCTATTCATCTTCCATGTAAGGCAAAGACCTTAGAGCACCCCCTCAATAATTCAATTCCAATCCTTCTCTTGTCATATCATGTCACGTGCATCCTCTTCCTACATCCTAAGCTCACGTCAATGCATCATACTCTTAGAATGCACAATTTTAAAGCCCAAGCCTTCTTCACCTCCGTGTTCCCCTCCTTGAGCTCCTAATCATATAAGAAGATATCTCTTGATTTAGCTTTTTATTTTACACATATATTCTAAAAATTTAAAAAATTCAAATAATCTAATAAGTACAAAAACATTCAAATATTATAATAATAAAAAAATTAGGACATGTTTATGACTTGATCGTATCGAAGATATCTCTTGATTTAGCTTTTTATTTTACACATTTATTCTAAAAATATAAAAACATTCAAATATTATAAAAAAACAACATTAGGACATGTTTATGACTTGATTTGCTAGTTCTTTACTTTTGCATATTCTTTTGTCATAATGGCATGCTAGATAACATATTCTATACACTATTTATACACATGCACTCACGAGGTATTTGAGCATGATGCAAGACACATACATGATTCTACATTGCTTAGATGTTGCATCAACATCTAGGGAAACTCTTATTAAATTAGGGTTTATTATTTCATTACAAAGTGCTATTTCATATTCTCATTATGTTCGATTTCTATATTATGCTATTTGCTATTTATTTAGAATAATGCATCTAACATAAGTTCTTTGTGCAGTGATAACATCTTTTTCTCTATGTTCCTTTGGGATACTGTCTACTATTATATTCACTTGCTTTCTCATATATTTGTTTTCATGTACGCAACCCATGGTCTTAGCTATTTTCATGTGTGTAACATCTTGGTGTCCCTTGTTTGTGGCATTTCTTTCCGTTGCTTATGCTTGATTGTGCATACAACTCTCTTGTGTCTCTTTACCTTTGTTATGATTAACCAACTTCATATTGGTTGTATACTTATTTGCGTCTATTCTTCTATGACTGTATGCCTCTACACTTGTTTACTTGTATGATTATTTTCCACTTCACTTGCTTTCTAATATGCTATGTTTTTCTATCTCTTTATGTTATGTTTTATACCACGTACTATTTTGTATGAACATGATATCTATGGTGGCCACCTATAAAAAGTTCTCAATATGATCTAATGATGACTATCTCCTACTTTTAACATGGACACATATCACTTATTTTAAGTTAATAAATCTATTTGTACATCTCGCTCGCCTCAAAAGAGGGGAGTTCGGTGGGGTTATCCACAAAAATCTATGTAATTCGGGCATCATAGAGAATTTAGAACTTGGAACATAATACAAACACACATGAAACAAGAATAGATATAAAATAGGTTCGAGATTTGCACAAGTAGAAAACCATCTAAAAGGGTGTATGCTAGCTTTCTAGAAAATGTAGTTTAATCTCAAACATGAATGGAACTTATACATATGAATTTCATCCTAGATTATACATTTTAAAAATGCACAATACATCATAGATGATATATTTATAAAGAAAATGAAAGGAAATAAATAAAAATTTAAGTAAAAGAACCTCATGTAAATTTGGTCATAGAATACACAATAAACTCATCTCTTAGTTGATTCGGATCTCATGAATAATCACAATATTGTACTTATATATATTAAGAGTTGGCTAAAAATTAAAACCTCTCTATTCTATTTTTGATCTAGCAAGCTCACACACCCCTAACTAACATGAGTTGTTACAAACAACTCCATTACAAATCATATAATATAATGAACACACTAACTAATTCATAACATCCCCGGTGTGAACATGGGGCAAGGAGCATTGGAAAACAAAATCATATGCCACTATATAATTTTAGGCATGCATATTGTTGTTTGGATCTTGCTGCACATGATCACCCCCTTCACCACAGTGAACTTATCACTGACATATCGAACTTCCAAGAAGTTTGACAATCAGAGGATCTATGTAATCAGCTACCCTCATATACATTTGTTATTAGAATTTTGCACCTTCCATGCCATATCACAACACTTCAAGAGAAAATACTGGAATTACAAATAGAACCGATCTTCTCGATTTTATACACACACAATTGAAATAGTAAAAAAATGGAATTTTCGATTGTGTTCTTGTCGCATTTGTAACCGCCATTGGTGATCACTTCCACATTGATAAAAACAGTATGGGATAGTCACTACTACCACCTAGGAATTGATCCTGACTTTAGTCGTTTTGGCATAAATGTGGTGCCGATGAACGCAATTTGCGGCCTTGTCGCTAGTGATTGATGAAATGTCACTGATTGACCTCCTTCCTTCATTGCTTCCATCCTTTGATAGAAGCATTGCTTACTCAACTGAACAGAATCTGAAGCTCAGTTATTTCCACATTATTTATTATTTCCCCTCAAAATGTTTAATCATTTATTTTACAGACGTCGCTTTACACCAAAAATAAATCTGCGAGACAATTTTTTTAGTTTTTGAACTTTTTACAATAAATAAAAAAACTTGATAATTTTGAGTTACTACACACTCACAATGAACCTATAAAACAAGACTCAACACTAGTCAAATACATTACACATAATACCTTGACAATTTAGATTGACGAGACAACTTGACACAACCTACTTAAAAATAGATTTTAACATCAAATTACAAACCTATTAATCACCTTAACACTTGTTTTTACCCATTAACATGTTATATTATTAAGGATGGACCAATACACATTAAACACGATACCAATAAATCCTAATTTGAATGTATTGGATGCTAACTAAAAAAATCAATAAAATAGAATTAAATCTATTTGACCAGGATATATCTTCCATGCATGAATGCTTGCGACTTATAATAATGTAAGAGCTACAACATATGTTTTTGCAGAACTTGAAAGAGCTGAGATGCACGTAGGTCGAATAGTTGGCAAAGTTTTATTCAATCCTTCAGATCCGCTCATATCCACGCGTATGGAGAAACGAAAATAGATCTACATTTGTTTATAAAATGCACAACATTTATCCCAGTACGAATCAATCCTCAACATGCTCGACGCCTCCTCAATGAAAGGATGAGAATACTATCAACGCTTCCACCTTGAGCGAGGAGATATGAAGACACTGCTATAAAACAAATTATATTTGATGCAGACCAGAAAGGAACTGAATGAGTCTACAGCATACAATCCATGATGGCGACCATCAATATATGCAAGAAACCTTCATAGGAATTTATTTCTTGTTCAATTGTGATACCAAATGTAAATTGGGTTTGAGAATACACAGTAAAATCTTCTCTTATATCTCATGCATAATTACAACATTGTACTCCTATATATTAGGAGTTCAATAACAAATTAAAATCTCTCTATTCTAATCTTGTTCTAGCTTCGTCTCGAATGTGTAGATATCCTTGTTGAATCGAATGCAAGAAAAGATGTCACTTAAAAGGGAGGAGATTTGATGAAGTAAAATTTCTATTCAAATTGGCGTGAGACATATTTGGATATTTTCTTCTCACTTTTTCCTTGAGCTTTCCACAAGTAGAAATGCTTAGCATGAGAATTATGTGTATTTTGGGAAGGGGTAGAGGGTTAGTTTTATAACTTTCCTTTTTGAGAAAAGTGTAACTCTTAGTGAATGTGAGACAATGGAAATGTAGACTTAGGCTTAATTAGTTAGGTTTATGAGTAATTAAATAGGAATAATACTTCATTAATTGAAGATTAATTAATATGCCTAGATTAGCTTGTAGAAGCTATTTGGTGGTGAATTTAGAGGAATTTGATGAGATTTAAGGGTGATTTAAATCGGGTTTAATTAATTAATATATGAAAGGAGAAATTTAATTAATTAATAAAGGGTTAATTAATAAGTGAAGATGATTTTCATTAATAAAATAAAAATTAATTAATTAATAGAGGGTTATTAATTAATAAATGGAGACAAGAATTAGTGTACTTTGTGTAATTTACATTTAAATTAGTATGATGAATTTTAGGTGTCTACACTTTCCCCTTTTTGGATGGTGTCACACGAGTGGTGCTATTGGAAAGAAAGTAGATAATTTTAATGTTGAACAAAAGAAAAATTCGTGTGGTGTGAAATGTCCCCTCGAGTGATTATTGGGTGATAGAAGAAGTCAATAGACACTTGAAAGGAGGAAAACATGATCACGATAGAAGAATAAGACATCATGACAAGAATTCGACCATTGTGAGAGTCAAAACCATCGCAGAGAAGGATACATATAGAAAGGGAAGGGACAAAAGAATTAGTTTTCACCATCATAAATAGTAGAAAAGGACCTCTAAGAGATCATGAAAAAACCATGGCGATTCCCTCGGATACTTATCAAGAAAATATTATTAAAGATTACCTGGTGGACCTCAAGTCACAATGCATTATGTAGCGTTAGGTGGCATACTAAATTTTGCTCGTGATTTTTAATTTTGTATTTATTATGGATATAAATTTTGTAAAATGGGTGATGAGAGAGGCTATGAAAATGCAATTTTCACTTTTAGTTGACTCATTGTATATAGTGGTGGATATATGGAGAACTCGATGGAATCTCCATTGTGGTGCTCCCGAGGATTTCTGTAGGGGCCTCACCGAAATGGCGGGCTTATGGTAGAGAGGAGAAGACCCACCCAAAATGGCAAGCTCATGACATATGGTTACGAACTCTCCCAAAGTGGTGAGATTTTGTGATTTCATAATGGCCTCACTAAAAGATGCATCCTTGTAACATGTAATAGTGTTTTTTTGGTTAATATCTCGTGAAAAATTATGTTTTTGCAATGTGGCTAAGGGTTGTGTTTTGTGGTTGCGAGATGTGATTGAGTGTGCTAAATTTTTGATAGCACCTCTTTAGAGCTCGAGGTAGATCTATTAACTATCACCACATGACTAGGTTATTTTAGATGATCTATGGTTATATCACATTACTTTGATGTTAACAATGTGCATCGATAGGAGAGACTCTCACCGCACCGGCTAGAGGTGGTACTAAGAAACTAGTACATTCCAACTCATGACAAGGTAGATGACCATAACCATTGAGGATATTCACTAGATACTACGATTTCCTATCACTATGAATCCCATATATTATGACACCACAAATTTATATCATGAGACATGATGTGAGTCGCAGACCAAGATGATATACCCCTAGATAAGTCAAGGGTGAAGTTGACAAATATAAAATACATTGACATTTTAAAAGACCTACCTTTAGTATTGATGAGTCTTGTCAATGACATCTTACTTCTTAACAAGTCCGGTCGATTATTTTTAGTTAAGTACATGCGAGTAGTGGTAGATATGGTGGAGTACCAAAAATATATATGTGGGGACCACACATCCTAGTAGAGTCATAAATTAATCTACATATTGTCACCTATACAGTAGAAAGAGTATTGGTCACAATACAATGCTTTAGATATGAGCTTGGAAGCATATTGTAGTTTGAGGCCCTATTAGGCCATTTGAGTCATTACTAGATGATGATATTAGAGTATTCAAGTGGGTTAGACCGAGTAGGGGTGATAGGTTACTAGAGAGCTTGGAATGTACCAAAAGTCCTTAGATGAGCTCATCCTAATAAACATCACCTAGAGGCCATACGTCACGATGAGGACTTGGCCCGATACATTTACAAAATTGGACTATGTGTACAAAAAGTGTTATATAGTGGGCCAACGATAGTTTTTCATGGAGAGGTATCTCCCGGATAGGGTATTATGACCATTTGGATACAAATAGGGATTCCTAAAAACTACATGTGTTCATAAACGTGACCAAGGACACTAGATTATGGCCCATACCATTGATGCATATACAACAACAAATTGAGAAATATTGATATCGAAAATTTGGGATATACATATGAGTATCGTAGTTATTGAGACTACTTCGAGTGCATAAAGTAATTCAAGGTTTTACACCTTACCATTCGTGACAAAACTAATGAGCATTGTAGAGGAAACCCTCATAGTGAGATGAAGGAGGCACCCATACTTGAGAGAATGAGTACAATGGGAACAAGTCTTGGTGGTTAGGTTCATAGATGGGGAAGATGGAGGAGAAGGGGATGGATTAAGTGGAGATGATGTAGGGGATAAACCCTAATGCAAGTGGATACTAGTAGTTTGGTAAGGATGATCATAGGTAGGGATAAAGTAGGGTTGTGTGGCACAATGCCAACATTACAAGTGCTACAAGTGTTACCAATATAGATAATTACTAAAGAGGATGAGATATATGGTTTGATGATAACATGGTGAGAACACTGCGGATGCGAGATATCCCGACTTACTAAAAAGGTAGCAAGGATAACCACCGATTTAGCCACGTGTATAAGGGTGGTGATGACCGAAAAAATAACATATCACTTATCTTATGGTCGAAAGGGATACAACAAAAGTTGAGTGAGATAGTCGATAGGATGATAGGGTGTAGACATAAAATCATGCACTTTGGGTATTATTTAGTCCCGATCTCATACTACTATTCATATGGTTTTGAGTGAAGAAAGTACTAATTAACCCCCATCTTTTGGCCATTTTACTTTGCTTTCTGTCGTCACTACCAACCTCCCAAACATACTTTCCCATTTTTTTGTCATTTTACGTCAAGAAAATATTCCTATAGCCCCCATAAGCCCTCTGGACCCTCATGCAACCTCTAGGATCACTAGTTTAGCCCCGGATGCTTGTGGGAGCTCAAAGCCTTCACCGTTGGATCACTGCCACATGTCATCGCCTGACGCGCCGTGCAAACTGATGTCCCTCATGTCCCTTTGAGGTGAGGTACATCAAGGATGAAAAAATGCACCCAACCCTCATGATGCCTCAAGGTTCCTCATGTGACCGCTTCTCAGCCCTTCCAGTGCTTTAAAGCTACTTTTTTAGCTTTAATCCCTTGTCATTGGATCTCCGCCACATGTCAAGCTGAGGCGTGCTATGAAAATTGATGTCCCTCACGTACCTTTGAGGTGAGGGATGTTAGGGACATGAAAATGTTCCTCTCTCCATGCCTTTGAAAATTTTCAAATTTTAAAAATCCCTCCTACTTCTAACATCTAACATCTAACCTTCCTGCACAGCTTGCTCTGCAAACTCCTCTGCAACTTCCTATCACCCCTCCACCATTGTTGAACCTTGAACCAAATCCATCACAACACATTATCCTCCAATCCATGATGGCATATAGGTATCAGAAGAATATTTCATCAAACTAAGAAGAAAAGACGAAGAACAGAGAAGAAGAAAGCTTGAAAACTCCATTGACATAAAACGAAGAATCAAAGAGATCTTGCAAACCACTACACGGAACAACAAACCATATTTTTCTATTTGTTCCTCTATAAAAAACCATTAAAAATCACCTTCAAACCTCCCATTCACAGCAAGGAATGCTCACAACAAATAAATTTCACTTTCAGCTCCATGAAGAACAAAGCTCAATTTCCGTCAAACCGACAACCGGATCGAAGAGAAATTTCACCAATGAGACAAGAAGAAAAAACCTATCGTAATGGAGTTGATTTCATCGCAAACAGAGACAAAAACTAGACCTGAAAATTTCAAGCTCCATTAATGGCCTCCATAACCCACTAGTGGAAAAAATCAGTGAGGTACCTCTCCACTTCTCAAGGTTCCAGTTGGTGAAATTGCGTGAAAATTGGAGGGAATAATCATTGAAAAGTCTAGTCTCTCGCGAACTAGTTTTTGTTGCATGAAGTCCCTATTTTTTAGGGATACGGAGGAATGAATTTTCATCATAGATCTTTCATGTCACATGAAGAACATATGTGAAAAGGGAAGCAAGGTACCTCTTCACCGCTCGAGGTTCCAAAGTGGGCAAAATCACGTGAAAATTAGAGGGAATGATCGTTGAAAAATATAGTTTCACATAAACTAGTTTTTGTGCCATGAATTCCCTATTTTTTAGGGATATGGAGGGATGTTTTTTTGTCAGTATTCTTCCCCCGCCAATGAAAATATCATTTTCCAACTTGTTCAGATGAAGTATTTTCCCAAAATTTGGAGCATGAAACCCCGTAATAAAATCCGAGTTTTAGGATCTATTTTGTTGCATTTTGACATCCACGGTGCACTTACTAAAAATAACATGCCTTCCTACATAGGGGTTTGTTACTTTGGGTAAGCCACCATTTGAAGAGACTACGAAGAATGCGGTGAACACAAAGGGAGTATCATAGGAAAAGTCATCAAAAAGGTCATCTCGGCTCGTAATTAACACTTACTAAAAATAGTAAGTGGTTCCACAAGCCCCTACTATAAATATCTAGTTGGTCTAAAAGGTGAGAGGAACACAATAAGAAGAAATAATTCAAGCTACCATATTTGGTTGAGGTTGGGAAAAGCTAACTATGAAACTTACTAAAAATAGTAAGTTGCCCCATGTGTACTTACTAAAAATAACAGGTTGTTCTCAAAGGGAAAGTTTGGCACAACGAGACATTGAGGGATAATCATTCAGGTCGATATCACCATTTGGGGTCCAGAAAGGAAAAATCTGACACTTACTAAATATAGTAAGTTGTCCCTTCCAAATATAGTAAGTGTCAAGGAAACATGAATTTCAAGTGCACAGTTAGTCTAGGTTCTCAGGTGTAATCAATCATGAAGAGATGGCGGTTTTTCATGGTTTGGAACGATCATCTCATATTACAAAGAAGAGGATCACAAGAAAAATCAAGTGAATTCATCTTCGTCACTTAAGGATTCGGGTGATTCAAAGAGAGTTGATAAGACCAATTTTAATGAGTCAATGAGTTCATCAACCAAGTTTCAAGGAGGGTCATCGTGGGCATTATATATGTTCATCTTGAGCTTATAGTGGTAAACCTCGAATAGTGTTTCTAAACACTCATTCTACGGTCCAAGAGTTTGCGGTCATCACTAGATTGGGAAAATGATTCAAAGTTATTCAAGGGAGAAATCTTCATCAGTGTAGAAGATCACCAGTGGTAGAATTCATCGCTTAAAGTTCATGACTGCATCAAGGCATTCAAAACATTTCATCACAAGGAGTGTTTTCCATTCATTCCTCTCTTTCCCTCTCTTCTTTCTCTCTCCATTCTAATTCTTCACTATGCGTCATTATTGTCTTTCGTCATTTTCACTTAAGTGACCTATTTTTAATTTGTAGAAAGTATTTTCTCAAAATTATAAGAGAAATACTTAACTCATGGTAAAAGAAAGGTCACGAGTGGAATATGGAAACGACGAGTCCTGTGAGGGAGGTGAAAATACAATTGATTGCTATAAATTTGGATGGCCTCTCCGTTCCAAGGGATTGAAATTTTTGAAGAACTCTTACTATATAACATTGCGATAGCTTGGTTGAAGCTTTGTATTCATCACTACACATGGAATAAAAGCTACACTTCTTCTATTTCCATTTCTTGTTTTTCCTCTATTTCTCTCTTTCATGCACTTTGTAAGCATAGTTGATCATGTATGGAATTGGAGAGGAACTTGGTGTCCTCAATAGATGAATTTAAAAACTTGGTGTTTTAATTTGTTGGTCCCACTAGCTTCATTGTGCTTTCCTCTATATTGAAGGTTGAACTACTCCGATTATTGGGTGTGAGCTCTGTAATCTACTCACGGTAGTAATCTTCCTTGCATAATTTCCCCCTTTTCCCTTCATCACTGTAATTTCCTCCCTTGTACCCCGTATAAGCACTTTGCCACAGTTCAGTGGAGTGTCCCTATGTGATCCCCAACCAATTTGGCCACCCACAACATTTATATAGGATTAGGATTAGTTTAATTTCAATAATGGGAGTTGTACCATTCATATAGAGGGAGTAGCCCGTGAAAGTTGGTGGAGAAACCTAATTTGTTTACCCATCAACTTCTCACCAACACTACCCTTTGTGGTTACTCCAAGTGCTTTCTTAGGTGCCACTGCGATAATAAAAATATGTTCTTGCACTAGATTTGAGCTCTACAAATTAAACTTGTGTGCCCTAGCTTTCATTTGAACCCTAACTTGTAGATTTACTTCTCCGCACACCTTTGCTTCACTCAAACACCCAATCGATGGAGTGCATCAATTTCATGCACAAATCACTCTGGTTCGATGTTTATAACATATCTCTATGCACTTTCCCACACAACTCACTCTTTAGCTCACTCTTGAACTCACTCAAACACTTCTCTTCACAATGTAAGGTAAAAATGATATTGCAATCCCACCTTGTATAAATTTTACAATTTTTACGCATTTATTTCTTTCCACCTACCAACGTAGTCAACATTGAGTGGTGTTTTGTTATTTTTCTGCACTAATTTTCCCATGCCCCAGTCATAACCTTTTGGTGCACCCACTACTTCTTGGCCATAGATTCCCTTACACGTTCCTTCATGTGCCAAAGTACTTATCCAATGTGCCTCAAACCAAGTAGTTTCCAATGCTGCAACCTACCTCGCGTTATACTATGCATCCATCCATCTACATGTGGTATTCATCTATGAGCGTTTTCCTTGATCCACACCTTTACCTCAAGCACATGTATAATGCACACCAATCTTTATCAAGGAACCAATCACTTTCCGATCCACCCCACACTAAAATTATGCGTGGTCCTCTTCGCATGTATTCGATGTAGATATTAATCACCATCGGTGTGTAAGTGTGTTTACTACAAAAAAAGCACTTGAACTAAATTAAAAAAGCATAACTACGATGGAAATAAACACATATAAAGGGAAATCTAATCTAACTAGAAAACTTCCTTATTACAAATATTAAGAAGAGTTATTTGTATTAGGGATTCAACCTACTCCTATTAAAGTAATTGGGAAACCGAGTGCCATTTAGCGCTTGTAATTGGTAAACACCTGAATCAAGTATGTAAGTCACAACATATGGTCCCAACCAATGCACTTGGAACTTTCCAAGGTGGTGCAAAAACTTGGAATCATAAAGAAGAACCATCTGTCTAACCTCAATCTATTTATTCTTAATGTGCCTATCATGCCATGCCTTCTTCTTGGCCTTTTGTCTTCTAGACTCCAACGTGCGATGATGTGCCTCTCATCTAACTCGTATCAATTTATCAATGCGCTCTTCAAGTGCTTGTTCATCATCCAATCCACTGCGCATGCAATACTCAGGGAGGGTAATATGAATTCCACCAGTAAAACAACCTCCACGCCAAACACCAACTAAAAGGGTGCGACTTTGTTCAATCTTTTAAAGTTGTTCTATATGCCGAAAGTACAACAGAGACTTTATCATCCCAATCCTTTCTTCCAACATCACAAATATTTGTCAATATATGTCTCAATATCTTGTTGAAAGCCTCAGTAGTTCCATTAGCCTATGGGTGATAGGTGTTTGTCTTATGGTGTGCCACCATAAATTCTGCTAATAGTATTCGATGGTCTCATTAAGAAAATGAGTTCCCCTATCACTTGTTAGAATCAATGGACATCCATACATGCTGATTATGTTCTCCCATATAAACCTTGATGTTGTACATGCCCTATAATCCTTTGTAGGCACTACTTCTGCCTACCTTATAAGATAATATGTACAAGTTATAATATAGCGTGACCTAGTCCTACGTGCGGGTGGGGAAATAGGACCCGTAAAGTCAATCACCCACTTCTAAAAAGGTTTTACACTAGAAATAGGCCGCAAAGGCATTTCATCTCTATGCCTATGATTTCCAAGGCGCCGACAATGTTCACACACCACGACATGCACTTTACAATCCTTATATAGTGTTTCCCACTAAAGACCAGCTAGTAAAATCTTGCGCGCGATAACATTACTGCATAATGTCCATATGTAATTCCACCATGATTTCCTCCCTAAAAGCTTCACACTCATGCTTGAGTACACACTAGTACAAAACCTCATCATGACCTAACTTTTATAAATCTCCACCGATCAACATATAGGGTGCGATGCGTATGGAAAGTTTTCTTCTCCAAGCTCTTCATTCCTTTCAAATCACGCATGTATGCAAAAATATAACAATATCCTCTAACTCAAAGGGTGCATGGTTTAATTTGAACAACTGTGCATTTGACATTGTGTCCTCAATGCTCTGCACATCCTCACTTGAGTTAATCCTTGATAAATGATTTGGTCCAAAATTAATTTTTCTCGGCTTCACCACCATTGTAAAGTCAACTCCTGAAACAACAATCCATTGGCATATGCGCCCCTACAAAATGGGAATATTAACCAAGTACTTCAGTTCCATGTGATCTATGTAAAATATAGAGGGAGTTGCACAAGAAATATTGTCTAAACTTATACAACGTGTAAATCAAAGACAAAACTTCGCGCTTTGTAGTTGTATAATTCTTTTCAAATTAGGTGTCAATATCTTGCTCGTAAAAAGATATGATAATAAATAATCCCATTTGTAGGCTGTCAATGCTAATATTGTGCCAATGGCCATGCTAGAGGAATTAACATGTACATGAAATGGACTATCCCAAGAAGGAAAGCATAGAATAGGCATAAAGGTAAGTCTTTCCTTCAATGTCTCAAATGCTATATGCTACGCCTCATCCCAATGAAAATTCCCTTTAATTTTCAACAATTCTTCTAAGGGTGTGGCAATCTTAGAATACCCCTAAATGAACTTCACATAATAACCTGTATGCCCCAAGAATCTGCACACCTCTCTTTGATTGGTAGGCTCCTCTAAGCCCAAAATAGTTGCAACCTTAACATGATCTACCAAAAAGCATTCCTTACAAATAATGTGTCCCAAAAAAGTTTCAAAGGATGTAGTGAAGATACACTTCTTAATATTCAAGGAGATGCTCAATTTCCTACATCTCTCAAACATGAGTCTCAAATTGTCACAGTGATCCTTTACCAATCCATATACAATCCATTCATCTAAGTACACCTTTAATAACTGATGAATAAAGTCCCAAAATGCTTGCACAACAATGTGTGAAAATATTGCAGGTGCATTTTTCAATCCAAAAGGCATAACTATGTATGTAAAAATTCCCACTATGTGGTGAAAACTTTCTTTTCTTGATCTTCCTTAGCAATACGTACCTGATGATAACCAAAGAACCCATTTGTAAAAGAGTAAATCTCATGCCCTACAATGCCCTACAGGATATCCTCAGTAAATGGTGTGGGAAAAGGATCTATCACAAAAGCAACATTCAATTCTATGTAGTCCACACATATCCTTATCCTATCATCCTTCTTTATGCTAATCACCATAGGGCTAACCCACTTTGATTCCTTAATGGGCTCAATGATTCTAGACTTCAACATCTTATCAATCTCTTCCTTTACCTTGACGCGTAGATTAGGATTCATCCTGTAAGGCATGTTCCTAACCGGGTGCACACATTATTTTAACTTGATCCTCATCTCACCCAAAGAGGGATGCACTCCCTTCAACTCATGATAACCCATTGAAATAGATCTTGGAAGTTGCACAAAGAACTCAATAATCTTAGAAACCTCCTATTTAGACCAATAGTCACCAATAATGGCCTCTTTGGGTTATGTATCCATCCCAATGTTGACCTTATTCATTTTCATAGGCTCATGATAAGTGCACGCTTTATCATCTACAATATCCAAGACCTCATGCGTACCTACAATGTAGTCAACATATAGATTCTCCACTTCTTCATCATCGATCATATACACAAGTTTACCTTTCTTTTTCTCTAACAAGGCACGCCCAAGATGTTCTTCATCTATCTCCTCTTCATCAAAGTGCGCCTCAAAGTCCAATTCCCCAAACATATCTAACATGAGTTCTTCAACCTTTTCACTATCCCCCACTGTAAGGCACTTTATAATCTATAATGCTTCATTCACTAGAGGTTTAGTAGAAAAATAATCAAAGGTCAGAATTATACCCAAGTCATCTCCTTCCAATTAATTTTTTTCCCTTATTAATTATCAATGAACATTCCATGCACGCACACAATCGTATAGAGTGGCGTAGAAATTATGTACCCAGAGTGATGGAAGCAAGGCCTCCTATTCCTCCAACTAGAATATCTCACACTTCTAAACATGGTGAGAAGCATAATTCTTTCCATGTAATTCACAAATTTTGAAGGTACATTGCTTCTAAGAAACCTAGTAGAGAAAGTGATTCTCACTTCTCGCCACTCTAAAAGGTTATCTCTATGCGTGGTCCACCAATGCACAACTATTCCGTGTAGGGTATAAATCAACATATTTCTTCTATCATCCTCATCCATCCACCGAGATTCCATAATGTACATAAATAAGTTAGGGTTTCCTTCATTAGTGTATTGAGGTACTGGTTGTGACTCAAATGGTGAACAATGCGCGACTTGATCACACGAGTAACTATATTCTTAATCTCTTGCCCAACCATTTCATATGTTGCATGTGCCCAGTTATCACATGTAATACTTGTTGTATCACTCATAAAATGAGAATCATTCCACTAAATAATACCTTCTTTATATGTCTCAATAACTTCAGGATCTCTGATGGTGTGTACATAAATTCTATTAAGATACTCCTAGCTCAATGGCTCTACATAAGGTGTAGCTTTCCCATATGTCAATGGAATAATCACACACTCTTCCTTGTTCCCAAAATTTATATATCATTTATTAAAGCATAGGTCGTGTTATTCACATAACACCAAGGGCATCCAAGAAATGCTGGAAAACTATCTACTTTTGCAAGTGCCAAGACCTCAAAGTCCCTAGTAAACTTGGCCCTTGAATAGTAATAGTGGCATATTTCAATACTCCAATGGGCATGGCTCTAGTCCTATTTTCCATATACAACACATTCAAATATGGCTGTAATGGCGGTCTCCCCATTTGCCAGACATCCAAAGTGAGTACATTTACTTTATGCACTTATATCAATCAGTATGTTACTCAACAACCACCCATCAACAACTACATTCAAAGTGATCTCTTTATCATATTCAAGACTATGAGGAGGTAAGTTCGCATGAAATATATTTCTTTCGTGCTTAGTTCCAATGTGCGTACCTTTTCCCGTAACCATTCCCCTAATAAAGGAATGATATTTTCCTAGCGCAACATCTTACAAACCTCCTTCAAGTCATCAAAATCTTTCTAAGGCAACTCAATTTCCTTTTCCTACTCCAACTTCCATGACTACTCCTTCAAGCATTATATCTCATCTTACAAGTTTATGATAACTTCCATAGTCTCCTGATACACCTCCTTCTCATGGGTAGGATCTGGATACTTCTCATTTATCACCTTCTATTTTGAAATAGAAGGTCTTTTCTTTACAACTTCCTCCTGAGCATGCACCACCTTAGCGTGTGTAGTGACTAATATAGGAAACATCTCAGGATCAAGAACTATCTTTGGCATCCAAAGTGATCATCCACAATGCACTATACTCTAATAGTTCCCACGCCCTTATCCTACTTGTGTTTGCTTTCTCATATGCTCATACAAATCCGAGAATTCCTCAAACTTGTGGTTCTTTCCGCACCATGAGAAAATAATGTTATGAGGGAATTCACGCCTATAATTATCAGGGGATCCACATGTGAAACAAGTTCCTCGTGGGAATTCACCTCTTCCACCACCATGACCTCAGCCTCTGAATCCTCCATAGTAACCTCTACCTCTACCACCTCCATCAGAGTGCCCTTCATTGTGATTATGATTATCACCCTGATCCTTAGAATTATTTGCAACATTGGTTTGGTGTACACCATTTTCAATAGCCTCATGAATCTGATCAATAAACTTGTAATTCTCGGTATCATGAGTGTGGCACTTAAAATTTTACAATAACAAGACACGTCTTCCTAATCGCGTGCTATAAAAAGGCACCAACTTTAATCATGATCCAAGTGATGATCTCACATTCCAACAACATGGTGCACATCGATTTACGAGGGTAGATATCCTTAGTATGTCCTTCCACCTCATAATCTGCACACCATATACCCACTGCGAGTGTTATGAGTTGAATTGGTAGATAGTTTCTCCAATTTTTGCCATAGATGTAATCTACGTCTCCAAGAACATGTTAAATCTAGTGTCAACACTTCCATTTGCCTCAATGCGCATAGCTTCCTCCAATGCCTCGGGAAGATCTCGTAAAAGTATTATAAGAGAGTTCCCTTATGAAAGGTGTGATCAAACCACCAAAAAAAACTAAGCATACTAGATAGGGCGAATATCATATGATAACTTTGATAAAAATGTTTTGAAACGGGAATCATACTCCCTAACACTCTTAGCCATTCCTTACTTAATGTCCTTCAGTGTGCTAATGCTCTTTTGTTCAAACTTAGGTATATGGAACTCAGCTAAGAAAACATCACACAACGTGTTGTAGTCTACACAAGTCTGGTTTGGATCATACTTCCTATACCAACTATGTGTGTGCCCTTACAAAGTAGTAGAAAAATGACTTGCCTTATGCTCAAGAGCTGTGATTCCCTTAGCGCACCATAGTATTTCACACATGTGTACATGCTCTGCTGCATCTTCAATACCTCTATACTTTGGAAGGTGAAGAGACATCTCATAATAGACTTGTTGTGGGCTGGTGCGGACCATGCCCACCAGACCTAGAACCTATATTACCTCCAAAGATTCCCTCCAACTCTAGAACCACCGGATATGCTAGATCCGAACCTCCGGATCCTCTTATAGAGGGCACCAAACTAGAGGATGTGCTGCCTTGTGTTCTAATAGTTGTACTAAATTAAACCCCCATGGTCTGCGAAGTCATGCTACTTCCAGATGTATTACCAATGTTTTGCATGCCCAATCTCTGTGCATATGACGTGCTAGAAAATATGCCACCAACTGGACCTCCAAACAAAAAAGATGACGTCTACGCCGCCATAGATGAATGTACTATTTGATGTACTCCTATACTTAATTGAAAATGAAATCTACCCGTCGCTACTCTATCAACAACACTACACCTTTTCTCAACAAATGTTTCAATAAATGGAACACTAAGTGTAAGGGAAAGGTCACTATGTGGGATCATATGTGTTCCCAGATTGTTAATATTTATTCATCAGATGCAATCTCATTAGAAGACAAGGGTGCACTTCTACCATGTTTTCCTAAGTGGGGGAGATCCTTATGCTACGGCTCCACATCTTCTACGTGAGCCTCAAATCCTTCACGAGCCATCATCCTCCACAACTCCATAGACTTCTCAATGTCACGCTTCTTCACCAATTCCCTCTCCCAAGATTCATTATAATCAAGCCACATTTATTCTCTCTACCTTTACTGCTGCCATTTCCACCATCTTTCACCACACACGATCCCCCCCCCACGCGCGATGGAGGTTTAGCTATCCATAGGGTGTTCTTCCAAATCTAGAGTTACAATCAAGATCTTAATCGCTAAAGGGATAACACACAAATAAGATCCTTTGGGTTCACATAGGAACTGAAACTTCACATTTTTTTTGACAAGAATAAGTAGAAACAACGTACTCCAACATATAACTATGCAAAACACCACTCCACCAATGATCTATAATGCGTGTCCAAGTCAAATCAACATCATGCAAAGTCTGGTAATCTTCCTGTGTCCAAACAATTTTTCTATACCTCCAATTTATCTTTGATGCATATGCTACCAACCACTCGTACAACTCTATAGGAAAAAAAAAAACATCTCATAGAGTTCATGATACATATGTTCTTTAACCCATGCACGTGCATCAAAATCAGGTCTAGTGTTATATATGTGAGAAAATATTCCTCTAAATTTTCTACCCAACTCTCAATACTGGCCAAAGTCAACTGATACGTCTTCATCATGCAACATCCTTGCAACAACTTGAAAAGATGCCCTGGCAACAAAACCAAAATGTAGTCTTATTTTTACCATTCATAGCCCAAGGCGCGCTTGCACATAAATCGAAAAATTTGAGTGCATACCCGTAGTACGCAAGGGTACCAGGTCCCTCTTTTATGATAGCTTTGTCAAGGAGTTATCATGAAAGAGCATACATTCTAGATCCATAACAAGTAATCAGGTATAAAGCATAACATAAAATAGATCATAACCATGGTGCATAAAGGATTAAACAAGAATCAAGATTATATTTACCATGTAAGATCCATTAACAGTAATATCAACAACAAGAATCCATCCACAATGATCCATTGTATTAATCTTCACAAACTAGAGCTGAATACAGACATATAATGTCTCCATAAGCTTATGGGCTCTCATAAACCAGCAAAATAACTACTATAAAACATACATGATCTCTCTAAATTGTGCAAATCAATACATATATATAGGTAGTGGGGACTTTCCCTTCACTACTCATGCACTCTCAAAAATAGGTTGCATGCTAACAATAGCCATGCACCACTACAAAAGCAACTAGGAAGCATGCAAGCTTTGCCTAATAATAGATTACCTATTAATAACTCTAATTCTAATCCTATTATTAGCTTAACTTAGCATGTCGCTTGATCTTCCACTTGATCCCAAAATAACCTTGCGTAGCCTCCACATCTTCCCGTGTTCTAGTCCAAGGCGTGCTCCGTACTCCATCCTATTCTTAGCCCATAAAATGAAAAATGACTAAGTCCTAACTCCAACTTTCCCTTAGTGTGCCCCGTATCCGCTGATATTTTATGCGCACCTATGTGCCCACTCTTGCATGCCCTTATCTCACACGCCTCTAATACTTAGGCATAAATATGTCCAGCCAACAAGATGGAGCAACCATGCCCCAAAGTGCAAGATTCTTGTGATCAATTGGTCTTACGATGGCACACAAAACTATTTTTAACCATGATACATGCTCAAGATTCCGAATTGTGTGGTTTTCACCATTGGATAAATGTATTTCTCTTTTTATTTTGATTTTGTTTGATTTTAAATTTTAATTTTTTTTTGATAACTTTTGTAATTGATCTTATGTGTATAATCATTTAAGGTTCATGACATTCATGGGATCCTTGATATTTGTACCATTAGGGTGAACAAGATTATAGGCTCTGAGCCAAATTTAGTGACCAAAATCAAAACCGATTACATACGTAAGGGGAAAAATCTCTACGCACTTTTGAAGTACTTAGTTATGGTTATAATATGTTTATGAACTTTTGAAGAGGTTGGAGTAAGATCCCACATGAAATTGAGCCCCATTTTTAGAATGGATATGGAGTAATGATGGGTTGTAATGAATGCGATGGGTGCATGGATTAGGTTTCCATACTTTTGGTAGAATACATACTTGTAAAAGTATTGGAAAGAGTCACTTTACATAGTGGGCCAATATTATCTAACATGAAAAAGTTTCTTAGCAAGGACCATGACACTAATATGAGCTCAGTAGTGGACTTTGTGTTCCTACTTAATTGCTTTGATGGAATCTTATGAATTGAGACATTATAATAAGGCCACGTTGTATCTTCAACAATAGAGAGTTATCCCAATGATGATATAATAGGCTATGTGTTGGATGAAGGATTTATTTTGGGAATGGGTGATGTCATATGGGAAAGTACCATTTTACAACTAATTGTATGTCTTTGTACTAAGAGGAGAAGGTACTGACAACTTCACATACCAAACAAGAATTATGAGTGTCATAAGATGGTATTGTTATATGATTGATGTTAAATCAATTCTCACTTCTATATTGAGATAAGTTTAGGATATATATGAGAATAGCCATAACATCCATAAATTTATTTTGTATGTGTGGGGTTTGTAGAAAACTGATTTGGAGAAAATATTCGTTGAGACTGTCTACCATGTGCTTATTAGGGATAAAATTCTAATCTTTGACATTATAATCGTAATTTACTTGTTTTATGATGAGTTGTGAATTTCCAATGACCTCAAATTATTTTATATTCTAGTTAATGGTGATTTTGTGATTGCAATGAGGGCCTCATATTCTGCAATGTTATGGGTACAAGGAAAGGCAATTCTTATTGCCCTTGAGATTAGATCACTATGCGGGGTGATAAGGACAACACCTATTTAAGATCCATGAAATGTGAAATATCTATCAAAAAATATTTTGTATGTGGTGGAATACTTGACGAGCATGATAAGTAACATCATGGTAAATCTATATGTAAAGGTTATATGCCTAAAGCAGAGGCGCCTTAGCTAGTTAATCAACGAGAACGTACTCCCTTAACAAATTTCTAATTTATAATTCAATTGAAAAACCCCTTAGTAGAATGATCCAATTTTCCATCCTCTCGAGTAAGAGTGGGTTTGGATAATAGGTATTTCATTATTGAGAATTTGTGCATCAAATGAATAATCGAAACCAAACTCATACTTATCTTGCATAGTCATAACATAGTTTAAGATTTCAAGACTGAGTTGAGGGTCTTTAGTTCCTTCTGCAACCTTTAAAATATCTTGCACATATTCCTTCTTCAAAGCTACCCCATACTCACTTTCACATTTATATTAAAACCCTTTACATTTAGTCTCAAGGAGATAATTGGAAACATGGGAATCATATGGAAAAAATGCATTTGAAACATCTTCTTTCTCATGATTCACATTTCTTATCATTTGGGGTTACCTTATTACAAGTCAAGGCATACCTAATCTTCATCATTTTCAAATAGAGAAAAATATCCATGTTGAATGGGAAGGGAACAACTTCTAATTCAAGATCTATCAAATCATCACCATGTTCCTTGATGGTTCCATCACCTTTGGGAACTCTTTGATAAAGATAGGACACCATTTTCTTCTGAAGTTATGAAATAGTTACAACCTCTTGAATCTTGATACACAATGTCTGCCCTTGGGTCATTTTCCCTTTGAAAAATATATTTCATCTTTCTAATTATAAACAATCGCTTCATGGTACATTTGACTGGTATGGTGGCATATGACCAATCCATATTTATATCTCCACCAATGTCTTTACAGAAGCTTCAACTCAATAACATCTCGTATGCAATTGGAATGTATTCCACTAGTATTTTAACATTTGTTAGCATGGTGTCCTAGTAGGTGTTGTCATTGATGCAAAACCACATTAATGACAAAGTGAATGTTGTAGGATGATGTCATGATGATGTATGTGGTGTTAACATGATGGTTTAGATGTGTTTGAGCTGCTACAATGGGATTCAATGATGCATGCTTGCTCTTACAAGCCTATACATGTGCCTAGAAGGTGTTGCTTGGTAGTGTGAGATTCTTGGTTTATTGGGAAGCATGTTGGAATTTTTATAGCATGATTTAAGAGTGATTGAGCACTCATAATAAAGGTGGCGTAGTGCAAGTACATGTGTTTCAACATGTTACAAGTGCTCATTGGGAGCATGCATGCTTGATTAGAGGTGTGTCAGAGTGTATTGGATTTATTTGAGTTCATGGAAGCATGAATTCACAATTATCATGTCATTTGAGGTGTGTTTGGATCATTTTATGCGGTTTCATGTTCATTTCTTGCATATTTCAGTTGACCCTAGTTGCTACTATGAAGATCTAGCATGCAAACATATGTAAGTCTTAGTAAATAGAGAGATTAGGAAATGAAATTCACATTATGATGATTAGAGATGTTAGAGGGATGAGTCGTATTTATTTAGAAAATTTTTAGGTGCCCATGATGTGAATTTTGCAAGATATGTCTGTTTTGTTGAAGCAGGTTAAAATTTAGTACATTTCCAGCTCGAAGTGTAACTTTAGACGCTCATTGTGAATGATGTGATTTTCATGGTATATTGAAGATTATAGGGAGGATAATAAAGCATGTTTAGAATCTTTCATAAAAAGAATCAGGTTATTTGATTGTCAGGATTTTATGAACAAATGTTAAGAAGGTAAAGAGGTCTAAAACCCTAGCTAGGAGCAATTGATAGAAAGTGAAGTGTTGTGACCCATTTTTGATTGATTCATCAAAATTGATGATTTTATGTTGTAGAGGACTCCTTAGTATTTCCATAAATGTATGGTTGAGGTCATGGTGATATGTGGGCCCCACCTAAAAATAGTAGTTTTTGAAGAAGAAGGTTTTAAGACAAGATGGTCCAAAGGAGTAACATGAAAAATTGATGGTGCATGATGTATGGGAGTTTTTATTGATGTCCATGGTATTTTAAGGTGAGGATGATTAGGTTAATGATTTTTTGAGGTCCAAACATGTTGACTGGTCAAAGGGTAGTTTTGGGGTCTCAAATAACAGGGTCCAGTGTTTTGGCCATAACTTGAGATAAATGTGGAATATTTAGGTGATTAAAGTTGTGTTGGAAATTAGAATCAGATATAGTTACAATGCTATATGGATTTAATCATT
Source organism: Taxus wallichiana var. yunnanensis (assembly GCA_018340775.1). Taxonomy (NCBI): domain Eukaryota; kingdom Viridiplantae; phylum Streptophyta; class Pinopsida; order Cupressales; family Taxaceae; genus Taxus; species Taxus wallichiana. The sequence goes on along the minus strand of CM031240.1, from coordinate 141,426,659 downwards.
ATGAGGTGATTTAAAAGGATTTACATGGCATTATTTCAGCAAGAATGTTTTTGGTAGTTCAGGAGATGATATGTTTTGGTGCAAATTTGAGGTTTCTTGAAGCATGATATGGATTTGGTGATGCTTCCTATCACCTGAGAGTGAAGATAGATTAATTGGGAATTAAATGAATTAATTTGGAATTATTTAATGCATGTATATGTTATTTTATGAGCTAACCTTTGGAAACAATGTTCTTGGCAGGTTGTTTTGGTGAAAGAAAATGTTGTTGTGGTTTGAAGTGAAGGATGTTTCATGAATTATAACTTACTTAGAAGTGTTCTACAAGTTATTAAATTTCCTATTTGTGGTCACATGAAAATTTTTGGTTTATTACAAGTGATTTGATGATCATATGAAGTTTCCAGGGTGTTGAAGGGTGCAAGAAACAATTGTTTTGAGAATTGTAAAGGGAACTCGGGCCCATTAAATGAAATAATTTGATTGGTTGATATTAATTGTGACCATGTATGAATGTTTTATGATATTTTATTCATATTTAAAGGGTTTTTGGTCATGAAAAATTATGGTACTAATGTTAGGGAATTTTTAAGAATGTGCTTATGGGGTTTTGAGCCATTTTTAGCACATGAAATGATGGTTCTAGCTAGGCCGACATATATGGGTCAAATGTAACTGTTTTAATTAATTTTTTTGAATGTTATAGAGTTTTATGGCTCAAAAATATTATGAGGGACCGACCTCCTTTTAAGGAAGAAGAAGAAATGCATATAAAAATTATGTTTTGATTCATTTGGTGAGCTAGTCTTGCATGGGGTGTAAAGTGACCTAGAGGAAATTTATTTGCAAGTGTGAAGACATGATTTGAAGGAAGATCTGATGTGTTTAATTTTTAGGAAGACATGAAATCATGAGAGAAATAATTTAGAGGAAATATAAGTGAAGGTATAAGGAGAAAGAGTGAGTTTGATGCGCTAGGGTATGACTAGGGTTTGTGAGCTGAATTAGTCATCTCCATCACTGTGGCGAAAAAAATTTTAGATATAAAACATATTTAGGTGGCTGAGTTGGTTATTGGTCATCCTTATGGGTTTTTATCCTCCTTGTGGAGTGGGTGCTTCACTAAATTAGGGGTTGGTGCTCCTTGTAGGGTTAGTACTCTACTAAACTAGGGGTTGGTTCTCCTTGTGGGGTTGGTGCCTCACTAAATCAGGGGTTGGTACTACTCGTGTACTTGGTGCTACACTAAATTACTTTACTTTATGTAATATATGTAAATTTTCAGTGGGTTTTCTTCCCCATTATGGTTGCCCACTTACATATGGTGTTCTTATGTTGAGTATTTTACTTTCTTGCTCTTGTGGTTGATTTTGCATATCTTAATAAGCACACATGATCATGTATGTTGTTAAAAAATCAAATGGATGAATGTATGTTTTGGTTAATGAAAGGAAATTTATCATAGGACTGATTCACCCCACCTCTCACCCTTGTGCTTCTAACAACATTGACCTTATTATCAGGAAAGTCTAAAAGTGCTAATTGAGCATTTTTAACTTAACAAACGAGAGGTACTTCTTTGATCTCCATGGAATAATAGTGACCAACCACAGGGATGAAGGTGAGACCAAGAACATGTGAAAATTTTGCAGGCATGATGTTATCTCGAGGCACCAAATTCAACTATACAGTTATTCAATTTGTATCCATTAACCAACAAGGAGAGGTAAAAGGGTTCAATTTTTCCATAAGAGGAAGATGTGGAGGCAAAAAGGCTCTGAGATGGAATATTTGTAAAATTGGGAAGTGACTCTTTTATAGTGAGGTTTGTGGAACATGAATTTAAATTACTTCCTTTGATAAACTGGAAAAATTTATCAAATTGCTTGGGATGAGTTCTCAAATACTCAAATTCAGAAATTTGGACCTTGGACTTCTTAACATGTTCAATTATGTCAAAATGAGACTCAGAGGAGGGTGAAGGTGTAGATGTAGTAGTGAGAGGTTAACTACTTCTTGGAATGGAATTGATACTATTTTTATTCATATCATTACATTTGAATGTAGAAATGGGGGTAAAAATTTGACAAGGAGAGGTAGACTTATCCACATTGGAAGATGTAGAGGCAATTACAAAAACTTTGGGTTTATTCTTCGTCGATTGCATTTAAAGGGGAAGTAGTGATCCTCATTTTGTTATTGTTTTTGTAGATTTTCCACTTGAGGATATTTGAATTTGCAATAATTATCCCTCTCTTGAGCCTTCAAATGGGTGAACATCGCATAAGAATGACTATTCATATCAACAACAATTTCATCATCTTCATCATCCAAAGAAGGGGTATATTCACAAAAACCAATGTTTCTAGTAGATTCAATCTCATCAATGGCCAAAATTCCCTCATCATTTTCATATTCAATTTGAGCTTCATCAAACTCCTCTTCGGGCCTTGCTTCACATGTGGAATTAACAGGAGGTGCTTCAAGAGCTAATCTTCTTTCTCATCCACCTATTATGTTTCTATTCTTATTTTGATTTTGATTTGGATAACCTCCCCTTAGAAAGGTGGCTTGTGCAAGTTTATTCTTCAATGAAATCACATCATTAGCCAATTTTTGAATAAGAGAATTAGTGGTACCTTCTTTGGAGGTTTGACCCTTTTTCTTACCATTTGGATTCTTCACTTTCCCAGACAAAATCAGATCATCTTCTACTTTGATGGAATATTCTTGGGAATTTTCAAGAGTTTGAGGTTGAACTCTCCATAGGATAAATCTGACCTTGGGTAATTGTGCATTTACGAATAATATATTTTTGTTATCCTCAAATGGTGAAGCTTCCACATGTATTCTTTTCAACTATATTTGGAATTAGGTAAAAAAATATCACGAGTTCATTTGATTTTTTTCATTTAAACCAATTAAACAAGAAGATATTAAGAGTCTTCAGCTGAATTAAATCTTTCTTCAAACCTGGTTATAATATTACTCCAATTTGTGATGGATCTAGAGGGAAAGAGGTAGAACCATTCAACTACTTTCTCTTGAAGTGACTCCATGAACAACATTACTGAAACATATTCATGTTCAAATCCAAGAACTCCACATGTAATGATGAAAGTTACGATATGTTCTTCAGGAAGTTGAGTGCCATCACCTTTGAATTTGGGAAATTTCTTGTGGGATCCCTTCGGTAATTCATGGAGAGGTGGTATAATAGCAAACATACTAGTATACCTTCCCCATGGAAAAAGTGGTTGAGGTTCTTCACTTTCTTCTTCTTGGGGAAGAATATCTAATGGTGGTACAAGTTTTTATTGCTACAATTTTAACACCCCCTTTAAAAAAAAAAAAAACCTAATATTCATATCATTTCTTGTTTTCCATTACATTCATATCAATGTGGCGGGGGACACTAGGTATTAATTGCATTATTTAATTGTTTAAACTAAATGGTTTCACACATTCTTTAAAATTGTTGGCTGTCATCTTATTTTGATATAAATATGCATCGTCACTTTGATTATTGATACCGATAGTGAATAGCTGATATGGAGATAAAATTCATTTTGTGATTTCATTATTCGGATTCTAAGCCCATATTTTGATATTTTTAATCTTTCCATTCTAGAAATGATTAGTGAAATATGACGACGATCAAAATATATGTTCTATGTTGATCGGTTTATCATCAATGCATGCTTTTATGGTGAATACCTTGTCTGCATAGAATGATGTTTTCAGGAATGCAATAGGTGATTATTTCATGGATACAATGGGTGATAAATGTTAATGCTATGTTTGAAATATGGTTCAATTTTTATTTTGCACATATTTGATGAACTATATAGTTTATAGATTCAAATAAAATATGGGATAAGGTATAAGGTTTGGGTTTAAATAAAATCAAAGTAAAATTGGCCAAACCACCATTTGCGAGCTTCGAGTCCCTAGGCATGAAGTGGAAACAGGTAGTGGGGAAGTAATGGTGATGGAGTTATTTGCATTCAATGCGGAGGTAAGGGCATCGATCAAGGTGAGGATTTTCAGTTTTGGGGTCATTCTGATTTTGCATTACAAGAATTTGGAGCTTGAAGGTGTTTTGGTTTTGTGCAAGGTGTTCACGGTTTTAAGCTCTCAATGTGTCAACAAGCAACATGTATGAGATTTTTAGTTTGACAGTTGTGCCTAGTTATGATTAAGCTTTGGTTTTAGAGTTTATTTTTTGAAGAAATGGGGAGTTAGTTGATTCTTCCCGTGAATATTGTTTTTGAGCTACCCAACTCAACTGGGCATTTCACACACCCATTTTATTTTTTTAGACTTGCGTGCAAAGATATATACTTTGCAATTTTTTTTTGAGATTATTATCGATATCTTGAAATGGGTATAAAATTCTGGGTTTGTTACATATAATTGTTGTGTTTTCTTGTGAACCATCGAGCTCATTTGAGATGAAATGTGCGTTCTAGGTCACATCTTATTTGGAAATGTACGCATGAGATTATATGGTTATCGTTGTTGATTGAAATAAATATTTTGTTACTGATCTTGTTGTATTCACAAATCATGCTTGGTTTCTACTTCACCCAAGTCATGTAAATGAGAAGAACAATTTTTTTCTGAGTTACAATGACTTTTATTCAAACTATTCACTTTGGTATTTTAAAAGGATCAAGTATAAATAATATACCACTTGTTTTTTCGGGTTCTAGGTGAAGGAATATTTTCATTTTGGATGAAAAGGAGACATTTTCGGTTATCCTGGATATTGACAAAGATGTGATAGTTGATTTATAATCAAATGTTAATAAAGGAATGCTCAATATTCTCTATGGATTCATCTTGAGTTGTTAACTGATTTTTTAAGTTCCATGTAAACTCTAATTAAGATCTTAAATGCATACATTCGTTTAATCAAGGTGATGATTTAGTTGATAGTGATAAACTGTGATATTTCGGTTTCAAGGCGGTGATGAAATGAATCTAAAAATTGTTGTGTTTTGGTTGATTTATTATTTTGAACATGCATATTTTTGGGATTTCTGACTCAGAGAATTATAATTTGAAAATTTCAAAAGGTGTAGACTTGAGAATAAATTTTTATATAGTGATAAGTTTATCACTCGATTGTTTATGAAGTCTATGGGAATGATGTGAATAGATGGAGAAGAAATAATAATATGTGTTGTTTATCAATTAAAATTCCACATGTACATGCTTATTTTATGGATTTTATTTCATTTTAGTATGTAGTAATGAGGTTCGAAATAATAAGGGCATGTGTTTATTTTATGAGAAATGATATCTTGAAAATGTGCGGTTTATAGTTTCGAAAAATTACATAAAGTAGAGTAAGATGATTCCACAGAAAGGTAAAAGCATGTTTTATTTCAAATTATATGTCATTTGTATTTATTGATTGTAAATTATGTTTTTGGATTGAAAATCTCATTTCAAATCTAGGAAGTTAAATGGAACCTACATGTCAAGGCTTGGTCGCTATGTTGTCTTTTCAACATTTCATCATGTCAGGATGGGATGGTTAGGGATATAGGAGGTCCAAATCACATCATTCATGGGGGCACAATAGTTTTCATGGTTGATCATGGAAGAGGGGTTCACCTAGGGGTGGCCGAAGGGGACTAGTACACTTTAGGGAGGTAGACCCTTTATTAGGCATGGCCCCACATGTGTATCTGTTCATTTTGATGCAAATGAGCCTTGCCTTCATGAATTTCTTCAAGTAATTGAGTCTTATCCATGTAATCCACCTTCTTACAACATCAATAATCCACCTCTACAAAATTTTGAACATGTACATGTTGAGAATAATCTTGTCTCCTCTAATAGATCTGTTTAGTCTACTCCTCGTGTACCTCCGTAGCCTACTTTACCACCCATTCTGCACCACTCTTGCTTGGAAAGAATCAAACTACACCTTCTCATGAGTCCATGTAGACCTCCAAGTGTGTTAGATACTCTTCCATTGTACCTAAGGTGACACGTGTAGTGAAAAGGGTGAAATTGGAAGTAGAAGAGGAATTCAGGTGTTATCACTCACACTATACTTCCTGTGGAGCCATATGAGTATGTAGAGATGGTGAATGAGACAACAATGCCACTTTTAGACTTGACATGAGACAATTTATTATCATGTTTTGGTTTGATAAACTTGATTGGATATATTTGGCACTTTGCATGCATTTCACATTTTTGGATATCATATTTTACATTTTGGGATAGATTCGAATGACTTAATAGTGAAAATATTTTATTAATATATATGGATGGTTGTGGATATTTATTTGGCTGTTATATCATGATGATGTGTTAGCTATTAAAAGGATGAATGCTTAATATGGATTGTGTTTACATTTATTTAGTGTATGTAATACTTAGTGGGCCCTTGTTTTTGATTATTCATACCCCATTCATATATAAAGTGAAAGTTTAAAAGACCCGTGTCCTTAAGTTATTGTGGGTGGTCAAACTTACACCCACATATCGAGATATGAGAGAGAAATGAGTTGTTTGAGACAACAATGGAACCATCTCCAAGTTGTGGGACCTTGCATGCTTGAGATGGATCTCTGGAGAAGGTCGGTTCCTCTACCTACCTCTAATGCTACTGCTACTCCTAATGCTGAAAGAAAATCCTATAATAAACATGTCAAGGACTATGGATATATGGATGTGTAGAAAGGGGAAATCCTAATCTAAGGAAGGTGATAGCACCAAGGAAAGGGTCGATCTCTCTCCATGAGCAACAAATGAAACAAAGATGGTGTAGGAGAAGAGGGCAGATGACGCGCACCACAAATCAACACGTGGGATTGGCCTTTAAGTGCGCACAACACATAAACATGGTTAATATAAGTGGGAATACACACAACATGCTATAAAATGAAAACAAAGAGATGAGATGCAATGAAAATGAGAAAGGGAAGACAAGAGTTCCACAAAACACAATTTTATTGCTTAAGGGATGCACATTCATTTAAATTCACGATAGGAGGCAAGAATACATTGCAAAGACCACACCAAGGTCTAAAACCCATGGGAATTCGGCCACCATTTTGGCATGGTGCCATTACAACAAAGAGGGATCCTTTTTATAAAGCAAAACTCTGTTATTTATAGAAGAAGAAGGAGAGAAGAGAAGAGGGAAAAGGAGGGAAATTTAGATTCAAATCTTCAACCACCAACAAGTGAAAAATTCCTACAAATCTTCCTCGGAAAGGCTATCGATATGCTTCCCCATATCTATTTTACGTGTGGAAGAAAGAAGAAAATAAGATCGATTGAAATCACGGTGGTTGGGGTCAATTAGATGTGTGTATTGATGATCGAAAGATGTTTCCTATTTTACTCCTAGATTTGAATTTTGATAGTCCAATGTAAAGCTTGTGTTAGTAGCTCTTTGACAAGCCTAGGCACACGCTGATTTAAGCATTGCAACAAAATTTATTGTTGTTAGAAGTCTATAGGTCACTCTGACACGTAATGACACATGACACACACTTTGATTGACTGAGGAAATCAGCCAACCTGTTCATCTATTTTATCTTTTCTACCACATGTCATGCACCATTTGGTTGTCTATATTTGGTGCCCTATTGGCACACTTTGATAGGTTGTGTGTTGCATACTCCATCGGCAGAGATGATGACATGGCATAGTGATAGCGCGAAGAAGGTAGAAGGTACAGAAGCAAGAGGTAGGTGCACAAAAGGGAAATAGAGGGAAGGTGTGCGTGTAGGAGGAATATGAGAATACTTGCAGGGGAAAAGTATGGGGAAGGGGTGCGAGCATTCAACTGAAGGAGGGTGCGCATAGGTAGAAAGACAAGTGGTGCGTGAGAGAGTTAAGTATATGAAAGCATGCAAGAGGAATGCTAGTGACTTAGCCATTTTGAAGGAAAGTATGTAAATGTGTGTGCAAGGAGTGCGTGCGATAAAGGAAATAAAGTGGGCGTGCAGGAGGAAGGCGCAAAGGGGAAATGGAAGGAGATAATAGAATGTAGAGAGAAGGGGAACAAAAACAAGGAAACAAGGCACGTGAGAGGCACAAAGAACTACAACCACGTAAATTGTGGAAAGTGAACAAGCTTGAGTATGCGCAACCTGAAATGTGAAACATCAGAGTTAGAAAAAAATATAAGTTATCCAAGTAACTAGGAGAGTTATTTGGATAACAATTTTGGAAAATTTTGGGGGCCATCTTCTTGCTAGATGAAGAGACCAGTAGCCTTATAATTCCATTGGGCATGGAGTCAAGTGCTAAACTTGAAGATCTGATTTGTAACTTGAAGAACATCCCTAAAGTCACTTACAACATTGTCTAAAATTTGAACCGAATCTGTTTCTCTCATATGAAGATATTATGAATTGCATTGATGAGAGTGAAAGCTATGCACTAACCATTGGAAATTCCTCTTCCAAAATTGAACTGTCATCCTAGGAAACAACAAAAGGGCTGCACGGGTGCAATAGGAAAGGAAAGGCACCAGAGGGAGCATGTCAAAATAGAAACACAACACTATGTACAGATATGAAAATCATACATGTTCTAAAGGGCACATGTAGAGTATGTAAAAGAACTTGTGTTACTGAAAGAAAACCTAAACTAACCTACTATACTCGGAGGAAAAGGGTGTTGTCATCACCAATCCAACACTATGATAATTCTTCACTGGGAACTCCTCATGCTATGATTATTTACTAATGCACAACCTTTAGTTTGGTGGATGTAATCTGGAAACAAAACAACAAACATAACACAAGAATACCATCGACTATGATAAGATAGAATGATGACAAATCTGAAATATCAAAGTAAATTATAATATTAACATGAAATTGTTACAATCTCACCCATGAGGTACTTCAAGTGTTATTGACTTCACTTGCCTTTCACCAAGACTATGGGAGAAACTTTACAATTACACCTCTTAATGGCTTCTTCAACACACCTTTAAACTGATGGCTTCCTTTGCACACTTCCTACAATATTTCTCACTACTTCTTTCTATGCTAAATGAGGGGGGTGGCCTCTCTATTTATAGAACTTCCAGGCTTATCCATCTTATCTCTAAGATAGGATAAGAAATCCACTCTGACGAATCATATTCCATACCTTAACTCTTATCTGTACATGTAAGCTTATCGTTTAAGATAAGATAAACCTTATCATTTTACATGGGTTCCACATTTTTAGACTTTTTACAAATAAAATACACAAAATATTTATGACCTCACTCCTTGTCCTTATTACCAATATAATATTTCTAATTCCTAATCATGTAGACCCTACTTCTCTACTTACCCAAACTTTGAAATTTTAACATTACCGGACCACTTACGACAAATATTTACTTTTTACCACAACATTCCTATTGTACTTTTTATTACCGTACTATACATTATTGGCGGCATCGTACTAATAGCGCCGTTATCTTCTATCGGACGCTACTACTAATTATACTTAACAACATCCTATTCCTAATACATACATTAATGAAATAGAAATTACGGAGGAAAATTTTAGTGTCGGCAAAGTGCTCAAGTAAAACCTACTACAGAAGGGAGAAGTAATTTCCCTTCCTAAAAATTGTGACCATGTAATTTATTTTGCATTGAGCATGGTTGGAAATGAGAGTGGAAAACCGACTTGCGATGGTGTTTCAATCTCCTCAAAGTATCAACAAACATAATATATACCTCTTGGAGTTGTTCTGCACTTGGATTCAAGAGGCACTTTGCTTTGCTGAAATTTGGTGCATTGAAGCTCAACCTCATGTTCTAGAGTGAACATGACCGGTGACAACTCTGTCTTTGGCTCTATACTAGCTAGATATCTGATTGGGCACGGTCTAATCCTTGTGATTTCCCATTACTTTGAAGCTCAATCCCACAGATAGGATTTTCTTGCAAAATATCCTTCTAAAGGTAACTACTTGTAGATTGGGCGTGCGGAGAGTCTGGGGCATGTGAGGTTCTACCTCTATAAGAAACTTAGTCTTCTTTAGAACTACACCCTCTAGAACTAACTAAATTTATTCTAAAACAAGTGCTCATATGATTTCCTCTTCCCAGTCGGAGTCACATGAGTCATGTCATTCTTCAACTGTTCTGCATTCATCGAACATGATGACGTTGGTTGGGAAAGGCGTGTTGGCAGGGGTTGTTCATTTATGGTACAATTATACAGAGGGGAATCATAAGAAGGTGGAAGGATGGGTGTGGAAGGCACACTTGCAAGAGGAGTGGAAGCGCGCGCAGGAGGGGTGATGGTAGATAAATGAAGGTGAGAGGATGGAGGATGGGGATTCTCAATGGGGAAGCATGCGAGAAATTGGGAACACACACAACGGGATGAGATGATGTAAGTGGGTATGGAGGAGTGGGAGGGATAAAAGATAGTAGTGCAAGGTTGCCCCATTAATAGGGTTGCCATGCACTAGATTTTCTAGCCTCCATTTCTTCCACCCACTCTATAATTTGGGGCAACATCTCAGTGATAAAGGGAAACTTCTTACATTGGGAACTAAACTAGCCTAGTACAAGGCTGACCCATGCGAGGCGACATTTTAGCCAACTTTAGATACCTTTATAGAGCACTTGAATCTGAGCTACATCACGTCCATATCCATTTTTTGCACATGCCTCTCAAAATCAGCTTCAACCATGGAGTTTCTACCATCATTTGCATAAACCTCGGTCTTTATAATTTTTTTAGTTAGAAAAAAGTGGGTTATATGCATTTTCAGGATAATGGGGCTTATAAAACTGATTTGGAGGAGGATTTTGGAATTGTGGGGATGGAGAAAAATAGCTCTACTACTACAAATGGGAATTCCATGAAGGGAAAGAAGTCATGATTTCACAACTTCAAAAGGAAGGTGGAATGATGGAAGAAGGAAAAATGAATGAAAGAAGGGGGAAGACTGTCATGAATGAAATAATGGGTGCGTTTGGATTAGTGGAGTCACCAGATGTGTTGAAAAATTCCTCCAAAGGTTGGATCTCAATAAAACACATCAAAATTGCTGAGATGAAGATGTAAATCTATTCACTCTTGTCCCACCAGGGCGTGCCAAAAACTGTTGGTGGTCAAACTTGCACCCACATCTCGGATCTGGGAGAATTGAGTTATTTGAGACAACAATGGAACTGTCTCCAAGTTGTGGGAACTTACGTGCTTGAGACGGATCTCTGGAGAAGGTCGGTTCCTCTACCTACCTCTAATGCTACTGTTATTCCCAATTCTGAAAGTAAATCCTAGACTAAACATGCCCATAGACTAGGGATAGAAGGATGTACAGAAAGGTGAAATCCTAAGCTAAGGAAGGTGATAGCACCATGGAAATGATCGATCTCTCTCCACGAGTGGTGAAGGAAATAGAGAGGGTGTGAGAGAAGAGGGTGGATGATGCGCAACATAGATCAACATGTGAGATTGGAATTCTAGCGCACACAACACATGAACATGGGGATTGCAGGAAGGAATGCACATAACATGCTAGAAAACACAAACAAAGAGGCAAGATGCAATGAAAATGAGAAAGGGAAGACAAGAGTTCCACAAAACATGATTTTATTGCTTAAGGGACGTACAATCATTTACATTCATGATAGGAGGTGAGAATACATTGTAGAGACCATTCCAAGGTCTAAAACCCATGGGAAGTCAACCACCATTTTGGCATGGTGTCGTTACAACAAAGAGGGATCCTTTTTACAAAGCGAACTCTGCTATTTATAGAAGAAGAAGGAGAGAAGAGAAGGGGGAATAGGAGTAAAACTCAGATTCAAATATTCAACCACCAATAAGTGATAAATGGCTACGAACCCTCCCGTAAGGTTGTTGGATGTGCTTCCCCATGTTTATTTGGCATGTGGAAGAAGGAAGAAAGCAATATATGATTGAAATCTGGTGGTTGAGGTCGATTAGATGTGTGCATTGATGATCAAAAATATGTTTCCCTATTTTTTTCCTACCAAATCTTTCCTAGATTTGAATTTGAATAGTATAATGTGTAGCTTGTGTCAGTAGTTTTCTCAAAAGCCTAGGTGCACGCCGATCTAAGCACTACATCAAAAGTTATGGTTTTCATAAGTATAGAGGTTGCTCTCACATGCAATGACATGTTGCGTGCATAGATTGAATGAGGAAATCAGCCAATTGTTCATATGTTTTATCTTGTTAGCCATGTTTCATGCACCAGTTGGTTGTCTAGATTTGGTACCTTTCTTGTGTGCTTTGATAGGTTTCATATTGCACACTCAAGTTTGAAAGATGATGACATGGCACAATGACTAATGTGGAAGAAGGTGCAAGGTGTGGAAGCAAGAGGTAGGTGCACAAAAGGGAAACAAAGGGAAGGTGTCAGTGTAGGTGCACATGCGGGAGGAATATGAGAATACTTGCAGGGGACAAGTATGGGGAAAGGGCATGAACATTCAATTGAAGGAGGGCACACGGAGGTAGAAAGAAAAATAGTGTGTGAGGGAGCTAAGTGTATACAAGTGTGCAAGAGGAATGCTAGAGACTTAGCCATTTTGGAATTCAAGTCCAGAGAGGTGCGCGGTAGGATTGGAAAGAAAGCAGGCATGCAGGAGGAAGGTGTAAAGGGGAAATGGAAGGAGATAGAAAAATTCAAAGAAAAGGGGAATAGAAGTAAGGAAGCAAGGCACGCGGCATGCAAAATAACTATAGCCATACAAATTGTGCCAAGTGAGCAATATTGAGTGCGTGTAACTTGAAAAGTGAAAAATTAGAGTTAGAATGAAAATATAAGTTATCCAAGTAATTAAGAGAGTTATTTGGATAAACATTTTGGTGACTTTCGAGGGCCATCTGTCTCTGCTAGATGAAGAGACTAGTAGCCTTAGAAGTCCATTGGGCATGGAGTCAAGTGCTAAACTTGAAGATCTGATTTGTAACTTGAAGAACATCCTTGAAGTCACTTACAACACTGTTTAAACTTTGAACTAAACTATTGCTCTCATATGAAGATATTCTGAATTGGATTGATGAGAGTGAAAGCTATGCACTAACCGTTGGAACTACCTCTACCAAAATTGAATTGTCATCCCAAGAAGCAACAAAAAGGGGCATACGGGTACAATAGGAAAGGAAAGGCGCCAAAGGGAGGGCACAAACAAAGAAAAAACACTATGTACAAAGATGAAAATCATACATGTTCCAAAGGGCACATGTAAAATGTGCACAAGTACTTGTGTTACTAAAAGAAAACCTAAACGTACCTACTCTAATTAGAGGAAAAGGGTGCTCAAGTAAAACTTACTACAGGTAGGGAGAAGTAGCTGCCCTTCCTCACAAATTGTGACCATGTAATTGATTTGGCACTGAACATGGTCAAAAACAAGAGTGAAAAAATGAATTGTAGATGGTGTTTCACTCTCCTCAAAGTATCAATAAACAAAATATGTACCTCATGAAGTTGTTCTATGCTTAGATTCAAGAGGCACTGTTGCTGACCTTTGGTGCGCTGAAGCTCAACCTCATGTTCTGAGTGAACATGACCGATGGTAACTCTATCTTTGGCTCTAGACTAGCCAAATATTTGATTGGGCATGGTCTAATCCTTTGAATTTTCATATTACTTTGAAGCTCAATCCCACATATGGGATTTTCTTGTAGACACTCCTTCTTAAGGAAACTACTTACAGGATGGGTCGCGTAGAGCTAGGGCATGCAAGGTTCTGCCTCTACAAGCAACTCAATATTCTTGAGAACTGTGCCCTCTAGAACTAACTAAATTTATTCTGAAATAAGTTCATGTATGATTTCCTCTTCCCAGTCAGATTCACATGATTTATGTCATTCTTCAACTGTTCTGTAGTCGTCGAACATGATGACGTTGGTTCGGAAAGGTGTGTTGGTAGGGGTTGTTCATTTATGGTAAAATTATATAGAGGGGACTTAGAAGAAGGTGGAAGGGTGGGTACATAAGACATGGAAGGCACCTACACAAGAGGAGTGGAAACACGCATAAGAGGGGTGATGGTAGAGGAATGAAGGTTAGAGGATGGAGGAGGGGAATTCTCAATGGGGGCATCATGCATAAAGTCGGAACATACACATCGAGTTGAGATGATGTAAGTTGGCACAAAGGAATGAGAGGGCTATAAGATGGTAGTGTAGGGTTGCCCCATTGATAGGGTTGTCATGTGCTAGATTTTTGAGCCTCCATTTCTTCCGCCCACTTTGTAATCTAGGGTAGCATCTCAGTGATAAAGTGCAACTTCTGCTGGGCACTAAACCAGCCTAGTACAGGGCTGACCCATGGATAAGGGACCTTATATCCAACTTTAGCTACCTTTATAGAGCACTTGACTCGAGCTGCATCATATCCATCTCCATTTTTTACATCTGCCTCTCAAAATCAGCTTCAACCATGGAGTTTCCACCATCATCTGCATAAACCTATTCTTCATAAACATTTTGGTTAGAAAAAAGTGGGTTATATGCATTTTCAAGATAATGGGGCTTATAAAAATGATTTAGAGGAGGATTTTGGAACTGTGGGGATGGAGAAAAATAGGTCTGCATTGTTGCAAATGGGAATTCCATGAAGGGAAATAAGTCATGATTGCACAACTTCAAAAGAGGAAGGTGGAATGATGGAAGAAGGAAAAATGAATGAAAGAAGGGGGAGGAATAGTTTGTGAATGAAATAATGGGTGCATTTGGATCATTGGAGTCACCAGATGTGTTGAAAAAATGCCTCCAAAGGCTAGATCTCAGCAAAACACATCAAACTTGCTTTGAGATGAATATGTAAAGATCTTCACTCTTGTCCCATTGGGTGTGCCAAAAATTGTTGGTGGTCAAACTTGCACCCGCATCTCGGATCTAGGAGAACCGAGTTATTTGAGACAATAATGGAACCATCTCCAAGTTGTGGGACCTTACACGCTTGAAACAAATCTCCAGAGAAGGACAGTTCCTCTACCTACCTCTAACGCTACTGCTACTCCTAATGCTAAAATAAAATCCTAGACTAAACATGCCAAGGGACCAGGGATAAAAAGATGTGCAGAAAGGGGAAATCCTAAGCTAAGGAAGGTGATAATGCTAGGAAAGGCTCGATATCTCTCCACGATCAACAAAGGAAATAGAGAGGGCATGGGAGAAGATGACAGACAACACGCACCATAGAACAACACATGTGGATTAGCCTTCTAACATGCACAACACATGAACATAGGGACTGCAAGTAGGAATGCACACAACATGCTAGAAAACGTAAACAAAGAGGTGAAATGCAACGGAAATGAGAAAGGGAAGACAAGAGTTCTACAAAACATGATTTTATTTCTTAAGGGACACACAATCATTTACATTCATGGTAGGAGGTGAGAATACATTGTAAAGACCATGTTAAGGTCTGAAACCCATGGGAAGTTGGCCACCATTTTGGCATGGTATCATTAAAACAGAGAGGGATCTTTTTAAAAAAGCATAACTTTGCTATTTATAGAAGAAGAAGAAGAGAAACTTGGATTTAAGTCTTCAAACACTAACAAGTGATAAATTCCTATAAATATACCTACAAGGCTATTGGACGTACTTCCCCACATCTGTTTTGTGTGTGTAAGTAGGAAGAAAGCAAGATCGATTGAAATCGGTGGTGAGGTCAATTAGATGTGTGCATTGATGATCAAAAAGATGTTTCCCTATTTTCCACCTACCAAATCCTGTTTGGATTTGAATTTGAATATTCCAACATGTAGCTTGTGTCAGTAATTCTCTGACAAGCCTATGTGCATGCTGATCTCGAGCATTACAACAAAGTTATTCTTGTCGAAGTCTACAGTTTCTCTCGCACGTAATGACATGTGGCGCATGCTGATTGACTAAGGAAATTGGCCAACTATTCATCTGTTATTTATTTTTTGCCACATGTCATGCACAAGTTGGTTGTCTAGATTTGGTGCCTTATTGGCGTGCTTTGATAGGTCACATGTTGCACACTCAATTTTGACAGATGATGATGTGGCATAGTGACTGGCGTGGAAGAAGGCACAAGGCGCGGAAGCAAGACGTAGGTGCACGAAAGTGAAACAAAGGGAAGGTGTGTGAGTATGTGCGTGTGCGGGAGGAATAAGAGAATAATTGTAGGGGAAAAGCATGTGGAAGGGGTGTGCAAATTCAACTAAAGGAGGGCACATGGTGGTAAAAAGAAAAGTGGTGTGCGAGGGAGCTAAGTGTATGCAAGTGTGTAAGAGGAATGCCAGGGACTTAGCCATTTTGGAAGGCAAGTCTGCAGAGGTGTGTGCAAGGGAGTGCGCGAAAAGATAGTAAAAATGTGGGCACACAAGAGGAAGGTGCAAAGGGGAAATGGAAGGAGATAATAAAATGCAGAGAGAAGGGGAACAAAAGCAAGGAAGCAAGGCGCATGGGGTGCGCAAAAGAATCGTAACCAAAAAAATTGTACTAAGTGAGAAAGTTTGAGTGTGCACACCCTGAAAATATAAGTTATCCAAGTAACTAGGAGAGTTATTTGGATAACAATTATATAGTTCACTTAAGTTATAAAGTGAAGTCTTACTATTATAACTTTAAAACATTCTTTTAAATAATTTAAAATAAATCAATCGACTATAACCGATTATGCTCATGAGGATGTTATAAATGGACATGGAGGATACAGAAACAAATGATGAAAAATCAAGTATTTTGTAGCTATTTGAAAATTATTTCATTCTAAAATGAATTATGTGTAATGCATTTCTACGGCAAGTGATCTTACAGGAGTTATGACAACATTGTTTTGAGGTTTGAGTGTGAATTTTGAATACAATAAGTATGTCCATATTTAATATTATTATTCTGATTATTTTATTAAATATTTTGTATTCTTATCTAATTGATTGCAAATTTCGTTTGTATATCCATAACAATATTGATGATATTTTCATGTCTATCTCAAAATGAATGTAATCTGTAGCCATATTGGCTTTGATATCCGATCATGACCTTGTCAAGACACAATTTTAGCGATCCTTGTACTTCATTTCATTAATGCAAAATTTGTTCTCCTCATCGTGTCTATATCACATTCTTTTTGTTAATTGTATATATATGTTTATATGTTGATATTTTTATTTTATCTTTTTCATTTGATGTCTTTAGTTTATGAGATCATTATGATACTAGAAATAATTAGGAATAATACATTATAAATATCACTCAGTTTTCTCCTTTTCAAGAGGTTACCTAGTTTATAGGTTTCACTTTGTCGGATAAAGGCTGATAACATTCATTTTGATTCAAAAATCAGTTTTAATACACGAGTGATCATTTTGGAATTAAAGGACATTAAGTTTAAGGATAAATCTCTTATCTTTCTCATTAATCTTTTGGTGGTCTTGTTGTGTTGTGTTAAGTCTTTGATGTGTTTTCTTTTGTCTTTTTTGATGTATGTACATTCTTATTGCTCCTAGAAATAGAAGCTTCCTTGATATTAGGCTGAATTATTATTTGATCTATCATTAAACTACCCACACTTAAGACAATACTTAAGTATAATTATGATTAAACTGGTCGATTACATCTAGAAATATTGCGATAGGAAAAAGGGTTGATTGGTTGGCGGTCTAATTTTTATCAACAAAAAATTTGTGACTCTACTTTGGGACTTGTTTCTTATTTATAAGTGGATTTCTTCTAACTGTCCACTTTTCTCTTTTCTGAAATTTGAAATCACAGAGTAGATTTCTTCTAACTATCTACTCTCTTGATTTCATTAATGAATATTAGAGGTTTTGTACCTCTTGAACATGTTGATTTAATCATTGGAAACACTCAACTAGACATTAATTCTAATATTTAAATTATTGTTTGGGATTCTGCAGACCACGATTGCATAGTTTGTAGAATCAAGTGAGGTTCTTAACGAGGAAGATGCTAGAGCTCTTGACATTTAAAGGCTCGGAAAGGGCTAGTATCCAAACCCAACATGACATTGTAAAGAAAAACAAACAAGTCAAAGAAGAAAGATGAGCAACGTAAAAATCTCTAAATAAGTCTAAAGTTTTTCCTTTGGACATTGTGAATGATAAGAAACTTCTGAAACATTTCTATTAGTTTGACCTTCGATTTGTGTCATATGTTTATGAAATTTTTACAATGGCTAAAGAAGTTGATAGAGGAATGGTTCCTAGTCCTACCCATAACCGAGAAATAATTCTTGGGTTTGAACGAAATAGGGAGCAATGTCGCTAAGGATGAAGCATAAAATCATGAAAAAGATAACATCAAACCATGTCTTAAGGGAAATCCAATTGATATTGGAATAAATCCTCCTAAATTACCATATTTAAAAGTGATATAATTGCCTAAGTTTTCTAGTGAATATAGTTCTTCTTGGGAAGATCATCTTGATTCTTTCAAACTGATATGTGCAGCCATATGGGTAACTAATGAGAGGGATTCTTTGAGGATTTTCTCACAAAATCTTGAGGGTAGAGCCTATAAATATTTTGTTATTTTACCTTCAAAGTCTCTTACTAAGTGGTCGGACATAGAAAGAATGGTTTGAAGAATATTTCAAGAAAGAAAAAGATGAGTTTGAACTTGTAAATGAACTGTCAAACATGACTATGGATCCTGGTGAGACCATCTATCATTTTACCATTTGTTTCACCAAGTTACGAAAAAGATACCTCCTAATGTAAGACCTTCAAATAATCTAGCAAGGATATATTATTGTAATGCTTTACCATCAAAATATAGACTTATGTTAGAGGATAAATAAATCTATGACTTTGAAGAAACTCTTGTTTTCTTTGCAATATGAAAAGAAATTGAAGAAGATTGGTTTCAAAGATAGATCATCATCTAACTCTTCCGCCAAAAATACAGAAATTATAAATGCTATTCGAATTGAGGCAATGAGTTGGTTACTTGTTAAAAGACAATTAAATGATGAATCCTCATCTTTGAAAAACACACCTACAAGGTCTAGTAAGGTAAAGAGTGAACTGGGAAAATTCAAACTGAACCCAAAGAAATGTACTATGGATTTTGTGAGTTAGACCATGATCCTAACACATGTAAAGATTCTAATAAATTTAGGAAGTTGATTAAAGGAAAAATGTTTTAGAATTAGGTATTTTTGTTGACTTGGATATAAATGCACGGTTCAAACTAGGTCAAAATACTATGCTAAAAATGACGGTCAAAAAGGTAAAACAATTGATGATGCTAAAGGGAAACATAAATATGATCCTCCCGACAAAACAAAATCAAATGATTAACCAACCAATCCTATTTTATATGATGTTCCTTCTAGTTTAAATAATGCTCAATATCAGCCCTATAAAGGTAAAACATTTACAAAATCTTCTATATTTATTTTTGGGTATGATATTGTAGCTGATATGAAGAATTCTAGGAGCAATCAAACATGTTTGAGAGCCTTGGATTACCTAGTCAATTTGAAAAATTGGAAGCTACTCATAAAAATAGATCTGAACCTAAATCATTAGTGGTTTTCCAAGAAGATGAATCTGAAAGTGAATCAGATAATGATGAATACCAGGTAATGATTCAATCCAATTTTGCACTTGATTACATTCCACCTTTCTATGTGATAGTTAAATTCGAACAAAATCATTCATAATTGCATATTAGATACAAGTGCTTCAAAGAACATTATGGTTAAGTCTATTGTTGATCAATTGGGTATCCCATATGAACACGAAAAAATAAAACTTACTGGCTTTGAATCTTGTCAAACCAAATGCTGTGGTAAATTTAGGGACACAGTAATTAAGATAAAACAAGATGAAAGAGTTAGATTTATTGAAATGTGCATATCTTGGATATACCTGCTAATTATGCTAAGTTCTTTGGAATAGATTGGTCTCAAGCAAGTGTGATTTTGTTGGAAAGGATCTTACTTGGGCACCAATAGGAAATTCCATAACATTCATTCAAAGGGAAGAATGGTCAGGAACACAAATCGAGGGACTTGTATCATCCTTTGCATTTGTAGAAACTGGTATGGGAAATTATGGTTTAAATTCTTTATACATTAATTCCTTTGATGATGAATATTATCAACATGCTAGATTATTACCCTATGATGATATTAGGATCTAGTTACCAATTTATAAATGGTGTCGATTAGTCATTAATTCACCCACATGAAGATAGTTTAATTACGATTTTTCAGTTGACATTTGAAGCCTTATGTTTAGGCCTGCAACAAGCCTTAAGTCTAAAATTTAAAAATTTATATGTTTTTTCGAGATTCAGAATCGGTTATTAGAGAAGTCAAAAGATTTATAAAAATAATTAGACCGAAAGCTTCATCGTTACACTAAGAAAGTTTGGTATTTTATTGAACAATTTGAAGCATATAATATTAATCACATCTTCGAGAGTTCAATTCTAAAGCCGCTAAATTGGTTGTTTTTGTTTTAAATCCTATTTTTTTCGATCGATTGACCGCATTTTTAAAGGGGTGCAGTAGGCATATGATACCCGATTTAGAGACAAATTGGCCTATTTTATCCTGTGATGAACATATAAATAATTTTTCTCAAGGGAAATTACTTTGATTCGAGATGATTATGTGCTGAATTTTGATGATTATTTATAACTCTTAAGCAAAAACATGCCCATTGGTTTGGTAAGTTTGGAATCCATGTTTTCTCCCAGAGAGTCATTAAAATTTTTGTCGATAAAAATAGACTCGAAAACCAATAAACCCTTTACCTATCACAAAATGTTAATACAAAATCGACTAGTTTAATCATAATTATACTTAAGAATTATCTTAAGCGTGGGTAGTTGAATCATATACCAAATAATAATTCACCCCAATATCTAGGAAGCTTCTATTTCTAAAGAACAATAAGAATGTACACACATCAACAAAGACAAAATAAAACACATCAAAGACTTAACACAACAAAACAAGAACTCCAAAAGATTAATGTGAAATATAATAGATTTATCCTTAAACTTAATGTCCTTTAATTCCAAAGATATCACTCGTGTATTAAAACTGATTTTCTGAATTAAAATGAATGTTATCATCCTTTATCCGACATAGTGAAACCTATAAACTAGGTAACCTATTGGAAAGGAGAAAACAAAGTGATATTTATAATATCTTCTTCACAATTATTTCCATATCATAATGATCCCATAAACTAACAGACATCAAACGAAAAGATAAAATAAAAATATCAGCATATAAACATATTTAAACAATTAACGAAAAAGAGTTTGATATAGACATGATGAAGAGAACATATTTTGCATTAATGAAATGAAGTACAATGATCACTAAAACAATGTCTTAACAAGGTCATAATCAAAGATCAAAGCCAACATGGCTACATATTACATTCATTTTGAGATAGACGTGAAGATATCATCAAGCTTATTTTGGATATACAAAAAAATGTGTAATTAGTTAGATAAGAATAAATACTATTGAATCATATAGTCGAATAATAATATTAAATATGGATATACTTGGTGTATTCGAAATTCACACTCAAACCTCAAAACAATGTATTCATAACTCCTATAAGATTACTTGCCTCGAAATGCATTGCACATAATTAATTTAGAATGAAATCATTTTCAAATAGCTATAAAATACCTGATTTTTCATCCTTTGTTTCTTGTATCCTCCATGTCCTTTTATAACATCCTCATGAGCAGAATCGGTTATAACCGATTGATTTATTTTAAAGGATTTAAAATAATGTTTTAAATTTATAATAGTAAGACTTCACTTTATAACTTAAGTGAACTATATAACTTAAGGACACAAGTCTTTTAAAATTTCACTTTATATATGAATGAGGTATGAATAATAAAAAATAGGGGCCCACTAAGTATTGCATACACTAAATAAATGTAAACACAATCCATATTAAGCATTCATCCTTTTAATAGCTAACACATCATCATGATATAACAATCGAATATATATATATATATATATATATATATATTAATAAAATACTGTCACCATTAAGTCATTTGAATCTGTCCCAAAATGTAAAATATGATATCCAAAAATGTGAAATGCATGCAAAGTGCCAAATATATCCAATCAAGTTTATCAAATCAAAACATGATAATAAATCATCTCCTGTCAAGTCTAACAATGGCATGCCTGTCTCATTCACCATATCTACATACTCATATGGCTCCACAGAAGTATGGTGTGAGTGATACCACCAGATTCATCTTCTACTTCCAATTTCACCCTTTTCACTGCACCTATCACCTTAGACACAATGGAAGAGGACCTAACATGCTTAGAGGTCTGCGGGGACTCATGAGAAGGTGTAGTTTGATTCTTTCTAAGCAAGAGTGGTGTATAATTGCTTATTAAAGTAGGCCGCGGAGGTGCATGAGGAGTAGATTGAATAGATCTATTAGAGGATGGTAGGTAAAACTTAGTTTACCTAGGTTAATTATGCATCTACCTTAGTTAATTATTAATTAGTGGTAAGTTGTTATTAACCTTTATTGTTTGTAATTGGGAATAATATTCCCATACAAGTATTTTGTCTTTATTGTATTTGTTATATGGTTATATTGTTTAAAACCATATATTTGTAATTATATGTGCACAAGATTATATATTGTTGCCTTTGTTGCAACATACCGTTTGTTTGTACACTGGTTGTAGAATTCCTATAAGAATTACAACACTTCATTGTAAGTTTGATTTGATTGAACATCAATACAATTACTAGGCTTCCGTCCATGTTCATCATTTTACATTTGGTACCGAGCGGGTTGATTTGGACCTATGAGAAGAGAAGGTTGGAGAGAGGTTGCAGAGGAAGAAAAGACTTGGAGAAGAAATTTGCGTTACAGGAGAGCCAATGTTGCCTCCAACATCTTCCCATAACTCCCTATAGTTCCGAAACCTCCTGCCATACTCTAGGTAAAAGTAAAGTAGATTTGTTTTGTCTTGGTGCCCTCTGCACCAGGAAAATTTGCTTCCTGGAAGCTAATTGAATTCATGAATTAAAAAAAACCATAGTCCTTCCTCATTAAGGGTTCTACATCCGATGACCACCATGCCATAGGGTTACCCACCGAGATAGCTACTTGTTTTGAATGATGATTTATGTTGTAAAGGAACCGAGCTACTTAGATTCATTGAGCCAAGTTCCATTCATTGGTGGTTCGAGTCACACACCGAGTTGTGTTACGACAGGATCGAGCTAGACTATTTGTTCAAATGATGAGTTGTATTAACATTCAAATTGCATTGTTTTGCAAATTCCAAGCTCCAAGGTTCCTGAGAAAACAAAAGATGCGAGTCATGTATTTCTCTAGGCGAGTTCATGCCAAGCCATCTATTTGGATCAAGCTCTTCCCATCGGCATGAGTCCCCATCATGCCAGCATTGGTGAGTCACTTTGAAGAGGAGCCGAGCTCACACCGAGCACTCTCCACACTAAGGTTGAGCTCTCCTTTATTCAAACCAAGATATATTTACAAGGTTGAGCCCCTGTCCTAATCGACGACCTGCTATGTGTAGTGCCCTACAACTGCACACAATGAACCAACAAACAAATCAATGGAAATAGAAAATATACCACCGATCATTCAAAACAAAAGTGAGCCAAAGTGAAAGTGATGACCAAACACAAATCAATAATGAACGCAATACAATAAAAAACAAAGCGAACAAAATCAAAAGCAAAAGGAGATAAGCTTTACATCCGGAAAAAAGTAGAAAGCCTAATCCCCATCCCTTAGATGCCACATAGAATCTCCATCATCTACCATGTCTTCATTGAAAAATGTTAGTCGACTTTTATATTGTTTAAATACAGTTTGCTCCATTTCATAACATATGTCCATTGAGCGCTTTGTGGGATAAGTGGAAAGTCTTAGGGCGATGTGGTAAGGTGTTCAAATCCCACCCCAAACACAAAGTTTTATAAGAATTGAATTTAGCAGGAACCACAAAAGTTAGAGGTACCCTAAAACCACTTAGCCTTAATGAAACAAACTACTAAAAATAGCAGAGAAAAACCTATATTAGCGCAATTTTTTTCCTCCCAAATTGCTTATTTTTTTGATTCCGGAAACTTTTTCCAAAAGGGGGATATTTGAAAACTGATTTTTAGCTATTTTTTAGCATTTTTCACACAAAGAAGTTGTATTGAGCTCCGAGGCCACCATGGCCCCAAAAATAATTTCTTTTTGCCTACCATTCAATTTTTTCAGAATTTTAGATGTAATTGCATATTTCAGTGTATTGTACTAATTTGCAAGTTGCCATATTCAACCACAAACCATTGTAACTACTGTAAAATTGGCAGAGTTTTGTACTCAAAAATAATAAAAATTTGGTTCTAAATCACTCACAAGATCTTCGGATCTCATTCGCAATGTTTGGTATAAACAATGCTTCCTGGAAAGTGCTTATGGGTAAATATATCACAACTATTACTACACTTAACACCTAATATAGTTAAAAAAATGTTGTCTAGGCATCGACCCTTTATATCAATGGGGAGTAATAAGGACATAGTGCACACACTTTGAGCCCTCCCATCCGTTTGTGAACGATTTCTCGACTTAAATCCAGGCTGAGAAATTATCCAAGTATATAGCAAAGTTACACACGCGTATGAGGATATTTCTTTGAGCCAATGTCAATAATCACACAGACCCCTTTCAGTATTGTCTTGGTACCATGTATCAGATTCTTTCACGTACATTAACACCTCTTTCACATACAAGTATTTAGAAAGGGCGAGCTTCTTCCATGTATTGACAGGTATATTGGAAGGACACGTATATAGAAAGGTTTGGTATATCAGACTGATGGTATATAGATTGAGAGACCGTATACTTGGAGTGATAAGAGCCTTACCCTTTGTCAGTTGATTCTACAAAATAGGCACCAACACCACCAAGTTCTTTATCCATATTCACAACTACTAAGAGGAAATAACTATATAGCATGGAAGACAAAATTTGAGACATAACTTGAGTTTGAAGAGATTTGGATTGTTGTGCATGGTACTTTAACTAGATCAACAACTGATACAACATAACATAAATAGTTTAATAGATCCGATCATAAGGCCAAGCTAATAATCTTATTTGGAGTGTTCGAATACATGCAACGCCACATTTGAGATGCCAAAATAGCCAAAGAAGTGTGGGATAAGTTACGCACAATGTACGAGGCCAAAAACAATAATGTCATCTACTGAATGTTCCAGTCGATTACACACATTGAAGTTTAAAAAAAAGAAAAAATAGAAGATTTCTTGTGAAGAATTATAGAGTTGAGGGATTCACTTCTAGCCATGGGAGAAGTGGTCACTGATGAAGCTCTCGTTTCCATTTTTCTGAGAGCTCTCCCTCCTTTATACCACATTTTTGTGACAACACTCAACTTGTCAGATCAAATAGTGAGTTTTGACAAGTTGGTAAACCTACTGCAACAAGAGGAAGAAATGTATAATAAAGATGATGAAGAGGAGAAGGCACTTTCTTCTCATCGAAATGGAAAGGAAAAGGAAAACCTAATTCCTATCAAAATTCCCAACATCAAAAATAGCATCAACATGGGGAAAAGAAACAAAAGAAGAAATTTCCTATCTGCCAAAGAGGACATGACTTGAAAGATTGTTAGTATAATACATAAAAGAAAGGTTCATCAAGTAATTCTAGACCTCAACACCAGAAATATCACAAGGGACATTCTAATTACAATCAAGGATAGAAAAAGGGGAACTAGAAAAAAAAAACCCCATCAATAAGAAAATATTAATGAGCAAGAAGAAAAATTAGATAATAAAGACTTCTTGTACACTACTCGATCAAGTGAACCTTCCACGTCATCTAGTGATGTTTGGTATGTTGATTCGGGAGCCACTCGACACATGACAAGCCACAAAGACCGGTTTACCAAAATGAGGGACATGCCTTCAAAAACCCATGTTTCGTTAGGTGATGATTCTTCATACACAATGCAGGGGATTGGGAACATTTCTCTACCCCTTGGTTCACACAACTGTAGATTGTCAGATGTACTATATGTCCCTGGGTTGACAAATAATCTACTCTCATTCAATCAACTCCTAGATCATAACTTGAAAATTGATTTTTTATATAAATTTTGGTAAGAAAATGTGTTAAATTTGAGACAAATCACGAGGCTTGAAAATGGTTACAAAATCCTCTAATGTGGGACATATGTTCCAACTTGATTTTTCCATAGAGATGATCAGACACTTGTGGCTAAGAACTCTACCTATGCACAATTGTGGCATCAGAGACTTGGCCACATCAGTTTCAAGTATCTCGAAACACTTCACTGATATAACATGGTAAATGGATTTCCATCTCTCTAGAAGGATACAGATAAGTGTCTTCACTTCCTCGTAGGAAAACAACATAGAGCTTCATTCCATAAAAGTACATATCGAGCTCGGGAAAGCTTGATCTGGTTCATGTCGATCTTTGTAGAGAAATACAACCAAGTCATTTTGGATTCCAATACTTCATGTTTTGTGTTGATGATTTCACAAAAAAATGTGGATATATTGTCTTTGTAAGAAAAGTGAAGCTTTTGAAACCTTCAAAAAATTAAAAGTGGTTGTTGAGAACGAAATTAGTCATCACATCAAAACTCTCCACTCAAATCAAGGGGGGGAATTCACCAGTGATGAGTTAAAATCCTACCTTCAAGATCACGGATTCATTGAAAAATGCCTCCTCCATACACACCACAATAGAATGGTGTTGTTGAGAGAAGAAATCATATTATCATGGAAATGGTGCGATGCATGATTGATGATTTTGGACTAGCAAGGACATTCTGGGAAGGAACAACAAAAATGATAATGTATCACATTAAACAGAGAGCCCAAAATTACTCTTGATGGAGTAACACCACAAAAAGCATGGTACAAAAGGAAACCATATGTTACACACCTCAAAGTATTCATGTGCAAATAAAGTATACATATACCCAAGCAAAACAAAAAGAAATTGGATATGAAATCACAAAAACTCATTTTCATTGGGTACAGTGAAGAGACTTTTGGGTACAAATTGATGGATCCGAAGACCAGGAAAGTCTATGCCAACAAAGTTGTTGAGTTTTTGAGAAGAAGGAAGTAGAGACTCCTCCTCCAGACTCACATGATGTAGATTTTTCACCTGTTGTAAAAATAGAAGTTGATGTTCTCATGAGATGATGAAAGTGATGATGGGGATGATGGTGATGATTAGATAGAACCACGACCCATAGGAGAAGTTCAACATATGCCCAAGTGGTATACTAGCATGCTATGAGATGCAAGAATGGATGCTCTACCAGATACATCCACCACTGGACCACAAACTCACAGTAAAGAAAGAGAAGAATTCAGCTTTGATTTAATGAGTATATTTATTGAATCTAATGATCCCTCTACAGTCAAGGAATCCCTACAGTCAAAATCTTGGAAAGATACCATGGACACTGAGTATCAATCAATGATGAAAAAAAACACTTTGTTGCTTGTCGATCTTCCACTAGAGAAGAAACCCATTGGATGCAGATGGATATTCAAAACAAAGTACATAACAGATGGGACCATATAAAAGTATAAAGCGATACTAGTAGCAAAGGGGTACGCACAAAAAGAAGGTATTTACTATGAGGAGACATTTTCTCCCACAACTAAGATCAAAATGATCAGGATGATCTTTGCTCTAGCTACACAGTTTGGTTGGAAAGTCCATCAGATGGACGTAAAAGTGCCTTCCTGAACGAAGATTTACAAGAACAAGTCTACATGACTCAACTTAAGGGATATGTCATACCTGGTCAACAAGCAAAGGTATGCAGACTCAGAAATATTTGTATGGCCTTAAACAGGCACCCCGAACTTGGTACATCAAAATTGATGAGCATCTCATACAACGTGGATTTGTTAGAAATCCATACGATCCCAATCTCTACCTTAAAAAGAAAGGGGGAGATTGTGATTGTTGTTGTCTATGTCGATGATCTAGTCATCACGGAAGTTCAGTGAAGATGATTGATGCAACAAAGAAAGATATTAAATGATCGTTCAACATGACAAATCTTGGGTTGATGCATTATTGTCTTGGATTAGAAGTATGGAAAAAAGAGAATCACATATTTTTTTCTCAGTTAAAATATACCAAGACAACGCTCGAGAAATTTAGGATGATGGATTGCATACTTATTGCTACACATATGTAGACAAGACTGTAATTATCTCGTTCAGATCCATCTCCTGCAGGTAAATGCCACTCTCTATTGGTAGTTGATTGGGAGTCTCATTTACCTCACATACACTAGACCAGATATCAACTTTGTAGTAAGCTATCTTTCCAAGTTCATGTAGGAACCCAAAGTTTTTCATTGGAAGGCAGCAAGGTGGATCTTGAGATATCTTAAGGGAACAATGGATATTGGTTTAGAATACAAGAAGAATGATAATTTATTATTTTTGGGTATTGATTCAGATCATGTAAGCAATATTGATAACAAGAAATCCACTTCAAGGTTTGTGTTCTTTATGGGATCTGTACCAATATCATGGGGGAGAAAGAAACAACACTTTGTTTCTTGTTATTCCATAGAATTTGAGTATCGTGTTGCAGGTGAAGCTATCTATGAAGTGATATGGCTATGTCACATACTTGAAGGACTTGGAATACCACAGACAAACCAACCACCTTGTATGTTGACAATGAAGGTGTTCTCAAACTTGTTCGCAATCCAGTTTTTCATGAAAGAACAAAGCACATTGAAGTACATGTACATTTCATACATGAGCATGTCTTGAAACACAATATACAACTTCAGTTTTGTCCAACAGTTGAAAAATGAGCATATATCTTCACAAAGTCACTTGCATGTGACAAGTTCGAGTTGTTTAGAGAGTTCCTCTCCTCATCCCTTGAGGCAATGCAAAATTAAGGGGGAATGTTAGGTAAAACTTAGTTTACCTAGGTTAATTATGCATTTACCTTAGTTAATTATTAATTAGTGGTAAGTTGTTATTAACCATTTATTGTTTGTAATTGGGAATAGTATTCCCATACAAGTATTTTGTCTTTATTGTATTTTTATATGGTTATATTGTTTAAAACCATATATTTACAATTATATGTGCACATGATTATATATTGTTGCCTTTGTTGCAACATCCCATTTGTTTGTACCTAGCTGTACAATTCCTATAAGAATTGTAACACTTCATTGTAAGTTTGATTTGATTGAACATCAATACAATTACCGAGGATTCCGTCCTGTTCATCATTTTACGGAGGAGACAAGATTATTCTCAACATGCACATGTTTAAAAATTTGCAGAGGTGGGTTATTGATGCTGTGAGAAGGTGGATTACATGGGTAAGACTCAATTACTTAGATAAATTCATGAATGCAAGGTTCGTTGCAATCAAAATCAAAAATACACATGTGGGGCCATGCCTAATAAAGGGTATGCCTCCTGAAGTGTACTATTTCCCCTTCATCCACCCCTAAGTGAAATCCTCTACCATGATCAACCACGAAAAATATTTTTTCCCTTATGAATGATGTGATCCGGACCTCCTATATCCCCTACCATGCCATCTTGACATGATGAAATGCTAAAAATACAAAATAGTTACCTTGATTTAGCATGTAGGTTCCATAAAACTCTTAGAATTGAACTGAGCTTATCAATCCAAAATCATAATTGACAATCAATAAATAAAAATGACATATAATTTGAAATAAAACATGCTTTTATCTTTCTACGAAATCATGTCGGTTTACTTTATGTCATTTTTGAGACTATAAAGCTCGTACACTATCGGGATATCATTTCGATAAAATAAACACATGCCCTTATTATTTCGAACCTCTGTACTAAATACTTAAATGAAAGAAAATCCATAAAATAAACATGTATGGGTGGCATTTCAACCGCTAAAAATGCATATTATTATTTCTTCTCCATCTATTGACATCATTCCCACAGACTTCATAAACAATCGAGTGATAACTTATCACTATATAAAAATTTATTCCCTAGTCTCACCTTTTGAAAACTTCAAATTATAATTCTTTGAGTTAGAAAGCCCAAAAATATGCATGTTCGAATAAGAAATCAACCAAACAACAATATTTTGTAGATTTGTTTATGTTAGAGTAGGTATTTACCTTAGCTCATGTTCACCTAGGTACTTTATTTACCTTTATTATATTTATCCTCACCCACTTTTTGTGTAGATATTTATTTTATCTTATTTATATATTAGGAGATATTATCTAGTTGTTAGGTAGAGTTCTTTCCTTGATCTATGGTATTGACTAGATCCTTGATGTCTAGTTCTCTCCTAAATCTATGGCCTTGACTAATTTTTTGATGACTAGTTATTTCCTTGATTTATGGCTTGATCCACGACATTGATTGGTTCTTAGATTGTTATTCCTTGCCTATTTAAGCAAGGCCCATTCTCAATGTTTTGCATTGAGTTCCATAATAATATATGATATTCTTTACTCATTTGTTTGCAAAGGTTTTATGTAAAGTTATTCGCGAATTGCTTTCATCTTATTGGTCGTGGTGTTTGATTAGTATCTATGTTCTTGGCTTGGTACGATCTGGTTATTGTTCCTTTCATGGTATCAGAGCAAGAGATTGCTATTGACATCCTTCGTAAGTTTACCCATTAAAATCCTTAGCCCTTGGTCATATGGTATGGTCATATGAGGGCTTAAAGCTTGTGATTCCTACTAGTAGGTGCTTAACTTCAGCCCCTTTAATTTTATTTGTGTGGTGAAGGCAACAACATTTTATTTTGTTTTAGTGGCACCTAAAATAAATAATAGAGAAAAATCTAAAAACTTTTGATCGGTAACTCGGTTTTGAGTGTTGGTTTTTACAAAAGTGCTTGTTTTTTCTGTACTCTTTCCATTGGAAATATTTATTTTGAGACTTGCACTATAATTATAAAGTTCCAAATATGGAGGAGTGTTGTAATCAATTGTGGATGCAATTTTGGCTGAGCCCGATGTCCTAAATTTTGGGAGTTGCAGTTTGTACCTATCATGGATTTTGAGAATGATATGCTTTTCTCTTAAGTATGTGGAATTCAAGAGGATATTGTAAAATTTGTGGAAGAAAATAAATCACTCAAGAAGTGAAATTCTCTTCTACAATCACTCATTCACGATAAGGATACAATAATACACTTCCTACAGAACAAACTTGCTAGCCTACAACATCACCATCATATTATGGACAACCATATCCATGCTCCTAGTCCACTTACAGTTGTTGCTCTTGTACCCACTGACATTGATCTATCAGTCTTTGAGCCTGAACATGCTTTTGATGCTTCTAAACCTGTGAGGCTTGTTACTGCATGCTCTTCCACATCTGTGCCTATTACAGTACCACATGTTGTGTATCCTACTTTTTCTTAGCTGCATGGATTTTTAAGAAGCATACCATTGCATTCAGTTCTCGCATGCTCCGTTCTATGGGTCTCACTAGAGGAGTCATTGGCAGACATTCACAAGGTATTGTTTCCTCTATTCCACATGTTAAGTGGAATTCTCGTCATGACATTGGTTTTTGAGTAGATACTTCATTGGGATCACACATTGACAGAGCTCCTTTTTTGTTCACTCGACTCTTTCTGAGGATCATGAGCAACACATGAGTTCTGCACCTTCACTCAAGCTTGAGAAACCTAAGATTTCAGTTGTTAGACATGATCAACTTGACACACATTTTGATGTTCTTTTGCATGCACCCATTGTGCATTTTACACCAAGTCATATGTAGACATCTTCTTCATCCATCTCGTGTTGATTTGGGGTGGATATCTGATCACTCATGGTGGCGACATAGGAATTCATTGAGAGGACTCTACAGGCATGGCTCCTCCACCATTCGGCCTCTTGCTCCACTTTCTATACCTTATGCATTTTAATGCTTCTTGTTTTGAGAATTTTCTTCAGATGTGTAGTTTATCTCTCTTGTTTGTTGAGAGATTTTGTATCTGTATTTTCGACACTTTTGGCATGTTGACAATATCTCTTATGGGGATCTATTATGGTGCATTCTAGTGTTAGTTTTTTAGTGTTCAAGTAGTTGTTTTGACAACTCATACAAATTTGTAGCGTCACTCCACCCATTCAATAGTATGGGAGGGTGTGGTGCTGATCTTGCTTCTTCGGTTTTGTATCCTTGCCTTGTTACCTTAGCTTTTCTTGGATCATGACACTATGGAGTTTGTGTCCTTGCCTTGTTGCTTTGGTTATTGTTCTTGGATCATGGCACACCTATCTACAGTAGTTGATTGAATTATGTTTGGTGTTTTTTTGCACTTTCGACATCACTTTGTTGACAATTTCCTTGTATGGAGCTATTATGGTGGAGCCCAGTATTAGTTGTATTTGAGTTTTGTGATCAAGCGGTGGATTCGGACCACGGTGTACACCAAACTTCTTCACATTGTATAATTTTTTTGAGTCGATCTTCTTGCTTGTGCATTGCGGTGGGTTTTTTCTCTCTCTATTTTGTTGTTTATGGTTTTGGGTACCTTGTAGTGTTTCCTTTTTCCTATTTATTATACATGAGTACCTCATCAAGCCTAGTTATCGGAACTCATCTTTGTGGATATGCCACTTTTATTTTAGGCCCCTAGCTTCACTTGAGGAGGTGTTAGAGTAGGTATTTATATTTATCCTCACCCACTTATGTGTGTGGATATTTATTTTATTTTATTTAGATATTAGGGAGATTTTATTTAGTTTTTAGGTATAGTTCTTTCCTTAATCTATAGTATTGATTAGATCTTTGTCTTGACTAGTTATTTGATGACTAGTTCTTTCCTTTATTTATGGCTTGGTCTATGGCCTTGACTGGTTCTTAGATTGATTTTACTTGCGTATATAAGCAAGGCCCATTCTCATTGCACTTAATGAGAGTGCCATAATAATATATGATATTACTTCTCTTTGTTTGCAAATTCTTTTGTAAAGTTATTATCGTGAATTTCTTTCAGCTTATCAAATGTGGTGTCTATGATCATCTAAGATCTTCATGACTTGGAATGATATTTTTATCATTCCCTTCGAGTTATGATTATACTACCCATGCTTAAGACAATTATTAAGTATAATTATGATTAAAGTTGTTTGATTCTGTCTTGACCTTTTGTGATGGGCGAAAGGGTTGATTGGTTGGGGAGTTAGTTGAATCTACTAATGATTTTTTTTTGAGATACCCAAATCAAAAAGACATTTCCCATACCTATTTTCTTTTTCAGACTTGCATGAAAAAATATATACTTTGCAATATATTTTTAGATTATTATTGATATCTTGAGATGGGTATAAAATTCCTAGGTTTGTTGCATATAATTGTTGTGTTTTCTTTTGAAGTCCCGAGCTCATTTGATTTGACATGTGTGTTCTAGGTTATATCTTCTTTGGAAATGTATGCATGAGACTATATGGGTATCACTCTTGATTGAAATAAATATTTTGTTACAATCTTGTTGTATTCATGAAGCATGCTTTGTTTCCACTTCACGCGAGTCGTATAAATGAGAAGAACAATTTTTTCTTTGAGTTACGAGACTTTTATTCGAATTGTTTTCTTGGGTATTTAAAAAAGGATTCAATATAAATAATACACCACCTTTTTTGGGTTATGGGTGAAGGAAGATTTTCATTTTGAATGAAAAGGAGACATTTTTCGGTTATCCGGGTATTTGCAATATGTGATAATTGATTTATAATCAAATGTTAATAAATGAATTCTTGAGATTCTATGTGGATTTATACTAAGTTGTTAATTGATTTTTTGAGTTTCTGTACACACTAATGAATATCTTAAATGCATACATTTGTTTAATCAAGGTGATTATTTAGTTGATAGTGATAAACTATGATATTTCAGTTTGAAAGGAAGTGAGAAATACATCTACATAATCTTGTGTTTTGGTTGATTTCTTATTCTAAACATGCATATTTTTGAGCTTTATGAATCGGAGAATTATAATTTGAGAATTTCAAAAGGTGCGAGACTTGAGAATAAATTTTTATATAGTGATAATTTTATCATTCGGCTATTCATGAAGTCCATAGGAATGATGTAAATAGATAGAGAAGAAATAATAATATGTATTGTTTATTAGTTGAAATGCCACCTGTACATGCTTATTTTATGGATTTTCTTTCATTTCAGGTCTTTAGTACATAGGTTCGAAATAATAAGGTCATGCGTTTGTTTTATCGAAATGATATCCTAAGAGTGTACAATTTATAGTTTCAAAAAATGACATAAAGTAAACGAGATGATTCCGAGAAATATAAAAGCATGTTTTATTTCAAATTATATGTCATTTTTATTTATTGATTTTCAATTATGATTTTGGATTGACAAGCTCAATTCAGTTTTAGGAAGTTGAATGGAACCTACATGTTAAGGCCTGTAAGTATTTTGTCTTTTCAAGCATTTCATCATATTAGTATGGGATGGTTGGGGATCTAGAAGGTATGAATCACATCATTCATGGGGAACAATATTTTCATGGTCGATCATGGCAGAGGGGTTCACCTAGGGGTGGTGAAGGGGAACTAGTACACTTCAAGGAGGAAGACCCTTTATTCGGCATGGCCCTACACATGTATCTCTTCATTTTGATGTCAAAGAGCCTTGCCTTCATGAAGTTATCCAAGTAATTGAGTCTTATCTACATAATCCACCTTCTCGTGACATAAATAATCCACCTCTTCAAAATTGTGAACATGTACATGCTGAGAATAATCTCGTCTCCTCTAATAGATTTGTTCAGTCTACTCCTCGTGCACCTCCACAAATTTCTTTACTAGTCATTTATGCACCGCTCTTTCTTATAAAGAATCAAAATACACCTTCTCATGAGTCCCCATAGACCTCTAAGCATGCTAGGTCCTCTTTTATTGTGCTTAAAGTGACATGTGTAGTGAAAAAGTGAAATTGGAAGTAGAAGAGGAATCTTGTGCTTTCACTCGCACCATATTTCCTATAGAGCCATATGAGTATGTAGAGATGGTGACCGATACATGCATGCCATTGTTAAAATTGACGAGGATATGATTAATTATCATGTTTTGATTTGATAAACTTGATTGGATATATTTGGCACTTTACATGCATTTCACTTTTTGGATATCATATTTTACATTTTGGGACAGATTCGAATGACTTAATGGTGGAAATATTATATATATATATATATATATATATATATATATATATATATATATATATATATATATATATATATATATATATATATATATAGGATATTTATTTTGATTTTATATCATGATGATGTGTTAGCTATTAAAAGGATGAATTTTTAATATGGATTGTGTTTATATTTATTTAGAGTATGCAATACTTAGTGGGCCTATGTTTTTTTATTATTCATACCAAATTCATATATAAAATGAAAGTTTAAAAGACCCGTGTCCTTAAGTTATATAGTTCACTTAAGTTATAAAGTGAATTATTACTATTATAACTTAAATTTTTTCTTGTAAATCATTTAAAATAAACCAATCGGTTATAACCAATTTTGCTCATGATGATGTTATAAAAGGACATGGGGGATACATAAACAAAGGATGAGAAATCAAGTGTTTTGTAGCTATTTGAAAATTATTTCATTTTGAAATTAATTTTGTGCAATGCATTTATGAGGAAAGTGATCTTACAGGAGTTATGAAAACATTGTTTTGAGGTTTAAGTGTGAATTTTGAATACAATAGGTATATCCATATTTAATATTATTATTCTGATTATTTGATTAAATATTTTGTATTCTTATCTAATTGATTCTGATTTTGTCTGTATATCCAGAGAAAGCTTGATGATATCTTCACATCTATCTCAAAATGAATGTAATATGTAGCCATGTTGGCTTTGATATTTGATCATGACCTTGTCAAGATGTTGTTTTAGCGATCATTGTACTTCATTTCATTAATGCAAAATTTGTTCTCTTCATCATGTCTATATCAAACTCTTTTTCGTTAATTGTGTAAATATGTTTATATGTTGATATTTTTCTTTTATATTTTTTCATTTGATGTACAAGCCAATTAGTCTCTAAATCAGGTATCATAGGCCTATAAAAATTCTCTAAAAATGCAATCAATGCGATCAACAAAATTAGGATTTAAAGAAAAAACAACCAATTATTATCTCTAGAATTGAACTCTCGAAAGATGTGATTAATATTAAATGCTTCAAACTGTTCAATAAAAGACCAAACTTTCTGAGTGTAACGATGAAGCCTAGTCTGATTAGTTTTATAAATCTTTTTGACTTGTCTAATAACCAGTTCTGAATCTCTAAAAATAGATAAATTTTTAATTTTCAAACTTAAGGCTTGTTGCAGGCCTAAACATAAGGCTTCAAATTTAGCTGTATTGTTTGTTGCTTCAAATGCCAACTGAAAAGCATAATTAAACTATCTTCATGTGGGTGACTTAATGACTACTCCAACACCATTTCCAAATTGGGAACTAGCTCCATCAAAACACATTTTCCAAATATCATCAGAGGGTAATAATATGGCATGTTGATAATCTTCATCATCAAAGGCATTAATGTCTAAAGAATTTAAACCATAAGTTCCCATACTAGTTTCTACAAATGCAATAAATGATGTAATTCCCTCGATTGGTGTTCCTGACCATTCTTCCCTTTGAATGAATGTTATGGCATTTCCTACTAGTGCCCAAGTAATATCCTTTCCAACAAAAGCACACCGGCTTGAGACCAATCTCTTCCAAGCAACATACATAATTAACGGTATATCTAAGATATGCACATTTCCAATAAATCTAACTCTTTCATCTTGTGTTATCTTCATTACTATGTCCCTAAATTTACCACAAAATTTGGTTTGAGGAGTGTCAAAACCAGTCGGTTTCTGTTGTCATATTCATATGGGATACCCAATTGATCAACAATATACTTAGGCATAATGTTCTTTGAAGCACCCGTATCGATATGCGATTATGGATGATTTTGTTTTGAAATTTAAGCTGTCACATAGAAAGATGGAATGTAATCAGTGCAAAATTTGATTGAATCATTACCGAGTATCATCATTATGTGATTCACTTTCAGTTTCATCTTCTTGGACAACCACCAGTGATTTAGGTTTAGATCTATTTTTATGAGAAAATTCTTGTTTTTCAAATTGACTAGGCAATCCAAGGCTCTCAAACATATTTAGATTGCTCCTAGAATTCTTCATATCAGCTCTGATATCATACCCAGTAAGTAAATATAAGATTTTGTAAATGTTTTACCTTTACGGGGTTGATATTGAGCATTATTTAAACTAGGAAGAACATCATCCAAACGATATTGGTTGGTTCATCATGTAATTTTGTTTTGTTAGATGATCAGATTTATATTTCCCTTTAGCATTATCAACTGTTTTAGCTTTATGACCATCATTTTTAGCATAGTCTTTTGACCTATTTTTAACTACATTTACATCTAAGTCAACAAAACTACACATTTTTGAAACATTTTTTCCTTTAATGAACATATTGATACTTTTTTGAAGGGAAATTACTTTGATCAGGATGATTATGTGCTGAATTGTGGTGATTATTTGTAGCTCTCAAGAAATTCTGTGAGTTTGGTAAGTTTGGAATCCATGTTTTCTCCTCATGATCAACCTAAAATATTTTCTTCTTCTGAAGCTTCTAGGAGAATCGTAAGGGAAACTGTAGCTATAAACCTTGGTATTGAGGAAGAACCAGAATACATTTATTTAGGTGCCTGCTTGACTCCTAGAGAAAAAGAAGCCTTCATTAAACTACTTGAAAGAGTTCATTGATGTTTTGGCTTGGTCTTATAAAGACTTAAAAGGGTATGATACTAGGATCATCAAACATGACATCCCTATTAAACCTAGAATCAAACATGTTCATCAAAAGCCTAGAAGAGTGAGCCCCTTGTTGGAAGACACCATCAATAAGGATCTTGAAAATATGCTAGAAGGTGGTGTCATTTTTCTGGTAAGATATTCTGAATGGGTTGCTAACTTAGTGCCAATACGAAAGAAGAATGGAGACATTCATCTTTGTGTTGATTTTAGAGATTTAAATCGTGTAAGCACCAAAGATAACTTCCCTTTACCAAATATTGATCAAATTTTATAGCAGGTCGTCGAGTCAGAAATGATGTCTCTCTTAGATGGATTTTTAGGTTATAATCAAATTTTTGTAAATCTAAAAGATAGGCATAAAACCAATTTTACTACATGTAGAGGTAAATTTGCTTTTAATTGTATTCATTTTGGTTTAATAAATACAAAAGGCACATTTAAAATAGTAATGCATGTTGCTTTTGATGATTTAATTGGGATAATAATTTAGGTTTACCTAGATGATTTAACTGTGTATTCCAGGAAAAGGAAAAAACATTTGGATCATTTGAGAGAAATTTTTATTTCTTTGTCGTAAGTATGGTATATCTCTCAATCCAAAGAAATCTATTTTTGGCGTTATTGAAGGAAAATTGTTGGGTCACATCATCACACAAACATGTATTTCTATTGACCTGAAAGAGTTAAAGCCATTTAGGAATTGTAGCCTCCTAAAAATGAATTTGGTTTACGTTCTTTCTTTGGAAAAATCAATTTTGTACGAAAATTCATATCTAATTTTTTTGATAAGGCTGCCCCATTGCAGATTTTTTTGAAAAATAATCATGGTTTCACATGGGATTCTCATGTTGATTTTACATTTGTTGACATTAAGAATGCTATCGCTACCGCACCTATCTTGGCTAAACCTGACTTGTCACAACCTTTTGTCTTGTACTTAAATGCTACTGATAAAACTATGGGTGCTTTCATACTTTGAGTCAAATAATGAAAAACCCATTTTCTATTTCGATTAAACCTTAAAAATGATGAAGTTACGTATCCTTTGATTGAAAAATTTGTTTTCATGTTAGTTTCAAGAGTATTAGGAAAATGCAAGTATTTCTTTGATGGAAAATAAAATTATTGTACATTATAACATTCTTGTTTTAGCATACTTGCTCAAACAACCTGTGATTGATGGAAGATTGGCCAAGTGAATTTTCAAAATCCAACAATTTTATCTAGAGCTGGAAACATGTAAAACTATCAAGGTAAATCAACTCGCCAAACATTTACCTGAAAATATTGATTCGATTATCAATGTGGTTATCTTAGTAGTTGACAATGTTTTTGCATGTTGTACCTCATTTCCAAACTATGACAGGTAATGATTTGTCATCTAAATTTAACATAGGTTTCAGCATGTGTGAATGGGATTTTTTTATCCCAAGATGATTGGTATCATGATATTGTTTATTATTTTAAAAACCAACCATGTCCCGAGTTGTTATATAAAAAACAACGTAGAACACTTCGTTTTCAAGCTCTTAAGTTTGTGCTTTTAGAAAATATGCTATTTTAAAAAAATTGTGATGGCATACTTTTAAGTCGTTTAACTCATGATCAAACTAAATGTGTTCTTAGGAGTTGTCATGAAGGTGTTTGTGGCAGAAATTTTTCTAC
This sequence comes from Taxus wallichiana var. yunnanensis, assembly GCA_018340775.1. Lineage (NCBI taxonomy): Eukaryota > Viridiplantae > Streptophyta > Pinopsida > Cupressales > Taxaceae > Taxus > Taxus wallichiana. The sequence continues at coordinate 141,387,011 of CM031240.1, read as the reverse complement.
CAAAACAACTGCCCATAAAATTTTACGTGTCGGTTACTATTGGCCTACTTTATTCAAAGATGCATATAAATGGGTAAGGTCTTGTGCTCCTTGTCAAATGTTTATTGGTCGTGAACATTTACCAACCATGCCTTTGAACCTTGTCATTCCAGAAATACCTTTTTCAAAATGGGGAATTGATTTCATTTCAGATATCCACCCCCTTCTTTTGCTGGTCATAGACACATTCTAATAACTACTGACTATTTTACAAAATGGGCTGAAGTTGTTGCTTTAAAAAGTTTCGTGACTAGTGAAGTTGTCATATTTTTTTGAAAATAAGATTTTTTACGTTTTGGAGTACCTCAAGAAATTATATCTGATAATGGTCCTCAATTCATTTCTAAATAATATTTGAATTTCCTTAGTAAATACTCCATTATTTCGAGTCATGCATCAAAATATTACCCACAGGGTAATGGTCAAGCTGAATCTACGAACAAGAATTTAATCAACATCATGAAAAAGTTGGTCAATGACAGTAAAATAAATTGGCACCTCAAAATTTTTGAAGCCTTATGGGTTGATAGAACAACTGTTAAGTCAAGTACAAGATTTTCACCTTTTATGCTTGCTTATGGTTTTAAAGCTACTATGCCAATCAAACTACAAATATCTTCAACATGTATTGATTTAAATTTTGGCATAGATGATTTAAATGATTTGTAGCTGCATTTAGATGAATTTCTAGCCTTAGATCACATGAGGACCACTTTGCTTTGTAAAAACTCAAAAAGGGTAAGGAAAATTTAAAAAGGTTGTTTGACAAAAAGGTCAACACAAAAAGCTTTAAAGTTGGAGACTTAGTCTTGTGTTGGGATAAAGCACGAGAGAACCCAAGAAAACATCAAAAATTTGATTCTTTATGGTTGGGTCCTTAGCAAATTACCCAAGTCCTTGGAAATAATGCTTTCCATTTGCGAGAAATAGATGGTGATTGGTTGAGATTCATGGTGAATGGACAACAACTGAAACACTTTTATAATTAAGTCACTTGGTTGTATTTTATGTATATATTTTGTTTGTTTACTTTCATTTTTGTTTTGTTTTCTTTGTTTGGTTGTTTCTGTTTTCTCTTTACAAGTTGTCATGATCTATTGATATTATAATATGTTGTGTTGCATGAATTTTGTGAGGAGGAGAATATATTACGAATTCTTGGATGGTAATATTTCTTGAAGTTTTCAATTGGATAATTTATAGAATATGCTTATCAGATTCTCTTTATATGATATTTTCTAATATACTTGATGTAGAAGAAGGCATACTTAATTTTCAAAATAATGAAGGTTGATTCTGTATGTTGAACTTGTCTAGCCCTCATTTCCCTATCTCTTATATTCCCTTCTTCGCTTTTGATCCGCTAAACTTACATTCCTTTAATATGAAATTATTATGGGAGTCCAGACAGATCTTCTCAATAAACAATGAGCCCGCATTGTACTGGAGGAGCATTTTAAAGTTTAACCTTTTTTATGCGGCCTAACCTCTTGCTTCAAGAAATCGGTCAATATGGTTGCCAATGTTATTGCTAAAATTTAAAACCCCCTTTTTTCAAAAAATTAAATTTGATATTCATATCATTGCTTGCTTGCCATTACATTCATATAAATTTGGTAGGGGCCACTAGGTATTAATTGCATTATTTAATTGTTTACACTAAGTGGTTTTAAGAATTATTTAAAATTGTTGGTTGTCATCTTATTTTGATATAAATATGCATCGTCACTTTGATTATTGATACCGATAGTGAATAGTTGATATGGAGATAAAATTCCATTTTGTGATTTCATTATTGATTCCAAGCTCGTATTCGATCTTTTTGGTCTTTCCATTTTGGAAATGATTAGCGAAATATGACGACGATCGAAATAAATGTTCTATGTTGATTGGTTTATCTTGATGCATGCTTTTACGAAGAATACCTTGTCTGCGTAGAATGATGTTTTTAGGAATGCAATAGGTGATTATTTCATGAATAAAACGCGTGATCAATGTTAATGCTATGTTTGAAATATGGTTCAATTTCAATCTTGTACATATTTGATCAACTATATAGTTTATAGATTCGAATAAAATATGGGATACGATATAAGGTTTGGGTTTAAACTAAAATCAAAGTAAAAATTGGCCAAACCACCATTTACGAGCTCACGAGTCCCTAGGCATGAGGTGATAACATGTAGTGGGGAAGTAATGACGATGGAGTTATTTGTATTCAATGTAGAGGTAAGGGCATTAATCAAGGCAAGGATTGTCGATTTTGGGATCACTCGGTTTTGCATTGCAAGAATTTGGAGCTCGAAGGTGTTTTTGTTTTGTGTAAGGTGTTCATGATTTTAAGCTCTCAACGTGTCAACAAACAATAGGTATGAACTTTTAGTTTGTGATTTATGCCCAATTATGATTAAGTTATGGTTTTAGAGTTTATTTTTTTGAATAAATGGGAGTTAGTTGAATGTGCTTGTGAATATATTTTTTGAGCTATCTAGCTCAACTAGACATTTCACATACCCATTTTCTTTTTCGAGACTTGCATGTAAATATATATACTCTACTATTTTTTTTTTTGACATTATTATCGATATCTTGAGATGGGTATAAAATTCTGGTTTGTTGAATAGAAATTTTGTGTTTTCCTATGAAGTCTCGAGCTCATTTGAGTTGAAATGTGTGTTTTGGGTTACATCTTCTTTGGAGATGCATGCATGAGATTATATGGGCATCATTGTTGATTGAAATAAATATTTTGTTACAGATCTTGTTATATGCACAAAGCATGTTTGGTTTCTACTTCACCTAAGTCGTATAAATGAGAAGAATGATTTTTTTCTTTGAGTTACGGTGACTTTTATACAAACTGTTCACTTGGGTATTTTAAAAAGGATTCAATATAAATAATATACCACTATTTTTGAGTTCAAGGTGAAGGAATATTTTCATTTTGGATGAAAAGGATGCATTTTCGGTTAGCGGCTATTGGAAGTATGTGATAGTCGATTTATAATCAAATTTTAATAAATGAATGCTCGATATTCGTGGATTCATATTGAGTTGTTAATTGAGTTTTTGAGTTCTCTGTAAACTCTAATGAAGATCTTAAATGCATATATTCGTTTAATTAAGGTGATGATTTAGTTGATAGTGATAAACAAAGTGATATTTTGGTTTTGAAGCCGGTGATGAAAAAATCTCTGAGAATATTATGTTTTGGTTAATTTCTTATTGTGACAATGCATATTTTTGGGCTTTCGACTCGAGAGAATTATAATTTGAAAATTTCAAAGGCGCATACTTGAGAATAAATTTTTATATAGTGATAAGTTTATCACTCGACTATTTATGAAGTTTGTATGAATGTTGTGAATAAATGGAGAAGAAATAATAAGATGTATTGTTTATCAACTGAAATTCCACATGTACATGCTTATTTTATGGATTTTCTTTCATTTAAATCTTTAGTATAGAGGTTTGAAATAATAATGGAAAGTGTTTATTATATCGAAATGATATCTTGATAGTGTCAATTTATAGTTTTGAAAAATGACAAAGTAACATGAGATGATTCCACGAAATGAAAGAATGTTTTATTTCAAATTATATGTTATTTGTATTTATTGATTGTTAATTATTATTTTTGATTAATAAGCTCGATTCGATTCTAGGGCGTCAAATGAAACCTACATGCTAAGGACTGGTAATTATTTTCTCTTTTCAACATTTCATCATGTCAGGATGGGATGGTTAGGGATCTAGGAGGCTTGAATCACATCATTCATGGGGGCACAATAGTTTTCATGGTTGATCATGGCAGAGGGGTTCACCTAGGGGTGGCTGAAGGGGAACTAGTACGCTTTGGGGGCATACCCTTTATTAGACATGGCCCCACACATGTATCTACTAATTTTGATGCCAAACAACCTTTCCTTCTTGAAGTTATCCAAGTAATTGAGTTTTTTCCATGTAATCCACCTTCTCACAACATTAATAATCCATCTTGTTGAGTGTGGAGCTTAATTTATTCATAAAGCTTGTTTTTACATGTTGTTGGATTTGAAAATGATTGACATTGGTCGAAATGATCGGCATTGGTCGAAAGTGTCCAACATTGGTCGATTATCAACCAAAGATGGGTCGAAGTGACCAATATTGGTCGTTTGAAACCACATCGATCAAGTAAGTAATCGACACCGTCAACTTGTGCGATGGTGCTTTATTTTTTGGTCGAGAATTAGAATAAATATTTTACTTTAAAGATGATTTATTGATTGTAAAAGCATAGTTAGTTTCCCATAATAGATATATATGCATTTTATAAGGATATGAGAGAAGAAAATAGCAATTGTTTGCATGTTAGTTTTCTTGGTGAGAAAGAAAGAGTAGCTGAGTGAGGGAAAAATATTGAACATCCTGTGAGGTGTTGGAAGACAACAAATATTCATTGTATTTCCTTTGTAAAGCACTGAATAATAATTTTGGCCATTTCTTGGTGGACGTAGCCCACACTAGGTGAACCACGTTAAATCTAGTGTTATATTTCTCTTGTTTATTTTATCTTCTGGTTTATTTTTACATTCATTACTTGTATGCTTTATCTGATTTTAGATCTGTGCAACATTGTTAAATGGTTAAAATGCTACAACTAGTATCAGAGCTTTGTTTGGAGGTTTTGTGTGTTGACATGATTTACTCACAGAGGGTTTTTTTGATTGAGTGGGAGCATAGTAATGGTAGAAGATAGTAAATATTAAGTAGAGAAATTTGATGGTCGTAATTATAAACTATGGAAGATGCAGGTGGAGGATTATTTGTATCAGAAGGATCTATACTTACCATTGGATGAGCATGCACAACCGATCTCAATGATGGCGATGAAGAATGGAAGGTTCTTGACAGAAAGGATCTAAGATCTATGAGATTGAGCCTAGGCAAAATTAGTGGCTTTAAATTTTACAAATGTAGAAACCATGGTAGAGTTGATGAAATCTTTAGGAAATTTGTATGAAACTCCTAATGCTTGAATACGGTTTATTTGATGAAAACATTGTTTAATTCTAAGATGCGAAGGTGAATCAGTATCTAATCATTTGAATGATTTCCGAGTCTATTGTAAATCAATTAGAATCGGTAGAAATTCCATTTGATGATGAAGTGAAAGCAATTTTATTCTTATTCTCTTACCCAAATAGTTGGGATAACTTGGTAATGGTTGTCGATAATCTGAGATCTTCTTCTAAAGATTTAAAATTTGATGATGTGGTCGTGTAACACTTAATGAGGAAATACACGAGGAAAATATCAAGAGAAGAATCATTTGGAAACACTTTAAACGTATAAATAAGGGGAAGATATAAGGAGAGATCATCAAAGAGAAAGAAGAATGGGAGATCAAAGTCAAGAAATCGAAGATCTAGATCCAAGTATAGAGATTTACTTTGCTGGAATTGTGGAAAGAGAGGATACGTAAAGGAGTGTTGGTCCAAGTAAAAAAAAGAGAATACATTAGACAAAGGTAAGGAAAAAGGTAAAGAGGCAAATGTTTCAAGTGAGGTAAATTATGATGCCCTTATTCTCTCCTTGGATAATAAATTAGAATTTTGGGGTTTAGATTACGGAGCTTCTTTCCATGCTACCCCGATAAGGGTTATTTGAAATTATGTTTAGGGTGATTTTGGATAAGTTTATTTAGGAGATGATGAGCCATGCAATATTACTGGTAAAGGTGATGTTCATATAAAGTTATAGAATGGAAATCCATGGGTATTGAAATATGTGAGGCATGTGCTAAGCCTTAAGAGAAATCTAGTATCTACAAGGAAACTAGGTGAATCTAGATGTATGGTTACATTCATAACCGATTCTTGGAAGGTTACCAAGGGATCTCTTGTTGTGGTAAGAGGTAAGAATGTAAGAAATTTATATTTGTCTACCTATGTTACTAATTATTTTTCTATGCTATCTACTACTCGATTCAGATGCAACCATGTGGCATAATAGGCTAGGCCATATGAATGAAAAAGGAATGCAAATTCTAAAGGCTAAGGGTAAGTTAACATATTTGAAACAATTAGATCTTGAATTTTGTGAGCATTGCATATTTGGAAAGTAGAAGAGAGTGATATTTCTCAAGGTTGGGTCAACAAAGAAGGAGCAAAAATTGGAGTTTGTACACTCAGATGTGTGGGGACCAACTTAGGTAGCTTATATTGGAGGATCCCAATATTATGTGACTTTCATTGATAATGCTACAAGAAAGGTATGGATTTATTGTATTAAACATAAATATGATGTTTTTGAGACTTTTAAAAGGTGGAAAGCCCTTGTGGAAAATGAAAAAAACTTAAAATTAAAGTGCCTTAGATCTGAAAATGGTGGTGAGTACTACAACAAGGATTTCAATTATTATTGTTTAGTGAATGGAATACAAAGAGAAAGAATAGTTCTTAGAACTCCACGGGAGAATGGAGTTACAGAAATAATGAACAAAATAATCATGGAACGTGCTAGAAGCATGAGGATACATGTCGGTTTAACTTTGAAGTTTTGGGCAGAAGTAATGGATACAACAGTGTACTTGATCAACCATGGGCCTTCAACAACACTAGATGGTGGAATACCAGAAGAAGCTTGGTCTGGAAAAGAGGTATATTTTTCTTTTCTTAGAGTTTTTAGCTCATAAGATTTTGTGCATGTTGATAGGGAAAATAGGAAGAAGTTGGATGCTAAATCTAAGAGATGTACTTTCATTGGTTATGGCTCTAGTGATTTTGGATATCATTTTTGGGATTTAGAAGATTCTAAGATTTTTAGGAGTTGTGATGTTGATTGGAATGAAAAGAGAATGTACAGGGATAAGGTTTTGGTGCCTAAACATGAACAGGTTGATGAGATTTTGAAGGAAAATCAAATTTTGGATCTAAAACAGACATCCACAGAGATACCAATGTCGATTCTAGAGAAGCCGGTGCTAGTCAGGCTAACCGGTATCGACAGACATGATCGGGTTTAGAATATACAACTACTGGAACCAATGTTGGTACTCCTTGAACCGGTGGCGGTGATGCAACTACAATGATCGGTTAGCGAGATAAATAAATTGCATTTGGTTACAGATCCATGGTCGAGATCATGAGACTAGGGTCATCAATGATAGATATTGACACGAATGTGCAACAGGCACAAAATGAGCCCCAAACATCCCAGATCTCAATGAGAAGGTCACAAATAGCAAGTAGACCTCCAAGAGAGATTTTCACCTTCCTTTTCTTATTTATTATTGACTGATAATGGTGAACCAGAAAGATTTGAAGAAGCAATGCATGTAGATACCCACGAGTATCGGGAGCATGGAAAGGATGAGGGGATGGACTCCTTGAAACAAAATCAGACATGGGATTTGGTCAAGTTGCAATCATGTAAGAAAGCACTACAGAACAAATGGGTTTATAGGATCAAGGAAGAAGAGGGTGGACTAAAAAGATACAAAGTGAGGCTTGTGGTAAAGGGATTTTCATAGAAAGCGGGTATTAAATTTGATGATATTTTTTCTCCCGTAGTTAAAATGACTTTTACTCGTAATGTTATAAGTTTGGTTGCAATAAAATATTTTCATTTAGAACATCTTGATGTTAAGATGAATTTTCTTCATGGTGATTTGGAGGAAGAGATTTATATGTAGTAGTCGTTTGGTTATGAAGTCAAGGGTAAGGAGAAAATTGTGTGTAGATTGAAAAAGAGCCTATATGGGCTCAAGAAAGCTCTAAGGAAATGGTATTTGAAATTTGACAATTTTATGCATGAGCATGGTTATATGAGATGTGAATCTGACCATTGTGTTTATTTTAAAAAGCTTGAAAATGGGATCTATTTTATTTTGTTCTTGTATGTGGATGATATCTTTGAATGTAGGATCTAGTAAGCAGGAAATTGGTAAACTTAAAGAAAGGCTAGATCACACATTTGCAATGAAGGATTTGGGAGCTGCAAAGAAAATCCTTGGCATGAAAATTCACCGAGACAAGAAAACAAGAAGTTGTATTTGTCTTAGGAGGCTTATATCAATAAGGTGTTGGAAAGGTTTAACATGCAAGATTCAAAACCTGTTAGTACACCTATGGCTAGACACTTCAAATTGAGCAAAGATCAATGTCCTTCATCACATTAGGAGGTTGAGTAAATGGCACATATTCCCTATGCTTCAAAGCATAGAGAAGTCTTATGTATGCCATGGTTTTACTAGACCAGGACATTGCATAGGCACTAGGAGTTGTGAGCGTGTTTATGGATAATCCAAGTAAAGAACATTGGAAAGCGATCGATGGATTCTCAAATATTTGAGAGGGACATCTGGCATGGAGTTATGCTACAGAGGGTTAGATAATTCTCTATCCGGCTATGTTGATTCATATATGGATGGAGATTTGGATGGCAGGAGGAGCACCACTGGATATGTTTTCACAGTAGGTGGAATGACAGTTAGCTAGATTTCGAGATTGCAGAAGGTTGTGGCTTTGTCTACTACAGAGGCAGAGTATGTTGCAGCTACAAAATCTAGCAAGGAGATGATATGGATGATTAGGTTCATGGAAGATTTGGGTAAGGAGAAAGAGGATTACAGATTATACAGTGATAGTCGAACGCGATCCATCTAGAAAATAACTCAACATTTCATTCAATAACAAAACACATTCAGTTGAGGTATCACTTCATACGAGGTGTTGGAGGATGGGCAAATGAAGTTAGAGAAAATACATATAGATGAGAACCCTACAAATATGCTAACAAAGCCATTGGTAAAGGAGAATTTGGAGCTTCACTCCACTTCTATTGGTCTTCGAGTTTAAGACTTGAAGAGGAAGAAATGGGCCAAGGAAAAGGATCCAAGGATGGTGATGTACAATACAATGCAACAATTGATCTCCAAGTGGGAGATTGTTGAGTGTGGAGCTTAATTGCTTCATAGAAAGCTTATTTTTACATGTTGCTAGATTTGTGATGGCTGACATCGGTTAGTAAGTGACGCATCGGTCGAGATAGTGATCAACATTAGTCAAGAAGTGACCGGCATCGGTTAGTTATCAACCAACATGGGTCAGGAAGTGACTGACATCGAAGTCAACCTATACGACAATGCTTTGTGTTTTGGCTAAGAATTAGAATTTTTTTCTTTAAAGATGATTTCTTGATTGTAAAAGCATAGTTATATGTCCAAAATAGATATATATGCATGTATGCATTATATGAGGGTATGAGAGAAGAAAATAACAATTATTTGCATGTTAGTTTTCTTGGTGAGCAAGAAAGAGTAACTGAGTGAGGGAAAATATTGAACATCCCGTGAGGTGTTGGAAGACAATGAGATCTTTATTGTATTTCGTCTATAAAGAACCTGAATAATAATTTTGGCCATTTCTTGATGGATGTATCCCACACTCGGGTGAACCACATTAAATCTGGTGTTATCTTTCTCTTATTTATTTTTATCTTCTAGTTTATTTCCGCATTAAATGATTTTATGCTTTATCTAATTTTAGATTTGTGCAACACTCGTTATATGGTTAAACCCATACACATCTCTCGCAAAATTTTGAATATGTACATGTTGAGAATAATTTCATCTCCTTTAATATATCTATTCAGTCTACTCCTTGTACACCTCCAACCTATTTTACCAGTCAATTCTGCACATCTCTTTCTTTGAAATAATGAATATGCACCTTCTTATGAGTCCCCTGGAGACCTCTAAGCATGCTAGGTCCTCTTCCGTTGTGCCTAAGGTGACAGGTGTAGTGAAAAAGGTGAAATTCGAAGTAGAAGAGGAATTCGGTGCTATCACTCACACCATACTTCTTGTGGAGCCATATGAGTATGTAGAGATGGTGACTGAGAAAGGCATGCCATGGTTAGACTTGATAGGATATGATTGATTATCATTTTTTGATTTGATAAACTTGATTGGAGATATTTGGCACTTTGCATGCATTTAACATTTTGGATATCATATTTTACATTTTGGGACACACACACACACACACACACACACACACACACACACACACACACACACACACACACACACGGATGGATGAATGGTTGTGGATATTTATTTGGCTGTTATATGATGATGATGTGTTAGCTATTAAAAGGATGAATGCTTAATATGGATTGTGCTTAAATTTATTTACTATATATAATACTTAGTGGGCCCTTATTTTTTTATTCATACCTCATTCATATATAAAGTGAAAGTTTAAAAGACCCGTGTCCTTAAGTTATATAGTTCACTTAAGTTATAAAGTGAAGTATTACTATTATAACTTCATAACATTCTTTTAAATCATTTAAAATAAACAAATCAGTTATAACCGATTTTGCTCATGATGATGTTATAAAAGGACATGGGGGATACATAAACAAAGGATGAGAAATCAAGTGTTTTGTAGCTATTCGAAAATTATTTCATTCTAAAATTAATTGCAATGCGATGAATTTCGAGGCAAATGATCTTACAGAGAGTTATGAAAACATTGTTTTGAAGTTTGAGTGTGAATTTCAAATACAACGGTATATCCGGATATAATATTATTATTTTGATTATCTGATTAAATATTCCGTATTCTTATCTCACTGATTGCAGATTTTGTATTTATATCCAAAGTAAGCTTGATGATATCTTTACATCTATCTTGAAATGAATGTAATGTGTAGCCATGTTGGCTTTTATATTTGATCATGACCTTATCAAGATGTTGTTTTAGAGATCATTTTACTTCATTTCATTAATGCAAAATTTGTTCTCTTCATCATGTTTATATCAAACTCTTTTTCGTTAATTGTGTAAATATGTTTATATGTGTATATTTTAATTTTATCTTTTTTCATTTGATGTTTGTTAGTTTATGAGATCATTATGATATTGGAAATAATTGTGAAGAAGATATTATAAATATCACTCAATTTTTTTCAAGAGGTTACCTAGTTTACAAGTTTCACCCTGTCGGATAAAGGTTGATAACATTCATTTTGATTCAGAAAATCAGTTTTAATACATGAGTGATCATTTTGGAATTAAAGTACATTAATTTTTAGGATAAATCTCGTATCTTTCTCATTAATCTTTTGGTGGTCTTGGTGTGTTGCGTTCGAGTCTTTGATGTGCTTTTTATCTTTGTTTATGTATGTACATTATTATTGGTTCTAGAAATAGAAGATTCCTTGATATTAGGCTAAATTATTATTTAGTCTATGATTAAACTACCCACACTTAAGACAATTATTAAGTATAATTACGATTAAACTGGTATGATTCCATCTTGACCTTTTCAATAGGAAAAAGGGTTGATTGGTTGTCGGTCTACTTTTTATCGATAAAAAAATGGAGATTTAGGAGTCTCAATTATATTCACTCTTGTATCACTCTATTTACTAGATGGAGATGATGTTTGAGAGAAGTAACATGGATTGTATAAAATCTAATATTATTGTCTTTAAAGATTTTTAAAGTAGTCTTATTTTCCCTCCTCAACAACCCTAGGTGTCTTGGCACTTCACTTAGACGATCTCGAGCGCTCACCTCAAGCACGCAAAGGTACCAGTCCCTCTTTGTTACTGTCTTACTAGGGTGTTAGCATGCATGTTCATAATAACCACAATCAAAGTATACATCTCATCATAATAACCAGATCTCAATTTGGAAACACACATAATAAGGAAAGCATATAGATCACATAAGGATTAATACCAGATTTACCATATAATAACCATGAATAGAGACATCAACAATCAATATCCATCCATAATGATCCATTATATTAAATCATGACAAAACACAAAAGCTGAATACACCATAAGTATCATCACAAAGTCATGCACACAAACATACCAACAACATAACTCTGTTACAATCCAAATCTCGGTCTCAAAACAATGCAAATCAATACATATATATAGGGGTGGGGACTTTCCCTTCACTACCCATGCACTCTCAAAATAGGATACATGCTCAAAATAGCCATGTGCCACTACAAGGATAACTAAAGAAGCATGCAAGCTTTTCCTAATAATATATTATCTATAATTAACTCTAGATCTAATCTTATTATTAGCTCCCATGCTTAAGTTCGAACTGGAAGTTCCTTCCTAAAAAATAGACTCTTCTTGACTGCAAAACCCCTTATGTGTCACACACTCCATGTCTATATTTAGCCAATACTTCAAAAAGTGACTAAGTCCTCTTCCTTCCTACAGTGATCCTCACGCACACTTTGTTCCATCTTCCGTGCATAAACCCTATCATTTGATGCACTCATCTTGTTCACTCATCCACATGCTTCTCTTGTATCCCTTCACGCGTGTGCGTGAATTTGTATACTTTAAAATTTAGCCATCTTCTGACACCCAACATTACCCAACCCTAGATATGTTTTTCATATTTGGCAGCACTCACACAAAGAATGATAAATATTTCTCCAATAATAAAGAATAAATAATGTTTGAATGGTTTGTGCCAAAGAATGAAAGAATCCAATTTTTACTAGGAAAAAAAAGGGGAAATTACTTATTCACAAACAATTCCAATGTTTTCCATCCCTCTAACTCCTTGCTTTCTTAGTAAGGGCATCACCCACAATGGTAGGAACCTCTGTAATAGTCAAGTCCTCACCCCTTGTGCCTTCAGCATTTCACCACATTCCAATTGTTTCCCACATCAACTAGCAACTAGCATCCATCCATCTTGCATGTGACCTGGGGTAGAGTTATTTTAATTTATTCTTAATGGAGGCCCTTAGTAGATCAATTTCCTCCCTCTTTTTCTCAACCTCAACCAATATTATTTCATGTTCCACCTTGTTCCCTTTGTTCTTGGCCTAGAATTCTTTTATATATACTTCATCCTTGGCAACAAGTCCTACTACATGATCCCTATCTTTGTAGTTATCATAAAAACTTCGCAACATGAAAATCTACCTTCAATGCTTCAATTAACTCACCATATTGTGTTATTATGGCTTCTATTTATCATTTTCCTATTTCTTTTTTCTCCCCAATACATCCTCTAAAGATTACAATGCAAGAGGTGGCTGTTGAGTAGTAATTATGCACATTAGATCCTCCGACAAATGAAAAGTTGTCTCATACTTGGTATCTCCATCATGAGGGAAAAATACAGGTGTACTAGTAAGATCGCATCATGATGCATTCTTTTCCTATATATGGCTCGTGTCATGTCCACCCTTTTTCTTCCCTCAATTCCTATTTTAATCTGCAATAATTTTCTCTTTCTCCTTTATCTCCCTGTCTCTTTCTTATTCTTTATTTTTCTCATCCAACTCCTCTGCATAAATCTTATTTTTTTGTTTTTATCAAAAATCTTGGCACCCACCTCCACCGATAACTTGTTAAGCATGTTACACACTTGCTCATCTGATAACTGTTGAGAATCAACTATCGGATATGTATCTCTAGAGGTTTCCATATCTTGGTATCTATTAATGAATGAGTGCTTACCTCAAATCTAATCATCGATATGTGACTCAAGCACCCAAGGATAACATCTTCCTTGTGCATGGTAGCACCTCCTCCTTACTAAAAATGACCAACAAAATAATTGATCTAAAGGTATCATGCTCTGATACCTATGGCGCATAAAAATTTATTGGGGTCTTCAATGTATTGCATTATAGGTCCTGTGGAGTGTACCTTGGCCTCCTATTCTTTCCCCAAACACCTTTAGGGAAACCTATTACAAGAGTTGATTCTCCACCCAGGAACTCTTCCTGTCCTTCACTTTTTTCCTCCTCACCATGTGCCACCTCATGCTCCACTAGATGTTCTATGATCTCTCGCGACTTCTTTTTCTAGTTTTGCTCTAGCTCATGATCGGAGGTGTGCCCAACTCCATGTTCTATAGTTGGTTCTAGTTTCTCTTTTGTGATCCGAGTGACATGTACCCCAATTTATTCTTTATCTATGTCCATAACATGGGTGTTCTCAAACTATGTCACTCTAGTCCTCTGCATTTGATTCATCAATGGTGTACACATGTGGGCTCAATTTTCTACCAGTTCTTCCTCGCTTTCAACCCCTTCTTCCTTCTAGCTCTCCATCTCCTTAGAGTCCGAGCTAGGTACTATCATTTGTTTCTTTTTTATTGGAGACCTTCCTCTAGTAGGATGCCTTCTCGTATATGTGCTTGGCTCCACCTCCCTGTGCATTTCATGTCTACCCCTACGGGTGCACTAGAAATGAGAGTCTTATCTTTACTTCCTCCTTCACTTCCACTAACGGTGGGAGTCTCTTTCACACACTTGTTTCTTTTGTTCCACCTTATTCCACATAGAGGGTTCTTTGGGGATGGTTACATCATCTTCCATGAACACTCCATCTACAACCTATGGCCTTAGATATATATATATATATATATATATATATGTATGTATGTGTTCTACAAAGCTATTGGAAATGTAACAGTTTATACAGATGAATGCTTTCTGATACATACTTCTCCTCATAGGCACTCTTTTTAGGGTAGAAAAGTGTCTAAAGCATTTCATGGTGCTCCTTGTTTAATTTTTCTACATCAATTCTTAACTTTCACTTCTCTAAACCTATTTACAACACCCTGAAAAAGTATTGCGTTGTAAAAGAAAATAAAATTTTACACCATGGGCTCTTGGTACCATCGTTCAAGGTGAATCTCCCAATACAAAATTGTTGATATACCGTGAACTCGGAAACCCCATCCACCAAGGTAGGAAAATCACTTGGAATGTGCCATTCAACACCGAACACATCACACATCCATTTGTACCATTTTTCCTCCCACGCCCTATATATGTTAGTGTGATGACTCACAAGTATACTTCACAAACCACTTTGCAGGAGATGGGTCTTCCTTGGGATACTCCCATATTTTATCATTCGGCCCATCGGGCACCCCAATCTCTAAGAAAACTATCACCAATAAAACATTTCCAAAAATAATCTTATCTCCATCATGCATGCAACTTCAATGATTTCTTCTATAAAAGAGGCAATGTTATATATCATCCCCTCGATATCTTCTTACATACATGCAACCAACATTTGTTCACTTGGGTCCACCTCTCTTGTCCATTCAACTTTGTGAGTAAGCACGTGACATCCTCATGACAAGATCATCAAGTTTAGTGATATCCATCGTGCCCTCCTTTTTGTATTCAAACTCTATTGCAGTCTTCTTCACCTCGACGTCATTCACTAAGTCCTCATCAAATGTGACCCCTTGTACTAATCAGACCAATATATTTTTCAATCAATTGTGCAGTAATGTCATATCCTCCTACGTACAAAATAGAAAAAAATCCTCATGGACGCATGACATCAACCATTGATATAATCTCTCGGCTTCCCAAAGAATGAAGGCTCAAATAAGCTCATATAACTGTAATAGCCCTACCTTCTCCAATAACCTCTTCCCTTTGTCATCATACATAGGCTTATCATCTAGGGTTCTCTCCTCTGTTGTTCAACAAGTTTTGATGCCATGTCATCACGCCGTCACATCCATGTGGTGATTATAGTCACTTATGACCATGTTCCTCACATGTGATACCCACTCCTTCCCCATCATCACTCCATCGGGTACTACATTTTTGCATACCATTCTTCCTAGATATCTACAATGGGTGTCGACTTCTCCTTTCCCTTTCCCTTCTTCTTTGGTGATGCGGTCATTGTTTTCCTCGGTGCCATTTTCATTGTGAAAAACTCAAACTCTTACCTTGTGCCTCACTTTACCCTTAGTACTCTAGACCTCTTTTCACACATACCTTCTACAATAAGACAATGCTACACTTCCCAGTTCAAATTTGTATTCCCATGCCCTAATTCTCAAACCCTAGCTAGAAAAGTCATGATTTCTTCCAAATCCACACCACACCGTCTCAACCTACAAGATTCCCTCTAATGGAACTCACTCTTCACTCGGTCATGTTTTCTTTCACACTGGTTATAGATTCTCCAACTCGACACTTGATTTCTTACTAAATCGCTCAATTTTCCTAGGTCACATGAAAGCATACAAAATTCTTCAAGGTAAGGTAAAAATGATTTTACCCGACACTCTATTTATAGGTTTTCAAATTTTACCCGCATTAATTAATTTTACCAACTACCACCGTACAACTACATTTAATTCAACTTTTCCACTTTTTCCCACCTTTTATGTAGTTTTCATCACACTTTACATCACACGTTCATCATGCATTTCCATTTATAACTTCAGGTGTGCAAAACTACTTTTATGACCACAAACCTCCTTACGCGTGCTCCATGCGCCAAGTACATAAACCTCTGTGTCTTATACCAAGTAGTTCCCCATGTTGCTACCTTCCTCACACTGTTACACTTGCACACTTATTCATCATATGTGGATTTTCCTCTGGGCATTTTCCTTATTATCACCATCCTTCTTATGACACCTTATCACTATACTCTAACAACCAACATCATCAACGACGCACACTCCTTCAATTTCAAAAAGCAGTCTTTAAAAAAAAAATTTTCCTCTTTTGCATGCTCTTGTAATCCACCCCACACTAAAAGTATGTGTGGTCCTCTATGCATGAATCCACTAGATAGTAATCAGCTACTAGCTGACACATAAGCGCTTATTATTACAACAAAACACTTAACTAAATTGACAAAGCATAACAATGATGAAAGGAAACACATGAAAATAAAATGCATGAAAGGGAAATCTAATCTAAGTGGAAATACTGCCTTATTACAAACACCAAGAAGACTTATTTATAGTAGGGCTTCAACCTACTCCCATTGAAGTAACTAGGAAAATAAAGTGCCATCCAACACCTATAACTGAAAGTGCCCATTCCAATATCTTTGTTACTAAAAAATGGTCCCAACCAATGAACTTTCAACTTCCTAGGGTGGCATGCGTAAAACTTTGAATCATACAGAAGAACCATCTTTCCAACCTCAAATTCCTTATTCCGAATATGTCTATCATGTCATGCCTTCTATCTTGACTTTTTTTCTTTTGGCTCCATTGGGGCAATAATGCGTCGCTCTCATCCAACTACATCAATTTTTCTATGCGCTCTTCAACAAATTTTCATCATCCAATCCTCTATGTGTGTAATACATAGGATGACAACATGAATTCCATAGGAAATACAACCTCTCGCACCAAACACCAACTAAAAGGGTGTGGCTTTATTCAATCTTTTGTAAGTGGTCATGTATGCCCAAAGTACAACAAATACTTTATCATCCCAATATTTCCTTCCAACATCACATATTTTTTTCAATGTTTGTCCCAAATCTTGTTGAAAGCCTCAACAGTTCCATTGGCCTGTGGATGATAGGGTTTTCTTGTGGTGTGCCACCATAAACTCAACCAAAATAATTTTGATGGTCTCATTAAGAAAATGAGTGCCCCTATCACTTGTCAAGCTCAATGGACATCCATACATGTTGATAATGTTTTCCCATAGAAAATCTTACTGTTGTAGTTGTTGTGTAATCCTTTGTAGGTTGCTTCCCACCTTGTCGATAGTAGTCTATAAAGTTATAATATAGCATGCACTAGTCCTACACATGGGTGGGGAAATAGACCTAAAAGTCAATCACCCATTTCTCAAAAGGTTCAACACTTGCAATAGGCCTCAAAGGCATCTCATCTCTAGATTCCAGCTTCCCAAGGCACTGAAAATGATCACACACCTTGACATATTCCTTAATATCCTTATATAAAGTTTCCCACCAAATCCAACCATCAAAATCTTGCACGTGGTGGCATCTCCTACATAATGACCTCCTACAATTCCACCATGAGCTTCTTCCATTATTACCTCATGCTCATGCTCTAGTAACACACCGTGCAAAAATTCATCACAACCTAACTTATATAAATCTCCACCTATCAACTAGTAAGGTGTCACATGTATTGCAAGTTGTTTCTTCTCTAAAGTCTTCATTCCCTCAAGCACTTTTCTAGTGCACAAAAAGACTATAATATCTTCCAACTTGGTGGGCACGTGTGATTCAATCTAAAGAGTTGTGCATCCGAAATTGTGTCCTCAATGCTCTATGCATCCCTCACCAAAATTGATCCTTGAAAAATGATCAAGCCCTAAGTTACTTTTTCCTGGTTTCACAATCACTATAAACTAAAACTCCTGAAATAGTAGTATCCACTTGCAAATGCCCTTGTAAAACAAGCTTTTTGACCAAATACTTAAGTGCCATATGATCTGTGAAGAAGATAAATGGTGTAGCAATAAGTATTGTTGAACTTGTGCAACGTAAATCATGGACAAAGCTTCACTTAGTAGTTGTATAGTTTTGTTCAGCTGGTGTCAACTTCCTACTTGTAAAACAAATAGGGTGGTCTACAATTCCTTCTCCTTGGTTGTGCTAACATGGTGCCAATTTCCATCCTAGAAGAATCCACATGAACATGAAATGGTTTTTCCCATGAAGGAAAGTGAAAAATAGGTGTAGTGGTCAACCTTTCCTTCAGTGTTTCAAATGCCTGTTGTTGTGCACCTCACCCCAATAGAATTTTTTTAGCCTTCAAAATTTCTCTAGGGGCACAAAAATATTTGCATAGCCTTAATGAATTTCTTGTAATACCTTGTATGTCCAAGAAATCCACACTTCACTTTGATTGTTAGGTTCTTCCAATCCCAAGATCACAACCTTGGCTGGATCTACCAACAAGCCTTCCTTACAAATAATATGCCCAAAAAAGTGCCAAAAGGTGTCACAAAGATACATTTCTTAATATTCAAAGAGATGCTCAACTACCTACACCTCTCAAACATAAGCCTCAAATTGTCACAATGATCCTTAACTAAACCATACACTGTCCAATCATCTAGATATACCTGTAAAAACTTATGAATGAAGTCCTTGAAAATCTTACACAACAATGCGTGAAAACACTACAAGTGCATTCTTCAATCCAAAGGGCATAACTATGTATATGTAAAACTTCCCCACTTAGTGGTGAAAGTTATCTTTTCTGATCTTCCTTTGCTATGCGCACTTGATGATAACCTGAAAATCCATCAATAAAAGAATAGATCTCATGCCCTAAAACTCCTTCAAGGATCTCCTTTAAATGGGGTGGGAAAAGGATCAATAACACATGAAGCATTCAACTCCCTATAATCCACACATATCCTTATCCTCCCATCCTTTTTAATATTGATGACCATGGGACTCACCCACTCAGATTCCTCAATGGGCTCAATTATTCTAGACTTGAGCATTTATCAATTTCTTCCTTTACCTTAACATGCATAGATTAGGATTCATCCTGTAAGGCCTCTTCCTAATCGGTGCGCACACTTCTTTAAGTTTGATTCTCATCTCACCTAAAGAAGGGTGCACTCCTTTTAACTTCATGATAGCCCCTCGAAAAATAAGTCCTGAAAGTCACACAAGAGTTCAATAATCTTAGCCACTTCCTACTCACCAATAATCACCAATAATGGCCTCTTTAGGCTCTACATCTATTCCAATATTAACCTTATTTTTTCATAGGCTCATGATACATGTGTGCCTTTTCATCTATTGTGTCCATCACCTCACATACCTTCAATGTGTGGTTAACATCCAAATTATTATCCTCATCATCATCATCATCATCATCATTATGCATACCAGTTTACCCTTTTCCTTTTCTTCCCAGGCGTGACCATTTCTTCTTCTTCAAGTCTCTTCAAGGTCAAGGCATGCCTCTAAATCCAGCTCACAAACATATCTAATAGAAGTTCCTTAGCCTTCACATTATCTCCCAAAAGTAAGGTGCTTCATAATCTATAAGTGCTTCATTGACCAGAGGTTTAGTAGAAAAGTAATCAAAAGTATGGATCATACCTGAGGTCATCTCTTGCCAATTAATTATCTCCCATGTCAATTCTGCATGGACATACCATGTGCACACAGCACCACTTAGGGTGGCATAGAACTTATGTACCCAGAGTGATGGTGGTAAGGCCTCCTGCCCCTTCATCCAAAGTCTCTCACATTCCTAGATGTGGTGTGAAGCAGGGACTTCCCATGGAATTCACATATCTATGAAAGGTACATTTCTCCTTAGAAACCTAGTAGAAAAGGTGATTCTCACCTCTCGCCATTCTAATAGGTTGTCTCTGTGTGTAGTCCACCAATGCGTTGTTGTCCCACACAGGGTATAAACCAACATATTTCTTCTGTCACCCTCATCCTTCCACTAGGGCTTCCATGGCACACAAAAATACATCAGGGTTCCCTTCACCAGTGTACCGAGGTACTTGGTTATGACTCAAGCACCTAATGATGTGCATGGCTTAATCATGTGAGTAACAATATTTCTTAATCTCTCACCAACTACTTCATATATTTCCATGCACCCAATTTTCACAAGAAATACTTGTAGTATCACTAACTGAATGAGCATCATCCCACTATATCACTCCTTCCTTAGATGGTTCAATTACCTCAGGGTCTCTGATTGTGTGCATATATATCTTGTTCAAGTCTTCTTCACTCAAAGGCTCAACATACGGGGTAGCCTTTACATCTGTCAAAGGTATAATGACACACTCTTCTTTTTTCTCAAAGCTAATGTACCCCTTGTTGAAGTGCAAATCTACATTATTCACATAACACCAAGGGCACCCAAGTAATGTGGGAAACTATCTACCTCTGTGAGCTCCAATACTTCAAATTCCCAATAAACTTGGCTCCCTAAATCATAATAGTCACATCTTTTAATACCCCAATAGGATTAGCCCTAGTTCTATTTTCCATATACAACACATTTGAAGAAGGCTATAATGGTGGTCTTCCCATCTATTCCAAGCATCCAACATGAGTACATTAACTTCTGCACACTGTATCTATCAAAATGTTTCTCAAGAATCCATCCATCAATAACCACATTCAATGTAATCTCTTTATCATACTCATGATTATGGGGAGGCATATTTGCATGAAGTATCTCCTCTCACACTCATTACCTATGCATGGTACTTTTTCTCTCAACCACTCTCCTAACAAGGGGATTATGTTCTCTGATGCAACATTCGACATACCTCCTTTAAATCATCTACATCCTTATGTGGGAGTTTCAACCTTCTTTTCTCATTCCATCACATGCACTATTCTTCAAGCTCTTGAATCTCTCCTTGTAGATTCCTGATAATGTCCATAGTCTCTAGGTAAACTTCTTTCTGATGTTCAACATCATGGTACTTGGCATTAATCACTTCTTTTTTTATAGTTGGCTTATACTTCAGAGGTTCACGAGCACATGCAGCCTTAGCGTCAAACGTGTGTGTAACTAACACTAGTTGTAATTCAAAATTAAGCCCAACTTTGGCATCCATTGATCTCCATCCACACATTGTATCTTAATCATAGTTACTCCCTTGTCTTTCTTGTGTTGCTTTCTCATATGCTCATACAAGTCAGGATTCTTCAAATTTATGTTGTTTTCCACACCATGAGAAAACCACATTCTAAGGGCATTCACATGATAATGATCGGAGATCCACAAGTAAAACAAGTTCCTCTAGGAAATCCTCCTCTTCCACCACCGCCATGACCTCGACCTCTATATCCACCATGGAAGCCTCTATTCTATTATCCCCATTATTGCACCCTTCATTATGTTGTTCTCCTTGTTCCTTAGATCCACCTACTACACTAGTCTAGTGCACACCAATTTCAATGGCTTCATGAATATGATCAATCACTCTATAGTTAACAATATCATGAGTATGAGTTTTACAAATTTTACAATACATAGACATACATTCTTCCAAGGATCACACACTGTAAAAAGAGGACATCTACTCACATCATGGTCCAGATGAAAAATCTCACAATCCAACAACATGGCATGCACAACTTGTGAGGAAAAACTATCCTTAGTGTGTCCTTCAACCTCACAATCTATACACCATATTCCATTGCGTCTCATGAGTTGAATTAGTAGAGAGATTTTCCAACTATTTTTCACCATAGCTGCAATCTATGCCTCTAAAAATGGACTTACTCTAGTGTCCACACTCCCAACTACCTCAAAGCATGCAGAGAGCTACTTCCAAAGCATCACACGATCTACAAAAGGTCTTATGAGATAACACCCTTCTAAATGGAGTCAACAACCCACCAAAAACCATTGTGCATGTTGACTAGGATGTATGTCATAAGACAACTTTGAATAACAAAGTTTTAAAACATGCATGTCATACTCCCAAACGATTTTTAGATAAGCCCTGCTTAATGTCCTTAAGCACGCTTGATACTTTTCTATTCAAACTCAAGGATATGGAACTCAAATAAAAACGTAGAGCGCAAAGCATCATAATCCACCACATTATGTGTGGGTCATACTTTATGTACTAGCTATGCATGTGCCCTTGAAGAGTAGTAGTAAAAATTGACTTTCCTTTCCTATCTAGAGTGGTGATTCCTTTAGCACGCCATAACAGCTCACACTTGTGCACATGCTTTATAACATCTTCAATACCTCTATATTATGGAAAGTGGAGGGACATCTCATAATAAACTTGTTGAGGTTGATGATGGGGGTTGTAGGGATGTGGGCCTTGTCCTCCAAATCTAGAACCAAAACCCCCACCAGTATTTCCTCCACCACCAACCACCTAATCCACTTGATCCCAACCTCCTGATCCTCCTAATCCACCTCCTCCAACAATGTGGGTCGACCAATGGGATGTACTTCCTTACATCCCAACAGTAGTACTAAATTGAACTCCCATAGTCTGCATGAAGTTGTAGTACTTCCAGACATGTTCCCAATGTTATGTGTGCCCACACTCTATCCTTGATGACGTGCCAAAAATATTCCTCCAATCGGGCCTCCAAATAACAAAGATGATGTTGTGTGATGCCATAGATGAATGTGTTTTTTGATGTACTTTTGTATTCAAAGGAAAATGATATCTACATGAAGCTACTAGATTACCTACACTCACTTATTTATTAATAGTTACTTCTAGAACTCAAACACCAAGTGCAAGGGCTAGGTTTCCAGTGGGATCGATGATGTACACCTTGTGGTCCTTACTCTTTCCTCCTCGATGCACTCTCTCATCAAAAGCCAAGGGGATTCTCTACTATGCTTTCCTAAGTGGGGAGATCTTGATGCTCCAGGCTCCACATCTTCCACGTGAGCCTCAAATCCTTCTTGAGACATCATCCTCCACAACTCCATAGACTCCTCAATATCATGTTTTTCACCATTCCCTCTCCCACACTTCATTATACTTAAGCCACCTTTCTTCTCTCTTTCTTTCTACCGTAAGGTTTGCCATCTTTCACCACACCTACTCCTTCCCCTATGTGGTGGTATGTTTAGCTAGCCATAGGTAGGTGCTCTCTAAACTCAACACCACCATCAAGATCTTAATTGACAAAGGAATAACGTGGATGTAAGATCCTCTGGGATCGTGCAAAAATTCAAACTCAACAACTTCGGAAAGAATACATAGACACAACATACTCCAAAGTATAACTACACACAACACCAGCCCACCAATGATCTACAACATGCATCCAAGGTTCATCTGCATCAAACAAAATCCTGATACTCTTCCTGCATCCAAATCCTTGGTCTGTAACTCCATCTTTTATTTGATGCATATGCTAACAACCACTCATACAACTCTATTGGAAAAAAGAAAAAAATAACGTCTCATAAAGCTCATGATAAATATGTTCTTCAACCCATGCATGTGCATTGAAATCAGGTTCTAGAACCATATCTTTGTGCAAACTGATCTTGTCCATCAATCACCCAATCTTCAATAGCCGCAAGAGTCAACCGATATGCCATCATCATGCAACATCATGGTAAACAATTTGAAAAGAGGTCCCAAATGGAACCAAAATGTAGTCTTATTTTCCCACTCAAAACCCTAGGCATGTTGGCACTTCACTCAGAAATATTTGAGCACTCACCCAAAGCACGCAAAGGTACTAGGTCCCTCTTTTTACTATATTACTGAGGGTGTTAGCATGCATGTTCATAATAACCATAATCAAAGTATACATCTCATCATAATAAACCATGATCTCAATTTGGAAACACACATAATAAGGAAAGCATATAGATCACATAAGGATTAATACAATATTTACCATATAATAACCATGAAGAGAGACATCAACAATCAATATCCATCCATAATGATCCATTATATTAAATCATGACAAAACACAGAAGTTGAATACACCATAAGTATCATCACAAAGTCATGCGTAAAAACATACCACATGAACATAACTCATTATAATCCAGATCTCGATCTCTCGAAATATTGAAAATCAATACATACATATATATATATATATATATATATATATATATATATATATATATATATATATATATATATATATATATATATATATATAGGGGTGGGGAATTTCCTTCATCACCCATGTGCACTCTCAAAATAGGTTGCATGCTCAAAATAGCCATGCATGTCATTACAAAGATATCTAAAGAAGCATGCAAGCTTTGCCTAATAATAGATTATCTATAAATCCTATTATTAGCTCTCATGCTTAAGTTTGTACTACAAGTTCCTTCCTAAAAATAGACTCTTCTTGAATGCAAAAACCCCCTTGCGTGTTTGACACTCAATTTCTATATTTATCCCAATGCTTTAAAAATTGACTAAGTCATCTACCTTCCTGCAGTGATCCTAGAGTGTACTTTGTTCCATCTTCCACGTGCAAACCCCGTCATCCAAAGACACTCATTTTGTTCACTCATCTGTGTGTTTCTCATTATCCCTTTCGCACATGCGTGCCTATGTATAATTTAACACTTAGCCATATTCGACACCCAACACTTGTTGTTTCACTCAATTTACTAGATGGAGATGATGCTTGAGAGAAGTAATATGGATTGTCTTGGATCTAATATTATTGTCTTTAAAGAGCTTCAAACTTTGGATCAACAATACCTCTCAATCTGTCTAATCTGGTGTATCTCTTTTTAACTAGCTTGTGAGAAAACTGCAACAAGAATGTGAAAGGACACAACTGAAAAAAAAATAGTGGCTTTCAAGCATCAAGTTTCATGTTATTTATTTTATTTTTACTTTTATGTATTTTTGGTATATATGATTTTTAGGATTTTGTGGATCATTATAGGGTGCAAGATAGAAAAATATGCCCCATAGTGGGTACCAAAAACTGTTGGTGAAATAATTTTTCACAAGGGAAAATTAGGGGTTTTCACCAATGCTCGGGACTAGGTCCCTCTACTTAGGAATGGGGTAGCTCCATTTATTGAAAACATGAAATATTTACACTATTTTAACCATCATGGGTGGCCTTTCGACCAGGGGATCACACAGGAATACTCCACTAAACTTGTGTGCAAAAAGGAGGTAGAGGAAAGGTGTGTGTATGGAGAGGGGAGAAAGTGAGAAGGGGGTTTTAATCAATAAATAACAAGCTGAGTTTATTGACATAAAACCATAATATTTCCAAGTTAACAATGAGAAGACACCATGTCAAGGAAGAAGGGATATAACACAAGTAAATAAAATTTTATTTTCATAATATTGCACAAGTAACCATGCTCATGGAGTAAAGTTGAGATGGAGAGGAAAACATAAGACAATAAGATAGAAGAATTGTAGTTTCTTTCTTGTAGTAAGACAATGAGAGATATCAACCAAGAAAATCTAACCCCTTTGGAATGGGAAGTCATTCAAATTTGTATATTTACAATTTGTCTCTTCATCTACCCCCACATGAACTTTCATAGTCCCACCACTTGTGACCTTTCACATTCCTCTAGGAAAGAAAAATAAGCCCCTTTCTTATTAATGAAAAGGGAAATTTTACAATGAAAAATTACAATGGTCACTTAAGTGTATGGGACGAAAGGGCCATAACATACAATTTACAATGGATAATTAGAAAGTAGAGAGAGAGAAAAAAAGAGAGGAGATGCAAAAATAAGTGGAAATCCGGAGACATGGAAGCTCATATTGATGATAAATCTATTCCTGATAAATCATTAATGAATTTCCTTGCCCTTGACCATGTGTTGAATTGGAACATTGTGGTTACAAATTCCTCCTTTGGTGAGATGCATATACACTTCAAGGAATTTGAATGAGTGTTCAAAAACACTATCATGAGATATGCATTGTTTGTGAACTTGAGATGACTGCTAACATCACTCATGGTGATCTTCTCTTGTCATGCTCTTGATGACCATTTCCTTGATGACCTGAATTTCAATAGATTTATTGATGTTTCAAATCCTTCACAGACCTCATGATGTTCTTAATTTCACATGTTGTCTGAGTGACCATATTTCACACACATTGAATTAATCTGATCTATTCCTTTCTAGGGTGTGATTCATATGATGTCCCCTATCCTTGGAAAGAGAGCTAAACACAAGATCGAGTTGGAATGAGAACCTCACTTTCCTCTTCATGACTCATTTGATCTTCAAATCTCACTTCTATGAAAAATATGCCTCCTCCATGGAATGGAATCAACCTCAGAGACTCAAACACCTTCTTGTTCACTTATTCTTGATTGAGGAGGTATTCTTCTCTGAACAAGGAAGGAAGAGGCCCCACATTCAATATCATACTTGATCAAACACATTTCAATGCCAGATGTGGGGAAGATGATGGAGAATTGAGGTTCACCTTTGCATAATTTGTTTGGCATCACTTTCCTCTCGTGGTCTGCATCATTTGTCATCTAGGTTTGAGTGGTGGCAAGCCGGGTGTCTGTGAACCTTATCATTACTAAATATAGAAGTGGCTCCCATACTCAATTGAAGGTGCAAACTGTGAACTTATGAGCTGTCAAACCATTGTGATGTTCCACAACCATCCCGAACATATCCAGGTACTATTTCTTCAGCATGAGGGGATCAACATCCTTATTTTATGACCAATATCCTAACACTTACTATTTTTAGTAATCCTTATTTTGAGAAGTCCATTTTAGTTACCAGTTGCTTAATTTGGCAATTTTGAGTTTCCGATGTTCAAAGGGCAATGAAAACTTTGAGAATGAATTGTTTACAACAATTACTATTTAAGTAGTGAGGCTTAGGAAGGCTTATTATTTTTATAAGTGGATCTTTCTCGGTGTTGGAATTGAATGAAATTAGTCTCAATTTTTGTTGTTGTTCACAAAGGAGTCTTTACTCCAATTTTAAAAGGATTTAAATCACTAGGTTTTTGTAGATATGAAAAAACATAATTTTTGGCTGAATTTTTCAAATAGATGTAAAAAATGGTATAGGGCATTGTTGATCACTCAAAATCTGGCAATTAGTGAATAAAATATAGAAGGTTCACACGGGAAGGTAAAACACATTCAAAGGAATAGAAGTATCGGAAAGGATTGCACGCGAAGAAGAGAGACAGATTTGGGACTTAGCCGTTTTCATGATGAGGATCTATTTTTGGAGATAGTGTGTGGAGCACTCAAACCAATTAGAGACTTGCACAACATGCATTGGCTATTTTTTTAGGATCAGCTATGGAGCACTTTGCATGGACATAGGTCGGGAATAGATCTACTACTATCAGTTGACTAAGAGAGATCTATTGTTAGCATTCTTACATGTAAGCCTATTTTTGTAACGCATGCGTGGACAATAATAACATGTGACCTATTTTGGGATTAGATAAGAAGTGAAGGGAAAGTCCCCACCGTTATAAATATGTAGTAAATTGTGTAGCAAAGAAGAGGGATAATATGTATGAGAACGGTGTTATAGTGAGATTATGCTGACAAATCATTACGCGCATGAGTGTATACTATTGTTATTGTAAGGAAGATTCTGTGTATTATTGTATTTAATATAATGGATATTATGGACTGAATCAAGGTGTTATCATGGTTATAGTTCAATATTGCATGCTTGATTTCATCGGGGTCATATTTTAATTCTGTTATTTTCTAGATCTAGATCTAAACATGCACTGTAGAAGGATATATTAGTCATAGATCTGAATGCTTAAAGTCTTCATCATGCTAACATCCTGAAAACAACAACCCTAAAGAGGGGCATGGTACCTTTACGTGCTTCAGGTGAGAGCTCAATATAGGCTGAGTGATGTGCCAGCGTGCCCGGGCTTATATCGGTGAATTCTAGGTCATGTCATTGGTTCCATTGCCGGGCTCTTTTTTTGGTTGTTTTCAGGATGGTTTGTAATGAAGACATACCGGTTGACCTTAGCAAGTGTTGAGGATTGGATACATGATCTAGAAGAAGAATACGCACATGATAGTTCAACACTAGATTTGAGTTTAACACACGCGTGTGGGTGGAACAAAATCTGTATGACAATTTATATGAGATATTTTTCGCTATCTTTCCAGTAGAATTATACGAGTGGTTGATTGCTTATGCATCTAAGCAGAATTGGAGGTATCACACACTTTTCTGGACACAGGAAGAATTTCAGGACCTTTATGATGCTGATTTGATTTGGACTTGCACTGTGGATACATGGTTATGTGGTGTTTTGGATAGTTATATCTTGGACTACTCAATTTCCACTTATTCATGCCTAGAGGTAGATGAATTCCAGTTTTTACCAAGGGAACTTACTTACAAGGCATTCCACTGGCAATCAAGATCCTGATGGTAACTTTGAATTTGGAGAGTAAACTAATGGCTAACTAAACCCCACCACGCACGAGGGTAGGAGCAGGTTTGGTGAAGGATGGTAGACCTAGCGATAGAAAGGTAGAGAGAGGAAAGGTGGCTTAAGTATAATGAGGCACGTGAGAGGGAGGTAGAGAAGTAGTGTGACATTACAGAGTGGATGGTGTTGAGGAGAGAGATGGCTCGTGAAGGATTTGGAGCTCACGTAGGAGACGTGGAGCCGAGCATCGGAAATCCCCATATAGGAAAACATGAAAGGGATCCCACCTTGGCCTCATACGAAGCATGCCAAGTAGAGATGACCCGGGCCATGGGAGCGCATCTCGAATCCACCGAAACCTTGCCCTTGTATTTGGTTTTCCAAAGATCTAGTACACCAAAAATCAACATGCTAATTCAAGCAGTGGGAGAGTAGGAGTGAGTCTTATGAAAGGCACAATGATGATAGCGTAAATGGATTCACTATTATATGGGAGTAACTTTTCAGGTGTATCATCAACAAAAAATTCAGGTGCATCAATTTTTGGACTAACTTCTAGGAGTGGTAATGCTTCACAAATTGTCAGGGTACAATTAAGTTATATTGTTGGGACACATGGAAGTACATCTTCTGGTTTGACCCCAACTATAGGTTCGGGATCAGGAGGCATAGGTAGCTCTAGTTTTGGTAGATCTGGTGGTTCTGGAGGTAGAGGAAACATAGGAGGTTCTAGATCAGGTGGGCAAGGTCTACACCAACCCCATAATATTTACATGGAGATGTCTCTTCATCTCCCAAAGTATAGGGGCATAGAAGATGTTGTTGAACATGTGTATATGTGTGAAATACTATGGTGCGCAAAAGGAATCATGACTTCTGAGCGTAGGGAAAGCCATTTTATTACTACATTACAAGGGTATGCACACAGCTGGTACATAAAGTTTGACCATGATCAGACTTGCGTAGACTATACAACTTTAAAAGATGCATTCTTTAAAGAGTTTCACATTGCTGAGTTTGAGTAGAAGAGTATAAGTGCACTCAAGAATATTAAACAAGGAACTACTGAAAGTGTTAGAGAGTATGGCACCCATTTTAAAACATTGTTATCTAAGCTTTCTTATGACATACACGCAAGCCAACATGCACAATGGTTCATTGGGGTTTTGATTACCCCTTTTAGGAGGGAATTATCACATAAGACATACACTAATCTACGCGAAGCACTTGAAGAAACCTTACGCATTGAGGCAGTTGGAAGCATAGACATTTGGGTAAGCCCATTTTTAGAAGCACAAATTGTAGCTATGGAAAAACAATCGAGAAACTATCGGCAAATTCAACACATGAGATGTACACAGGGATTTGGTGCATAGATTGTGAAGTAGAAGGTCACACAAAGGATAGTTTTCCTTGCAGATCAGTGCACTCATTATTGTTAGATTGTGAGATATGCCATTTAAACCATGATGCTAGCCACTTGCCCATTACTACAACGTGTGATAAGGAATAACATTTCAAGCTACTATAAAATCTACAAGTCCACGACTCATGACATAGAAGACTACCGGCTGATTGGTCAGATCCATGATGTTATAGATATTGGTGTATGACAGACATGAGTCTCAGATAACTCTAAAGGCAAGAACAAACATCAGGATCGGGATCAAAATCAAGCACACTATGATCGAAATGAAGGGTGTTTTGAAGGTGGTCATGGTAGAGGTCGAGGATATCATGGTGGATTTAGAGGACGAGGCCGTGGTGGTGGAAGAAGTGAGTTTCCTCATGAAACATGTTATACATGTAGATATCTTGACCACTACAGGCATGAATGTCCTCAAAATATTACATGTTCTTTTTGTGGAAAGAACCATAACTATGAGGAGTGCCCAGACTTGTATGAGCATCTTAGTAAGCAACATAAACAAGAAAAAAAGGCATAGGGATGGTTAGGATACAATGCGCTGTTGAAAATCAGTGGATGCCTAAGTTGGAAGCATATTCTAAGGCATTTCAAGTGAAGATCACAACCCGCACTGAGGTGGCACGCATTAGAGAAGCATTGCAATAGAATCCTACCATCACTAAGGAGGATTTTCTACATGCATGATACCCAGATCTTGCCCATCAAAAGGAGGTTTATCAGAAACCATGGAAGTTCTCAAGAATCTTTAGGGTGAGATACAGTACTTAAAAGAGCAATCACGGAAGATGGAGCAAAAGAAAGAATCAAAGACAGTCCAAATTGATATATATGACTTAAGGGAAGTGTGTAAAATATTGTGCCAGGAAAATATCATTCCATTGTTAGGGAATTGGTTAAAGGAAACACTCCACATACATGTATTGAAACTAGATGACCGATCCTACATACGAAGCTTCCCCCTCATAGCCTAGATTATGAAAAAGAAATAAATCTGAATGCTGTTGTGGATGGGTGGCTATTTAGTAATATATTTATCGATACAGGCACAAAATTCAATGTTCTTACCTTAGATGCATGGGTAAAAATGGGGAGACCTCCATCCTCTAATGTATTGTTCATGGCTAATTGGACTAAGGCCACTCCCATCAAAGTTTTGAAAGATGCATCCATTACCATACAAGGAGCCAAGTTCACTGGAGACTTTGAGGTTTTAGCGCTGGTAGAGTCAGATAGCTTCCCAACTCTATTAGGGCATCCTTGGTGCTATGCAAATAATGTTGATCTTCGGTTCAACAAAGGTTATATTAGTTTTGAAAACAAGGAGGAAAGAGTTATTATCCCTTTAATAGATGGAAAATATGTGCCCTATGTTGATCCCTTAAGTGAAGAAGATCTGAATAAGATTTATGTATGCACCATTTGGGATCCAAAAGTGCTTGAGCTATGTAAAGAAGGAATCCTTCAGTGGGAGGATGCACAATCTATTAACGATACTAAAAGTGTTGCTTGATAATTAGGCTCATAGCACTTATGAGTTAGTAGGGCATGAAGTAAAGAGCATACTTCCTAGAGGCAACAAATCGTGTTATGTTAGAAGGATAGGTAACAACTTGGTACCTTGTTACATCGGAGAAGGAGATCTTATGGTATTCTTGTGTGCCATGGAGGAACAATGGATAGACCCACTGGAAAGAAGAAATATGCTAGCATATACACTATGTGGGACAACAACATGCTTGGGTGGCACAAAGGATAATCTTGGAGGATGGAATGAAATTAGGATTTCTCTTGTTACTAGGTTCTTTAGGGCAATGCACTTATTCAAATCTTCACTTATCATGGTAATCAACCTGTTCTGAACCACATTCAGAAGTGTGAGAGAATCTAGACAAAAGGGTAGGAAGCTTTACCACCTTTGCTATGGGTGCACAAGTTTTATTCCACTTTACAAGGATGCGTGCGTGCTTGGTATGTATATGTAGAACTCCATAGAGAGACTGGAAATTGGTAGGATTTAATTACAGGAATGGCCTAGACATTTGACTTCTTCTCTACAAATCCTTTGATGGAA
Organism: Taxus wallichiana var. yunnanensis; assembly: GCA_018340775.1. Classification (NCBI taxonomy): domain Eukaryota; kingdom Viridiplantae; phylum Streptophyta; class Pinopsida; order Cupressales; family Taxaceae; genus Taxus; species Taxus wallichiana. The sequence continues at coordinate 141,354,799 of CM031240.1, read as the reverse complement.
GAAGCATTAAAATTCATAAAGTGCTTAACTATGGGAGATAGTGCCAAGGCTAAAGAAATCCTTCAAGAGTTATTGGATGAAGGAAACTCAGGAGCATGTCTTGTTGAAGAAATAAAGGCCGATGCCACATTACTTCAATGTGCTTTCCTTGAGAAAGAAAAAGAAAAAATGGTCTACTTAGTGGATGATGAAGAAGTAGAAAATCTGGATGTAAACCATTCAACAAGTAGGTGTGAGGTGTTGGATAGTGCAGATAAGACCACACGTGCCTATCATGAACCTATGAAGATAAAGAGGGTGAATATTGGGTTAGATGTTGAGCCTAAGGAAGCCATAATTAGAGACTATTGGTCAGAATTTGAAGTGGAAAAAATCATAGAGTTACTAAGGGATTATCAGGAATTATTCCCTAGGGGGTACCATGAACTTAAAGGCGTGCATGAATCGTTAGGGGAGATGAAGATAAAGCTTAAAGAAGGTGCGCACCTAGTTATAAAGAGACCCTATAAGATGAACCCCAACTTGCGCGAAAAGGTCAAAGAAGAGATTGAAAAAATGTTGAAGTTTGGGATTATCAAGCCCTTGATGAGTCAGAATGGGTTAGTCCAATAGTGATCAATATCAAGAAGGATGGATAGATTAGGATCTGTGTGGACTACAGAGAGCTGAATTCTACATGTGTGATTGATCCCTTTCCTATGCCATTCACTCGAGGAAATACTAGAAGGTGTTACAGGGCACAAAATCTATTCATTTACAAATGGGTTCTCTGGGTATCATCAGGTTAGGATTTCCTAGGAGGATCAGGAAAAGACTACATTTACTATTGAATGGGGTAGCTTCGCCTATACTTGTAATGCCTTTTGGTCTGAAAAATGTGCATACTGTTGTATTTTTGCGCATAGTTGTTCAAGTGTTCAAGGAATTTATCCACAACTTCTTACATGTCTATTTAGATGATTTGATGGTGTATGGATTAGTTAAGGATCATTGTGAAAATCTACACTTAATGTTTAAAATATGTAGACAATTGAGTATCTCTTTGAACATCAAGAAGTTCATATTTTCTATGCCGTTTGGAATACTGTTAGGACACATAATCTACAAGGAAGGTTTGTTGGTTGATCCATCCAAGGTTGCAGTCATTATAGGCCTAAGAGAGCTTACCACCAAAGTGAGGTGCCTGATTTTTGGGTCATACAAAGATATTACGAGAAAGTTTATCAAAGGATATGCCAAAGTTTCCGCACCGTTGGAGTGGTTAATGAAAGGGAAAGGTACGTTCTACTGGGGATAATCACAACAACACACATTCGAGACATTAAAGGAGCAACTTACTACCATGCCTATTCTACATTTTACTTCATGGGACCAACCATTTCATGTACATGTTGACACCTCTCTCACATGACCATTGCACCGTGTTTTGCTCAACCAAGAGAAGGTATTGTAGATCATCCTATCTATTTTTCTAGTAGAAAACTGACTCTGCAGAATGTAATTACACAACTACAGAGAGAGCGAAGCTTTGTCAATAATCTATGCGCTACATAAATTCCCGACAAGATCTACTAGCTACACCATTCATCTTTTATACGAGATCACATGGCATTGAAGTATTTGGTAAATAAGATCATTCTATAAGGATGCATATGCCGATGGGTACTCTTATTTCAGAATTTGATTTCATAGTTATGGTAAAACTGGGGAAAAGTAATTCTAGACTAGACCATCTATCAAAAATTAAGTTAAGAGAAGAAGCACATGCAATTGAAGATACCATGCCAGATGCACAGTTATACATGTTACAACAAGCGCCATTTGAACTAGAAGACATTGTTGTCTTTCTACGAACAGGTATGACACAAGAAGGAATGAAATCCTTGGAGAAGAAATAACTTGCTATATGTGCAACCCCTTATATGTTAATTAGTGGTGACTTGTACAAATTAGGCTAGGATGAAGTATTGTTCCGTTGTGTATTGGAACATGAGCACATAGATATTATGGAAGAAGCTCATGGTGGTATTGCAAGTGGCCACTATGTTGGTGATGCCACTATGCACAAGATTCTACTCACTTTGGATTACGGTGGGAGAAACTATATAAAGAGTGTAAGGAATTTTGTAAGGCTTGTGGCCATTGTCAACGTCTTGGGAAACCAGTCAACAAGATGAAATGCCTCTAAGACCTATTACTAGTGCCGAAAAGTTTGAGAAATGGGCTATATATTTTTTCGGTCCTATTTCACCATCTGCGTGCAAAACTAGATCGCGCTACATCATAACTTGCACAAATTATCTAACAAGGTGGGCAAAAGAAGCACCTACAAAGGATTATACAACAACTATAACAACCAGGTTTCTTTGGAAAAATATTATTAAAAGGTATGGATGTCCTTTAAGTTTGACCGGTGATAGGGAGCACATTTTCTTAATGCGACAATCAAAATTTTATTAGATGAGTTCATGATTGCACACCATAAGACTACGCCCTATCATCCTTAGGAAAATGGAATTGTTGAGTATTTCAACAAAAAATTTGGCCACACATTGACAAAAATATGTGATGTTGGAAGGAAGGATTGGGATGATAAAGTATCTAAGTACTTTGGGCATATCAAACAACATATAAAAGGTCGAACAAAGCCACACCATTTCAATTAGTGTTTGGTGTAGAAGCAGTTCTTCCTATGGAATTTATGTTACCTTCTTTGCGTATAGTGCGTGCTAGAGGTCTTGCTGATGAGAAAACATTAGAAGAACATATTGAAAATTTAATTAAGCTGGATGAGCGATGAGCCATAACACGTTGGAGTAAAAAACAAGAGAAGGCCAAGTAGGAAACATGGCATGACAGGCACATCAGGGATAAAAAGTTGGAGATAGGACAAATGGTGCTCCTTTATGATTCTAAGTTTTTGCGCCATCCAGATAACTCAAGGTACATTGGTTGGGGTCGTATTTTATCACTCACATACTCGAATCAGGTGCTTGTCAATTAGAGGCACTTGATGGAATACGGTTACCTGGTTACTTCAACGGGACTAGGTTGAAGCCCTGTTATAAATAAGTCTTCTTGGTGTTTGTAATAAGGTAGTGTTGCCATTTAGGATAGGCTTCCAATTCTACATTCCCTTAATGTATTTTCTTCTTTTTCGCTATGCTTTGTCAATTTATTTGGTATGTTTGTGTAATAAGAACATTTATACGTGAGAAGCTAATTACTATTTGAAGAATTTTTATGCGTAGAGGACTGCACATACCCTTAGTATGGGGTAGGTTGTTGATATCTAGGTACATGATTGTTGAAAATAAGTCCACATGAAAGGAACTATCTACGGGTGCTATTTAAGGTTAGAGAATTGAAAAACAAAAGAGATTGCATCTGGACATAAGGACCATAGATAGAGAGGAATGAAGAAACAAGTATAATGTGAGGTACGCAAAGGCCTGGAAGACTACAAGTGGAAGGCACAATGATGAGATACTCAGGCGCATGGAAGCACGCTGAAGAGAAGCTTACAACCAAAAGGTAGGAGGACGTGCTTTAGAAGGTTATAGCTTGGGCACGAAGATGTACCATGTGGAAATAATGAAAATGTTTGATTAATGAGAGGATTGTTAGTAGGTGGAGGAGTAATAAATGCACTAAATTTTTGAAATTCTATATAAGGACGAGATGCGAGTTCATTTTTACCGTTGCAATTGAGAGAATTTGAAAAGGGTTAAGTGTGAATGAGCCAAGAAATCATGTTGAGGTGTGAAGAGTGTGAAACTAGACATGGAGAGAAGGGTTGTGCGTAGGAGAAGCTTGCGTTCCCATAGGTGAAGGGTTTGAGCAAAGTAGACGTATTACAAACAAGCTAGGGCACGTGATTTCCACTAGGGCACAAAGATTTAAACTAGGGTTTCAACTTGCTTGATTACAGAGGGAAGAAAAGAGAGATTTCAAATGGCACCAAAGAAAGAACCCGTAGTAGGAGATAAAGGGAAGAAGAAGGTTGAAGTGGAAGAATAAATTGATCTCGAGAGTAATTTCTTAGAAATGCAGTATCTAGAGGGCGTGATTGTGGGACAAGAATGGGATTCCCATATCTACCAATGTAAAATCAATGATTACAACCATCAAACATCAGATAATAAGAAGGAGCTCGATACATTTCCGAGAAGAAAAATGAACAAGCGCACAATAGAAGATATACTAGTGTACGCGATGATCTTTGGTGAGAAGTTATCAAGCAAAATGGAGTCTACCGGTTATCTGAAGCTTCCATACTTTGGAAAGTATGAACCATTGTATTGGTGGTTGATGAGTAGAGTCCATGAGGACTTCTTTTACTTCACCGGATAGAGGGTTAGAATCATAGCTGCTTTGATTTCAATAGTGACAGGACTAAGGGCCTCATGGTTGGATCTAGATAGTGATTTCATTGATAAATCCGCAATCCTAGAGATAATAAAAGAGTTGGGGTATACTAAAGTTCCATGCGGCATGTACATTGAAAAATTGAAAAAATACACATTAGTGTAAGCAACTACACATCTTGTAACAAAGCTGAATGAAAAAGGAAGATGGTCGCAGGTAAACATAATGTGATTGTACGTCGTAAAGAAGATGTCTCAAGGAGTGGTCTACAATATTGCATATCACATAGAAAATACAATCATTGAAGAAGTGTAGACAGGTGACATAATAATTTTTGGCGTTGTGTTATTGTCCTTAGTATTTATGGAGATTAGGGTGCCTGATGGGCCAAAAGAGAAGATTTGGGAGTACCCATGGAACACAAGTCACCTACGGAAAGATTTGGCAAGTACTTGTGTGATGGATCAATGAGTGGACCATTCAAGTAGAGGGTGGAGATGTGGTATGATAGAATCCACGCGGCATTCGAAGAAGAGTGATGCATACCCAAGGATTTTCCTTTGGTGGTGGGTAAGGCAATTCAGTTTGTAGTCTACCAACATTTTTGCATCACGCGATTTGCGATGAAGGATGGAGCTTGGATCCCATGGTGTAAACTATCGTATGCCTTCACAACAAGGTATTTCCAAGCATCAGTTCACTAGTTTTTAGATGCGTGCCACCTAACCTTCAATGTAGACAAGGTAGATTGCGACTACCACACTTTGAGAAAGAAATATGTATATCCAGGGTGGAATGCCTACATTGAGAGGCTTATTTCAGATATTATAAGCATGAAGCTGTAAGATTGGTAGTTGGGGACATTGGAGCAACACTTGTGTACCTACAACTCAAACCCAAGCTGGAGAACACTAAGTATGTGGAGAATGAGTTCACGCTCCCAAAGCCGAAAAAGGTAAGCATACAATGGAAAATGTTCCAAAAACTAAACCCACGAGAAATAACTCAAGTAGATGATGAAGAGGAAAAGCATGAAGATAGTGGTGGTTTGGAGCATAGAGGTAAAAGACAACCTCTAAATAAAGAAGAAGTTGAGTGCGCAACTACACCACCTCAGCCACAAGAAGGAGATGATGAGGACTTAGATGCAGTCTAAGGAGAGCACCGTTTCAAGAGAATATTCAGGAGAATAAGGACCCAAGGTGCTACTCCGCAAGAAGTGCGTAGATCACCTCAACTCTCACCACAGAAGGGGACAAATGAGAAAGAAGAAGGAAATTGAAGATGAATGAGGAAGTGGAAGAGTCTAATGAAAGCACACCTAATTCTCCTACACCTCTAGAGAACGTGGAAGAACAAAAAGATGAAGAAATGAAGGATGGAGAAGAGGGAGAAAAAGGAGTAGATGAGACAACAACCGATACTACTTAGGACATAACAACACAAGTTCCAAATCTTGAAGCCCAAGTTCCTAAGTAGCCTAGATCAAGAAGAAAAAGTGGGGAGTATATTCCACCAGCCATGGGATACACCAAGGACATAGGTAAAATTGTCCGCACCCATTTCTAAAGGACAATGACACAAAAGGAGTTGTATTCTTTGGGAGTTAATGGATGAAGATATGGCAACAATGTGCATAAGGAAGAAATTGTCATGGTCGATGCACACACACATGGATGAACTAGACTTTGATGTGTGTGAGGAGTCATGCATATTAAGGAGGTTTAAAAAGACACCTCAGGCTAGACACATAACAATAAAGCCTCTTGTTATGTTAGATGAGAAAATAAGCAATGCTTTGGTGAAAGTCTCGACAGAGGTGACACAACAGAATATGGATAAAGCTGCAACAATTAGGGCGCTAAGGGAGGAGATCAAGACTAAGGATGAGGAAATAGTGCGCCTAAAGTAGGAAAGAGACTTGGCACAGAAGAAGAACATTGTGTTTATCAACATGACAAAGGAGATTGGTGACAATGTCATGAAGGCTAGGCCACACTTAGAGCCAAAGGTACCCAAGACGTTTCCTTCAACAATACATTATGTAAGTACATTGGTGGACTTAGTGCTTGAAGATGAACCTTTGTGCATGCTAGAACCAAAGGATCTAACACAAGAAGCAGAGCGGGAAAAGGATTCAGTGATGCGAGAAGATTGCATCATATCGGGGTTTTTTCAAAGCTTGCAGGAGGAACTAAAGAAGGAAGATCAAGCGTTGAGTATTTGTACAATGCCATAAGTCGTATAAGGACCAGGACCATTTTAGAAGATAATGAAGTCCTGAAGGCCATTAAATATAGACATTAGGTCACATAGAACGGTTAGTGCTTGTTAAGCCAAATGCAAGGCCCTTACAACAACTCAAGAACCACACAAGGAAAGGATGGATGAGCTTGGGAAACTCATCTCTCAAAAGATGGACTTGTTGGAAGGGAGAATGATTGGCATGTCCAACATTGTGTTGGTCTTGTAGAATGAGAAGGAGAGATTGCAAGGGATGAATTAGAGTCAATTGCAGTGGATATTCCAGAGAAGGCAGAGGCCACACTCAATGATTGGTAGAATCTAGAGGTGGAAATAAAAGAAGAGTATCCAAAATTGATTATTCATGTTGAAGGCATTTATATATTGCGAGGGTCACGGGAGTTCATTAACTAGGTAATATCCTAGCACGTGGGTTCATATTGAGGGAATTAAAATTAGTAAAATTAAAGTCAATAAAGCGGTAGACATGAGGGGTGAAAGGGTTTAATTTATTAATGTTTTGAATCAGGTATTGGGGTAGGTTAGAGAGGTGGGCCAAAGGAAAGGGAGGTTTAATTTTAATATAAAACTAAAACATTTGAACCCTAGTTTTTAAAAGTAAATACCTTAAAATTGCAAAAGGAGTGTGGTCATAAATTAAATTATAATCTCTTTTTTAATAAAGAAATCTAGATTCTTAACCAAGAAATAATAAGATGGTAGAAAACTAGGATTGAGTATGCTTTTCAACACAAGTGATATTATTTCACCATCTTAATTATTTGAAGAACTATTGATAAATGATTAAAGCTTAACATATATAAGGTGATTTGTAATAGGTATTCAATGGATTCAAACTATCTTTCGAGAGGAAATGCATATTAAAAAAATTGAGTGAGAAATATAATATATTTTTGTCTAATATATTAGGGTAGAAATAAAAAGGGGTAAATAAAATTGTAATTGAAAAATGGGTAAGTAAGGTACATGGAAAAAATAGGGGTATTTTCATTCTAATAATATAACAGGAGGGGGTATTATCAATTGAATAATTAGAGGTAGAAACTAGAATTAAGGGTATTCTTTAATACTCTTCGAACGCACATGTTATACCATACTTTTACTAAGTGAACCCCCATGTGCGGGGTAAATACATTGTTTTATTCATCAAAATTATTTCTATTCTTCTATTCATATTCTTTGATTCATTTTGGAGACAACCATTATCAAGGTGGCAATGCAACTAGTGTGGGGTAATGTTGATCAGTAAGACTCTAGCACTTAGCGAAGAAAATACAGAAGGTTCACGTGGGAAGGTAGAGCGCATTCAAAGGCATGGACGTATCGGAAAGTATCGCGTGTGAAGAAGAGAGATAGGTTCAGGACTTAGCCATTTTCATGATGAGGATCTATTTTTGGAGATAGCATGTGGAGCACTCAAGCTGATTAGAGACTTGCGCAACATGCATTGTCTATTTTTGGAGGATAAGCTATGGAGTGCTTTTCATGGACACATGCCGGGAATAGATCTACTACTATCAATTGATTGAGAGAGATCTATTATTAGCATTCTTGCATGTAAGCCTATTTTTGTAATCGCGTGGCTAATAATAGCATGCAACCTATTTTGGGATTAGATAAGTGGTGAAGGGAAATTCCCCACCCTTATAAATATGTAGTAAACTGTGTAGCAAAGAAGAGGGCGTATAGGTATGAGAACTGTGTTATAGTGAGATTATCTTGACAAAGCTATTACGCGCATGAGTGTATACTACTGTTATTGTAAGGAAGCTTCTGTGTATTACTGTATTTAATATAATGGAGATTATGGACTAAATCAAGGTGTTATCATGGTTATAGTTCAGTATTGCATGCTTGATTTCATCATGGTCATCTTTTAATTCTGTTATTTTCTAGATCTAGATCTAAACATGCACTGTAGAAGGATATATTAGTCATAGATCTGAATGCTTAAAGTCTTCATCATGCTAACATCCTACAACAACAACCCTAAAGAGGGGCATGGTACCTTTGCATGCTTCGGGTGAGCGCTCAGTATAGGTTGAGTGATGTTCCAAAGCACACACCGGCTTATATTGGTGAATTCTTTGTTGCATCGAGGCATCAATGGAGACATGTAAATAATCTTCTTAAAGGCGTTTTAACAATGAAGCTACAATTAAAATCTCATGGGAGACAAACTTGGTGTTTAGGAGATATGAGAAAAAGTAGGTTTTGGCATGGAGGGTATTTGTGAAATTTTGGTAGCATACCAACAATAATGGGGGGGAGAAAATAAGAAAATGAGGCAAAAAATGTTTAGTGTTGTATTAAAATGACTTTCCCTCTTTCGAATTTGTTTTCCCTCCCATTTACACACCTTCACACAACTTGGACTCAAACTGGCTTAACTTGGGTCATGTGGAGGTTAGAGGTTTGGTTACACCATAAAAAATAGGGGAAAATTGAAAAAAGGGACATCCACCTCTTAGAAATGTGCCATGGTGCTTGCTTCATGAGGATGGGGCCAAAATTTGTGAAACATGTGAGTTGTTGAAATTTTCTAACACCCTAGTTTGTGGTTTTAAGTGACGAAAGTGAGACGAGGATGGGGAAAACATTTATGTCTCCCCATATCCCATTGGTTATTGAGAAAAATGGAAACAATGACATCATACCTCTAAATGGCTTCCAAGGGGTGCTTACTACCATGAAAAGTGGTAAAAATGAGTTTTAATGAGTTTATAACATGTTCCTAGTACTCAAGTTGTCTCTTTTAAGTGAAAAAAGTATCCTCCGTATGGGGAGCACATTTTTTGTCTCCCATGTACCCTTAGTAGTTGGTAAAAAGGAACATCACACATTAAAATGGACACCAAGGGTCTATCTGTCATGAAAAGTGGGCAAAATCCAACTTAAAGTGAGTTTATAACCTCTTTCTAACCACTTAAGTTGTATTTTAAGTGACGCAACATAAAAATAAATGGGGGAGTGCACTTTGGTATCCTCCATGACCCTTGTACAATGGGACAAAGGGAAAAGGGGAAACCGAGTCCACCAAAACCACACAAGCTTCTTGGAATGTTGATGTCATCAATCTTAACATGAAAATAGACTAAGGAGTGAAATTTCAAGCCCGGGAGCAAGACATGGAGTCAGAGGAAAAAATTGTATGATTTTGACTCCAAAGGACCATTTAATCCATTCCCACTATTTTCAAGACCTGATTCAACTTGAAAATTTTCTATTTAGTGTAATTTCCACTTTTTCCCTGTGTATATGCCGGTAAGTTGAGTTGCCACCACGAAGACCAAAATGAGTATGAGAAAATATAAAACATGAACCATGAGGAGGGTCCAATTTAATCCAATTTTGAATTTTGTTAAGATCCTAACTCTTCCCGAGCTTTCCAAAATTGTTTAAGCGGGTTCCACCTTATAGAAAGACTTTTATGTTGCAGACTGATGCACAATTTTACGCATTTTCTACTCCCAAAATTCTATCTTGATTATTGCATCATTAAGTAGGATCTATCATATTTCTAATTCCCGAGATAAAATATCCCAAAAATTCACGAGGCTCCTAAAAATATTCAAACACAGTGACCAACTCCTTTGAAACGTGTATTTCCTAGTGTCTTGCCTAAAAAGACCCAATTTTGCTTAACTTGTTCCTGACATAAATTATTTTTGCATAATCTTCCTAAACCACCTTGGACAACTTCATTTATCTTTGATACAAATCCCAAATGGTTTTAATTGTCCCTATAATCTTTTGGAGGGTATTCACTAGTGATTAAAAGACCAAAAAAATCCCATTTGAGGCCTCAGGAGCATTGTTCTTTCTTATATATCAATAGCCTCATGAATCAAGCTAGATAAACTTCTCTGCATATGAAAAATGCTTGAAAATCATGTTATCATGTTCCTCTTTGCCAAAATGAGGATGAAACAATTTAAATGCTAGCCGAAGGAAATGTTTACATTGACCAGGAAAGGGGATTTCAAGCTTGATTTTTAGTTGTCATGACCAAAATTTTAATATTGCATACTAGACATTTAACATGACAACACTTTAAAAACTATACAATGAAAATGATTTGAAAGTAGAGCTTATTCATCTACCTCAAGACTACTCACCCTCTATCTTCCCCACTTCTCCAAATACTCTATCCCTAATATAGTTTTAAATACCTTTATTATTTAATCCTTTAATATGAGGCAATGTATTGGGTCCATTTTTACTAATATTTAAAATCTCAATATGAACTCACATGATAGGTAATGCTTTGGTTTGTGAATCCCCATGACGACCCTTCCCTTTTGTAACCATGTGACCTAGTAAACCATAGACTTGCATTGGTAACAAATTTTAGAACATATGTGGATTATTTCAACTTGTTTATCTTATTAGTCCATGGAGTTTGTTATTCAAGAGCCCTTCTATTTTTTTGGATTGTCTAATCATTTAAACATGATTGTTTTAGTGACCCAATTAGCTCATTAGATCACCAAAATCGCTAGGTTCATTTAGACGTATCATTTGTCAAGCCCTTTATGCAATCAAGCCACTTATGACGACTAAGATTAAGTGGAAGGAAATGTTATCCAATTTTTACCCCTTGCAAAATTGGCCAACTTACGTCTACTGGACTAAGGCGGTTTGATGGATCCTTAGTGAAGAAATTGGAAAAAATACATAAATTTTCTTGAACTTAGACTTGAGGAGGTGTAACTGATGAAAAATGGAGAATCTCGGTGTTCTAATGCTTCCCCTCCCCTTTCTTAGCCCCTCGATCCAACACTTAGTCAAAAAAAATAAAAAAATAGGTCTTACGTAGTGTTATGTAGATAAATCAAGTTTTGGTGGGCCGAGAAAAGTGCCTTGGGGTCTCGAGTTCCCCGCACCGTTGATTCAAATTAGGAGGAAGGGTGGAGAGTATTACTGAGACTTTTTGATTGCGGGTAGAATAATTTTGACAAGGTTTTAACTCCCCACATTCAAGTCGTCAGTTGTAAAGGAGTCAGGTGAAGGAGATAGTGTACTATGGTTGGTGCGGAAATTTTAGGAACCAATGGAATAGTTCTCATGTTCCATTAATTCCCTGCATTGACGTTTAGGCCGAAGGAAAAAGGGAGACAAAGTTGTGGATGGGGCATGAAACGAGATAACTAAGCAACGTATGGCGAGTGTTGTAGAGGAACCGGGTATTGAGAGCACCAGGTAACGGGTGGAACTGTTCCATAGTTCCACCCAACACCCTACTATACGCCCACAAAGCAACCAATGCTTGATGCGAAAAAAGCGGGCTGCAAGGAATGCATAAAACAGTTCCAGGTTCCTCAAATTCCCGGTCATCCAATCTACTCCGCACTACAAACACAAAAATACATTATTGCGGAATGTAGCATCACACGGGAATTTTATGTTCCTTCCCAACCCCTTGAAATCTGCATGGCCATAAATTTTGACCCATTGCTCCAAATTTCACAAAATTGGTACCATTAGAAAGGTCTCATCATGCTCTACACCATGGAAATAGAAATCTTAAATTTGGTGAGGGTAGGTGGGTGAAAAAGAGGAAATACATCCCAACATTAAAAGATGTAGTTCCAAGTAGCTCAACCACCACATTTGATGAAGTATGGTGCCCATTCCTTCTCCTACAAGCAAAGTATCATTAGGGAATGGATTTGTAAGGGTGCCCATGCCTATTTTTAGACATTTAATGCATGTTGTTGGTGGTTGAGGTGGAAATACAAGTTCCGTCTATCCCCCCCCCCTCTCTCTCTCCCATTTTCTATAAATTGTAAAATGATGCTCATTTGTAATGTTGGATACTCTTAGAATGCAAGGGCATCATTTCAAAGTGTTACACAAGTGTTCTTGAGTTGCACGCCTCGATTTGGATTTTACAATGTGTTTATGTCGTCTTCCTCCTTTGTAATGATCTCAGTGCATTTCCTAAGGCAATAAAATTCTTGTTTTGTGGCTATTATTCTCTCTAGGCCGGCATTCTATCGCATTTCCTTACCTTTTCATCTACTTGCGGGTATGTTGTGCGTGTTTTCTCACTTTGCGGGGGTTATTTCTATTGCGCATTGTGTGAAAATGGAAGTTTGAATGCTTTTTTTCACTATGGCTCTCAAATCTGCACTCTCCTCCTTCATTTTATTCCATTTCCCTCTTTCCCTTTGTTCTTGGTGTTATGACCTTCCCTTAGTGTAAGATTTCAATTTATGCATCTCCTTCTCACCCCGATCCCTTGGTTTCATTGAGTAGAGTTAGATACATGCATTTCCATTTTAGGAGTAGTTTTAGCGGTAAGAATAAGCGAGGAAGGCGGCCTTCTCCCGAGGTCCTGTCTCAAGCTCAAGTCCCACAACTTGGAGACAGGTCCCATGTTACGCCTTAAAGCCCTAGATTATTTTGAGCTAAGATGGGTACAATTTTGAGCTCCAATAGGAAACACCCGATTAAACCCCAAGGATACATGCACCTCATTTTCTATCCCACCCATCTATGTTGATTTTAATGTTGTTCATCATGGCAAAACCCCATTATTGGCTTGTCTTTTAAGTAAGGCAACCCATTACTTAAATGTAATGCTTAGACTCTCCTTTATGTATAGTGAACCTTGTATTATTGTAGGCGGATTACAAATACTCTTATTATCTTATAATAAATTTATTTAGGGCTCTTCTAAATATGTATCAATTCAATAGAGGAGTTTATTTTATTTATAATAGAATAAGTTGTTCCCCAAATCAAATCCTCATTTGTTTCATTCTTGTTACCATCATAATATTAATGATTTATTGCAATAATATAAATTAAATGAATTCTGATTTTTAATTACTACGAATCATTATAAAATGAAGGACATAACCATATAATCCATGTTATAATAATCATAAAACAAAGGACGGACCCATATAACCCGCTGTTATAATAATCATAAAAACGGACAATCCCATATAATCCATTGACAATGGCAATTACAACCTAATCATTTACTTTTATATAAAAAAATAATATATTTTTAATGTTAAGTTGAACGCCTTTCGAGATTCATTCAGTAATGTAAATTAAGCTAGTCGACCATTGTAGGGACAAGATTTTTTAATTTTATGAATATGCCGCCAGATCAGCCGCACGACGGCAATCATTTCTCCCACTTCATTGGACTCCAACAAACATCAACGGCTATGATTTGGTCATTTTCCAGCTATACACTTCGTTGGAAACAGGGCAAATCTGCCCTGAAGATGCCTTTTTATCATACAACTTCAGGAGAAAAATGGAAATATGTAAAGTTTGAATACGAACACAACCAGGGAAACTTGACAATGAAACGCATAAATCCCATAACAAACTGCAAAATAAATCTCTGTTAAATTTAAAAACCATATAAAATCCCAGTCTTGTACATGAGAACCAGAAGATTTTTACTTGAGCTAAACTAGTTGACCGTTAGGGGTAAGAAATTTGGTGAAGGAAACAGATTTTCGCGCTACAAAATGCCGAGGCCTGTGAAAATGATTTTGAAAAATGATGGCGTCGGGTAACCTAAACAAAAAAACAATCAGCAGTGGACTGTCATACAGTATAGGATTCGATTCCGAGCTATGTGACCAAGTAAATAGGCCTTGCTACGGGTTTTCTGTGATGATTGAGGGACATGTAGGGGATTCCGGCGTCCCCGCTGAATAAGGCAGCAGCCAACGGTCTGGACGCCGCTCGACCAGAGCGGCAATAAGCAGGCCGCTACGAACGTCGTTCGTGTACAGCGGCCCAGACGCGACAGGCTTGCAGCGAGACTTGAACCCGGGATGTTGCGGAGTTAAAATACTCGACGAAGAAGACTGGTTGTTCTTCAGCTGCTTCTTCTGAGCCTTTCTCCAAAAGAAAAGAGAGCTCTTCCACGACCTCCTGTTGGCCTTGAGATTTTGCCCGGAAAAACACGAGATGTCGGTCACTAGGTCCGGCCGGCGGGCCGTTCGATCGGCAGAAGAAAATATGTCGTCCCGGTCCTGCTGCTGCCGAGTCCTTTGCGCTTCTGCCAGTACCTGAACCAATAAATAAATAAATCCACACTGTACAGTACACCTAACAAAAACCTTTTTAACTGACAAAGTCTGCAAATACGCCGCTCACACAGAATGTAATGACCGATCTCATTCAAAGTTAGTGAGACCAAACCCTAAATTTTTTTCTTGAAGAATGTAGTTAGGGTTTACAGCTTTACATTACCTTCGCGTAGTCCATCTCCGGGGCGAGGCAGAGCTGGAAATGCCCGGACACAGGGAATATCGGAGCCGTTGCCGTTGCTGCCATTTTTCTGCAGTTAAGTTTCTACAAGCTACTCCGCCTTCACATTTGAAGTCTTTCCCCTAAGCAATAATAATAATGAGAAGAGCGTGCCTAGTGCCCCCGGGCGGTGGAGGTGCAGGTTTCCTTTATCAGGTCTTGCAGCTTTGGAGCAGTAAAGAAATCTAAACTAAGCAAGGCATGAAAAGTAGCGCGGCGTGCAACAGTACGAGCACTGGAGCAGATCACGCTATTCGAACCGCCGACATTATGATGGCGAGCCAGGCACATTTAATGCGACCGTTACTGACGGAGCCGGGTAACTGATAATATGACATGGCGTGCTCTTCCAGACTTACGGACCCGGCAGCCGCTGCAGCGGGTTCGAAAACTGGGCCGTTAAAAGGCTTGAATTTAACATCTGAAACGCACACCGACCTCATTTTCTATGTTTTTTTCTGTTTACTGATATACGTTTTTCCACTGTGTTTTGGCCCGTGTTAGTACCGCGGGCGCGGGGCCTTTATCAACGGTCAAATAGGTTGAGTTACCGTTTACGAGAGAGGAAAACGACTTCTCCTCTTTTGTCTTTACCCGTCGAGAGACTGGACCCGTTGATCAACAAAGCCTCCGCGAGTTGGCCAACTTCCAAGTACCCCCACACACACACACACACATGTAGTTTTTGTTTGAGTTGGAACAATAATGTTTTTGTTTAAATACGAGATAAAAGTAGCAGAAAGGCCCCGAGTCCCCAAAATAATTGGTCACTAAATTAGCAACAATAGTAGTTTTATGACGTCAAGTGTTGAGAACGCCCAATTTTAGTTAGGGAATTTTTGGTTATTGATTCAAGTTTATTGCAAAGGTATTAGTGTATTGTTAATGTATAGATTCAAGTTCATTGTAAGGGTATTTGGTGGGATCAAAATTTGGAACCAAGGAGTAATAGAAAGCTCATCTCTCCCCTGAAACCAAGGATTGTCTTCAAACATTTTCTAGTAATCCTTGCGAGTAAAGACTGAACTACAAAAATCACTTACAACATAGTAGGATTTCACAATCCTTAATCTAGTTTTTATAAATTCATTGGTGGCAAAATCCATTGAACCTACATATGGATGCACATTTTTTAAAGCTTGACAAGAGTCGTTTTACCTCTTTGTGCTTGAACTCCAAGGTTGGTGTTTCTTCCCATTTTTCAATGATGTAGGGCTCGACGAGATTGATGGAAGAATTGTTGTAAGAGGAACCTTGGAGCATGCAACATCCTTATAAGAAACTAGGTTCGAGTGGATGGCCCTCCCGATCCCATTGATTGACCTTGCAGTGTAATAGTGGGATAATAATATCCTCCTTATAAATCTTCAAATCATTCATCTTGGAAGCATCTTACATTTTTTACCCTCATAAATTAAACATTATAGGGTGAATAGGATGTCTAGCCTCTTTATTAGGGAATGTTTTAGGTCCGCAATCGAACCGACCATTTCACCCATAATCCATTTGATTTTTCATCTAGAGATTTGACACATATCTAGAATTTATCATCCTCCCCACGAGCCATCCATAACAACAACTACCTTTGTTTTCTCCTTCTTAAGTGATTAATTTATATCCTTTGTGTCCAAAATGATAGCCTTTATATAGAACATATCCACTAGGAAGAGAAGAATTGATGAAAAGGGTGGCTTATTGTCTCCCTCTATGTCATAGAATAGGGAAAAGTTATACGTTGGAATTGAAGCTTGGTTCGGGGGTGCTCACCAATCCTTGAGTTGGTTCCTCTTCTTTCCTTCTCATGTTCGAGTGTTCAATGCTCATTCAAATTTGTAGGCAAGGCCCACTCTATTCAATTTCATTGTCTTTTGTTTTTCAATAACATTTATTTATCTATTTTGTCCGAGATGATGATTTCCCCATTTTCTATCATCTCTCCATGGATACAGATTTGATATCTCCTTTATAAGATCGAAGAAGTTTTCTTTTCTTTTAATTTTCTATTAAAATTTAGTGTTGTCGAGGTAAGATGCTTGTGTTTTATTTATTGATATTGGAAAGAACCTTGGGGTTGGATTCTCATTATTTTCAAGAATCTTTGTTTTGTTGTTTTAATATTAAAAAACTAAACATTATTTGTGTTCACAACTAGAGATATGTTTGGGCTAACTTATAACATATAACATTTATCTAAAACACTAATTAGTTAGTTTTCCCATAAGGCCTATCTAAATAAGATGAAGGGGTGTGACCCTATATATATATATATATATATATATATATATATATTGGATGAATAAATCTATTACATATAAGTGCATTGTGAGTTACAAATTGAATTTAAGGTTATAGAGGTTACACCATCAAATTGTCTCTCATTGTATATTCTATACTATAACATATTCCCATTTATATTAAGTAATTCCATTAAAAGTGGTATTAGAGCTCCATTTTGGCAAAAGCAAGCGTTAAAACCCTAATTTGGAAGAATTGCCTATATCTTGAACATGGTCATTATGATATTTGTTTAGAAGTTGTATATTGATTCAAAGAAGGTTCAATAAAAATTTCAAGGTTGTGTAATCTATTTTAATGAAGTTATTGTGAATTTTGTGTTTTTCGTAAATTCTCTTACCAAGCCATGATTTTTGGAGTTTTCTATTTTATATATTTTTGGAAACTAGATTAGCATTATCACGGGTATATTCTTTACATTTTTTATTTAAGGTTGACTTGATTATAAAATCATTTGGTCAAATTTAATCAAAGGTGAAAATAAATTTTGGCAATCACAAACATCAACATGTCAAGGTCGCAAAGTAAAATATGGAGAAAATATTCATACCACGAGGAGGAGTCACTTGGTAAAAAATATCCATAACATGTGTGATCACGAGATTCTAAATATTAGCCCTTACTTTAAATATTTTTCACTAAAAATCTTCTTATTGGGGCCCTCTTTTACATTACTAACTCTATCTATATTGTTAAACCAATGCAAAAATAATAAATATAAATCACACATGTATGGTTGCACATGTTATGTACCACCTTACCAAGATAAACCCTCGTGATTCATACACACCATAGAAAACTCCTTACAATGATGAAATACAATCTAAGTTAGAACTAAGTAGGAATACAAAAATGATGTCTCATTTTTTTATCACAAAGTGAGCTAGCTTAAGTATAATGCACACACCATATAGGTTGATACAACAAAAATTAATCACCGATTCAAGGAGCTCGAGTAAAGAATCAATTAAATGTTGAATTTTCAAATGAATTCACAAAATCAATCACTCATATCTAAAGAACAACTCAACCATTTTGGATCTTCTAAGAAACCCAATTCAAACCCAACTACAATACAACAAAGTTTCTACATTCTTCTAGCTACCATTTAAGACCCAAAACAATAGAACATCAAAGTGGAAATGTGTAAGTTTAATGGGAAGGATATTTTCACTTGAATCAACCACATGGATAAATTCTATGATGTATACTACATGTTGTGTTGACATAAGATCAAATTTACAACAAAAAACATTATGAAAAGAGAGCCAATGGGTTATGTTTTGACAATGAAAAAAATATAGTAATTAAATCGAAAGTGTCAAATGGAAGTTATTCTTCATTGAAGGCATCAATGAAAATGACGTGGAAGAAGAAATATGTATAAAGGTTATTGATAAGGTAGATTTTAGAGATTCCCAATTATCTATTTGTTTCCATGCACTATCATTTGTTAAGCTTTGAAACCATCATGAGCCCCATGAAGTAGCATGCTAACTCACATCGTAATGAAATGAATGTTTAAATCATAGATTGTGTTTTTATGTGTTTATCAACCTATAATTAAATGTCATTGAAATAATAAAATAAGGATAACAAGATTTTACCTCGATATTATGTGCATTATGAAGTTAAGAAGAAGGTTGTTAGTATATCGTACAAACTAGAGACACATTGGAGATATTGATCTAGAGGATATTTATGGTTTAAATGTTACCTTAACTTCCTAATATTGGTCACATATAGAAGATCTCGTCGAGATATTTCGACGCCTTTTGAAAGGAGGAAAATGGATACTTGTATGCAGGATATACGAGTTCACTGAATTTTCTCTCTAATTAACAAAAATAAGCGTAGTCTGCATAATGTTGTTGCAATATGTTGAGAGCATGACAAATGATAAGGTCTTTCTAATCAAAAGTATGGTTTTAGCCTTCGCTCTTTGATGGTTGAGGTGGGTCCCACATTGTATGTTCGGCCGGGGGCCTAGCAATGATGAGGTTATTTGCTTTTCCAAAGCGGGACCCTACCACTTTTCTTCATATTATGATGAATGATATTTTTCTTATAAATCCATCTACTGAGACAGATTATGATGCATGTGGGACTATGTCCCAAATATTGTCGAGTTTCCCAATCAGCTCGGTGAGTGGAGGGCAATCCGAGAATGTCGAGTTCATTATAGATAACTCGATGTCCGAGTTGCATCATTTCCTTGCCACCTCTTTGCACCAAGTCACCAACTAGCTTGATGCACGAGCCACCTCACCAAAGCATCATAGATCAATACACAAAGACTAAATTTCAAGGAAAATCATCATTAATGCAACCAACTCATGATTCAAAGGGGATGAGATCGAAGGAAGGACAACCAAGTACCGAACTCAACCGAGCTCGAGATATGTTTCGAACTAGGAGAGATCACCACCTCACATCCAACCCGCAAAGGGGACGAGTCACATCGCCAACACCTTCCACCATGGACAAATATTATTTGGATGATGAGCTATTGGGTTTCCTAAAAAAACAAGACTTAACATGGCCACAACCACGTTAACCTTACCAGCCCCAAGGCTATATTAAGTCGCTCCTTACCAATTCCCAATTAATGTGGGGTCATTACGCCAACCTTAACAAAACCAAAATGTGAAGGGGATAAAATATATCCCATGAGACTCAAACACGAGTCACTTGGGGAAAAATAATAGGCCTTTATCACTAGCCCACATGGGTGGGAAACATTATAAAATTCCTAAATTAATATTTAAAGAGTACTTTTGAAAGGACTATAAAGTTTAACCCTTCTAAGTAAAGGAGAAAGAGCTCAAACAAGGAGGTTACAAACTATTATGTAATTTTTTATGCATGAATGGTGTATCAATGACATAAACGAGATATAATTACTTATTTTAGATAATTATTTCCCTTAGTAAGGATAAAATTAGCCTTTATGAGAGAGAATATGCTACTAAAGAGAGAGAAAATGTAGGTGGTGATCATTTTGTGTACCAAGACAATGTTGTAGAAGATGAGAGTTGGTTATGGAGACTTTCTAGAAGTGGTCGAGATACTTGCAGTCCTATTTACCAATTTTAGATATTTGATGTTTATTCTACATAATTAATAGGATTGTTTCATCGTATTCATGAACCCAAAGATGTAGTCCATTATGGACGAACTTTGTTATCAATCTTGGAGTTTTTTCTTTTGATTTCCTTAATTTTTGTATTTTTTAGTCATTTATGATTTAATTTTTAATTATAGATGCCAATTTTTATGTAATTACATGTTTTACAAGAAATTGAGAATTGAAGGGAATAAATGTGAAATTTGGTGAATGGATTTAATCTACCGATTGAACTTTAATTTTAGAGTTTTTATATGCTAAATTTAGCGTAGAAGGATAATTTGATAGAAAAGTAATTATCCATAAACATGGGAAAACCGAGTTAGTTAATTTTTACCATTTTCGGATCAAGTTTGGTATCAGACCAGGATTTTTGAATCATTGCTAACAATTTTCCACTTTAGATTATTGCTTTGGTTCGGTTTGCAATTGGATGCATCTTGCAATAGATAACCATGGGAAAGGCTCGAAAAGGGAAAAAATTTAGGACCTTGAAGCGATCAACAACTTGATTTAGGAGGAGAACTCTAAGATGAGAAGAAGATGGAATAATTTGGAGGATGAATATCAAGATCTCCAAGAGAGATTGATAAACCAAGGAGAAATATTCTTAAGTGTCATATAAGTATTGCAATTTTAATTGCAAGCCAAAGATAAGTCCTCGAGAAAGATATCAATTAGTGAGAAAGTGGAGGAGATAGAAAAATCCATCAAGGGACAACCCTCTACCACAAATGTATAAACCTTTGAGGTATGCATTATAAGTGAATCACCATGTATTCCTTTCTCCCATCATGAATCAAATGTTGATTTTGGTAAATTTGAGAAACATACTAAAGGTATTGGATCCAAATTACTAAATAGGATGGGTTTTTATGGAAAGGGCCTTGGAATAAATGGCCAAGGTATTACTAATCCCATATAGGTAGAGGAAATACCTCACTATGTAGGTTAGGTCTTGGTAGTGGTAAGAGAGAAATTTAGGGATGCTCTAAAACAACTGAAAGCAAGACATACTTCAAGAGAATCCCATACCACTAGAATTTCAGAAATGGCCCATGAAAGGTAAAGACAATATTTGTTTTATCAATCCCGATAATGAGAATTTTATTTCTCTAAATCTTTGGGAAGGCCCCACAAAGTGATTTTGTGAGTGATTGAAAGTTAGGGAAGGACTACCTTCTAAACAAGGTGAAAATTCCAAAAGAGGAGAGAAAACAATTTCCCCTTGGTAATCTTGCACAAGTAAAAGTCCTAGAAAGTTTAGGCAAGGTAAATACTCCAACATTCACTTCAACTATGTGAAGGTTGATTATGTAAAAAAAAATTGGTATTCATTTTCAAGAACTTTGTGTGGATTAAGTAATCAATATGTGCCCATGTGTTGGAAGAGGAAATCCTTATAAAGAAGTATTAATAAAGAATACTCTCAAAACAAGATATGGGTGATAGAAAAACCTCACCAAAAACTATTATACTAATTGTAGAATGAGTGGAAACTTGATTGAAAAATGTTGGAAACTCCACCTCGGCTTCACAAGCGGAAAGTGGAACAAAAATCAACAAGCCAATCACATACAAAAAAATAGACTATCTAATGAAAAACCCGGTGAAAAGGAGCAACCCATAGAAGCCTTTGTTAAAATGAGTTGGTGAGACAATTATTACCTTTATGGATAACATCTTTACATGGCTAAAATTCATTTAGCAATATTTATTTTGCACCTCATATTCATATTTTGAGTTTCTAAGATTTATTTAAAATGATTTAGGAGTGGTGGAACATAGAAACCAAAGGAAACAACATGTTCCAAGTGATGGTAAAATTGAAGAACATCAAATCTAAGATCGAAAAATGGAACAAAGAAACCTTTTAGCAATATATTCTCACAAACGATTCAAATATCCTATGAAGTCCATGAGATGGAAGATATAATGGTAGAAGGAGTTTGAAGTAATGAAGACAAAGAAAAGGAAAAAGTTCTCTTATATGAATTTCATACTATCCTAAGAATGGAAGAAATTTATTGGAAGAAAAAGTCTAGAATTAATTGGCTCAAAGAGGGTGACTGAAATACAAAGTTATTTCACATTTCAATGACTATCAAAGAAAATAAAAGGCGTATACAAGAAATAATAAAACATGATGGAGAAATGGCGACAGAGGGTTTCGATATCTCGAATACCATCATTTCATTCTTCAAAAATTTGTTTGCTAAAGGAAACCCTCCACCTAGAAATCTTTCATAGAGACTTGAAACCTTCTTGATCCTACCACCAACTTTGAGGAAAAAAAGACACGATTGTCATTCCTTCGAGAGGAAGAAATCAAATCCATTGTCTCTGAAATGGAAGGGGATAAAACCCTTGGACCTGATGGATTTCCTATTTTTTTCTTCCATCTTTATTGGGATATTGTGAAGAAAGAGGTGGTTTCTACTATTCAAGACATCTTCCGTTCCGACAAATTTCTTAAGAAAGTTAACCATACTTTCATAGCCCTTATTCCGAAGAAACCAGGTGCTAAAGATTTGGGAGATTTCAGACCAATAAGTCTTTGTAATACCATGTACAAAATCATCTAAAAATAATGGCTTTCAGGATGAGGGAGGTTCTAAGCAATTTTATTTCCCCCAATCAAGGTTCCTTTGTTCTGGGAAGACATATTCTTGATAGCATCATTTCCATCCATGAAACTATCCATTCGGTGGAGCAATATAATAGAGAGGCTATGATCGTTAAATTAGATATGCAAAAATCCTATGATCGAGTCTCATGGAACTTCATGATTCTCCTTTTGCACAAATTGGGATTTCATCCACACTTTATCAAAATGATTCAAGCATGCACCTCCTCTCCCATATTTTTGGTCATCATTAATGGTAATCCTCAAGGTTTCTTCAATTGAAAGGGGTCTAAGGTAAGGGGACCCTCTTTCCCCTTTTCTATATATCATTATGGCGGAGTCCTTGAGTAGGCCGTGTTCAAAATATTAAAAATGAAGGTAGACTAGAAGGAGTAAGGGTTGCTAATGGTGTGGCTAATCAGATCCTTCAACAATTTTTGGATGATACGGTGCTTCTTGGGCAGGTGGCGGTTCAAGAGGCTCATTCTTTCAAGAACATCACTAGACAGTATGAAGAAGTCTCAGGTCAACAAGTGAATTTTCGCAAGAGTTTCTATTTCTTCATCAATGTTAATGACGAACAACAAACTAGGTTGGATAATATCATGGAGTGTAATGTTAAATCTCTCCCGAACAACTACCTTGGTATGCCACTATGTGGGATAAAAATGGAAGAGGAGGGGTGGAATAAACTTATTGAGAGGTTCCACAAAAAAATTAACTTCTGGAAAGGATCTTTGCTCTCGCAATCGGGAAATACATAACTCCAAATCTCTCTGTAGGGAGTTGTTGTCTACATAATGTTTATCTTCATTATTCCTATGAAATTTAGGAAAGTCATTGAGAGTATTCAAAAGAGATTCTTATGGTCGGGTTCAGAGGACAAGACTAGGATACCATTGATTTCTTGGGATAAGGTCACTAGACCTAAAGACAAGGGGGCCTAGGATTGAAGAACCTACATTATGAATCAAGCCTTAATTGCAAAAGTTGGATGGAGAATGTATAAAGAATAAGGTACTTGGATAGAAATTTTGAAGGTGAAATACTTGCAAAATGTTGGTGGCACTTTGGGTTTCTTCTTTGATCAGGAGCTTCCAAAAGGCTCGATTTTTGGAACAACCTCAGTCAAGCTAGGAAGTTGTTGGTTAAGGGGTCTAAATGGAATTTAGGGGATGACACAAAAATCAAATTCTGGATGATCCTTGGATCAGGGATAAGGCCCTCAAAATGGATGAGCCATGGAGCTACTTAAGTCAATTCTACACCCTTGAATATGGTGAGATGGTGTGTAACTACTTGAATTTATCTCTTGTCAGACTGTGGGAAGGTCCAATATCTCTCGGAAGGGGAATGAATCAACCATTGGGGTGCTTAGTTTTTTTCTCCTGTGTGTGCCTTCACTTTTCCCTTTTTCAATAATTTACAATGGTTTTGCCTCGAAATGGGAGGGGTCGAGTAAGAATTGAATCGACCACTTCCCTCCATATTAGGAATGATGCTACCCTATGGAGGCTTTTGCGAAGAGGTGGTTTCTCAAACTATACCAAGTGTCTTAAAGGTAATGACCCTCATCTTGAAATTAAATTTGGAAATTTTTGGGAGGGTGGGAGTCTTAACTTTAGGGGTGTTGAGATATGTGTCACTCGAGGAGGTCATATCTTAGGCCACGAGATTATCCTTAGATGGTATCAAACTTTTCAAGGATAAAACCATGAGCAAGCACGAAAATACCACTTTTTTGGCCTTGATGAGAGAATTATTATGTATGATGATAACTTTTCTAGAATTTGGCTACCAAATTGATAGTTGGATGTTTGTAAGGCGCTAATTAAATACCTTACCCTTGAAGTAAAATTTAAGAAAACATTTCCCTATCACCTTTCTATTCTCAACTACTTGTGAAGAAATCAAGCTAGTAATTTACCCTATTTTCTTTTGAGATCCCTCACCTCTTCTATTTATGATTTCAAAAATGAAAAAGTGGATATTCCTTGCATTAGGGTTTAATCCTATTACTATTTCAAAAAGGTAAACCCTTAATTCCCAC
This sequence comes from Taxus wallichiana var. yunnanensis, assembly GCA_018340775.1. Lineage (NCBI taxonomy): Eukaryota > Viridiplantae > Streptophyta > Pinopsida > Cupressales > Taxaceae > Taxus > Taxus wallichiana. The sequence goes on along the minus strand of CM031240.1, from coordinate 141,329,779 downwards.
CCACCCTTTGGCCCATAGTGACGTGCAATCAAATAACGAAACCCTTTCCATGAAAATGAAACATTTCAAAAAAGGAGGGTTGCAGGGGATAATACTGACGACATTACCATTAATGTTATCTCGAGACTAGAAATAGGGCGATAAAGAACGTGAAAAGGAAATTTCGCCAAGAAGAGGAAAGAGACCAAAAATTTGTTGATTGGGAAGCTAGATTATTGAGGGTTGACTCCACTATGGATACAATCATCCCGGTCAACAAAAACCTCATTAAGGAAGTTAGGGAGTGTCATTTCAAAATTGAGGTGCAAAACAAAAGGATTGGCGGGATAAATGCAAAAATTTTCATGCAAGAACAAAGGATTTCCATTTTGTAAGACCAAATTTCCAAGATCGAAATGAAGGGGGTAAGGAGAATATGGGGCTAGTGATGAGTAGCTCAAAGGACGAAGAGCCCATGGATACTGATGGTAAAGGAAAAAATGAGAAGACTCCTAAAAAATTCATTATTTCATGGAAGGATGATATTTTAAGTGCTATGGACAAGGGCCCAAGTGAAAGGACCGAAGCAGAGGCCCCCAAGGAAAAGCTAAATAATGATGACCCTTTTGTTAGGGAAATGTGCTGGTTTTTCTTTTTCTATGTCATGGCTTATGTTTAGTATTACTGTAACAACAATTATATAAATATGTAGTCCTGTTTTGGTCATGCCTTACTTTTGGGTTACCTTTTGGTTAAGCTTGTTTGAATTGGCACCCTTTTCTATCTTTTGGTGGGTCTTCTTATGCCCGACCTCTTTTCTATATAGGGTTTTGGGTCCCTTCAAAACCAAATCATTTTAACCTTATCTAAAAAAATATTTTGAATTTCTTAATCATGAAGGAAACTAACTCATTATTGGATTTAAATGAAAATGTGGAATATGAAGAAATTATATTTGAGAAGCAATAGTAGGAGTGGTTTTTATAATTTGTATCATTTTATATTACATTCTAATGTGCATGCTTACAATTTCTTAGAATAATTGACAAGATGGGTAAAGAGGTTCTCTAGATTAGTGTTTAAGGTATATGAGCATTGTTTTTTTAATTTACATTAGCGTTCTTTCCTTCCATTTGAAAATGTACTTATAAAATATGTGCAATAACTTAAATGCATGTTTGTAAGACCCTATATCGGAAATTTTTGTAATGGAAGAGTATTTAAAATCCATGTCTATTTGTAATTGATAATAAGACCCCATTAAAGGGAAAATTATATAAGTAGATTTCAATGTAAGATAGGGATGCTAACATACATTCATGAAGCAACTAATTTTATTACAATGTATTGTTTTTCCTTTATTGTTAAGCAATGAGAATGTAATCATCTCTTCATCCAACCTCACAACAAGACAAAATAATAAAAATTCTTTAAAAAGAGACCAAGACATCATGAGTACAAAGGGTTAAATGAAAGAGATAAAAAAGGAGTTTTAAAACTTCTTCACCACATGGTTATAGGTTCCAATTTGGGACACTTGGATTCTAAAAAATGAAAGATAGAATAAATTCCAATACACTCCCGGACATAGTTTCATCTTCTCGTGAAAATCATACATGATATCAACAACTTCCTCTTTGGAGACACACCTCAAATATACACCTTCATAGTTATTTTTATAAAGGACTCCCATTTTGATCATGAAGTGAGAGTCCTTCAACCTCAATGCTCTCCTTTTTCTCTCTTTAAATTAGGTGGACATGTGCCATATAGTAGATAATGAATGATATGATTGTACCATATGATGTACATAGACTTGGTATTAGATGTTGTGCTTGAGTGAGTAATTTAGAAGTCAGGTGCTTCTTTGTGATATCTTAGGTAGTCCCCAAAATTGTGATATTAGAATCCCTTTAAATAGATAGTTTGGATATGATTTTATTGGTGAATGTACTTTTATTAGATCAATATTGTATGCAAAGAAAATACAAAATATGGGAAAGAAACAAATAATAAGTAAACCTGATCCTTCCTTTGTATCTCCTTGCAACCTTAGATGAGATTGGATGAAGCATCAAGCTTGTTAAATCTCTACGATCAATTGGATGTGGTTTCTCCAAAGATGTTCCAAACGGAATTGGATTTCAGCTACGAGAAAGGAAAATTATTGATGATTGAAATTCATTGATAGATTCTTGATCGAATGGACAATATAACGACATGTAAAATTAAATGGAAATTTGACAAATTAACAATGTATATTCTTAAGCTTCTAAAGATGAAAAATGGAGGAATTATTTTTATTTATAATCGAGGAAGAGAATCCCAGATCCTTGATTTGTGTGATTGATTTTCTAATCTAAGGATGACTGAAGCATGATTGGAATGATTTGTCTGAGTTTCCAATTTGATTGGAAAGATAAGTTGTTGATTTGAGCTTGATTGAGTGAGTTGTCATTGAGTTTGGAAAAAGGTGGCATATATTTTGAATATTTCAAAATTTGCTTTAAATTAATATTTCATGTCTTTTTTTTTATTCACCCAAAAAGTGATGTGAGTTTTAGCTTGGAGAGAGTTTTTTTAATTTGGAAAGCCATGATTCAAGGGATATGTTTTAGTTAACTCAAATATATGATTTGATTTAATTTAAACTTGTCATCTTGAATATAATTAATGATTTTTTATCCTTAGTCATGATTTGATTTGCTTTAGTCAACTTGAGATGTCAACTAGTGAGGTGGAAATGAGTTGGAGATGAGGTGGAAATGGATAGGATGATTTATTTAATTATTGTGATATTAAATTAGCTAATAAAATTAACTAATGGGGTAGGGGTTTATAATGAGAATGATATGATTAATTAATTAATCATAAGAATGGGGTGCAAGTGTAATATGGTCCATAGTGGGAATATTTAATAATTCAATACTTTGTGAGAGTGATATAGATAATTAGGGAAGTTGTGGGGATGATAAAATTTTATTCAAGACAATGTCATAGAATGTCATTAAGGGTCATTAAATAATAAAATATATTAAAAGTGGTCGTAATATGTCGGAAATGGTCATAATGTGTCATGAAGTAATTACATGATGATTTCAAAGTTTTAGAATGTGTAATGGGATATTTTAGAGTTTCTAAATTTTCCCCTCTTTAAAGTTTTATTACGATTATTATGAAATAATAGTGTTTTAAAGATAATAGAAGTGTATAGACCGTGAATGGATGATGAAGAAGTGTGGTGGACTACTCCGATTTTTCGAGTGAAACATTTAGATGCCCCAATGGGTCCGAATTATGCCAAGGAAGTTCCCTCGTGAATGGATGGGTGATGAGACAAAGCAAAAAATAGTCGAGTTGATAGGAGGAAAAAGAGTGATGCGTGAGAAATAGGGAAAATGGGCACTTTGGAAATAAGAAATAGAGATTCAAAGGAAACTATGTGATGACGATGTCGAGAGATCGACTAGATCGCACTGACCATCTAGATCGCAAGATCACCCATATGCCTCCACCGATGCGAGATGGTGGACCAAGAAATCTAGGGGTTAGTGAGAGCCACGGTTGATGTTGTATGATAGACATATATTATTTTGTATATGCCTCATGATGAAGGCACATTTATTGTATAGATTCCCATTGTGGCATGATGATGTATATATACATATGAAATTATTGAAATATTTGGATATTACATATGATGATGTATATAGATGATGATTTGGATGGTTTTATTTATTTGCACATTGTTATAGATGTATGTCGATGATTAATGAATTATGTTGATATGATGTTTTTGGTTTTGAATGAGATGTATGAATGAATGTAATGATGATATGACTAACATTGCTCATAGCTTGAGCTTCCATTCAGAGTTTGTATTTTGGAGCAACATATATTCACAAAATCATGCACTTACTATTACATTTATACCACCAAGTATGTTATTTTATATATGGATATCACATAATAAAAGTATTCACTAATGACCTATCCCCTAGTCATGTCGTCAGTTAGTTGGTCGTCATCATCATTTGTTTTACACAGTCATCAATTATTTACACGGTTTTGGTTGTCTCTTAGGGAGTATCAGGTGTTGTTATTTAGTCATTTGTCGTCTCTAGTCTTTGACTAGGGTGCCTAGGGTAGTGTTGGGGCGCCCATGGGTGCCCCGGTCCATAATTTTAGGCACCTTGGTCCCCGTAACACTTGGGTATAATTTACTTATTCGAGGTCGGTCTTTGTCATTTTCCCTCTCATTCCCCTAGGTACTAGTCAAGCATGTCAGTCCTTAGTGTCAAAATTTGAACAAGAGATACCTATATAAACATAGCATATTCACTATCTTATGGGCGGACTATCTACTATCAAGAGCTAGCTATATACTAAGGAAAAGGACTGCATTTAGGCATCATTTACATCTCGCATCACATAAGCATAGGGGGAAAGGGTTGTATTCATTTTATTCCATTCACCATTTGTATTTTTACATCTAGTTACTACCCCTAATTCTGCATCATTGGTGCTAGGGAACCCTAGGCACACAATTGCACACACAAGCACACAAAATTACATTGGGTCTGGAATGTAGTACAACACTTAGTTGTAAGTCCACTATTATGGTAGCTAAGGTTAGTTTGACCCCTTCATATGCATCTTTCTATTTTAGGGATTTTATGCTTTGTATGGGGTTTTACAGGTATATCTTCATATCAGATTCATGATGACATAAGTGAACATATTCTGACAACTGTGTGATAAAGATAAAGACACTGCGAAGACCTAGAGACAATGTTAAATTCAGATCTTGAGATTTTTTGTAGACCAGAGTGCCTAGATTATAGACCAGAGTGCCCACATGTGCCCCAGGTCTTCTCCCGTGCTCCCTAGTCTAGCCGGATCTTCACTATTGAGATTTCCAAGGTAATACCTTCACATTAAGTCTTGTCCGCACATTATCCTATTCAAGTCCAAAGACATTATCCCTCTCATTTTTATCATTTCATTCCATTTATCAATTAAAATTATTTAGCATCAGTATTTTAGTTTACATCATTTATTTCATTTCTGTACCTACTTAGATTAACTTTGAATACATATCTAAAATTCATATTTTTAGTTAATAATTTTGGTGAACCCATCTTTTCGACTAGCCTCCCCTAGGATCCAATCAAATCATAATGGATAAATATAGCTCATATTCTTCTCCCATCATGTCTCATTTTAGTATTAACCCTATCTATGATGAGGCTACCATAGCTGAGCTAAAAGATCTATATAGTACTCTTGTTACTACACCCGATCATATAATTTTTTTTTTTTTAGATGGCCAACAACATGTGCCTACTCATTTTTAAGATTATCCTATAGGAATTAACATTGTTGAGGATCCAATAGCCTTTACTCATTGTACACCATGCTATACAGCTACTTGTGATCCTCCTTCTGATCTTTCACAGGAAACTTTAGATGATTCTCTTATTGATTACTTACTTGGTATTGACAATCATTCACATGTGCATAACGATTCTTCTTTTACTCCGGCCACTGATATAGTTCCTTCTCATGATTCTACCACTTCTAACATTGCTTCTCCTGATACATATCCTACTAGTTTGCATTCTCCTTCACATTATGTTGACGATCCCATTGATAACATTCTTAGCAACATTCTCATTTCTGAGTCTCTATCTGATACTGGTGAGGTAGATGATAGTCATGGTTCTCCTTATTTCTATACCATTGAGTGTGACTCTCCTGCTCCATTGTTACCTTCTCCTGAGATTACATCTACCACTATGCATGAGTCACCGCCATCTATCACTTCTTCTTCTCCTACTATTACATCTCCTATTGTTATATCATCTACATCTCCTAGTCCATCCTCTCCTATAGATGTGTCTCCATTGGTCACCTCATCTATTAAGGTTGTTTTTGATGCTAGTCCTACCATAGCTATGGATATTCCATCTATTTCACCTACTATAGCTTCCTCGACACCTACTCCTAGTGTTCCCTTAGAATCATAATCTTCCTTGTCACCTCTTGATATTCCTATGATTACCCATAATGGCAAACTACAACCGCTTAATACATTATTTCCATCTTCCACCATTCCTTCATAGGATATCATCTCTCTCATGCATGTAGTAGGTCAGCTCCAATCTCAGGTTCACTCCCTCAATTTAGAAAGAATGGATTATTATAATTCTATTGACAACAATTCATTACATGGTAACCTAGTCCCTTAAAAGATTCATAACTTTGCATTTCCTCAAGATCTTATCATGCCTACTTCCATATGTTTTGATGGTATTGGCGACCCTCATGCTCATCTTCTACATTACCTTATTCTTATGGAATCTCATTCTAATGATAGGTTGTTACTTAAGGAATTTTGATACAGTCTTGTTTATGAAGCATTACATTGGTACAATCATTTTCCCTTCGGGTCCATTAGCACTTTCTATGACATGGAGGATGCTTTCCTCTGTCATTTCATCATCAAAAATAGCCTTAGAGTCACTTATGATTTCATACCTTCTTTGCATCAAGGCTCCTTTGAACCGATCAAGGATTATATCTTACGATTCAATGCTTGTAGACATCAAATGATATTCCAACCTATTGATCTAGAGAAGAAATTCATTTTCTGTCGTGGCCTAATTCCTCCACTCAAAAAATATTACAATATGATACATGTGAGTCATTCATTAACCTATGTTATAAAGTCATTGACCTAAAACAAGATCCTCGACATATCTCTATGGCTATTGCCTCATCTAGTTCTCTGCGCACCTCCAGTTGAGAATCCAACACAATCTCCACCTTTTCCTCACAAGCAAAGCAAACAAGCTCAACCCACTCCACCACAAAAACATACTCCTCCTCCGGCTCGTGATAAGCTACTTCTCCTACCACTCCACCTAGGTCGCATGAGCCTTTACATTTCTCTCATCATGCTCGACCACATGATGTGTTGTGTGTTTTACTTACTGAGTGATTAATTCACCTACCATCTAACCAACATCATCCACAACACCAATTACAATGTCAACATGACCAACCTTATTGTAACTATCATCACATAAATGGCCATAAGGACAATGACTGTCTTGCCCTTCATGATCGATTACAAAAACTAGAGGATAAGGGCATTATCTCCTTTGGCTCTCGCCCATGTGAGTGATCCATTTCTCCTCTACCTTGTCAGAGAGTTTCTACTACAGATGAGTCATCTCCTACGCACGATACTCAAAGCTATGGTATGTCCACCACAATCTATTACTCATACACATTCTCCACCACGTTCATACACTGCTGCATCATTGCATCCATTTCATTCACTTCATCCATATCATCCATCACATTCACATTATCCACCACATCATGCTACTCATTTGCATTGGCTTCAAAAATTCACTTTCGCATATCCCACCACAACTCCATATAACATTCAGTTTGGTTGATACACTCATGTTGCTTCTATCCTACATGCTTCCACCACTTTGCGCCGCCTTGGTATTTGGTAGGTGATTACTATCACCTTACCTCTTGATGATGAACTCATGGTCTTACATTTATTACATGAATACTCGAGGGATTTTTCTAATAACCTATCATCACGCACTTCATTTTCTCCTCGTAGTGCACTCAATCATTTCCCAATGACACACTCTTGCTTACACAACTCATTCTTGACTATTGATGGGCATTAACTAAATGATCCTATTCATCCATACATTAGGGATCATCGCTCATTATCCCCCTATTCTCATCATAATTAACATTTTATGATCACATCCTCTTATCATTTAACATAACACGTTACTTTCTTTGGCAATTATACATCATCCATTTTTACATTCTATTCTACTATCATCATTACATTAACTATGCGCTACACATAAACACTTTTCATCAATCACATTACATTTATTATCTACCATCATTCACCATACACATATTGTCTACCATTACCAACATTATAATGTGAATCTACACTAATCAAATAATACACCACACATACAATAAACATCGAATCATACAACATACAATAAACATTAATCATACATCATCCAACACATTGCAAACACATATCCATGATAATGCAAAATTATCGATATCAAAACATGCGCCCATACATATATATCGAATATAATCATCATAAATTTTTTTCTCATCACTAGGGAAAATCCCCACATCGTATGCCATGGTACATATCAGACCTCATCATCACTATCACTCTTGGTATTGTAAGAGCCCTAGAACTAGATGCCTCTCCACTAACATGCCACCACTATTCATGGCCTCGATATCGATCGATCTCGCCACGTAACAAGGTAATCTATGTAGACCACCAAAACACCGACAATGTACATATACATATCATGCAAACACATCTTGTGCCAAGGGACCATCACATACCGCCTCTCGGTCTCATCGAGTCTCCTCACATACCCCATCCCTCTTTCTTAGCAAAACAAGTACATGTCACCACTACTATGGCCACCAGATCAAATAAATGGGCATGCTCACCCACGATATCATCCACATGCTCAAGTATACCTCCACCTAGCACATCATCAACACATTCAATGTCAATGTGTGGATGGATGCATTAACAATCAACGACCAATATGCATCGCCTACAAACAAAAATTACACAACACATTAGATAACCATATATAACAATATAGGAATACAACAAAGTACACAACACAACTACACAAATAATTATACTCTATTATAGCTTCGCTATATGATCGGGGGCATGTGTTTCCCCTCTCCTCCTCCTACATGCAAAGAACCTCACTAGACTCGCAAATAATGGGAACAACAATACTCACCGATGAGTTTCCCACAATGCATGGTACTCCTCAAACAGTAACCTATATTGTCCCAGGCCTTACAAAATCCATCGCCATGTCTACCTCATCCGGCCTCGGTAGTACTAAGATTTGTTGTAGGCCCCGGGTCTAGCTCTAGCCCTCCTAGGTGCTCGATAGCCGAACCATATATATGCCTCTGGGGCACATCTTTAGTCATGCTAAGCTAACGGGATAATATCTCTACCTAAAAAAGCTTGGCCACACTTGGAAATCGATCCTCAAGTAATGTCATCCTATGAATACACCACAACTCTACCACATCCTCATGTAGTCCTACATAGTCGCGATATGGCCTCCATATGTCCCGCTTCAGCCCCATTCTATCTATTAATGCCTTGTAGGTATCCATGTCCATCTTCTTACTACGAATATCGATCCACATCCACGCATAGATATCTATCCTAGCCCACTCTCCTCGCGAACCTCCAAAGGGTCTCAATATGGCTATGTGCTCATATTCCCATACATGTAATAGTGTGGTGGTTCCTATCCCTCCACCATGCTCCTCGTGCATAAAACGGTATAGGTCCCTATATAGGTGGTCCAACACACACCATGTCCATGCATATCTAGTACCATCCTCCTCTATCCACTAACATATGTCATATATCTTATACAAGATGCCTACGCATCCTCCCTCTACAACTATACATGAAGAAATCACAACCGCTATGAAATTTCGCAAGTGCGAAACCTCAGACCACAAAATAACATCCAAACTGATATGGGCCTCGACAGGTACTTGAGTCCCCACAAAATACCATCTTGTGGCTCACATATATCGCTCCATATCCTCTACTGGAATAACTCGTACTCTCTCCCCACCACTGGAAATCACAGTATGCGATATACATCCTCCAGCGTAATAGTCATCTCTCTCGTAGGCAACCAAAATGTACACATATCGGCACACCATCTCTCGCATAGTGCAATCAACATGGGCATATTATGGGGCACATCCCCATCCGTGCTATGTGCCACAGGCTGGCATGGTCCATCACATCCCAATCATCATCTGACAAGCCCAATCCAAGCAAATTACTCATGTGATGCCCACCGTGAAACTTCCTCAAGTGAATGTCTCTCTCGTATGACAAAAACAAACAATAAACCCATTGTTAGAAAATCGTATAAGTACCAAACATGCTCTCTCATCACATTACTACACATTATGAGTCACTCTTATACCATCCCATATCAAACACACATGTTCTAGACCGTGGTGCCCAGATGCAAGATTGGGGCACCCAGGAGCAGATACTAACGCTCGAATCTGGGTGCTCTGTCCCAGGGTCACCTACGCCATCACCTCTATTGTCTATGTCAAAAATTCGAGAAACTTAAAATTCTCAAAATTACAAAAATTTAACCAAAACACTACCTATGCTATGCTATATTTTATGAAAAACAATGCATTTACCAACCCCGCAGTCGTATATGATGCTATCGCATCTTCTACTCTCTCAAACCAACTAGGACGTGCTTTGTTCTCACTTGAAAATTTTTCACTCACTTCGTGTTCACTCGCAATCACATAAAAAAATGAGGTGACTAAACACTATTTCACCTCACTACTTATAGTTACTTTTCATCACCCACTTTACTATAGTCATTATTTGGTGCTTCTTACTCTTGTAAATATCTATGATTTAATCAAATAAAAACTAAACATCATGCACGATAAAATAATAAAACTAGAGATATTGTAATTTATTCGGGAAAAATTCCCGGTGGAGAGATTACATATAAATAACTCAATGAACTCCTATAAGTAAGGAGTCAAGGCTAATCTCTAAGTCCTCTCAATATCCTAAATATCTCTCAATGATAATTTGTGCATTACAACTATTTTGCACACTCATATATTATTTTATAATTATTAAAAACCTATTACTACCAAATAACCCAAACCACTCCTAAGTGTTCACACTATGAACAATATTTCGTAACGCTTACCACAACTAGTACACATTACACCGTTTTTGTCATATCTTGAGTGTTTCTACTCCTATTTGTACACCATATGTGGAATTCTTTTTATAATCCCACCTACCACTGTATTAAACAAATTTTATGCACGTTATCTCTCCACAACATTCAATTTCATTCCATTTATACACATTTTGGTAATTTTTACCACTTTCTGTCTATCTCATGCTTACTTTCAGCTTAGCATTTGTTCTTGTCATCACTTACCATTTCACCAAAAGGGGTAGCATATTATTGGGGTCATCTTATGATTCCCCTATATCACCACATGTTTAAAAGGATATCGATGCAACAATTCCAAAACATTTACTAATTCACCGCGTGACATTTCACCATTAATTCCCCCTAATGACCTAATATGGGGGCAACAAATATATAATTCTTCTATGTGACGTTTCATCACTTCCCCCTAATGACCTAACTTGGGGGAAACAAATGATTACAAATATTTTATGTGATATTTCACCAACTTCTATCGATTTCCCCCTGACCTAACCTAGGGAAACGCCATAAAATATCTCTATGAGTAACTAAATGAATCAATCAAATCAATCAATGCATTCAAACCTCTAACAATCAAAATCACACCACTCAATCAATACAATTCAACACAATCGGCCTCTCAGATGACCTAACTTGGGAGATTATTAGTTTTCCCGCACAACCTAACTTGGGAGATTATTAGTTTTCCCGCACAACCTAACTTGGGAGGTTATTCTACATTTTGTGCTTACTTCTAGATTTCCTAATATGGAATCCATCATATATATTTATGCTTACTTATAGATGACCTAACTTGGAACCCATCATACATTTCACGTTCGCTTCCAAATGACCTAACTTGGAAGCTATCACATTGCATTGACACCCATGGAGTGGGGGAAAGAGTGCATTTCTTATACCTCTCTTATATGGGTCAACTGTTTGATCGAAATTGTCTAGATCTAGAAACAACCAAAATATTTGATCCAAGTCCGTCTCGTAATGACTTGATCTTTGAGGATGCAAGTAGAGATTGGATAATAACACACTTTTCTCCCTACACTCTTCCTCTAGTGGCAGGATGCCCAAATCCTTTGGTCGTTTATTCATACACACGCATTCGGTTGGGAATTGATCACTCCCTACCCCATCTCATCATCATCATATAACATTCAAAATTGTAAATCATCTCACATTTCTATCATCACTCTCACTTAGTGCATTTCATCATGACATTATGTTTTTCTTGCTACGTTGCATGGATCAACACGTTGATCCATGGTTTGACACACTATATGGTTTTTTGGCATGAATCTACTACAGACTTACACATTTTACTACACCATGGGATTCTCCAACTTCTATCAGGTACACATCTCTATCTACTTTATGTTACTGAGCTTCCCGCTCACCAACATAAAGTGGAGGAAAATGTAATCACAAAATCATGCACTTACTGTTACATTTATACCACAAAGTATGTTATTTTATATATGGATCTCACGTGATAAAAGTATTCACTAATGACCTATCCCCTAGTCCTATCGTCGGTAGTCACTTGTCATCATCATTTATTTTACATAGTCGTAATTTGTTTACACAGCCTAAGGTTGTCTCTCGGGAGTATCGTGTGTCGTTATTTAGTCATTTGTCATCTCTAGTCTTTGACTAGGGCACCCCGCTCCATAATTTTAGGTACCGGTCCCCATAGCACTTGGGTCTAATTTTAGACACCTGACATATCATCAATATCACACATTTTCTCTCTATCGTCTTTAATTAATTATTACATTAGTTGATTAAGTCTTCTATTCAAATACGATACCGATTAATGACCCTCTCATTAATCAACTCCCTTTTTTCTATCTAGATTAATTAATTATTTATAATTAATTAAGCTCCCCTTTATCTAGATCTAGATTAATTAATTAATTCTAGATTAATTAATTAATTAATTAAGCTCCCCTTTCTATCTAGATTAATTAATTATTCTTAATTAATTAATTCTCTCTTCTATTTAATCAATAAATTATCATTTATTTGATTAAAATCCTCTCATAACATAAATCATACTAACTATTCCTCTAAAAATCTTCTATAAGCTTGCACACCTATTAATTAATCACTTTGGTTAATTAATAAACCCCTCAATCCCCATGAGTCACTAGAGGACAAACTAAACTCTCCTAAAGTAAACTCAACCACTTCTAAACCATGCTTATCCATAACTAACCTAGCTTTGTTATTATCCCACATACAATAGGATGTAAAGCTTCTTCAAACCATTGGGTTATAAAAGGAACCCTCCTCTAACCTTTCTACTTACACCTAAATGAGCATAGAGCCTATACTATAGCCATTTTATCATCTTAGAGAATTCTTCCATTAGAGGAGCTAGCTATCTTCATTTCTTGCATTCATCCATCCAAGTTTTGAAGTCATATGGAGATATGTCAAATGGTCTTGTAGTCATGGATTGACAAGACTCCATTCTTGAAAACCTTAGGATTCAAGCATACAATCAACCCTTTTATTTTAAGGATCTAAATAGGTTCATTTCATTAGCATTCAATTAGAGATAGAGGTTAATTTGTTTAGCATGTTAGTTTGAATCTTCATTTCATGTTCTAATGCAAATATGTTAATAGATTAGCTTTGTTTAAGCTCTAAGCATGATGGTATATTGATCTAGTTAACATTGTATTGAAATATTAGGTGTTAGCTTTGATTTCCTTTGCATTGTTAACTAATTCATATACACATTTGGCACACTAGTGGGACTTACTCCATTGTCCTTTGCACTTAATTTCAAGTTTTTGTAGTTATGTTTCAATTTTGGTTACTAACCCTCTTTTGCACATGTTGATCTAACTTGTTTTTCTTAACTTGTTTTGTTGAGTTTGTATGTGTTGAGTATTATTTATAGGTATAAAGGAGGAAAAGTGCTATCAAAATTAGATCTTGATGGAAAAATTTCAAGATTTCTCTATGTTTTCATGTTTAGAGCTTCATTTTTCAACATTCTACATGCTTAGTTTTGTCAATTTCTTGAAAATGTTAAATTTTGATCATGAATGTTAGTGTTTGATAGTTATTGAGTCTTCTATTTACATATAATAATGTGAATGGGTTTTGTCAAAATTGAATCTTGGTTGGAATAATTTGACCTTTTTTTTTAGCAGATTAAGGGACGCTTTTTTCCACATTTTTTTGAGTACATGTTAAGTGCATACCTATGAGCATAAGAGCATATGTAACCCATCTTCCGAAGGCCATAACTTTTTCTGAACTCGAAATGACTCTTTTTTTTTTGCAGTTGGAAAGGTATTGAAGTGAAATATGCAATGAAAACATAAATTTTGGATTTATACTTACAAAAATTTTAGGTTTTCCTTTATTGTAAAATTGGTCATTTTCTAACATGTCTAATGTTTTGATGAATGTTGTATTTCCATGCTTTACTTGATTTAGACCAAAGCTTGTGTATGCTCTTCTCTTGAAACTTTTGGTGATCTTGAGAATTAAAAAAACTTTTTTCTCTATCTTTTTAACATTTGGATTAACTTGGAAATTTGATTATTCATTTTGCTTAAGGGAATGAACCTTTTACAAAGCATTTTTTATGGTCCTTTGATTTGAAGTTTTCCATTTCTATCTAGTTGGGATAAATTTTTGTATGATATTCTTATCTTTCACCTTAGGGTGATATTGAGAATCAAAAGTAACTTTAGTCTTCATTTTCTAACATTTGGTTAATTGAAACTTCATCTTTCATTTTTTACTTTAAGGGAATGAACATTTATCAAGATTTTTGTATGGTTCATTAATTGCAAAGCTTTCCTTTACTTTTTAGTTGGATTATTTGTTGTGTATGCTCTTATCTTGCATCCTTGGATGATCTTGAGAATCAAAATCAACTCTTAATCCTCTTTTAAATAATGTGATTTTCTTGGAGAACTACTAACGCTTGAGTGCAGGACCTAAAAACGCTTGTCAAAGAAAGGAGTTTGAAACAAAATTTTCTAACTACACGTGTGTTACAGGTTTCCAAATGGTGAATGACTAAACCACATTAAGTCTAAAAGATAAAAAACACACCACATTCAAAACACTTGATTTGCAGGTTTGGATAAGGGTACGCCCCATCCGCTTAAAACTAGGACATAACCCTTTGGCATAAGCCTTAAGCTATAACAATGGGGGTGGTCCTAGGAACCCCAAAGTAGTCCACACAAGAGGGAACCTTGTGGATGAAATAGGAAGTGCTCCACACACCTACTTGACTAGTATACACATGAGATTTAGTGTCAAATTTATCCATATATCACGACCCTAGTGAGAGTACATGATGGATGTATTTATTTTCCACTGTGCTTGAAGGGGTAAAGTAAAGTCGAGATAATCCTTAGGAAACCTTGGAAAATAAGATCTTGCTCTTAGATAAATTTTGACACCTAGTTGAGTGAACCACCTAGGAAGCTATCTTTGACCAGGAGCCAACTTTGACCATTTCAAAACCAATTTGAGTTGAGAGCCATTATTCATCACAAACGTGTGAAGCGTTACTTTTGCTTAGTTTTTCACTCACCCTAAGGTGAGGTGAAACTCTTCCAAAGTGAGGCCAAAAATTTTCACCCCCAATTGATCTACTTCCTTCACTTTCTTTTGACACTTTGTTGATTAGAAGAAGATTGACTACCCTTGTTGCTAATTGATTGTATTCACCACTTTTGTGTTTTTACACTCATCCATGTTTACGGAAGTTGAGTTAAACATCTAAAGTGTGTGGAGAAATTTTCATATCATTGGTAGCCTTTTTTTTATCTTGATACCCAAGTCAAGATCATCATCATTAGTTAGGTTGATTCATCACCTTGATTCTCCTTTGAATTGTTATTTTGTTTATATCGTGTCACTACAATTTTGGTATTTACATCTTGTTTCTTGTAAACTTGACCTAAATATCTATATTGTGATGTTACGCTATATACACTTTAACAATTCCTAGGTATACTCTAGCCCTATTTTGATTTCAATTACTACCTCAATTTTGAAAAGTGTTGAGTGTTACCATTTGTGTGCATTATATCAATATCATCTTGATATTAATACCTTACTTTTTCACAAAGTTTGGTTAACATATCTTGGTGGTATTGTTGTGTCATTCACAATCGTAACTACCACTTTTTGGGATATAGGTCTTGATTGGATTCAAGCTCACTTTTAGTATACTTTGTTTGGGGATCACATTAACTTCTTGTTATTACTTATGCCTTGTTCATTTCTTTGAACTTGACATAAGTGGTGACATTTTGTTAATCATCTTAAACACCAACTACCATTTGAAAATAGACTTAGGAAGTACATCATTTGATTGATTGGTTTTGAACTAAACATCATGTGATTGTATCTTATTTGTCACCTTTTGACTTACTCATTTAGAACAATCACTTGGGCACATTTATCCTTTGACATTCATTATAACTCTTGAACTATTGACATTCTTTTTACATTTCACTTAGGCTTAATCAATACCTTTTGAATAAATTCAAAACACCTTAGTGAAACTCTCATACATCATGGCCCCTAAAACAAGATTGGGAGCCAAAAAAAAGGAATTTGAAATGAAACAAGCACAAACTTGGGAAACTTCAAACAAACAAGGGTCAAATCCCTTTATTGGCCATGATCTCGGGCCTCTATTTTCCACAGAGAAAGAAGTGGAGGAGATGGTAGATCATAGTGGTGATGAGTTAGGGTCACCACACGGAGTTTATTTTGACCCCACCCTTATTAGATGAATTCCTTTTTAGAAACAAATATCGGGTGCTAGCAAGAGTGGTGGAATTAGGAGCTAGAATTCCTATAGAACATGAGACAATCCCACCCATGAATGAGGCTAATGAGGAAGAACAACCTCTCATTAACATGGAAGATATCCTAACACATGGGCACACTTCCACATCCAATGTAGGAAATGATAATATGGTGGGTTATAAAATGCCCTTCATCAAGATGCCACATAGAGTTAGATTAGAACATGAAAATGTGGAACAACCTCCACATCAAAGAAGAAGAAGAACCTCTTGAGGAAGAAGTCACTATTCAACAACAAATCCAAAACCTTAGTCAATAATTAGCTTTACTAACATCTCATGTATAGAAGGAAACAAACAAAAATGTACATAAGGAGAAGCCTAAGGTCAAAACTAGTGAACTTCACATGGAAAACCAAGAAGGAGAAAATATGAAATACAGTCATGTATATATATTCCTACTTCTCCTACTAAAGAGTAATTACTTACACAAGAAATACAATCCATGAAAGAAACACTTACAAGCCTTCAAGAAAGTAATGTTGGGCATAACAAAAAGTACCAATATGAAGAGTTATGCCCCCATCCATTTGATAAAGCTATGATGCTTCAACCCTTTCCTAAGAAGTTTGACATGCCAAAATTTGAAAAATATAGAGGAAAGGCAACCCATGATCATGTGAAATATTTTTACATGGCATGCCAAGAAGTGGCATATAGTGACAATTACCTCATATGACTCTTTCCAAAGAGTCTAGGGGACAAGCCTTGGAATGGTTCACTCACTTACCTCGTGGGTCTATCTTCACATGGCCTAAACTAGTAGAAAGGTTTGTTCGACATTTCTCATACAACATAGAAAGTGACATAACTATGGAAGACTTGTAGTACTAAACAACACCCTAATGAAACATTCACAAGCTTCTTACAAAGATGGCGAGGGATAGCCAACCACTTCCCTTGCACATTTCCCAAAAAAGCTTGTGAGCATCTTTATGCCTAATCTAAACCCGGACATCACTTTTCATTTACAAATGCATTGTGTTCATACCTTTGAAGAGGTCATTGAAAAGGGCATACAAATAGAAAAATCCCTCATTGCAAAAGGAACAATCAAATCACCTTCTAAAGATAATCAAAATTCCAAACCAATGGAAAAGCCAAAGATCTTTAACAAAAAAAGAATGGTGGGAGATGGAATCACATATTCCAAATGAGTGCAAATAGTTCAAGTTGGTCAACCTTTTAAACTGACCAAAGGACCTATTCAACCACCACCTAAGCATAGAATGTTCACTCCTCTTAATGAGTCTTTGTCTGCAATATTGAAGCAATTGGATGCAGTCCACATGGTGACTTATCCTACAATGCAACCTTTTGATGAAAATGCTCCTAAACCATCATGGTATAAAGAGCATGAATATTGTGATTTTCATCATGTAAAAGGACACAAGATAGACAAGTGCCTAAGACTTCGCCACTACATCCAAGATCTCATTGACAATGGAGAGATAGAAGTTGACACCCCAGAGAGAAATCAAATGCCAAATGAAAAGATGGGGATATTCAAAGAACCATTCCCTAAACATGGAAAATCATGATGAGAAAATGGTTGGATCAAGGAGAGTCACCCCAAAGCTACAAAGCTACAAACTATCTATACACCAAAAATGACAATAATCATTATGACTCACTCATTGGATGTGTCCACTCTTCTAATGAACATGTGAATACCATTAGGATCAAGGGAAAGGATTGCACTATGCAGTAACAAGGCATGCCCCATCTCATGATCCCAGAACCCTCTTCGTCAACCCCTCAGGATGGTCAGTACAACCTCTTAGAACAACTTGAGAAGACATCTACCAAGATTTCAATCTTAGATCTTCTTAAGATATCAAATGTACATAAGGACATCTTATACAAAAAACTCTCTCAGGGGTCAAGAGTGCCAATGGAAGTAGACCCTTCACATTTACAAGCCATGGTGGCAAAACATTGCACCAACTAACATATCTCCTTTAACCACAAGGAAATCCCCAATGAAGATCACACACATAATCTTCCCTTATATATAGAGGTATTTTTTACCCACTGGAAGATAAAATGGGTGCTTGTGGACAATGGGTCGGGATTGAATATATGCACATTGAAACTAATTAAATAGCTAGGACACAAAGGAAGATCTAGAGTCCCATATTATTACCATAACCACTTATAACAACGTGGAGTGGGAGTCAGCTGGAACAATCACATTGTCGATGGAGGTAGGACCAACTTGTCACAATACCAAGTTTCACATCTTAGACTTGGAACTTCCATATAATATGCTTCTTGGCCACCCATGGATTCATGCCATGTAGGCCATACCATCAACATTCCATCAGTGCATCAAGTTAAAACATGAGGGACACACTTTTTACAATATAAGGAGATCCATAACCTTTCGCTCACTTGCAGAGCTCTCAATAGCTTTGCTCATAAGGGTACATATGCATGTCCTTCTGCTTGATATAGTTGTTCCCCTTCAATTGAAGCTATGGAATCACGAGTTGATTTAGACTCCCTCAACACTTGCACTCGAGAAGATTCTACATCTACTTCTCCTTTTGATTCATGGGAGATGAAAGTTCTAGAGTATGGTTGTGGAGAATACAATGTGCAACAAGATCTCCTAGTTTTAGACCTATCTTTGTCACCTAAAACAAGAGGTCGACCCAACTATCATTTCAAATGGCCTAGAGATGAATAAACTATTGGGACATTCTTACCTGGGGATTACTTGCAGAAGAGAAATTTCTGACCCACCTATAACTTGGGTCCCAGAGGACACTCAACTGACCTGCTACCAAATCCCTGAGTATGAAAAGTCTAGCCAATGATGTATTCTATGGGCTACAAGGGCTTAGGATGTGGAAAGAATGAGAAAGGACCAAGAGAACTAGTTCCACTTCCACATTTCAAAATGGAAAGATATGGTATCGAAATTCACCCTATGGATCACACCCCAATGATCAAGATGCTACCTATTTCTGAGCGAGGATAGCTCTGATTATTTAGACAATGACACAAATTCCCACTATAGCCAATATGAGGATATTTCCTCCATGAACCTTTTCATGGATACCATTGTCCTTACCTTAACCCCCACTGAGTCTAAAATTGACCTTGTCTACCCTTCCCTTGTCGATTGGGACCAACAACATCATGTGCCATTGGACCTTTTTGAGAATGATGAGGCCATTGCAGAGTTTATGGGCATACGAGATACAATTCCAATTGGGGACCATAAGAAAGGTTTCTACATTGACTTAGATACATGTGCCTATTTTGGAGAGGAATTTGAGCTTCGTGGTCAACAAAACTTAAGAAAAAGTGAGGGAAAAATTCCAAAAAAGCCTCGGAAAAAAAAAATTCCAAGTCACACAGTGAAAACCTCTTTGAGGCGTTGGCTGACAAACAAGTAAAAAAATCAATGGAAAAAATAAGTGACCACACTAAGGGTGAAAATATCATAGAGATGCCCTTGGAAGAAGATCTCAACCTTCCTCCCGATCCTACGCGTATGGAGGATATGTCAAAAAATGTTGGTAGAAGAAACCATTGACGTAAATATTGGAATAGAAGAAGACCCAAAGATAGTCAAGTTGGGAGCTTCACTTTCAGCACAAGAACATAAGACATTCACCTTGCTTCTCAGAGAATTTTGGATATATTTGCATGGTCTTATAAAGATATATTTGGGCTTAGATCCAACTTTGGTGGTGCACAACTTAGTAGTGCATCCAGACACAAAGCCTATTAAACAGAAGCTAAGGAAAATGCATCCACGAGTGGCCCTTCTAGTTAAAGAGGAGTTAGAGAGACTATTAGCAGTAGGGTTCATCAAGACCCATTGACTACTCTAAGTGGATATCAAATGTAGTTCTAGTACAAAAGAAACCGGTTGGTTGGCATCAAAATTTGCATAGACTTTTGGACATCAACAAGGCATGTCTGAAAGATGATTTTCCTTTTCCCAATATCGACATGATTGTCGATTCAACTGTAGGCTATGAAATGCTATCTCTTATGGATGGATTTTCAAGATACAACCAAATCAAGATAGTAGAAGAAGATCAGTATAAGATGACCTTTACAACCCCTTGGGAACATTTTGTTATCAGGTAATGCCCTTTGGCCTCAAAAATGTCAGTGTGACCTATCAATGGGCCATGATAGTAATATTCCATGATATGTTGCATGACATCATGGAGGACTATGTAGATGATATCCTCGGAAATTCCAAGACAAGAGAAGACCACCTAAAGTTTTGTGATGTATCTTTGAACATGTCTGTGGGAATATAAGGTTAGGTTGAATCCAAAGAAATGTGTGTTTGGAGTATTATCAGGGAAGCTACTAGGCTTCATTGTATCAAGGAGAGGGATTGAGGTAGACCCAGCCAAAGTCACTTCCATTACTAAAATGCCTCCTCCCAAGAATATCAAACAATAGTTTTACAACTGTAAGGAAAAATACAAGCCATTCACCGCTTCATTTTGCAACTTGTTGATAAGTTCCATTCCTTTACTCATCTTGCTTAAAAAGGATGTTGATTTTGTTTGGGGACCAAAGAAACAATATGCCTTTTCCTTTCTTAAACAATACCTAGCCAATCCACCTATCCTCATGCCTCCAACCCCAGGTGAGCCACTTTTTCTATACATATCTACTACACAATTTTCTATTGGTGCTTTTCTTGCACAATATGACCTAAGCCAAAAAGAAAAATTTGTGTACTACCTTAGTTATACCCTAATTTCCTATGAGCTCAACTATCCCCAAATTGAAAAATCTTGTTGGTTATTTTTTTTTTGCTTTTTCAAAAACTCCACCATTACCTATTGAACAATAAAACCAAGCTTATATCTAAAGTTGACCCACTTAAATACCTATTGTCAAAACCCACCCTTATAGGTAGAATGGCTAATTGGATCATTCTGCTTAGTGAATTTGACATTGAATACATACACTAGAAATCAGTTAAAGGACAAGTACTTTCGACCAATTAGCAGAAGCACCTTTACCTAGAATAGAGCCTATAAGTCTGGAGCTTCCAGATTCATCACTAATGTATATTGAAGAATTTATCATGTGGCAAGTCCACTTTGATGGATCATTCACTTTCCATGGTTCAAGGGCAGGAGTAGTACTAATCACTCCTTCAGGAGACCCCATACCACAAGATTTCCATCTTGGTTTTCCTTGCACAAATAAAATTGCATAGAATATGAGGCGCTCATCGTTGGGTTGAAGCTAGCGATCAAGTGGAATATCCACCATGTCAAGGTCATTGGTGACTCACAATTGATTATCAAACAAGTCAACGATGAGTACAAGGTCAAGGATGACAAAGCTCATCCCATATAAGAAATTGTGGAAACTATGAAAGAATACTTTGTGCATTACCTTTGAGAAAATTCCAAGGGCACAAAACCGATCTACAGATGCAATGGTGACAATGGGTTCTATGTTGTGGATTCCACCAGAAAACAATGATATGCCATTTTTTTGAAAATCTACATCAACCTACATATGATATACCAGAATCATGTCTAGCATGTGAATTTGTTGGTCCCTACTCCCCTTGGTATGCACCTATCTATGACTACCTTAAAAGTGGTACCTTCCCTACTAACATTTCCCGATCCTAAAACAAATCCTTATCCTCCAAATAGCCCATTACACCCTCCTAGGAGGTATGCTCTATCATCGTGGCTATGATGGGAATTTGTTGCATTGTCTAGATGTAGCAGTCGGTCCAAATCAAGGAAGTACATGAAGGGTGTGTGGTACCCATACGAATGGAATGGTCCTAGAAAAGAAGTTGTTATGGGTGGGCTACTACTGGCCTACTATGGAGACAAATTGTTGCAACCATGTCAGGAAATGTGTTCTATGTCAGAAGTATGGAAATTTCATCCATGCGCTGTCATAGCCATTGCAACCAATTACAACACCATGGCCATTTTCCAAATGGGGATTGATTTAATAGGAAGCTCACCCCTACCTCATCTGATGGTCATACCCACATCATCATGCCAAAAATATTTCACTAAGTGGGTGGAGGTTGTTCCATTAACATATGTTATAGGCGCTCAGATATCAAAGTTCATCATGAATCACCTTATTTGTCGGTATGGTATTCTTGTGGCCATAGTTACTGACAATGGAAAATCATTCAAGAACAAGATGGTGAAAGATATTTGTCACCGATTTCAAATAAGATTAAAGTGGTCTACGCCATATTACCCTCAAGGTAATGGGAAAGCCAAAGCCACTAACAAAACATTGGTTCGAATCATGGAAAATATGGTGAGTAAGACAGTGTCATAACTGGCATTTACAAATTCACCCAACCTCTGGGCTTATAGGACCTCCATTTGCACTCCTACTGGTGTGACACCCTACTCCCTAGTGTTTGGAATAGAATCTATCATCCCATTGGAAATAGAGCTTCCTTCCCTAAGGATATCTCTTAGGGATTATCTAGACAAAGATGAGGATTACAAAGTGGCAAGTGGCTAGAAATTGGAACTCCTAGATGAAAAGCACATCCATGCCCTTAACCATCTCAAGGTATATCAAAACAGAGTCTCCTAGAACTACAAAAAAAGGATCAAACCTCGTCAATTTGAGGTCGGAGATTTGGTCATGAAAGAGAATCAGTTCAACACAAGGGCAGAAAGAGAGAAGAAAGGAAGTTTGAACCACACTAGTTAGGACCTTACGTCATTATGGAAAAATATGGAACAGAGCATACAAACTTGCTCATCCCATGGAGATGAGCTTTGAGCCTATGAATTCCATGCACCTTAAGCGGTTATATGCTTAAACATGGCACAAAAATTAAAAAAAAACAAAAAAGTAAAAAAGGATCAAAATACAAAAAATTCAAAAAAAAAAAAAAAGAAAACGAGGTCATCCATATGTGAAAACCACACAATTGTGGCACTTTGGATAGATCCCTTGGTGAAAACTAGCTTCCGCCTTGGGAGGACTCATTGTTCACAAGCATCTGGTTTCTAGGGGTACTTTTACTTAGCTTGGGGCTAGTTCCACTCTGGCATCCAAGATTCCTTGTGAGCCTATCCTATCAAGCCTTGATCCAGGTTGTTTCTCCTCTTGTAAATCGGTGAAGGGATTTCCTTTGTATATTCCCCATCTAATGTTGGGGGCACCTTCACACTTTCACCTTCCTGTTTATAAATACGTGGCATGCCCTTGTATATTCTCCATCTAACATTGGGGGCATCCACGTTTCTTAGTTTCCTATACATAGCTTTAGAAAAACCTTAGAAAATCACAAAAACATTCAAATATGTTCAAAAACAAAAAAAAGTAAAGACTTGAAAAACCATAAACAATAGAAAAACAGAAAACACAAAAACAATAGAAAAACAAAAAACAAAAAAAAAAAATTGTTTCACAAAATTCCCACAAACATGTAAAACGCACTAAAAAAAATCTTACAAAAACATAGCTTTAGTTTACTTGCTTTATCTTGTTTCTTGCTTTGTTTGTTAGTTTGTGTACATTGATTTTTGTATAGTTTCTACTTGCTTGTACATTTGTATAGTTTTTCACTTAAACATACTTTGTTAGATTCATCTTTTCTTGCTTAGATTAGATTCATTCTTACTTGTACATATGAAGTGTGTTTTTGCATGCTTGTAAATAATTGTACATAGTTGTGTTAATTCATGTTGTTTAACAATGTATATTTGATAGGTTTGTTAACATTTGCTTGTGTTTGTTTATCGCATGTACATAGTTTTGTTATCACATCATCATATCTCCATCTATATCATCACATCTAACATCATCTATACATCATATATAAATAAAATGCTACGTGTACATCATACATGTATGCTAAGCTAATCATCACATATCGTATCATCAAATGGGGGCAAGAGGGATCAAAATATCAAAATCTATCCCCCACACCAATATCATCATATCATCCCATCCACTAATCTAGAACATCACATATACAATAAAATTGATATCATCTATGGATCTATCATAAAAATCAAACACATGTGATATCATCAATATCCATCATGGTACATACATAAGAAATAAAATCAAGACAACATCATGATCCAATCCTCATCCATAACCATAGTAATCATCATGAATCATATAAATACATGGGCATGTCTAAATGCTAATTAATGCTAGTAAATATGAAATTAAATGCATAAAAAGACCAAGAAGGGTTGGGGTACTCACGAATGGTCCATCATCATTGTTCTGGACATACTCTCGAATGGTATCAATGCATCTATGGTGATTCTACACCCTAGCCATCTCACTCGTCACTCGCGGTAACTCACGGTAAAAATTTGGTAGGGTTTGGTAGCAAATGTACTGATCACGATGATTTACCCCCTCGGGAGGGGTATATTTGGCTATTTTAACCCATCCGTGATGCCCTAGGGGCATGTTTTGACCATCGTGATCACTCTAACACTTCTTCTATCCACCGTAATGATTGTTTTTATTAAATAATCATTTTTAACTCCTTTTCGCCACGTCGGGCATGTTTTTGCTACTAGCACCCGTTTCTTCTCCCTAGGAAATTTTCTTTCTTTCAGGTGATCTCCTATTTTCTCATTTCTTCTAAAAAAAAAAAAATCCCTAAACATTACAAAAATCAAAATTTTTTTCAAAAACATAGAAAAATACAAACACATAAAATTTCAAAATTTCTCAAAAATCCTAAAAATTGTAAAATTTACAAAAATAGGTAAACAACCCATAGCGGCTAAAACTCATGTCTTGCATGGTATTCATTCCATATCTTGCTAGAATTTTCACATGTTCACAAATCAAATGACTCACGGATCATCATATTTACAACCATTTACAAAGCTAGCATACTTTGCTTCGTTGGTACTCTAGGGGCACATCTAGTTGCCTGATATTGTTTCATTGCACACACATTTTATCATTGGACCCAACATCCTTCATCATTTTCCCTTGCATGTATCCTTGCTAGGGGCATCATTTTTCACCCTTGTCATCAATCACGAACATTTGGGGATCTTCATCTTGATAACAAAACATTTGTACAACCATCTTGACCATTGTTGGTTTGAGTATGTGTGTTTGTACTTGTTTCCCTATTAAATGAGCTTGTTTCCTTCTCATATTGCATTACTTTTTGTATGTTGCATTGAGTTGGTGTTTTCAGCAATGGAAAATTGTTCATAGTATGGATTTTCATGTCATTCTACTTTTTTCATATGCTTATATTTTTAATAAGGACCGATGACGTAGATCTTTGGCAATATGATGACACTAAAGTTGTTTCAATACACTGGATGAAAGATTGCTCTTTTCTTTCCATCTTCATTCCTCTTCTACATCATTCTCCTATCAACACTATTCTTCTTGATTCACCTAGGGCATCCTTACCCCTACCCATTCTTCTATCCATTTCTCTCACCTTTTTCGATCATCGATCACCTTCTTTCATCACCCCATCGACACTCGAGGGGGCATCTCTCACTTCTACTAATTTTTCTTCTACCCCTTCAAAATTTTATCTATCTACTATCTTTGAAGTGGTGTCACTTACGCCACCCCAAAGAGGGAAAATGTAGACACCTATAATTTAGCTCAAGCAATTTAAATACTTAAATTGCACTAATTATACCATTTCCACAAATTGATGACATATCATCAATATCACACATTTTCTCTATATCATCATTAATTAATTACATTACATTAGTTAATTAACTCTTCTATCCAACAATGATGCCAATTAACGACCTTTTCATTAATCAACTCCCCTTTCTATCTAGATTAATTAATTATTTATAATAATTAATTCCCCTTTCTATCTATTATTAATTATTTCTAATTAATTCCCTTTTATCTAATTAATTAATTATTTCTAATTAATTAATACCCCTTTCTATCTAGATTAATTAATTATTCTTAATTAATTAATTCTCTCTTCTATTTAATCAATAAATCATCATTTATTTGATTAAAATCCTCTCATAACATAAATCATACTAACTATTCCTCTAAAAATCTTATATAAGCTTGCACACCTATTAATTAATCACTTTGGTTAATTAATAAACCCCTCAATCCCCATGAGTCACTAGAGGACAAACTAAACTCTCCTAAAGTAAACTC
This sequence comes from Taxus wallichiana var. yunnanensis, assembly GCA_018340775.1. NCBI lineage: Eukaryota > Viridiplantae > Streptophyta > Pinopsida > Cupressales > Taxaceae > Taxus > Taxus wallichiana. The sequence continues at coordinate 141,302,919 of CM031240.1, read as the reverse complement.
AACCACTTCTAAACCATGCTTATCCATAACTAACCTAGCTTTTCTATTATCCCACATACAATAGGATGCAAAGCTTCTTCAAACCATTGGGTTATAAAAGGAACCCTCCTCTAACCTTTCTACTTACACCTAAATGAGCATAGAGCCTATATTATAGCCATTTTATCATCTTAGAGAATTCTTCCATTAGAGGAGCTAGCTATCTTCATTTCTTGCATTCATCCATCCAAGTTTTGAAGTCATATGGAGATATGTCATCCATGGATTGTTTTTCTTGAAAACTCATATGGAGATATGTCAAATGGTCTGTGTTTGAGCCATGGATTGACTCTAAGACTCCATTCTTGAAAACCTTGGGATTGTTAAGCAATACAATCAACCCTTTTGATTATTTGAGGATCTAAATAGGTTCATTTCATTAGCATTCAAGATTAGAGATAGAGGTTTAATTTGTTTAGCATGTTAGTTTGAATATTCATTTCATGTTCTAATGCAAATATGTTAATAGATTAGCTTTGCTTAAGCTCTAAGCATGATGGTATATTGATCTAGTTAGCATTGTATTGAAGCTATTAGGTGTTAGATTTGATTTCCTTTGCATTGTTAATTTGCAGGTATATCTTCATATCACATTTCAGCAACAACATAAGCAAACATTTTCGAAACCATGTGACAAAGATAAAGACACTGCGAAGACCTAACAACAACTTTTACATATTTGAGATTTTTGTAGACCAGAGCACCTAGATTATAGACCAGGGTGCCCACATGCACCCTAGTCCTCTCCCAGGTGCCCCAGTCTAGCCGGATCTTTAGTTGCTGCAATTTCTAGGGTAACACCTTCACATTCAATCCTTTCCGCACATCAACTTGTTCAATTCCAGCACACAACGAGGTAAGTTATTTTCAGGTTAGTACCTTATCCCTCTCATTTTCATCATTTCATTCTATTTAAGTACCAATTAAAATTATTTAGCATCAATATTTAAGTTTACATCATTTATTGCATTTTTGTACCTACTTAGATTAACTTAGAATACAGATCTAAAATTCATATTTTTAGTTATTCGAACTTGCTTTGCTTTTTTATAATAGAGTTTGCACCATGATTATTAAATACCTATAATGATCAACCCATTGTGTATGTAAAACACACACACACACACAAAACATAAAGGTAAAAAAACCCAATATACATAGTAGATGTTTGCACCATGGATATAAATGAACCAAGATGGTAAAAATGAAATGGTAATTGGTCAAAAAATTAACTAAAAAATTAAAAACAAACCCAATTTACACAATAGATGGTCACACCATTGTTATATATGAACCAATATGAGAAACAATAATATTTTAATTGGCAAAAAAATCTACCAAGAAAAGTGATAATGCAACACAAATTTATATAAATACATTGAACTATGTCCCTAATGTGTTCCAAAATGAAGATTGAGTGATTTGGTTTTCCCCTAGCAAGGATGTTTGTAAGGGGTAAGATGATTTGGGATTGGTTGGATAATTTACCCCAATAAAGGATATATGTAAGGGAATAAATGAGGGTGGAGATTTCCCAAAGAGAGGATACACGTAAGGGATTTGGATTAGTTTGTTTTGATCGATTGATTGATATTTGGAACAGACACCAAGATAAGAGTCAATGTGTTGAGTTTTGGGATTGTTGGTTTTTTTGCAAATGTTTTTTTATCTTTGAAAATGTTTTTCAAAATTTTGTAGATTTTTGAAGGTTTATATGTTTTTGGTAGTTTTTGGAATGTTTGGTATCCAATGAGAAACTATAGGTGATCCAGACCCATCTAAGAATTCATAAGAATGTAAGAGCTCTATGAGACCAAGGGACAAATGGAAATGGATATGATTGAAACATATAGTATAGAAAATGGTAAACGTAAAAAATACAAGAAACAAATAACAAAAATTGGTTGGAGATTGGTAAGATGGATAGGATGAAGGAGTGATATAGATGGTTGTGCCAAAATGCCCCCAGCATAAAGGGTACTCATGTATGATTCAAGAATAAAATATTTTTATATGAACGACATTCATGGGTTATTTAAGCTCTCCTTCATCTTGAGTGGATAGCTTGTATGCTCCATATCTGATTTTTACAGTGATACCATAAGGACCTTACAAATTAGGTTAGAATTTTCATTTTTTTTCCTGGTCCTTAGTTACGTTTTACAATTTTCTTTTAGTACAAGGTCAACTATCTCAAATATTCTAGGTTTTATCCTTTGTGTAGTTACTCTGAAGTAAATCTTGATAAATTTTCAAATGGTTTAAGGCATTACGAATCTTTTCATCTATGAGGTGAATTTCATCAAGACGAGCATGTCTGTATTCATCTTCATTGATCAAATCTTTGAGGAATATATGGAGTGATGGGAAATCAAACTCTATGGGTAGCATAACTTCATATCCATATACAATTACAAAAGGAGTGGCTCCTGTTATAGTATGGTAAGATGTGTGATAGGCCCAAAGGTAACGATAAACTTGTGTATTCCAATTGTGACCATGTTTATCAATAATTGTTTCAAGATGGATTTGAGTGTCTTATTAGATGCTTCAGCTTGGTCATTACATTGTGGATAATAGGGATTGGAAAAATAAAGGTGGACATGAAGGTACTAAAGAGAGGAAGTCTCCTTCAAATAAAAAAAATGATCTACATCAACCTACAACATCTTTTCAAGAAAAAGACACATCAAAAATGCTAGTAGAAGACACCATTAACATCAATATTGGTACAAATGAGCACCCTAAACTCTTACAACTTGGTGCAAGTCTAATAGAAGTAGAAATAGAAGTATTTACAACACTTCTTGTTGATTTCCAAGATGTATTTTCATGGACATACAAGGATATGTCAGGGTTGGATCCTTCCTTTATCATACACCACGTGGTGGTTCATCCGGATGCAAGTCCAATCAAATAAAAACTAAGAAAAATACATCCCAAAGTTACATTACTAGTCAAAACTAAACTTCAGAAATGCTTAGAAGTAAGTTTTACCAAACCAATTGAATACTCGATAGTGGATACAAAATATTATACCAGTGCTAAAAACCCCAAGAACCAAAATTTGTATAGACTTCCGTGATATAAACAAGGCATGTCTAAAATATGACTTTACATTACCAAATATTGATATGATTTTTGACTTTATGACGGGCCATGAAATTCCCTCAATGGATGTATATGTTGATTATAATCAAATATAGATTGCTTTGAAGAATATAAACCTAAGAATTACTACCCCATAAGACACATTTTGTTATAAGGTCATGTCATTTGGCCTTAAAAATGCAGTGCCACTTATCAGAGAGCAATGACAATTATTTTCCATGACATGATACATGAAATTATGGAATATTATGTGGATGATATCCTTGCAAAATAAAAAACAAGATTTGATCATCCAATATTTTTAAGGTGCATCTTTGAAAGGTTGCATGAATATAAGGTCAAACTCAATCCAAAGAAATGTGTGTTTGGTGTAACTTTGGGAAAGCTCTTAGGGTTCATTGTCTCACGGAGAGGTATCAAAGTTGACCCCACAAAGGTCAAAGATATCATGGAAATGCATCCTCCACACAATCTCAAATAGTTAAGAGGTATTCAAGGAAAAATCCAATCCATCAGATGTTTCATCTTGTAACTAGCGAGACAAGTGCCACCAATTCAACCGTTTGTTGAAAAAGGAGGTACATTTTAAATGGAATCAATAATGTCAAAGTTCTTTCTCAAAATTGAAATAATATCTATTGCATCCTCCATTGCTCGTGATGCCTATTCGAGAAAAAAACAATTCTTCTCTATACATTTTCTATAGAATATGTAATAAAAGCATTACTATCACACCATAATGATAAAGGACAAGAACAAGTTATCTACTATCTTAGTAGGAATTTGATTGATCATGGACTCAAATTCTCTCAAGTTTAAAAAATATGCTTAGTAGTGTATTTCCAATTTAATAATCTACACCATTATTTTCTCAATCATACAACTAAGCTTATCGCAAAAGTAGATCCACTCAAATATCTACTATCTAGACTTGTCCTAACAGAAGAATGTCTAGCTAGGTTATTTTACTCAGTGAATTTTATATAGAGTTCATCAATAAAAATATATCAAGGTACAAGCCCTTACAGATCAACTTGCTACAACACCTCTACCAAGATTATAACCTCTTCACTTTGAGTTTCCAAATGAGGAACTCTTGTATATTGATGTAATTCCCTCTTGGACTCTATTTTTGATGGCTCATGTAATCTACTAACACTAGATGGCGATGTCATTCCAAAATATTTTCTCATTAAATTCCCCCACATCAACAATATGTATGAGTATGAAGCTCTCATAGCTGGGTTGAAATTCACTATTTCATGGAATCTCAAGTAGTTCAAATTTTATGGTGATTCCCTTTTGTTCATCAAACATGTAACATGTGAATATCAAGTCAAGGATGGAAATTTAGTCCCCTAAAATCTCATGGTTTATATCCTTAAAGTTTTTTTTCACCTTATCACTTTTGAACACGTTACTCACTCACAAAACAAGTTAGTGGATAAATTGGCAACTATCGATCTATTCTTGAGTTCGTTCTAAATAAAACACAGATTAAGTTTCTCATAGAACATCTTATGATTCCAGTCTATGATTTTCCTGATTCAACCATGATATGTGAAATAGTTAGTCTTGAAAACCCTTGGTATCATGATATCTATACCTTCATCCACGATAAAAATTTCCCTGAAACTATGAATTACCAAAACAAATGAGTCTTAAGCACAACGTGCTTCGTGCTACACCATATTTTACGAAACTTTATATCGAAGGGGATATGATTGAACTATACCAATATGTCTCAATTAATATGAATCACACTACACTCTAGTCAAGGTACATGTTGGTATATTCTGTGCACACATAAGTGACATGGTTTTAACTAAAAAAAATTACACGTAGGTTATTACTAGCCCACTATGGATTTTGATGGCTGTAAAGTTTTCAAGAAATTTTTGGAATTCCAACAACATGTAAAAATCATTCATGCACCTTCACAATCTCTTCCACAAATCACTATGCCTTGGCCTTTCTCCCAATGGGGGATCGACCTTATAGGAAAAATCAAACCCACATCCTCTGATGGCCATACATTCATTATCACCGTAACCAAATATTTTACCAAATGGGTAGAGGCCATTCCTCTCACTTATTTCATTGGTACTAATATTTCCAAGTTCATATTTAACCATCTCATATGCCATTTTGGAATCCCTTCCTCCATTTTTATTGTTAATGGTATGTCATTTAAAAATAAAAGCTGAAGTTGTGTTAGGAATTCATAGTTTCAAGATTTTTTTTATCATGGATGAAGGTATATATATCATGATACCAAATTTTTTTAAGACCAACTATTTCACATATCACGGTTGAATCAAGAAAATCATAGGCCAAAATTAGAATATGTTCTACGAGAAACTCATTGTATGTTTGATTTAGAATGAACTCAAGAAAAGATCTAATAGTCACCATTTCATCTACCGAATTTTTTTTTATGGGTGAGGAACTTGTTCAAAAGTGATAAGATGAAAGTAACCTTTAAGGATATCAACCATGAGCATTTATGGGAATAAACTTGATATTCACCTATTATGTGTTTGATGACCAAGAGGGAATCACCATAAAATGTCAACTCCTTGAGATTCCATGAAATAAAAATTCCATCCCATCTATGAGAGCTTCGTACTCAAAAATATTGTTGGTGTAGGGGAATCCAATGTAGAAATATTTTGGAATGACATCGCCATCTAGCATGAGTAGTAGAATACCATCTCTTGACCCATGGATATTACATGAGCCATAAAAAATAGAGTCCAAGAGGGAATTGCATCAATATACAAGAGTTCCTCATTTGGGAATTCAAAGTGAAGAGGTTCTTGATCCTGGTAAAGGTGTTGTAGCAAGTTGATCTGTAAGGGCTTGTCCCTTGATATATTTTGATTGATGAACTCTATATCAAATTCATTGAGTAAAACAACCCAACTAGACATTCTTCCTGTTAGGATAGGTCTAGATAATAGATATTTGAGTGGATCTACTTTTGTGATAAGATTAGCTATATGGATGAGAAAATAATGGCATAGAGTATGAAATGTGAAATGCACTACTAAGAATATTTTTCAACTTGAGATTATTTTAGTTCATGATCAATCAAGGTCCTACTGAGATAATAGATAACTTGTTCTTTTCCTTGATCATTATGTTGTGCTAGTAATGATCCTATTACATTTTAAATGGTAGATACACAAAGAAACATTGATTTTTTTGGAACATACGTCATAAACACTGGAGGATTTGATAGATATTATTTCAATTTGGAGAAAGAGTCTTAACATTCTTGATTCCATTTAAATTATACATCCTTTTTCAACAACTGATTGAAGTGGTGGCACTTGTCTACTAGTTGCGAGATGAAACGTCGATGGATTGGATTTTTCCTTGAAGACCTCTTAACTATCTGAGATTGTGTGGAGGAGTAATTTCCATGATATATTTGACCTTTGCAAGGTCAACTTTGATACCTCTCCATGAGACAATGAACCCCAAGAGCTTTCCCAAAGTTACACCAAACACACATTTCTTTGGATTGAGTCTGACCTTGTATTCATGTAACCTTTCAAATATGCACCTTAAAAATATTGGATGATAAATTTTTTTTTTTTTTTGCAAGGATATCATCCATATAATATTCTCTAATGTCATGCAGCATATCATGGAAAATAACTTTCATTTCTCTCTCGATAAGCGGGACGTACATTTTCATGGCCAAATGGCATGAAATTATAATAAAATGTGTCTCAGGGGTACTAAATGATGTATTGGGTTGATCTTATTCGGATATATATATATATATATATATATATATATATATATATATATATATATATATATATATATATATATATATATATATATATATATGATTATAACCAAAAATCCATCCATGAGGGAGATAATTTCATGGCCCACCATAGAGTCAATAATCATATCAATATTTGGTAGTGGAAAGTCATCTTTTGGACATGCCTTGTTTATATCACGAAAGTCTGTACAAATTTTGATTCTAGGGTTTTTAAAAACTAGTAAAATGTTTGATATCCACTCTAAATATTCAATTGGTTTGATAAAATCTACTTCTAAGATTTTCTGAAGTTCAACTTTGACCAGTAATGTAACTTTGGGATGCATTTTTCTTAGTTTTTGTTTGATTGGATTTGCATTCAAACGAATCACCGGAGTGTGGTGTACCACAAGGGAAGGATCCAACCATGGAATATCCTTGTATGTCCATGAAAATACATCTTGGAACTCAACAAGAAGTGATGTAAATACTTCTATTTATACTTCTATTATGCTTGCACCAAGTTGTAAGAGTTGTACCAATATTGATGCTAATGGTGTCTTCTACTAGTATTTTTGATGTGTCTTTTTCTTGAAAATATGTTGTAGGCTGATGTAGATCATTTGTTTGATTTAAAAGAGGATCCCTTGTCTTTAGTTCCTTAGAAAGGTTTTCACTAGGAGATATGTCCTTTTTCTTTTTATTGTTTTTCTCTTTTTTAATTTTTTTTTTTAGATAGTGCCTCAATGAGGTTTTCACTATGGGAGATTTTGTTTTTAATTTTTAATTTTTTATGTTTTTTATTTTTATTTTTTTATTTTTATGGATTGTGGTACTCAAGATATTCACCAAAATAAGTTGTTACATCTAGGTTGATATCAAATCTATTCTTGTGATCGGAAAGGGGTATAAGGTCTTGAGTCCCGAGAAACTCTTTGATGGCCTCATCATTTTGGAAGAGATCCATGGATATGTGATTTAATTGGTCCTGATTTATGAGACTAGGATGTATAAGGTCAAATTCAATGGTGTAGATAGAAATTTCTTCGAATATAATAATGTTGGCTAAGTCATCAAAGAGGCTATGTGTGGAACCTGTCTCAATGTTCAAGTCAATATCCTCATCACTAGTTGATACATCGAGCAATACAGAATAGTTTTAATTTTTTTGAAACCTAGACCATAACGATAGAGATTTTCTATATACATGATAGGATAAAGGTGACCTTGTTCATTTTTTCTGCATCCTTTACCTTTCCACTACATGTTCTTCATCATTTTAAAACTTTATTGTAGTCAAGAAATTCATAGCATGTATCTAATTGATCATCATACAACAAGATCCCATAGAACCCTGAATGTGTTCATCTTCTAGATATCTGAATTGTTTCCAATGAGTTATACCAATATTGTAAATGGGAGCTACTTTGAGGTGGGAAGCATTGGGTTTACCATAATTGCATGGAGATAAAGGTAATTTTCCAATATGGAAAGTATTTTGGAGTTCATATTCACCAATACCTTTGTCAAGGATCTTAAGTTTAGGTGGAGAAGAGGATGTAGAAGGTTGAAGTTTCATGTGGATATCGGGATCAGTAAAGTTTTTGCCAATAAAGGGAATGATGCAAGGAGATAAAGATCTATCTATAGAAGGGAAATAATTTGTGATCTTATATCTCCCCTCTAGATCTTACAATATTCAAATGGTTTAGTATCAACAAGTAGGGTAAATTATTTACCTTCATAAGGGAACTTAATGCATTGATGGAAGTAAGAAGAAACAACTTACATTGCATGAATCCATGGATGACCAAGGAAAATTTTATATGAGGTTTCAACATCCACAACATGAAAAAGGTTTCCAATGTTTGAGGTCTAATATTTATGGATAATGTGATTATACTTGAGGATTTTCTTTCACTATTATCATAACCATGAATAGTGATGATGTTAGTTCCTAGACTTTCCTCATTATGACCAAGGCATCTTAATAATTTCATGGAGAAAATATTCAATGCGGATCCATTGTCTATAAGAACTCTTTTGATTTTATGATGAGTTATGAATGCTTCAATATATAATGAATTTTTATTTTGGATATTTGGATTCAAAAGGTCATGAACCACCAAATGATATAATCTAACTATTAGGAAATAGAATTACAATCAAGGCTTGGAAATGTTGAGTATTGATATCCTTAAAAACACATGCATCATAAAGTACACGAGTAAAGATGTCTTGAAGAACATGTGATGACTTAATTAAATCCACGAGGAGATTTGCACAAGTGTCTTCTCCATTTTTTGATAATATCATAGGAATCATATGAATATTTAGCATTGGATATGTATTTTGGATTAGTGGTAGATGATGGATTAGGCATTTGAGGTATAGTTGATGTGGATGGTTTCTTTTTTGTAGGTACCCAAATATTTTTTGTCATGTTGTTACTGCATAATTAGGAGTATTAATTTTGATGGTGGCCATGGAGTTAGGTGTATGTTCTATAAGTGAAATGATGGAATTGAATTCAACATTGTTTGAGGATTGGCCCTTGTCTTTAGCTTTATCATTTGTACCATGTTTTGGAAAGGGGTCCTTAAACACCTTTAGTTTCTCATTTGGCATTTTAGTATTAGATGTGTTTTCGATTTCAATATCTCTGTGGTCAATTAAATATTGAATGTAATGGTGAAGTTTCATACAACGATCCATATGGTGATCATTGATACAATGGTACTCACAATATTCATTTTATTTATACCATGTTGGTTTTGGTTTCCCTTATTCGAAGGGTATTGATATGGGATAGATGATCATATCTACACTTTCTAAGTGATGGAATACGCTAGAAAGAATTTCTCTGAGTGGCATGAATTGTATTCATTTGAATTCACTTTTAGACGTTTTTACTAGGGATTATGATTGGTTGATTGTTTGATTTGTTTGGTTTTGATTAATGATTTTGCATGTTTTTAACACGTCAAAAAAATGATCTCGCATTCGCAACATTTCAATTTCTATTTATCTTAATTTTTATGATTTTATGATGCATAGCTCATAAAATATTCCTTTTTGAACAAGTTAAGACAAAAATACCTTATTCACTCTACATGTTTTGTTTTAAGTTATTGTCAAACTAGCCTTGAATGGCTCAAACATGCCAAAATTGACCGCTAAGAAATAAATTGATTGTACAAGAAGTATACCTTGGTCATTCAATCCGTTTAATGCTAATTTAATTTTCAAGATGATTCAATCTCATGAAAAATTTGTTTGTTCTTACCTTCCTTCATTTCTCGCTTCACTAGCTTCTTAAGAACTTAACACAAATCAAGTAAATCTTGACTTTTTAGTCTTCACTTCTCCTTAAAAATTGTACCCTATTTCATAATTCTCATACCAATGTGACATCAATCATAAAAGTGATTATAGCAAGAAAAATCATTAACTTCCTTGAAATCCACTAAAACCGCCTTTATAGGCTCTTAAGGCAATGACCTTGCATGGTTCATGGTTGGAACAATTGGTGCCTACCAAAAAAAATAAAAACTTCTCTAGATACCCTTTATTTCCCTCAAGGTGTGGTATAAATTTTATGTCTCAATTCTCTCGTAAGAAAATTTTTATTCACCTTCTCCTTTCTAGTTATACTAACCTCTTGTACCCTTGCTTTCTCAAATTTTTGGGCATATCTTTTTATTTTTGAGGTTTCAAAGTACACTAAATGAATTTTTAGATACCAATTTTTATGGTTTATCTATTCCCAATTTTTCAAAGTCTATCTCTAAAGGAAAATCCCCTTTCTTCCAAGATAAACCTATTTAATTAGGTCTCGGAGATTATATCATATTGTTCTTCTCCCAACTATCATCAAAAATTGAGGATTTACGCACTTTCAATGAAAAATTCCTTTAAAATATGTCTTTAGGGTATAATAAGAAGTTTTCCCTAAAATTTAAAGTCGTCATTTGGCATATAAGGTTTTAATCCCTCATTTTTATCCAAACCCTAATTGTGGTTCTGTCTCAAAGGTGTGGTAGGGTAAAACTTTATATAAAATTTTACTAAAAACTTCCAAAGCTCTAAACTTCTACTATATGGCTGATTTAATATTACTTACATGGATACCTTACAATTAGAGACCTAACTTGACCATAATCCTTATACTTTCTTCATCAACCAACTATGTTGGAGTGTGTCGAAAGGTACAAGTTGCATGAAAACTTCAACAAGAAAACAAGGACTAGTTCCCCATATTCTTGCTTAAACCCTCTGAATATCACTCCATTCATCATATATAAACAAACTAATGCCAAATATATCATAGTAAAATTTCTCAAGTCTCTTTGCAAGATAATCCTTACAAGATTCAATCAACCACACAGCATGGTATCTATTTTGCTAAATGTCCTTAAAATGCAAATTATAAGCTTGTAATAATTAACTATGATATTCACTCCTATCAACATACTTCAATTCCCTTCTGAAAATTATGTTTGTATCAATATTCCATAAGATCCAACAAAATATTTTTAATATCATGTAAATGCAATCTAGAATTCACTTGTTATAAAATAACAGAGTTTACCTTGATCAATTTAATACCAAACTCGTATCATGTTTTTGAGACAAATTCATTGAAAAACTTCCTCATAATGCTCTAAGATGGAATTCCACAACAAAAATGAATCTTCTCAATGTAAATTCCAAAAACATGAATAATATGTAGCATCCACACAGTCTTCCTTATATAAAAACAAAGTTTTATCATATTAAATTGTATATTTCATACAAAATTTCACATTTCTTCTATTCTTCCTCTCCTCGGTCCTCGAGGAATTTCTCTCTCATCCTCTCCTTACCTTCTTTAGGAGGATAAATAAATCATTTTCTCAAATTTACCTTCTTAATGCAACTCATTTTTGAAAACCTAAGTAACTCATGTGATTCATCTTACCCATATATAGGCATATTACATCATTTTAGACATTTATTGACTCATACCTAGCTCTAAAATCGCTTTCACATGCTTAGACACTTGTTACACACTTAAACATATTATAATCCTCTAGTTAGTCATATCTTCCATTTTTACATGCTTTGAAATTTGAAATTGGAAATGGAGGGAAAAACTTATAATTAGAAATTTTGAAAACATGACCACTTAAGACTTCTCCCCATGACCTCAATACACTCTAACATAATCAATTTGATCTTATAACCATAAATGAATGAAAATTTTCAATTTTGATGTTCTTTTGATGATGCCCCTGCATCATACTCCCAAGGTGGAGAAAATAAACCATGTACTTCTTGCTTTCTCCTAGTGTTTCTCCTAGTGTTTCTTGAGATTCTTGATGTGTTATTTCTCTTGCTTCTACTCTACCATTTTCCTTTCTTGTTCTTTGACGACCTATATCCCATATTTTTATTTTTAATCTTGCATTTGCTTCAAATTTTCTTCTTTGTTTCTTGAGTTCCATATTCATCTTATTCATCCTCAAGATTCCATCAATTGTACCTACACAAACAAACAATACAATGACAAACATACATTGTTGTTCATGTTATAACTATTTCTCACCATGTTCTCACCACTTTCCTTACTATAATATTCTTTTTATTTCCTAATTGATTGCTCTCTCATATTCACCACCATATCAAGAAGCTATAATCCTATACTTGTACCTTATTTTCCTTCATTTAGATCATTATTTTCCCAAGGAATCATTATTCTCTCAGTTGTTCCTTCACTCTTCCCTTCTTGAGCCATCATATTCAGTAAAATTTACAAAAGATCACCAACTTCATCTACTTGAAACTGATTTTCATACCTTTCTTCTTCATCATTCCACTCAATCTTACTTGTCTCATAATTCTCAAATGCAATACTAGAGCCATCCTCTACAATTTCAAGGAATTCACCCAAAGAAACATCAATATCTACTAGTAAACAATAAATTTTTCTTACATTGTCATCATCCCATCCATGATTTTCTTATTCAAATTCTTGTACCTTCTTGTTTTCCAACATTTATTCAACCTTTTTCATCATTACATCTTCTGTTTCATGTACCACACTTGTATTATTCTTTTCCATATCATTTTTGTTTCCTTGTGCATTCTTTGATTCCTTAAAAAGTTTGATTTTTCCTTCTTTCCTTGTTATTGTTCACTTGAACTTCCAATCAATTTATTTGGATTGTCATCCTATCTATTTTATGTTGATTTTTAAAGCCATTTAGGCATTACATATCCATGATTCTTGACTGAGTTTGAGAGATTCTCATGGAGATTTCTTTCACTCATATCTTTGATGACCTCTTTCCTATGCTTTCTTGCATTTTCCTTCGTTTATCTCATCTTCTTCTCCTCTTTTATGATGACCTCTCTTAGCTGCAATCTTTGTTTCTTCTTCACAAGTATCTCTATAGGCCACTTAACCTTTCTTCTCATCACAAATCCAACTCCACCGCTTTCTTTCATCATCAACTATACATATTTATCTACTCCTTTCCTCAAATCTCTTAACTCTTGTTCCATCCACTCTTCTTTTTTTTCTTTCTTCTTCTATCTTATTGGCTTGTTTCTCCTTTCTTTATCTCTTTTCTTGCTTCTTATTTTTCTTAACAATACCACCAACTCTTTCACTAACTCTTCTCTATCCATTTTCTCTCTTTTCCTTCATAATCACATGTCACACACACTTCACAAGAAAAATTCAGAATTTATTGTTAGAATAATAAAAAAATTATGATCTATCTCTCGCTATCATACCACATGATGTAGAGATCAAATAAAATTCAATGTACTCAACAAGTTAAGATTAAAAATACCCCATTCACTCTAGGTGCTCTATTTTGAGTTCTTGTCAAACTAGCCTCAATGGCTCAAACATGCTAAAATTGACCACTAGGAAATAACTTGCTTCTACAAGCACTATAAATTTCTCATTAAAAATTTTAAATGCCAAATTAACCTACAAAATGATCCAATATCATGAGAACTTCATTTTTCTTACCTTCCTTCATTTCTCCTTCACTAGCTTCTTAAGAACTTAACACAAATCGAGACAAATCTTGACTTTTAGTCTTCACCGCTCCTTCAAAAATTCTACCTTGTTTCATAATCCTCATACCAATTTGACATCAATAATCAAAGTGATTATAACAAGAAAACTCATTAACTTCCTTCAATCCCGCTACAACCTTCCCTTTCTAGGCTCTTAAGGAAATGACCTTGCATGGTTCATGGTTAGAACAATTGGTGCCTACCAACAACAAAATAAAAATTTCTCTAGATGCACTTTATGGAGCTCAAGGTGTGGTAAAAATTTTATGTCTCGATTATCTGGTTAAGAAACTTTTTCTTCACATTCTCCTTTCTAATTATACTATCCTCTTGTAGCCCTTAATTCTCAAATTTCTAGGCATATCTTTTTATTTTTGAGGTTTCAAATAACAATCAAGGAATTTTTAAATACTCATTTTTGTGGTTTACTTATCCCCAAAGTTTCCAAGTTTTTCTCTAAAGTAAAAACCTTTTCTTCTAAGATAAACCTCTCTCATTAGACCTAGGAGACTATAACATACTTTTCTTCTCTCAACTACCATTAACGACTAAGGATCTAGGAACTTTCAATGAAAAAATACTTTAAAATATGTATTTAGGGGATATTAAGATGTTTTCCCCAAATTTTCAAGTCATCATTTGGTGTATAAGGTTCTAAACCCTCATTTTTATCCAAACCCTAACTATGGTTCTGTTTCAATCCAAAGAGGGTAAAAATTTATATAACTTTTTACTAACAAATTTCCAAAGCTCCACACTTCTACCGTAGGGTTGTTTTAAGAGTAATTATATGGATACCTTACAAGTAGAGACCTAACGCGACCATGATTCTTATAATTTATTCATCAACAAACTCGATGGACTCAGTATTGGAGGTGCATGTGTATGAAAACTTCAACAAGAAAAAAAGGACTAACTCCCATGTTCTTGCGCAAACACTCTAAATCTCACTCCAATCATCATATATAAGAAAACTAATGTCGAAATATCACAAGAAAATTTCTCAAGGATCTTTGCAAGATAATCCTTACAAGATTCGATCAACCACAAGAGTAGGGTATCTATTTTGCTAAATGTCCTTAAAATGCAAATTTTGAGTTTGTAAGCATTAAATATGATCTTCACTCCTCTCAACATACTTCAAGTTCCTTTTGAAAATGATATTTATATCAATATTCCATAAACCAACAAAATATTGCTAATATCATGCAAATAGAGTATAGAATTCACTTGTAATGAAATAATAGAGTTTACCTTGATTAATTTGATACCATGCTTATATCATGTTTTTGAGTTCAAGTCATTGAAAAACTTCCTCCTAATGCTCTAAGATGGAATTCCACAACACAAAATGAATCTCTCAATTTAAATTCCAAAACTTGAACAATATATAACATCCACTTAGTATTCCTTATACAAAAACAAAATTTTATCATATTAAACTCGTATATTTCATACAAAATTTCATGTTTCTTCCATTCTTCCTCTCGTCAAATCCTCAAGGAATTCCTCTCTCATCCTCTCCTTGCCTTCTCTAGGATGATAAATAAATCCTTTATTAACCTTCATTGGGTTTCGAAATGGAACATGGGTTGAAACCAGAGTCAGGGGAAAAATCCCTCATCTTTAATGGGAGAGGTTCCCTTATTGAAAGCTAGAAAAACATATGTACAAATATACATTTATAAATGTTTGGATCCTAGTATCCTGGAGTGTTTTCATACTCAAAATATTATCAATCAGAAGGAATGGAAGAATAAAGAAATGGGAGAAGGATGAAAACAACAATGCTTTCGGGAAATATAGATAGCAGAGTATCTCCCTACTCACATTAAACCAATAAAATATAGAAAAGGATCAATTACTTCAGCCGCAAAGTTCTAAATATTTACACTGTACTGAACAAAAAGTTTCTATTGAATGCAAAACAAATGATCCATTAAATCGGGTAGAGATAGAGAGAGATAATGGAGGAAAAAGAAAGAAAGAACTTCTATATTGAATTACTTCCAAATTTACAACGTTCCTAGAAAACCCGAATCCTTTTTCCATGGCCAAAACCATGTTCTTATAACAATCTGTGTACATCCATACTTTGTCCCCAAGAAAAGAATATCCAAAAGGAATAATGTTTGTTGCAGATCCAATTTTGGAAAGTGACATGAAACAAACACACTCATGAAAACCAGAGGTTCAAAAAGGTGAATATTTTGTCAGTTCAAGCATGATTATTTTAGTAGGGTGCATCTCATGATTTTTTTCTTCATGTGGTCTTTCCATTTCCACCTTTTAACCACTTTCATAGCACTCAAGTGCTTACTGGTAAGTTTTCTCCCTTTTTATTGTGTATGCCTGATAAACTCTATTTTTTGATGATCAACTTTACATTCCTTTAAAATTATCGATTTGGCTCCGCAATAAACCAAAAAATCATCTCATGGAGAAACGAAAAGGATACAGAGAAAAAGAATGAAGAATGATACATTTTTGTGTTTTGCAGAGCTCTGGTTCGTTAATGGCATAAAAAACTAGATGAGTGCATTTGGCAATCTCTTCCCCCTTTTACCATCAAATTTGGACCCTACACGTGGAAATATCCAAGCAACAACGCCCCTGGGGGAGAAATGTCCATTTCCTGACATTTAGGAGAAAAAGCACAATTTCTCATTTTGCTCCACCCCTCTGCAGCTCCACCAAAGGCCAGACACGTGGCACCATCTGAGTGGCTAAGGAAATACGGTTCAAAATTTCCATTTAAGCTCTTTTTAACAAAAATATCAAATTCTCAAAAACCTCTACCATCCCACTTTGAATTTTCAACGTGAACATGTGGCACATCATGATTGGAAAAGGGGTCGCACTCAATTTGCAACATTTTAACCCTTTGGCGAAAAAGGCTAAAATTCTCAATTTCCTTCGCAGCCCGGGCATGTTCCGATTTCATTATTCAACATGTGGTATCACCCGATTGGTCATAGGATGTGCTTCACTTTTTATTTGTTTTGAAAAGGGGAAACATTCCAACCTTTCCCCGAAAGTCCATGCCTCTACCTTTGAATTTTCAACGTAGGCCATGTGTCCCTTTCTAATTTGTTGTGGACCTCAATTTAGAAATTATCCCTTCACATGAGCGGGGTCGTGGGCCATTTTAGAACTTGTTTCCTTCCATCGAAACCGCTCCAACCAATCAGGGACCGACGGGGATGCGGGGCAAATCTGACATTTTTTCCAAAATCACCAAAAGTGATAAGTTTAAAAAGAAACCCATCCGACCACATCCAATGAGAAGAAAACACATAGCTTCACCTTTTTGAGAAAGAATTTGATGGGGAAAATAACGTAGGAAGTTGCAGGAAATGGGAAAACACCATTTTTGCTCCCGATGAAGAATTTATTTCTCTACAAAAGGTTAAAAATGAAAGATGCAAGGTCCCACACATTCCAAACGCATAAAAGAAGAACTAAAATCATTTCCCATCCATTGAAAATAGGTAAAAAAATTAACGGTTGTAGACTGGGAAAGTTTGATTAAAAATGTTGTGGGAAATGAAAATGAGCATCTGAGGAGTTTAAAACACAAATTTCTTCTATGGCAGGGCTCCAATTTTCATGAAATTAGATTCGAAAGGGTGGGGAAAATTGAGAGGACAACAACTAGCTCCTTCGAGGATGATTTGACAGAGGAAAGAGGAAAAATCAAGAACCTTAGAGAATTCTGGGTAATCAGATTGAATCAGTGTCTTAGCCAATGGGAAACGAAGTCAAAAAGAAGCAATACCAACACAAAAGAGAACATAGAAAGGAAACCAACCAAAACAAAAACAAGGAAAGAAAAACGCTATACAAAATGTATAGAGGGACCGCCAAAACTCCTAGGTTTTGAACAACTTCAAAAATTTCCCACTATAAGGAAGTGGGAGAGGAGAACCATCCATGTAATCCAGGTAAAAAGAGTTCTCACTAGAAAATGTCTAATTTTAAAAGGACCAAGCCAAAGGGAATCAAATTTACCATGGCTGCCTCGAGGTTCATGCCTTTTGTCCCAAAGAAGAACATTGTCTCCCACTTGAAAAGTTCTGGGTTTAGCCTTTTTGTCAAACAGAGCTTTTACCTTGAGTTGATGAGATGATATTTTGTCAACCACTTGCAATCTATCTTCATTCAACTTCTGGAGGTACATAATTCTTTTGTCCAATGAATTGGTAAAGCTGGCATCCTCAATGGCCTTCATAAAATGTAAGGCTATCAGTTTCTGGCAGCTGAGCTTTAACTCCATATATCACTTGGAAAGAAGACATTCCAATGGCTCTCTTAGGTGTAATCTTATCTTCCCATAAAGCATCATATAGTTTCTTATGCCAATTCCTCTGAGAGTCATTAATAAGCTTCCAAAAATGGTGACCAAGTTCTTGTTAGTTGATTCTTCTTGCCCATTCCCTTGGGGATAGTAATATGAAGAGTGGGTAAGGGAAATGCCATAGCCATAACAGAAATCCATCATCTCAGTAAAAGAAAAATTGGAAGCATTATCAGTGACAATCTTGTTTGGTATCCCAAACCTTATTAAGATGTGCTCCTTGATGAAGTTGCATACTACTTTAGAAGTAGTACTTTTAACTGGTATGGCTTCCACTCACTTGGTTAAATAATTAGTGGCATTCAAAACATGAGTATGTCTTGCACTTCAAGGTGGATAAAGTCTCCCAATGAAGTCCAAACCCCATTGTTGAAAAGGCTCCTCAATCACCACTCGTTTGAGAGGTAAAGCAGCCAATTTTGGTCTTTAAACAAAGGCTTGACATGTTTCACACTTTGCTACCCACTTTTATGCATCTTTGAATAGGGTAGGACAATAATACCTGACATGAAGGATATTGTGGGTCTGTGACAGTAGAAGAGAAATGACCTCCACAGGCCTAGTCATGAAAGGCTGAGAACAATTTATTTTGCTGCTCTTTGTCGACACATTTCAAAAACCTTCCATCTATGCCTCATTTGAATAATGCATTTTCCCACAACACATATTGCGTAAAAATTAATTTGATGGCTCTCTTATCCTTGGAACTCAAATGGGATGGGAATTCTCCATAAATAAGAAAGTGTGCAATGCCAAAGATACCATTCGTCAGTTGAGCTGAGGAAAAGAACAACAGGGATATCAACTTTCTCCTTGGACAATATGGCATCAACTCCTTCAGCAATGAGTTCACATAAGCCCTTTCCTTGAACTAGCTTGGTGGGTTTGATGTCAAGATCATACTCCTAAACTTTGCTACCAAATTACCTATCTTGGTTCCAAATTCTTGTTGTGTAAGGATGGATTTAATAGTTGTATCATGCACAAGCACAATATAATGAGAGTTTAGGAAGTAAAAACAAAACTGCTTCACAACTTTGACCACTACAAAAGCATGTTTTTCCATCATGGTGTACTTCAGCTCATGGGATTTCAAAATATAACTCATGAATGCTATGGGGAGTTCATGACCTTCAGCATTCTCCTAGGTTAACATAACAGCTAGAGTACTTTCAGAACATAACAATAGGTAATGAAGTCTTTGTTATAATCATGGCATGCCAATATTGGAGTCTTTGTTATAGCTCTCTTGATGTCTTCAAATGTAACCTTTACTGTAGAGGACCAAGCAAAATTTTTCTTCCCTTTCATCATGTGGGCTATGTTCAAAGTGAGTTCAGCAAAATCAAGTATGAATCTTCTTAAGAAGTTGATCTTGCCAAATAAATAGTGCACAACCTTCTTGCTTGTGGGGAGAGGGATCTGTGAATTACCTAGAATCTTTCTCGATCAATCTTGAATCCCTTGTTGGAGACAATGTGTCCCAATAATTTTCCTTCGGTGACACAAAAGAAAAAATTATTGGGATTTAAGGAGATGCCATGCTCTCTACACTTTTGGAGGAGAGTTTCAAGGTGTTGGAAATGATCACCTGGTTTTGAAAACACGCTTAGATCATCAAGGTATACAACTATACATTTTCCCTTAAGACTTCCAAAGGCTAGGTCCATTTCCCTCTGAAAGGTGGAACCAACATTGATGAGGCCAAAAGGCATTCTCCTCGTAAGTAAATGTGCCCCAAGGAGTGCTAAAGGAAATCTTATGCTGATTTGGAACACTTACTTCTACTTGATTATATCCTAAGAATCCATCAAGCATGGACAACATTTCTAAACTTGTAACAACCTGCAACACTTGATCCATTACGAGGAGAGGATAATTATCCTTCAAAGAGGCTTGATTCAAATTCCTAAAATCAACACAAATCGATCTCACCATTCTTCTTCCTGACAGCACAATATTAGCAATCCACGTTGAATGGTGAATGGGGAAAATGATCTTAGCCTTCAATAAATTTTGGATCTCTTGAAAGATTGTATCAGCAATTTTAGGGTTATACTACCTCTACTTTTTCTAGAAGGGCTTGATCCTAGGTTTTAGAGGAATGAAATGTTACATCTCTTTTGGCTGAAAAGCCTTGAGATCATCATAAGAATATGTAAGAACATCAACATACCTTTTCAACAGATTCACTTCTTTCTCCCTCTCCTCTTGTGTGTAAAACTTTCCAATGTTTACTAGCATGGGTTCATTAAGACTCCCAATGTTTATCTTTTCATAGTCAGCAGACTACTGAGCTCCTTTGGAAGTTTTAGACTTGATGTACCTATCATGTTTATCAAATAACTCTTCCAAACTTACCAGCCCTTTAGGTATCTTATTACCTTTTAGTTTTATGCAGCCATCATGATCCATTTCTTCTTTGTTATTTTCTTCATCCGGGGGTACACTCTTTAGGCATATTTCCACTTCCTTCAAAGTATAGCTGGTCAAAATTATCTCTCGAGTTCAAGGAAGGAAAGCAAGTGTTGATCATCATTAAAGACTTGCCAATTTTTTGCATTGTCGGACATACTAGGCCCGTGAATCATCTCAATGGTGAATTTATCTTGGGAGAAATCTGGATGAGGGACCAATAGAGACCTCAAGACAGCCAAGGAATTAGCCCTCGTGTTTCTTTCTCTTGGCATGGCTTCAGTGGAAAAGGCATCAAGGAACTCAATGGAATCCCAAACCAAATTCCCGTAATGTTTCAACCTTCTATTCTTCACTTGAAAGAAATCTCTGCGACTGCTTTACAATCAGCTCTACATCTCCATGAGAAAGGAGATTCTTGACCCCCATCTATTTTTCCATACTTAAACCAAATATGAGAGCCTCATACTCAGCTGTATTATTTGTGTTTTCAAATTAGAGCTTGAAGGAGAAAGGATGAATTTTCCCTTCAGGAGAAATAAGCACCACACCACTCCAACCAAATGAGGAGCAGCTCCCATAAAATTCCAAAATCCAAACACCATTAGGATCAAGAAGGACTTCCTTAGGATGGTTAGCCTCATCTTGTGACATGATCATGTAGTTACCTTGACCAATTTCCTCATAAAGTATTTGTGCCTTTGGGTTATCTATTTTTGCACGATATATTCGGTTTGTTTCTCGGTAGTAGCTTCTTCATTTTCCCATTCACTAGAATAAGAGCACTTGACCAATCCATCATGATTTCTCCTCCAAAATCTTTGTAAAAATTTCTACTCAAAGAACATGCCGTAGGAAGGGGGAATATCAACTACCAAAATGGTGGCTAAAACTCTCTTCTCTGGCAAAGCAACAAAGGCTACTTGTGCATCCTTGATCCTTCCAAGCAATAGCACTTCTCTACTTTCCATGAAGTAACATGAACCAAAAGTGTGGGTTAGGGTTAATCCTAGGGCATGAGATACCTTAGTAGGCATCACATTATCTCGAAGCACCGAATAAATAACACAATTCTTTGAGTTTGTGGCCAGCTATGAGGAGAGTGACATAAAATGGTTTGATCTTCTCATCAGATGAAGTGATTGCTGCCACAAGGCTTGGTTTAGATGAAGGAGAAGGAGTGGGAAAGAGACCTTTAGAACTAGGAGATGAAGGCTTGGATTTGGAGTTTACAAACTCTACCATCTTAGCAAAGGCCTTGGGATGGGTTCGGTAGAATTTGGCTTCTGAGATCTAGATCTTAGTTTTCTTGAGATGGTCAATAATTTCAAAATAAATAAAGGTAGATGGATCATAATTGATAGGAGTATATGAAAATTTTGACTTATCAACTCTATAATTTGAAGGACAAGAAGTTTTAGGAGCAGAAACAGAGGAGGAAGGAACAACAGAACCTACCTTGGGTGTGGAAGAAGTTGGAATAGGAGCTCCTCTCCTTGCAATAATTGGAATGGTCAGTAAGAGGCTCCTTAGATCTTTTAGTAGGATGCACCACTTTCTCATTCTTATTGGCTTTCTCACGAGTCATGATAGCATATGATTCATTGTTCATCTTTGAAACTCTTTCTTCATAACTATCCTCTTCATCTATACCTTCAGTGGTGAGAAAATGGACATGAGATCCACTCAACTCTTATGATTCTTCATTAGATTCCTCTTCATTTTCTTCATAGATTTCATTCTCCTCCTCATCATCAGGCTCCAACACTTCACATGTTGCATTGAATGGAACTTTGATAGGTGGTACTTCAATTACCAATCTGATCGAGGAGATGGCAACCGATTTCTGGGATGAAAATTCTTCTTTGAAACATCCTGATAAGGAGCATGTCAATGATCGCTTCTTTAGAGAAACGAGATCATTAGCAAGTTTCTGACCGACTAATTTGCATTATCTCTAGGAGAAGATGTGGAAGAAGGAGATGCTTTGGATTTGGATGATTCTCTCCTTAGCTTGTAAAACATGATTAGATCATTTCAACACCGACAACAAATCTTTGCTCATCATATAAAGTGGAAATATTGGTTCTTTTAAGTTCATAGCTCACTTCGTGTAGTTGAGCATTAAGGAAGAAACATTTCTAAATTTAATCCATAAGGCATGTGTTTTGTGGGATATTATTAACCAGCCTATTGAATTTGGCCACAAATTCCCTCATGGGCTCATGTGACTCTTTCTTGATTTGAGAAATCTAGGCCAAGAGGGTATGTACATCCTTAATAGTTTGAAACGATGCTCAAATTGGGTCATCATGGTATTCTAATTGGTGATGGATCCAACAAGGAGATGATAAAACCAATTAACAACATTATCTTACAATGTATCCACAAAAATTCTAATAGAGATATCCTCATGTTCAACTCTGAGAACACCACAAGCAACAATGAAGGATGCAATATGCTCATCTGGATGAACCTTCCCATCACCTCTGAATTTAGGGAAATTATTTCTATTACCTCTAGGAAATTCATGTAATGGCTGGGGAAGAGCAAGAGGTCCAACCCTTTGGCCCCAAGGTAGAGGAGCTTTCATCCTTGGAAAGATTGTTTGGAGAGGAACTGAAACACCAATGAGAATCAAAGCATGCAAATTAGGACTGATTTGATCTTGAGGGATGTCACTCCTAGAAGTTTTGTCTCTAGCAGGAGGAGTGCTTGCAAACCTTGTTCCTCTTCTTTTCTTGATGAAGGGAGAGAGAAACCTTGATGATCTAGAAGTTGGAAATGAGGGTCTTCTTCCCCAAGGGTTCTTCTACCCCGAGTGTATCTTGGATTCACCAGATCAAAGATGATCAAGAAGTTGTTATTCAAAAACTGGAATCCATTTGTAATGAATTCCCCAGTGGAGTTGCCAAAAACTATTGGGTTTTAGAATGGAACATGGGTTGAAACCACAGTCAAGGGACAACAAGTCCCTCCTCTTTAATGGGAGAGGTTCCCTTATTGAAAGCTAGAAAAACAAATGTACAAATCTACAACTATCAATGTTTGGATCCTGGTATCCTGGAGTGTTTTCATACTCAAAAGATTATCAATTAGAAGGAATGGAAGAATAAAGAGATGGGAGAAGGAAGAAAACAACAATGCTTTTAGGAAATATAGATAGTAGAGTATCTCCCTACTCACATTGAACCAAGAAAATATAGAAAAGGATCAATTACTTCACCATTGGTGCAAATCTGCAGACACAAAGTTCTAAAGATTTACATAGACCAGAACACAAAGTTTCTATTGAATGTAAAACAAATGATCCATTGAATCGGGCATAGATAAAGAGAGATAATAGAGGAAAAATAAAGAAAGAACCTCTGTATTGAATTACTTCCAAATCTACAACGTTCCCAGAAAAAATAGAATCCTTTTTCCATGGCCAAAACCATGTTCTTATAACAATCCATGTACATCCATACTTTGTCCCCAAGAAAAGAATATCCAAAAGGAATAATTTTTTTTGCAGATCCACTTTTGGAAAGTGACATGAAACAAATGCACTCATAAAAATTAGAGGCTAAAAAAGGTGAATATTTTTCATTTCGAGCATGATTACTTTAAAGCAGAGGCATATCATGATTTTCTTCTTCATTTGTCCTGCCATTTCCACCTTTTAACCACTTTCATATCACTCAAGTGTTTACTTGTAAGTTTTCTCCTTTTTATTATGTATTCTCGATAATTTCCATTTTTGATGATCAACTTTACATTTCTTTAAACTTATCGATTTGGCTCCACAATAAACCAAAAAAGCATCTCAAGGAGAAACGATAAGGATACAAAGAAAAAAGAATGAATAATGATCCATTTTTGCATTTTGCAGAGCTCTGGTTCATTAATGGCGTAAAAAACTAGATGAGTCTATTTGGCTATCTCTTCGTCCTTTTACCTTCAAATTTGGACCCTACACGTGGCAAGATCCAAGTAATAATGCCCATGGGTAGAAATCTACATTTCTTGACATTTGGGAGAAAAAGCATGATTTCTCATTTTTCTCTCGCCTTTCGCAGCCTCCGCCAAAGCTGGACACGTGGCACCATCTGAGTGGATGAGGAAATGTGGTTCAAATATTCCATTTAAGCTCTTTTTAACAAAAATCTCAAATTCTCAGAAACCTCCGTCAGCCTGCTTTGACTTTTCAACTTGAACACGTTACACACCATGATTGGAAAAGGGGTCACGGCTCAATTTGCAACATTTTAATCCTTTTGCGAAAAAGGCTCAAATTCTCAATTTCCTCCGCAAGCCCACTGTTCCGATTTCATTCTTTAACATGTGGCATCACATGATTGGTTGCGGGGATGTGCTTCACTTTTTATCTATTTTGAAAAGGGGAAAAATTCCAACCTTTCCCGGTAAGTCCATGCCTTTGCCTTTGAGTTTTCAATGTAAGCCATGTGTCCCTTTCTAATTTGTTGTGGGCATCAACTTAGAAATCATCCCTTCGCATGAGTGGGGCCACGGGCCATTTTAGAACTTTTTTCCCTTTGTGGAAACAAGGATAAAATTCCTAAAGTCCTCCACCGGTCCACCAAAAGGCATATGAACTGAAAAATGGACACGTGTCCCTATTTCACTCTTCAACACATGGCATCACCTTTGGACTTCTTTGGGATGTGCTTCACTTTTTATCTGTTTTGAAAAGAGGAAAAATTCCAACCTTTCCCTCGAAAGTCCATGCCTCCGCCTTTGACTTTTCAACATAGGCCATGTGTCCCTTTCTAATTTTATGTGGGCCTTAACTTAGAAATTATCCCTTCACATGAGCGGGGCCATGGTCCATTTTAGAACTTTTTGTCCTTCCGCCGAAACCTGCTCCAGTAATCAGGGGACTCGGGGATGTGGGGAAAATCTGAATTTTTTTCCAAAATCAACAAAAGTGAAAAGTTCAAAAAGAAACCCATCCAACTACATCCAATGAGAAGAAAACACATATCTTCACCTTTCCAAGCAAGAATTTGATGGGGAAAAGAACGTAGGAAGTCAGCAGAAACAGAAAACGCCATTTTTGCTCTAGATGAAGAATTTTTTTTTTTCGCAAAAGGTTAAAAACAAAATACAAGGTCCCACACATTCCAAATGCATAAAGAAGAACTAAAATCATTTCCCATCCATTGAAAATAGGTAAAATGTTTTAACGGTTGCAGATCGAGGAAATTTTGATTAAAAAATTTGTGGGGAATGAAAACGAGCATATGAGAAGTTTAAAACACAAATTTCTTCTATAGCGGGGCTCCATTTTCTCGAAATTAGATTCAAAAGGGTGGGTAAAATTGAAAGGACAACACCTTCTTAATGCAAATCGATTTTGAAAACCTAGCTAACTCATATGATTCACCTTACCCATCCTCATACCTAGCTCTAGAATCCTTTAACATGCTTAGACACTTGTTACAAATTTAAAAACAATCTAATCCCCTTGACAAGTCATATCTTTCTTTTTTACATGCTTTGAAATTTGAATTTGGAAATGGAGGGAAAACCTATAATTTGAAATTTTAAACAACTTGACCACCTAAGACTTCTTCCCATGACCTCAACACACTCTAACTCACTCAATTTGATCTAATAACCATAAATGAATGAAAAATTTCTATTTTTATGTTCTTTTGATGATGTCCCCGCATCATTGTCCTTATTAGATTGATCTTTTAGTGGGGTTTTGAATAGGCCCTTAGTAATGAGAGACATTTTGATTTGTGTTCCTTTCTTAATTATTTTCCTATTTTTTTTAGGCAATGCATTTGCATTTGGAATGATAATTCGAATTGAGATTTAGGATGAAGATGATTTTTTATTAACTAAAATCTGAATTTTATAACTTAATCTAAGAAGTACAAAAATGTAATAATTGAAATATACTACATCTCGTAACCAATGCATTTATTTTTTTATTGTGTGTGCAATAATGTGCCTAGGATGCCCTAGTGCTAATGACGCAGAGAGATAACATGCAATAGCTAGATAAAATGCAAAATGGTGGATGGAATAAAATAGAATTCCCTTTCCTATGCAGTGTGTGATGCAGAATAGTGCCCAAATGTAGTCCCTTGCTCTATGTAGATAACTAGCCCTTAGTAGAAATAGTCTACCCATAAGGTAGTATGTATGTTGTGTTTATATAGGGATCTCTTGCTCAAATTTTGACACTAATGACTTGACATGCCGACTAGTACCTAGGGGAATGGGAGGGAAAATCATAAATGACCAGATTCAAACATATAAATGAGAATCAAGTGTGACCAAGACTAGGGCACCCAGGTGCCCTAATCCCTTCCTAGGCACCCTAGTCAAAGACTAGAGATGACAACTAAGTGAATAACGACAACTAAGACTCCCTGAGAGACAACCATAATCATGTGAACTAAGTGACAATTGTGAAAGACACACAATGCCAACGACTAATTAGATTGACGATAGGACTAGGGGATGGGTCATTAGTGAATACTTTTCTTACGCAAGATCCATATATAAAACAACATACTTGGCGGTATAATTATAGTAGTAAGTGCGTGATTTTTTGACTACATTTGCCCCCACTTTATGTTGGTGAGTGAAATATTGATAACATAAAGTAGTTAGAGATGTATACCTAAGAGAAATCTGGAGAAGCCCATGTTGTAGTAGAACACACATATGTGGTAGAAAATCATGCCAAAAGAACCATATAGCGTGTTGAACCATGGATTAGCGTGTTGATCCATGTAACATAATGAAAAGTGTAATATCATGATGAAGTGAACTAAATTAGAATGATGATTGTGATATTGGATGATTGATGATTTCGAATGTTATATGATGATGATGAGATGGGGTAGGGAGTGATCAATTCCCAACCTAATTGTGTGTATACAAAAAATTGACCAGAGGATTTGGGCATCCTTCTGGTAGAGGAAGATTATAGGGAGAAAAGTGTGTTATTCTCCAACATTTAACTACATCCTCAAGATCTAGCCACTGCAGACAGGACAAAAATCATTTTTTTGTGGTTTTGAATCCAAATAATTTTGATCAAACAATTGACCCATATAGGAGTGGTATAGGAAAGGCACTCTTTCCCCACTCCATGGGTGTTATTGCAATGTGATGGATTCCAAGTTAGGTCATCTAGAAGAAAACATGAAATGTATGATGGCTTCCAAGTTAGGTCATCTGAAGTAAACGCCAAACTTCCCAAGTTAGGTCATCTAGGAAAGTAATGAATGTAACTCCCAAGTTAGGTCATCTGGGAGGCCACATGTGTTGTATTGTATTGATTGAATAGTGTGATTTCGATTGTTAGAGACTTGAATGCATTGATGAATTAATTAATTGATTATTTTGATTGGTTACTCATAGAGAGGTTTTACGCTAGTTTCCCCCATGTTAGGTCATTAGGGGGAATGGATAGAAATTGATGAATGATCACATGGAAATATTTTAACACTTTTTTCCCTAGGTTAGGTCATTAGGGGGAGTTGATGGAAATTGATGAGATATCGCATAGAGAAATTGTTTTTCCGCCTGAGTTAGGTCATTAGGGGAAGTGATGAAGTGTCACATAGTGCATTAGTAAATGTTTGAAAATGATGAATTAGTAGTGTTGATTGATCACATAGTGGTGTAAGGGGAATTATAGGATGACCCCAATTGTATGCCCCCCTTTCGGTGAAAGGGAAGTAATGAGAATAAAAATACTGAGCCAAAAGTAAGCTCAAGATAGATAGTGTATGATAAATAATGCCAAAATGTGTATCGATAACGTTAAGGAGAGATAACACATGTGTCATGTGTATAATATGATGGTAGGTAGAATTATAAAAAGAACTTTGCAAACGGGGTGTAAATCGGAGTAGAAATGCTCAAGATATGGTGAAAATCGTGTGGTGTGTATTAATCGAGAAAATGATCGCGAAATAATGACTATAGTAAAATGGGTAGGTAAAAGTAACTATAAATAGTAAGGTGAAAAAGTGATTAGTCACTTCATTTGTATTTTGTGTGAGTGTGAGATTGAGCTCTGAGTGTGGAAATATGTCGTAAGTGAGAGCAACATGTCCTAGTCGATTCGAGATCGTGCAACCGTTGTAGCATCACATACGTCGTTGGAGTTGGTAAGTGCATTGTTTTTTCAAAAAATGTGTGTATGGTAGTTTTTTTAGTGAATTTTTGTAAAATTTTGATTTTGACTTTTCTTGGCATTTTAGACCTAGACAAGAGTGATGAAGGTGCTAATGGCCTTTGGGACAGGAGTTCCCAGGACATGGGAACTAGTGTCATGCTCTTGGGTGCTCTAGTACTACTTTTGGGTGCCCAGTCTAGAGTGTAATGCCTCTCCCTTGGTCATGTTATCCTCAATCACTTCGTAATTAAAATAACAATGTTGATAGGTGATTTTTCTTTTGAAGATGATTACTCTTTAAGACTGAATAATCATGTTGTTGTAGATGATATGTTATATCTTCTAAAATTGGATAACTTCATACCATGAAAATTCTGAATTTATTAATGAAGTATTCATATACTTTTTATGTTGAACTTTTAATGTATTCTAGCATGTGGATGAAGGAAATAAATTCAGTTTAAATTGTTCATTTCCTAGTTTGCAATACTGAACTTGTTTTTCAGTCTGATGATTGCAAAGTCCAGGATTAATCACCTTGGATCAATTACAGTGATCCAAGGCATGTTTGGGATTTTTTGATGTTTTGAACATCTTGATCGAGTCAGTCAAAATATCTGATTTCTACACCCAAGCTTGCATTGGGGTCACAGGGGTGTCCTGTAGCATCTTTTGATTTCACCCTTCAAGGTGATCTGTCGTCGTTTTGATGAACTATGGAAGGTAATGTTCCTTTTTTAATTAATTAGGACCTAATTAATCTAAGTGTTTGATTATTGATCTATCCTAAACTTATGCTAAGTTGATTTATTCATTATATTGATTAAATCCTAAAAAGGATAATGGGGAACTATCCTAAGTTGGACACTAATTAATCCTAAGCTATTTGAAACTATTCCTAAGGTCCTAAGCTATGGTTTCTAAACTATTATTATTGGGACCTAACCTATGGAATTGGGGTTGGATTTGTTAGCAAATGGATTTGGATGGTGGTGGCACCATTCCAAATGCATCGCCAATTTTAAATGTTCCATTTAATTTTAAGTACCACCAAACTTGGCCAAGGTTTGGGAAGGTAGAATGTTCACGAAATTGCAACATTGCTTTAAGAAAATGAAGTTTTTAAATTTCTAGTTATGACTAACGAGAGGATAAGCATGGTGGAAGTTTTGGAAGGGATTCACACCCTGTTGGCATTTATGATCCTCGACTCAAACGAAAACCGCCTGAGGAATAATAAGGAGCTTGGAGGAAAAATAAATGGTTTTGTTTTTATTGTTTTATTTGGTTGTTTTGAGCCTTTGAGCTTCGCATGTTATATTCCATTTTTGAACCTTCAGTTCAAATTAGTTGCATGTATGATTTCACCCTTGCATGGAGGAAATAATGAAAAAATTTGATCATGTAAGCTATAAGAAGAAGGGAAAATTTCAGTGACTGGTTTTGGCATTTTTGTTGGAAATATTTCTGTGGAAGCTTTTTTTGAAGGATTTAAGCAAGGAAGAGAAGATAGGAGCACTACCAGCATGATAGGCCTTATCTCTTTAAAAATCTTGCTTTTATTTAAACGTTTTCATAAAAATAACTCTGCTCTTTATGAAAATGTCTCTGAGAATGTTTTCTTGTGTGATTATTTTCTCCTTCTTGCTTCTGTGATTTATTTGGACATGGTTTCTTTGGATAATAATAGTTTTGTGAAATAATGGTGTTTTACTGAATCTGGGTTTGAATAAAGTTAGAAAACAGATGTGTGGCTTTATTAGAAAACTGGGTATGAGCTTGCTTGGAGATTCTGTGTTTTGAAATATATGTGTGTCTCCTTGTTTTGTATCCATTGGAATTTAAATGTTTTTGCATGATTCTTGGTGTCAATATCTTAAATGTTGGAGTTCTCCAAGTTGTAGTGAAACTGGGTTTGGTTTAATAGTTCATAGGTTGACTTTGTTCGCAAGAATAAAAATATGCCTATAATGAAACTTTTGTTTCAGAGATGGTCTTATGTTTTGGTTGTATTATCATTTAATATTGGTCATCTTGTTCTTGTAGGCCTATTTTGGATTTTGTTTCGGTTATATTGACCTTTGTTTTGGCTTAAGATTGTTTCAGATCTTTTGATCTTTTCATTGTTTTTGTGGAGATCTTGTTTCAACTCTCTCTGGGTAAAAATGAAGGTTACTTTTGAGCACCGTAAGTGCATGCTGTATTGGTGAATGATGGAGTATTTTCCTCTACCATTTTCTGTTCATATCGTAGTTTAATTTACCCTTCTTGGGTGGTCTTGTTTGGGAAACATGGACTGGTAATATTTTTCCTCTCTTTTGTGGGTTTGATCTTCATTGTCTATTTACCCTTCATGGGTTGGCTTAAGCTTATGGAACTTGGTTGATTTTTTTCTTGGAAAGGACCCTGGGTTGTTATACTCTCAAGTTGGGTTTGTTTTTTTAGTTGATGAGATGTAGGCTACGAAGTGTCATGTTGGGGTTTTGTGTTATTGTTTCAGATCTTGTATAGCTTTGGAGATTATTGATTGGAATCGTGTTGTCTCCCAAAACTACTCTGCATTTTCATAGCCAAAATCACATTTTTGAGCTCATTCCCTTCCTTGGTGTTTAAGCTAAGTTAGAGATTCAAGAAATTAGCAAAATTCGTACCCTAAAGCTGTTTAAACCTCTATTTTTATCGTTTTGAGAAATTCTCCAGCCTCTGGTCTCATGCACGTAATATCCTCTTTGCAACATCCACTTTTGATCAAAATTGTTCACTTGTTATATGGCACTGGTCGTTAAATCATTGTTTTTCCCGCATGCCTTTGGTTCGTGAAGGAAATTTGAAAGTTGTACTCAAAACGATGAAGTTTTCTTCCTCTGCTTATTTTCCATAGTCGGTATGATGGGCATTTTTTCCCCGTCAAATTTTGACTCCAATGAATGCAGGTACGTGGTCAAATCCTATTGGATGGGGAGGAATGGGATTTTTGGTGAACTTAACACTTTTGGCAAAATGGTAAATTTTCCCCGCGGCCCCGAAAGTTTGAAACGAAAAAGTCAAATTTGAAGCTGCAAGGCAAAAGTTAAAGTTGAATCCCATAGGGAAAAAGTCAAAGCGGATGAGTGGGCCATCGGGGTACTTTTGGAAATTTAACCAAATTCCCAAAAGTGAAGTAAAAGTTCTCAGCACACATACACTAATCCCGGCACATACACTAACAAGGTGCACATACACTAATAATGGCGCAGGTACACTAATAGTGGCACAAGTACACTAACAAAGGGTGTAGGTACACTAACAAGTGGCACAGGTACACTAACTGTGGTGCACATGCCCAAACCTTAGTATAGGCATCATTAGCAATCTTCCGGAGGCCATAAATTTTTCTCCCAAGATCGAACGACTCCATTTTTGTTACGTTAGAAAGGTATTGAAGATAACTACACAATGGAATCATAAAATTAGGATTTTGACTTATAGAAAATTTATGGTTTACATTATTAGGTAACTAGTCATTTTCTAATGTATCTTAAAGTCTAACACTTTAAAAGGTTTTATGACACTAATCAGTTTGTTACATGGTTTTTTTTGTTATTTCAACTTGCATAGCTCAAGTGTGTTCATTTCTTATCTTGAATAAAGCTTGTAAAGTGTGTATGTTCTCTCCTCGCACCTTTTTGGTGATCTTGGAGATCAAAAAAACTTGTTCAAACTTTATGTCATACTTTTAAAACACTTTTTATATGATGCTAAAAATTAAAATAGTTTTCCATATGATTTGTATTAGTGGAATTTTCACATTGCGTATGCTCTTCCTTCACGCCTTTTGGCGATCTTAGGAATCAAAAGCAAAGTGTAAATTCTCTTTCTTAAATTTGCAAATGGAAAACTACTAAACTTGTTGTATACAGGACCCAACGCTTGTAGAAGAATGACGTCCAAAATGCAAAACTTCTAATACACGTGTTCTTACAAGTTCTTCAAATGGTGTGCTACTCAAAACCATATTGAGTTAAGCAAGATAAAAAACACACCATATTAAAAACATTGTATTATAGGTTTCGGAAAAGGGTACGTCCGTATCTGCTTAACTAGAACATAACCCCTTTGGCATAATGCCTTAAGCTATAACAATGGGGGTGGTACCAGGAACCCTAAAGTAGTCCACCGTTGTGTAACCTCGTGGATGAAACATGAAGCACCTCGCTTACCCACTTGACTAGTTTTCCTTGTGAGTTAGCATTACAAAGTTGTATGTATCATGACCCTGGCAAGAGTACATGATTGATGTAATTAGTTCCCATTGTACTTGAAGGTGGCAAAGCTGAGATACTCCCAAGATAGTCAAGGTGACTATTTGGGCAAATCATTCCCACTCTTAGATGGCTTTGTAACACCTAGTTGAGAGATCTTATTAAAGAGGCCATTTTGTCTTGAGGCCCACTTTACTAGTCCTTTGTCGTGTCTTGGCCATCACAAAGTGATAACTTGTTTGGATTCAGAACCTTGTTTTTCGAATAAGGCAAAGAATCCACTTAAGTTGGATGTAAGTGCCTTTCATCATGGAAATTAGATGACGTTTCACATAGCTTGGCTTATTTCTCACCTTCGACAAGGTGAAGCTCTACCCAAGTAAATTGTTAGTTGATTTCCATCTTTTGATCTACACCTTTGCATTCTTGTTGCCCATTTGGAGCAACAAGGCATCTTTCGGGAGTGTTGTCATAGATAGTGTTCACCACTTTTTTGTCTCTGCTTTACACTCGTCCATGTTTGCAAATGAGTTGTTAAACATTTAAAGTGTGTGGATGCATCCTTATATCTTTGATGACCACTTGATCTTGATTTCAAGATCATCATCATAGTTCAAATTAATTCATAATTTGATCTCCTTTGATGTGTTACCTTGTTCACATTGTCTCGACACAATTAAGATACTTATGTCGTGTTTTTCGTAAATGTGATCTAAGTATCCACATTGTGGTGTTACGCTACACACATTTTAACACATCCTCGATAGCTTGATTTGGTTCGGTTTCAAACATTGTCCAAAATCTTGAAGAGTGTCACTTACTTTGTTTGTGTCGTTTCAATACCAACTTTTGGCACTAATATCTCACTTCTTTGTAAATCTTGATTAACTTGTCCAATGGTGTGGTTACATGGATTACATTTGTAATCCTCGCCTTTAAGATTTAGACCTTGTTGGTTGTTAAACTTATCATGGTATCCTTTGATTGGGAGTCACATCTACCCTTTGTTAAAATTTACGCCTTGTTCATTTTGAGCTTGACGTAAATGTTGACATTGTGTTGATCATCTTTGCATCGAACTCACTTTACACATACATTTTCCTAGGGTGTATTTCCTTGTTGATTGGATTTGTGTTTCACACTTGCATGATTTTTCCTTGTGATTATTCATTCAAAAAACTTATTTTCTAGGACAATCCCTTTTATCTCATCAATATTACATCATCACAATGTCTATTTTCCTTAGACCTTCAAAAATCATGCACGCATATCCATACTTACAAAATGTCTAGTTATATGTCATTATGCTTCCCTAAATTGACATGTCACTTCCTTCCCTTTAAAGGAGTTCCATCACACTATCTAGATCTAGACAATTGTTCTTAAAATGATTCCAACAATGACTAACTATCATGTGGTTTCTCACATTTACAAAAATACGGAACCTAGGTTTAGGAATTCACATCAAAAGATTCCCATTACAACTAAACCTTGTTTGGTTGTTCGTGCTAGAGAGCCCATTCAGTAATTTGTCATCACCAATCCGGCACTATGATAATTCTTCACCGGGAACTCCTCGTGCTATGATTATTTACTAATGCACAGCCTTTAGTTTGGTGGATGTAATCTGGAAACAAAACAACAACCGAACACAAGAATACCATCGACTATGATAAGACGGAATGATGACAAATCTGAAATATCAAAGTAAATTATAATATTAACATGAAATTGTTACAATCTCACCCATGAGGTACTTCAACAAGACTATGGGAGAAACTTTACAATTACACCTCTCGATGGCTTCTTCAACACACCTTTAACTGATGGCTTCCTTTGCACACTTCCTACAATATTTCTCACTACTTCTTTCTATGCTAAATGAGGGGGGTGGCCTCTCTATTTATAGAACTTCCAGGCTTATCCATCCTATCTCTAAGATAGGATAAGAAATCCACTCTGACGAATCATATTCCATACCTTAACTCTTATCTGTACATGTAAGCTTATCTCTTAAGATAAGATAAACCTTATCATTTTACATGGGTTCCACATTTTTAGACTTTTTACAAATAAAATACACAAAATATTTATGACCTCACTCCTTGTCCTTATTACCAATATAATATTTCTAATTCCTAATCATGTAGACCCTACTTCTCTAATTACCCAAACTTTGACATTTTAACATTACCGGACCACTTACGACAAATATTTACTTTTTACAACATTCCTATTGTACTTTGATTGTTACCATACTCCACATTATTGGCGACACCGTACTGACGGCGCCATTATCTTCTATCAGATGCTACTACTAATTATACTTAACAACATCCTATTCCTAATACATACATTAATGAAATAGAAATTATGGAGGAAAATTTTAGTGTTGACAGTACCCTGTTCCCCATCTTCAGCTCATAGTTGGTGGTATGGTTTGGATTCTTCTGATCGAAATTATTATTTAGGTTCTCCCCACTCTTCTTCTTCTGATTCAGATCCAAACTACCATTCAGACTCCCACTCTTCTTCTGAAGACTCGGATCCAAACTATTGTTCGGATACCCCTAGATCAAATCTTGAATCATAGTCCTCCCTTCCTTCATAGGACCTTTATTCCAAATCACCTCAATGGTGTCTTCCTCCTTTGAAGACTCGTGCGACTCCAAGTTTTGTCGATCAAACATATAATTCAGTCTTGAGTCTCGGTTCCCCTTTACTTCACAGGACCTCCTTCATCAGTCGTCTCAACGACCACTTCCTCCATCAAAGAGTTCCATGACTTGGATTCCCTCTAGTCAATCATCTAATTCGACTCCTACATCACAACTTAACAGATGGCTATGTGATCCTATTTTCTCTCCCACATTAGGTCATCTTCTAGAAAAATGATCTAAGTCCAAATCTAAATCGTCCATTCATGAGATGCTTGCCTCCAATCCTACATCGTCTCTTGAGTCATCTTCTACTATCATTCCAACTCACATGCATCTTCGGCCCTTGAGCCCTTTCAACCATATCATACCATTTCCTCAATCATCTTCTAAAGATAAATGTTTTTCAAACCATTATAATAAATCCATGTGCTAAGATGTCTTTTCAAAGCACTATCAAAACTCTTCATGGGAGTGATAAGGTCAAACCTTCCCCTCATCTACATCATCGAACATATTCATATTCTTATATCAATCAATATTCCCCACTTATCGGACCTATTTCTTCCGCTTCAACCTTCTATGGCCAAAGAAAAACAACATCTACTGATTGATTTCTCTCAGAATGAAGAAACAATTAGAGTACATGAAGATATCCCTCTAGAGGATTGCAAACAAGGATTCTTTCTAGAACTTGATACGCTCACATATTGGGGAAAAGAAATTGATACTTTTGAAAGAACATAGAGGAAAATCCTAAGTCATGGAACTTGATTCTTCTTCTATTCCATCTTCACCTTCTTCTCGAGCATGATGAGATGTCGGGGTTTAGCATTGAGCCATGGCATATCTTCTTGTTAATAAATCATTCATTATCTATCACCACTCCTCAATTAAAATCTCTCCTTGAATCACCGTTGAGCAGCCCATTGTCTTCTTCTATCTTGGATCCAACCCTAGGTATCCCTCCATTTTCTACTTATGGGTCACCTCCTGGTAGCTCATTCCCTTTTATTCTTGGGCCACATCCTAGTAGCCCTTCATCCTCTTCTATCTATGGGATGCCTCTAAGTAGTCCCTCCTCGTCTATACTTGGGCCATACCCTAGCAACCCTTTGTCATCTTCTTCTATTCTTGGGCCATGTCCTTTTAGCCTAATTTCTTCCATCTTAGGGTCATATCCTGGTATCCCTTCGTCATCTTCTATTAGTGGCTCACCTCCTCGTATCCCATTCTCTTCAATTCTTGGAGCGTATCCTTTTCATCCATCACATATTTCTTCTATCAATGGTTGTGGAAATCCCACGGTCATTTCTCACATCAGTTCTAAACGTCAACGTTCTCTTTCTTCTCCTTCTTGGGATCAAACAAGTCACACGTTAGCTTATAAGAAACTCAAACAGTCCATATCAAGCTCGGATCAAAATTCTAAGAGCTTGAAATCCCCAACAACTCAAACAATCTCAAAATTGTAAATCAAGCACGATTCAAGAACACACATCAACGTAACCATCAAGTATGGTGCAAAGTGCATAAACCTCTGGATGGGGAATTAAATCTCCCACATAATAAATCCTCATTTCAAGATAAATCACATTCATTTTTTGAGTACAAGATCACCACGATCATTGAGATTGGAGA
Source organism: Taxus wallichiana var. yunnanensis (assembly GCA_018340775.1). Classification (NCBI taxonomy): domain Eukaryota; kingdom Viridiplantae; phylum Streptophyta; class Pinopsida; order Cupressales; family Taxaceae; genus Taxus; species Taxus wallichiana. The sequence goes on along the minus strand of CM031240.1, from coordinate 141,265,448 downwards.
TAACATGATGCTTGATAAACAAACATGCCTAGTCTCCCTTATCAAGGAATTCACAAAAATTGTTGTTGGATCTTACCACGCAGAGTGACTTTGTTGGTCCCACCTTTCCAAAACCATAAAAATCTAAAAATAAAAAAACAATTCAAAAATACAAAAAACATTGAGAATACACAAGTAAAAATCAAAGGTACAAAGATAAAAATTGCAATTAGGTATTAAGTACACATGGATGTTCCTTTCTTCCCTTCCTTGCTATTATTTTGCAAGTCTTCTTGCCATTTTCATCCCTTCGATGATATTTTGGTTAACCTATTCGCATGCATTTTGTGACATTTATCTCTATGGTATCTGTTTAACCCTGGTCTTTTATCACCTTGGTAAATTATAGAATGACTGACCTCTTAGAGATCCTATCACATTCAACATCTAATAAACTTGTTGCGAAGAAATTTTGGACATATTTGTTAACACTAGCCAATGTCGTCATCACAATCAATTCCACCTCCTTCCATCAAGCCATCTATGGTTCTTAACCCATTGTCAAACAAGAGATTTGATATAAGTTTTCTTAAGCTAAAAGTCAAAGAAAAAGAAAATTGAAAGAATCAAAATCAAAAATCAAAAGCTAAAAGTCAGAAGCAAAAGAAAATTGATATATTACTCTCTCTTGGGTATTTCTAATAATCTCTATCGAGGCTATGGATGCCTGACTGGTAGTAGAGAAATGTTGTGATTAGAATCAAATACATCTCCGTTGGGGTATGAACGCACTGGCTGGTGGTAGTGGAGCAATGTACGGCTATACTTCCACCTTTCATTCACAAATCACCTATCACCTATCAAAATCAATCATTCCTACACATTTTCTAGGGTTTCTTCACTTGTCTATTAAATATTACCTTTAAGAGGTAATTAAATTCAATGTGCACACACTGGATCTCTATGAGTAGACAAGATTAATATGTTACCAAGTGTCTTTTTGGACCTTGTTCGGACTCTTACTTTAGTCCACATCTCATCTCACAATTTATGCCTTTGCTAATCACTTCTTCATCGAGAGTCTTCTAAGCTACATTCATAACATTTACATCGTTCTTCTACTTCGTTCAAAACATCCATGTGTATAGGATTTCTTTTTTGCCATGTTTTTCGGGAACCTTTGTCCCCTTTCACAAAATCAATCTTCTCCTTCCTTTCTATCATGTGCTTTTAGGCCAAATTACGCTGGGGGCATCCTTACTTCTTCCCAACACTTCATTGGTTTATGTTCATCGTCACGTTGAACCTATTCATAATGGTCTTGGGTCCTGTTTCTACCTATGAACATTTTTCCTTTGAATACTCCCACCTAATCACCGGGGCACTTTAACATCTTCACCTTTCTTGCACGCACGTGGCCTTATGAACTTGTATATCCCATATATCACCTGGGGCATCCATGCTTCCTCGTCTTCCCGTACATAGTTTCGTAAAACTTTCAAAATAAAAAACATTCAAATATGTTAGAAAAATAAAAGCATTCAAATATATATTTAAGAAAACTTCTAAAAATTGAAACTCATCCTACAAAACTTTGCTCTTTAGTTCTCACTTGTTCATGCGCATGACTCGTGGATCATCTTGATCTACCACCATGAACAAAAGCTAGGTGCTTCCTTCATCCAGCACTGGGGCACAATGAGTTACCTGGTACTATTTCATAGTGCACATTGCTTTTTTATAGGACCAAAGTGTCCTCTGTTATTCCCCTTGCATGTATCCTTGCTTGGGGAACCATCATCAACCCTTTTGTTAATTCACACACAAAGTCAAAATGAAGCTTGATAACAAAAACATTGCATCTTGTTTCTCTATTAGGTTAACTTGTTTATTTTCTTGTATTACATTGCATTATGTATGTTGCATGGAGTTAGGAATATTTTACTTTCTTGTATTGCATTGCATTTTGTATGTTGCATGGAGTTAGTGTTTTTAGCAATGTGTACATTTGTTCGTATGTGGCTTTTCATGTCATACTACACTTTTGTTCATTCTTTTTAATAATAACCGATGATGAAGATCCTTAGCAATATGATGAAAAAATAAAGTTGTTTAAAAGGCATTGGATGGATGTTAGCTCATTCCCTCTTCCTCATACTCCTTTTCTTCTATATTCCCTTTCTTCCCTTCATCTTCTATCTATTTCCTTCATCTTTTCATTGTCGATCGACCTCTTTCATCACCCCATCAATGGTCAAGGGGGCATCCTCCATTCTACTCATTTTTCTTCTATCCCTTCAAATTTTTCTACTTGTTTATGCTTGTCTACTTTCTTTGAAGTGACGTCGCTTACGCCACCCCAAAGAGGGGCAAATGTAGACACCTAAAATATGCTTACACTTAGCATTTCCTTCCATTCAACCAATTGACAACACTTCATTAATCGACCCATCTTCACTCCACTCTCGGATGCCCATTTACAACACCTTCTCGGTTGTATTCCTCCTATAATCAGCATATTTGGCTTAAATCTCTCTTATTAGCTAAACATTCCTCCTTTCGACCATTCATAACCTCCCTAGTTCTCTCTAGACCACTTCTATTGGCTTTCAGAGGCTACATATCAATCATACTTGGTTATCCACACTCCTCCCAACTCTCAATGAGTCTCTAGTCACTTGCTAATCAAGTTTAACTAGCCTAAACCCTAGTTAACTAGCTTAACTAAGCCTAAAGCATGTTTATCATAATCTAATCTAAAAATGATTTTTGAGCTTTAGTCCCACATGCACCCATATTCCAATCACTCCCAAGTGGAAAACTATAAATACAAGGCCAAGCCTACCCATTCAAACTTACAACTCTACATAACCCAAAGCCAAAACAATCCTAAGAAAGCTTAAGAGCTCATTTGCATTAGTTAAGCAAATAAGGCATTTGATCTTGGGTCATTCACCATTAAAATAGCTTCATCTTGCACCCATGATAGGTTAGTAATGGAATAGCTAAACTTGGTCATGTAGCCATTTAGTGAGATTCATTCACCCTCATGGAGTAAACAACAAAACTAATTGCTTAGATCCTCTTAGGTTCATTATTTCAAGCTTTCAAAGAATAGAGGTTAGTTATATTTGCTAGATTTATTTTTTATTTCAAGTTTGAATACATGCAAAGTAGGTTTCCTTGCTCATTTCTTATCTGATGGTCCATTGAGGGGCTTTACACAAAGCTTTGGGGTCTTGCCCAATATCCATAGCTCTTGCAAAACCTTTCATTGAACACAATGATAAGCGAGTGTTTATGGAGTTGTATAGTATTCTAATTATGCATTTTTTGTAGTTTTGTGTTGTGTAGAGGGATATTCACTTGAGGGAGTTCAGTGAGGGTCATCATTTAAGTACTTTTCTTAGGTTAGGTTTTTCAAATGATGATTGAGAGGTTATGGACCGTTCCGGCCTACAACACATAGAGCGGATGGGGGATGTGCCCCATGATATACCTATGATGATAGCCTTATGTGAGAGGTGGAGTAAAAATAATTTTATCTTCTAGTTTCCTACTAGTGAGATAACAATCACATTAGAGGATGTGTATCGCATATTGTGATTACTAGTTGTTGAGGATAGATTATAGGTTATGCCTTTGGAGGATATGGAGAGACAAGATGCAAGCTACTAGATGGTATTTTGTGGGGACTCGAGTACCTGCCAAGGCCCATATTATTTTGAATGCTATTTTGATGTCAGGGGTTCCATGCTTTTAGAATTTTATAGCCGTGTTCATTTCTTCATCTATCACAGTAGAGGGGGTGTGTGCATCTTGTATAAGATGCACAACATTTGCCTTCGAATAGATGAGGAGAGTACCAAATATGTATGGGCATAGTGTGTGCTATCCCACCTACATAAAGACATATATATATATATATATTTACATAGGAGGAACATGGAGGTAGGATAGGTGCTACTACACTATTTCATGTATGGGCCTATGAGAACATAGTAATGTTGAGGCAAGTTAGAGGTCCGTGAGGAGAGTGGGCTAGGCTAGATATATATGTGAGGAGATGGGTTGGTGTGCATGGGTATAAGATGGACATTGATACCTATAAATAATTGATATATAGGATGGGTCATAAGGCATTGATATGGAGTCCATACTTTGAGACTATGAAGGATGTCTAAATGATACTATAGAGTTGTGGTGCATTCAGAGGACCATGTGGTTATAGGATCGATTCCCGTGTATGGCTGAATTATTTTAGGTAGAGATGGTATCTCCAAAGTTTGGTATGCCTTAGGAAATACCCCTAGAGACATATATATGGTTGAGATCTATTAGAGCACCAAGGAGGCCTAGAGCTAGACCACGGCCCACGTGAGCAACCAAAGACTCCTCCTAGGCCGGATGAGGTAGACATGGTGATACAGCTGATAGACTCAGATGATTTGAGGTGTACAGAGGAGTACCACACATGGTGGGAATAACATCGATGGTTATTCTTGTTTCTGTTATTTGCAGATGTAGCAGGGTTACCATAGGGAGGAGGGGAAGAGGGGAAAGTCCATGCCCCTGACAATGTGGCAACAACTATAATGGAGTGTGAGTATTTTTATGATTATGTTGTGTGTTTGGTTATTTTCCCATGTGATAGTGATGGTTATCTAATTCATTATTCTATGTGTTATAGGTGACGCGTATTGGTCCTTGATTGTGGAAAATTTATCCACACATTGATGTGTAATGTGTTGAGTGGCTTACTTGTGGGTGGAGGGATGCTAGAGCACATTGACTACATAGCGGGTGAGCTTGCCCATTTTTTTGAGTCAATTTCCATAGCGGTGACGATGTGTACTATACTACTAGGTGAGATGGACGAGGAACATGAAGAGAATCGATGAGATAGAGAGGTGGTGGGTGGTGGTCCCTTAGCATAGGATGTGTTTCCACATTATTTTGAGTTACATCACCATTTTTTAGCACAGTCTATTAAGGTTACACTATTGCAGAGGTAGGTTGAAAGGTATTGAGGTCGCAACCAATGACATAGAGTTAACAATGAGGTTTTGAGTTCTAGAGCTCTCATAATACCAAAGAGCGATAACAATGATGAGATTTGAGTGTAGGGAGTTTCCCCAAAGTGATGAAACATTTTTGTAATGATGATTGAAACTAATATATATGGATAGATTTACGCATACGATGACCGATTTATTTCTTGTGGTATTGTTGTGATGATGTGATTGATGATATATGATTTGTGAATGATTGTTGTGATGTGCAATGTGTTGAATATTTTTCATGTTTGTTGAATTTACTTCGATGCATATTTGTTGCATAATGTGATGATGATATAATGTTTGCAATGATATAAGATGTATGTAATGTGATTGTGAATAATTTTTTGATGAATGTTTGATGATTTATAAAATTATGATGTGTTCGTAGTAGTATAACAAAACATATGTTAGTATGATGAAGATAGGGGAAAGAAGATTAACGATGCCCCAACGTATAGATGATGAGGTTCATTTATATAATACCCCTCAAAAGTCAAGAATAAACCACATAAAGTAAGAGTGCATCATCGGGAAATGATTCAGTGCACTAGATGAATCAACGAGGTGCATGATGAAAGGTTGTTATAGCAAAACCCTCAATAGTTGTGTAAGAACCATAAGAAAAAAGTGTGTTAACGGGGGTAAGGTGATAACAATCACATACCAAAGAAAGAGGAAATATGAAATGGTGAAAGCATGTGGCATGGAAGCAGTGTGAGCATATGAACCGAATTGAATATCATGTGGAGCAGCGGTAGATGAAGTGGATGCGGTGGATGAAGTGGATGCGACAGGTGTAGCAATGTATGAACATGGTGGAGAGCACGAATGAGTGAAAATATATGGCAATGGATGAACCAAGACCTGAGCACTAGATGAAGGAGATGACTCAAGCCTAGTGGAAATATGTTGATGAGGTAGAGGAGATATGGACCACTCACGTGAGTGAGAGCCAAAGGAAATTATTACATTATCCTCTAATTGTTGTAATCTATCGTGAAGGGTGAAGAAATCATTGTCCCTATGGCCATTGATATGATGATAATTACAATAAGGTTGATCACGATGACATTGTAGATGATGTTGGTTATAGGGTAAGTGAATTAGACACCCATCATGTAAAGTACGTAGTACATCATGTGGTCAAGCATGATGAGATAATAATAATGGCTCATGTAACACAAATGGAATAGAAGGAGAAGTATCCTGTCATGGAGGAGGAGAATATCTATGCTTCAGTGATATTGTGTAAGAGAATATCTATGCTTCAAAGATATTGTGTAGGAGGAGAATATCTATGCTTTAGTGATATTGTGTAGGAGGAGAATATCTATGCTTCGATGATATTGTGTAGGAGAATATCTATGCTTCATGATATTGTGTAGTGATATTGTGTAGGAGGAGAATATCTATGCTTCAAAGTGATATTTTGTAGGAGGTTCAACCGATCACAATCGAGAACTAGATGATACACTAGTAGTAGAGATAAGTGGAGGATCAATGACATGTGTCATGAGAATATATTGTTCTAGGTCGATGACTTTATAACACAGAAGAATGAATGAATCACATGTATCATATTGCAATATTTTCTTAAGCATGGGAATCAAACCATGACATAAAATTAATTCCTTCCTTAGATCGATAGGTTGGAATACTATTTGATGCATACAAGCTTTTGAACCATAAGATACAATCCTTGATAGAATATGATGTACCCTAATGTAAAGTAGGTAGGTAGTCATAAGTAACTCTAGGACCATTATTGATGATAAAATGATGTAGAAAAGCATTTTCCATGTCATAGTAAGTACTAATAGACCCAAAAGGAAGATGATTGTACCATTGTAAAGCCTCATCGGTAAGACTATGTCGAAAGGCCTTAAGCAATAATATATCATTAGAATAAGAGGTCATAGCCATGTGGTAATGTTGGAGATGTGAATGAGGGTCACCAGTACCATCAAAACATGTGAATGTAGGCATGATAAAGTCTTTGGGAAATGCAAAGTTATGAATATTCTTAGGTATAAGGTTTCCATGTAATGAGTTGTTATCAATAGAAGCATAGTAAGCCCTACTTTCTAAAGTGAGTGACTGAACTTGAGATTGTAATTGACCTACGAAATGCATGACATATATTATATCCTATGAAGGAATAATAGGATATGGTAATAATGTATTAAGTGGTTGTAACTTTCCATTGTGAGTGATCATGGGAATATCAAGAGAAGATAAAGAATATTTCCATGCTAAAGGCACACTAGAGGTGGGTGATAAAGCATATATAGTAGGTGAAATAGATGGAACATGCACAGCAGTGGTAGGAATAGTATCAAAAACATCTAGGAAGAGAAGATCAACTAATAGGTTTAGATGATGTGATAGGAGGAGATGAAATAGTAGGAGAAGAAGAACCAATAGATGGAGATGACTCATGTACTATGCTAGATACAACCTCAGGAGAAAGTGGTGATGGATATTCACACTTGGAAGAATGAAAAGTAGGATAATCATTACTATTAATTGTTGCATCAACATCGATATAGACTCATATATAATAATGTCATTAAGCATACTATCAATAGGATCATCAACATAATATGAAGGAGTATGAGAACTAATATGTGATGTCTCATGAGAAGAAATATCAAGAAGGAGAATCATGAGATGGAGCTATAGTAGTGGTTTGACTAGAAGAAGAATCAATATGCACATGTGAGTGATTGTCAATACCAAGCATGTAATCGATAAGAGAATCATCTAGAATTTCCTTAGAAATATCAGGAGGATCACTAGTAGTTGTATAACATGGTGTACAATGAGTGAAGGTTATCGGATTTGAAACAATACTAATTCCTATGGGAGAATTTTCAAAACTAGTAGGTACTATAGAGAGCCGTGAGCTCAACAATAACAACCTCATCATAAATTGGATTGACACTAACATGAGACATGATGGGATGAGAAGGAGAAGAGATATCCTTAGCCATTAGGGTTTGTAGTGGATCCTAGGGAAAAATGTTCTAAAGTACGGGTTCACCAAAATGATTAACTAAAATCTGAATTTTATAAGTTAATCTAAGAAGTACAACAATGTAATAACTGAAATATACTTGAAATGTAAATGCTAAATAATTTATTTGATATTTTAAATGAAATGAAATAAATGAAATATGAGGGAAAATGTACTAACCTGAAAATAAATTACCTCATAGTGATCTAGGGACTAAACGGGATGATGAACAAGCAAAACAGAGTGTCATAACACACCTCAGAAAGTTGTAGCAGAGGTAGATCTAGCTAGAATAGGGTGCATGGGGAGGATTAGGGCACTTGGTGCACCTAGTATGGAATATGAGTTTCGTGTTCTATGGGATAGCTCGAACCTAAGTTTGATTTGGTCGCTAGGTCTTTTAAATAACTCTCCTTTTTCATGTGGATGTCATACTAGCTTTGTTGATGACATTGTAAACCTACAGTGAAGAATCACCTGAGAAACTCCACACAAATCATAAAACTCTTAAAAAAGAAATATGCATATGAAGGGGCCAAACTTTCCTTAACAACCAAAATGGTGGTGTTACAACTAAGTGTTGCACTAAATATCATAACCAATGTAGTTCTGTGTGATTATGTGTGTAATAATGTGCCTTGATGCCTTAGTACCAATGACATTGAGATAACATGTAATAGCTAGATAGAATGTAAATGGTGGATGAAATAGAATAGAATTCCCTTTCCTATGTAGTGTGTGATGCAAAATAGTGCCCAAATGTAGTCCCTTGCTCTATGTAGATAGTTATCCCTTAATAGAAATAGTCCACCCATAAGGTAGTATGTATGTTATGTTTATATAGGGATCTCTTGCTCAAATTTCGACACTAATGACCCATTATGTCGACTAGTACCTAGGGAATGTGAGGGAAAATCATAAAGACCGACCTCGAACATATAAATGAGAACCAAGTGTGATTGGGACCAGGGTGCCTAGAAATGAGGACCAGGGTACCCCTGGGCACCCTAATCCCTTCCTAGGTGCCCTAGTCAAAGACTAGAGACAACAACTGAGTGAATAATGACAACTAAGACTCCCTGAGAGATGACCAAAACTGTGCAAGTAAGTGACAAATGTGCAAGACACACAACAAAAATGACCAACTAGACTGACAACAGGAATAGGGGATGGGTCATTAGTAAATATTTTTCTTATGCAATATCCATATATAAAACAACATACTTGGCGGTATAATTATAGTAGTAAGTGTGTGATTTTTTTACTACCTTTCCAATTATTTTTAGGTATTGAATAAGGAAATCACCTTGTGATCCCTCACCTCCGTTGAAGGAAGGATTTTAATGTTTTATTATTTCTTTAATTTGTGTTGTAAAATTCCATCATAGTGACTTCAAAATCTATGTTAAAGGAGAAGTGTTTAACACATTTTTCCAATAAGTCAACAAAATTTGTGATTAATCCTTTAGGAAGGTGTAAAAAGGAATCTAAGGATTGTCCTCCAAAACTTTTAGGGAAAATATGTCATAGGTAGGTTTCGTTATAAGCTACTTCTTAGCATGCCATGAAAAACCCTTTAACATTTTCTCTTGGATCGGTGTTTCCTTTATACTTGTCAAATTTAGGGGTTTTGAATGATTGAGGAAATGGTATGCACAACATGTCTTTATCAAATGGATAAGGAAAAAGTTCTTCAAAGTTGAACTGTTTTGTTCACTTTTGCATTCCCATTATCATTTCTTTCATGCTCTTCCACTCTTGTGTAAATGGAGAGTTTGGTTGAGGGATTTCGTGGCCGTATTGGTTTCATGATTAGGTTGTACTTTCTCTTAGTTATTTTGACAACCTTAGAATCCATATGAGAAAGTTAAATTTTCATCTCATGGATTTATGCTAGCAAGGATTCATTTGATGTTTTTTGTTGAATGCGCTATATTTTTATTTTTGTTGCTAGATTCGGGTTTTTATAGAAGATGTTTCAAGTTTTCATCACTGAAATCTGAAGGTAGTTTATCTCCCATTTCTAGGAGAAGAATAAGGTATTGATGTTTGTTTTATCTTAAAATTTCATCAATTATCTATTTTTATTCTTCTCGTGATCTCAAGTTTTCTAACTTCTTCCTCTTCATTAGAAATATCTTTTCCAAGGGGATTTATATCAAACTTGTCAAAGATATTATAAATTTTATTAATAGTGACCACCGATTTATACTAAAGACTAGCAACCTAAAGTGAGAAGTGGCTTGTGGTTTTGGAAAAATAAAAAATTGGATTTGATTTGATTGGATTGTTAAGATTTTGATTCGATTTAATTTGATTGATTTTATTAGATTTGGATTGGATAGAACACAAGTTCTAATTTGATTTTTTTGTATTGGATTCTGATTTGGACTAGTTTGGATATGGGTATCTAAAGGATAAGATTTTGATTCATATTTTATATATTTTAATTCTGATTGGTGTTGTCATGTGTTTTTGTATAGGAAAAATTCACCTAAAAACAGGACAACCATACACTAGTGTTGAAAAATTTCTATTGTGTACCTTTCTAGAAACCCTCCCAAGTTAGTCTATTTCCGTGTTAGTCCTATCCTATCCTTCCATTGGTTCATATGTGTGTTTCATTCTTCCCTATAGGTTATTTAGGAAGAAAATATCATTCAAGTGCTTTAGGATCGGTATTTATAAAAGTGGACGTTCAAGTAATCTTAGGAAGGGCTATCATCAACCTTTCTATGACAAATGTGTAATCTCATGAGCTGTTTCAAAGGCCCATATTCATCAAAGAGGTGTATTAAAGAGCTAAGATCATTTTCCCACTATTTCAGAAGATTCTTGAAATATTTGGAAGTTTAGGAGCCAATTTACTAAAAGCGGGTTTTTGAGGCCGAAGGAGCTTGCATCAAAAAAGAGTACTTGAACTTGAAGAGGTGATTCCTGGGAGCGTCCAAAATGAGTTTTGAGACAAAAAAATATCAATGGAAATAATTTTAAGTCCCCTGGATGGTAGTAGAATCATATTTATCCTAAACCCCATGTATTTTTCTAGGCAACTCATTCTTTCCAAGAATAGTTGGTGATCCAAAGAAAAAAGGAGTTTTTTAGGGTGTTTCAGATGAAAAAATTCATGGTACTCATTCCATCGTTCTCAAAAGTTCATTTACATGAAATTTCATATAATGAAGTGTGACAAAAGTCATTCGGGAGCTCAAGTTTTGTTCTTTTCAAATTGCGCGCCCAAGGTGCATGTTCGATACTTTGCCAAATTTCTTGGGTACCACGTGGCAACATGAGGCTGAGGTGCATTTTTATGTCCTCATTTTCCCATTCCATGGGGACAATAGGGAAAAAAGTGCACCCCTCCCACTTTAAGCATGTTGGTCACTTCTTATGACCTTGATGACTCCATTTAACACCTTTGACCAGTTTGACTGGCCCCCTCACCTACTCCCGCATGTGTGCCAAGTGTCAAACTATGGCTAAGGTGAATTTTTTACACCCATTTTCCCATTCCAAGGGGATAATGGGGATAATAAAATTTGGATCCCTAGTTTCCTCCGCCCACATGAGACCAAAAGTTAGCCTATAGGTGCTCATTTCTAGCCCACCCTCCATTCCTTGTGGCCAATACATGAGCAGTACATGTCAAGCTAGGGCTAAGGCTCATTTTTTTGCCCCCAATTGTCCCATACCAAGGGGAAAATTTGGAAACAAATATTCACCCCTCCTCTTCAAGTTTTTGAATGCATATAAATAACATGACTTAGCCATTTTTTGCTCATTCCCCCACTTTTTTCCATTCGCTCCTGGAACTCTGGCGATTTTTTTCTAGAATTCCTTATTCACCATTTTTGATATTCTTTCATTGCACACATGCTATCATGATCCAAAAAGGTAAAAATAATTTAAAAATATATTTTTAAAGGCTCGAATGAGTTTTCTCACCGCTGAACTTCATAACCCGTGAGGAGAAATTGTTCACATCTTTAAAATCACATGTTACATGAATCAATGTGAGGTTTTTTGCACTCATCTACATTCCCAAGTGCCTTGAAGATCAAAGTGGAATATTTTTCATGCACCACTTGATTTTTGTAGTGAAGAAACTGTAGTTTTCCCTTAACAATTTTTTGAAATTTAAAATTTTTCATTCCGAGACCGTGTTCGGTGAAACTTCGAGGTGCAATAAAAATGAAAAACCCATATAAAAATGATTTCTTAGAAAACCTAGCTCTAAAACACCACTTTCTAAAAATATTAAGTCTCCTACACAAGCACTTTATATTTTTAGTAAGTCATTAGAAAGAGCAGTTTCGGTGAAAACAATGTGCACGAGGGTTATCCGTAGGACAATTTGAGTGATTGAAATTGAAAAGGGTGGAAAATTTTCATTTACTAAAATACTAAACCCCTTTTAGGCACAATAAATTGTCTAAGAAGCCATGAAATTCAATTTTGTAGGTGTCAAACTAGTCAATGCTCTTTCCTCTAAGTATGTAGAAGTGGGGGACAATGATGTCACCCATATGGACCTTGAAAATTGTAAAGTACACATGTTTCATAGCCTGAGGGAACCAATTTAAGAAAAGGCATTCTTGAGTGAATTGTACATTGTGGGTGGTCACCCAATATCAGTGTAGAGTATTGAGTTTGGATTGGTATGCTCTCACCACTACGAACCTGAGACAAGAACTATTCAGGGAAGATGATGGCGCAACTATGGAAGTGATTGCTCATAAGGCCATTTCCTATTCCATGAAAATACCTACCTGGAGAAACATGTCTATAATCTCCATGAAAATGGCAGTGAATGAATGAAATAACACATATTCTTACCTATAGGGTCTCGCATTGGGATCATGGCTTAAGTCGAAAGAAACCCTCTTAAGTGCTAAGTTTATCTCAAGAAGTGAATTCCATGATGGATTTTCAGCTGTAATCACCCTCCTCAGTCAAGTGATGGGAGAAGTGAACACAAGAGACTTCCAGGATTAGATTACACTGTTCATATTAATAATCATTGAAGGGAAACATAAGATTTATCAGGGGCTAGATCATAAGAGATAACCTCCAATCGTTAGTTTTTTTATTATTGGCAAATAGTTTTTTGAAAGGGACTATACCCTTGAGAACAAAAGAAGGCCTGAGAGCCGAATAAGAGTGAGAATCAGAGAGAATGGATCAAGATCCAAGTGTTACAATGAAGCTCGAAGTAGCCCAGAAACAGCTACTCAAACGAGACAAAACAACAAAATTACTGCAAAAAAGCAGTAAAGAGACCGCAAAAAAAAAAAAAAAAAAAAAAAAAAGTAGCAGAAGCAACCAATACTACTTCTTGGCAGCTTTGTCGATGCTGGTCTTGACTCTCTTCCAGGCGTGAAACATACCCAAAGTTGTCATGTGGGCAGCATCAGTTTTATCAAGCTCCTCAATGGTTCTTTTGCTTTCTTTTTCGTTGCCCCAAAGTGTAGCCGGGACACCGCTGAGGTTGGAAACACTTTTGGCATGACCCTCAATGAACTCCTCAATCGCCCTAAAGGTGGCAATGTTGTAATCATGTCTAGTTTTGGCCTTCCCTAAGCGGGAGTCTAAGGAGGTCAGCTTCTTATAGATGTCCTCAATCTGACTGCTATCAATGTTCCCCTCCCCCTCCATGCTTTTCTTGCCTTTCTGTTTAGCCAGGTTCTTGACCTCATCCTTCAACAGTTTCATCTCAGCCTCTAAGGCCTCCAACCTCTTTGAAGAGCTATCCAACTGCACTTCCCGGGGACTGGCACTGCTGATATTCAGAAGGTCATGTGCAATCTCTAGTTCGAAAGGCTCCTTCTCCACAGCAAGAGCCTCAAGGTTGAGCTTCCTGGAGGCCCTGGTGACCGGTCTTTTAGAGGTAGAGGCGAGGTGGGTGGCGGGAGCAGCAGCAGGGGGAATGGATGGAGAAGCTTGAACAGCGGGGTGACAGCAGCGGTGACGGGGGCAGCAGGAGAAACAGGGCTGACAGCAGCAGAGCCCATCAAAGGGGTAGCCGGGCTAGGAGAGGAAGGAAGACCAGGGTATTTTAGAAGGCAACATTTATGAATCAACAAAATAAGTCCTTGATGCAAGGGAACCACCTGGGTGTGCTTCTGAAACTCCAAAATGGAGCGTTCAAGGGAGTTCAACAGATAATGGGGAAAGAAAACCAATCGATTCCTACGGAAGTGGTTTAGAAAGATAAGATGTTTAGCAGGGACAGTGACAAACCTACCTTCCAAGGAGATGAATCGAATCATCATGTGAGTAACCTCATCATAGGGTGGAGGAATTGAGCTGACAAGCAGGCCCGCTGTACCAAATGTGAGCTTCTCAGATCCCTCCACAAATCTTCTTTCTTCAGCATCTCTATCAACCCTTTTGTTGAAGAAGCGGTATCCCTCCAAACAAAGACCGGTCGCTTCAGCAATAAGATCTTCATTGACCAATATCTTCTGTCCCCCGTAGTCAACAGTCCGCTCCTTCCATTCCTTAGCAAATGCACAGAAATGCTTTGGTCATGTCCCTGCACCTTTTCCATGAAGTTGGTGAAGCCACCTTTGCTGAGAATGTTCCAAAGCTCGATATTTTCCTTCCAGTCGGGGTCCGCGCATGGCTCAATTTGGCAGGGAGGTCCTCCCATCTTCTCTGTGATAGACTGATTACAACAATTTCCCAGATGCCTGTGTGCGTAGAGACCTGTCCGCTTCTTGCTATTGTAAGCCGCACAAAACTGGAAACTATAGCCGTTGCTCTTCCCACGAATGGCTGCGTGACTGCTGAACTGAGCCTGCGGGAAGTCACGTGTGTGAGTAGCCCTCTCCCTGTCAACAATCACATTACAACTTCCATCGGTTTCCGAGGAGCTATGAATCCGGATTTTAACAGCTGTAGTACATCCCGCATGCGCGATTTTCAAATCAAAATAACTCCAATTGGAGTTCCCCAAATAATTCTTACTATCATGTATATTTGATATTATTTGCATCATCATATTCATTAAAGCAACACGTGTGAGAGTGTTATTGATGTTGATCTTCATCCAAAGATTATGACTCATCTCTAGGGATTGCTTGCATATAAAAGTCCGCATGAATGCTGTTGTGGAGCTGATTAGGGATGCTTTGTTATTATCCCACGGTGAAATTAACATTAATGCCATAATTGGCCAGCGCATCCACCAATTTATTGCCCTCTCTGTAAGTATGCATGATTCTGATGTTATTGAAAGTATGACTGATGCTTATGGACTCAGAGATAAAATCCTTAATACTCCAACTAGGAGATGAGGACTGATTAAGAAGTTTAATGATATTTAGGGAGTCCCCTTCAACAACTAGGTTCTGAATATTTTGAGCCTGGGCAACTCTCAAGCCCCAGAGAGTAGATAATGCTTCAGCAAAATGATTAGTTTGAACTCCCATTTTTCCAAAGATACGCAGCAATCAAATTAGCTCCACTGTTAGTTGCTTCATGTTCTATTCTCAAATAAGTTCACCATGAATTATTACCTCGTATATGTTCTCATGCGATCTCAATGTTATTCAAGGGGATAACATTTTTAAAAATATTTCTTCCAAAACTCATGCATTTGAGAGATACCCATAGTTGGTATTGAAATACAACAATCAACATTTCACCTGAGTGAATAATGCCTTCACTATGTCCATCATCGTGACACACTTTGGATAGAAACCTTCACTCAAGGATGTCGCCACAAGTGGTGTCTTTGATCAAGAGATATGGCTCATTCTTCATTCAATTTCCCACTTTTAATACATCCGAGTTTTTGGTTGTGATCACTTTCCACTAATACTACCTCGGTACCTTACCGACTGATAAAATTATTTAAGTTATGTAGACAACTTGTGCAAGTGCACAATAATCTTGAAAACTATAAAAACAAGACTATCTCTTGGAATCTTCACCAGTAAAAGTATCCATGATGCATCAAACTTAGAAGAATACTTCACTCCTCCGAGCTTGCATGCATACACTCTAAAGATTAATTTCGACATCCGAGTTGATCCAAAACCTTCCATCTCTTGAGTTACATCATGTCCCACATGTTGAAGATTATTGGGCCAATTACACGATGATTTCAATGTTAGGGAAAGAGACTACATGAGGATGACCATCGAGAAATGAAGAAGTAAAAATTCCATTGGTATGAAGAAGGTATTCAGGATGATGGTAAAAATTTGTATGATCTAGAGTAAAAAGTAGTGAAGGCTTAGCCTTTGCCACCAAAGATGAATTGGAGCGTCCACGATTCAGAACCATAGTTGAGAAGACAGTGGTTGTGATCAAAATAATGAGAGAATGGTTTCAAAATAAGAAGGTTTATGCCATAACATCGGAAATTTCCCACACCCAAGAAATAGGTATCACATCATTCATCATAATAGATCGTGGAGGTAAATTCTAGTTCATACCACTCTAGAGAAAGTTCAAAGCACAAGGTTGTAGAGTTGGGAGCCCCTACTACAATAGATCACACAAGAAGATAAAAATGGAAAAATATCCTATAGTAGAAGAAAAATTTGAGGAAGAAGAGTCAATCCATATTCCAGCTCCTGACCTACCCCAGGATTTTCCACCTCCTACTGTCACTCCTACTCCTACACAAGAGGCACCCCTTCCACCCGAGAAAGAGATGATAAACATATCAGTTGTAGAGCCCCAGGAAGATGAGATGTTTCCTTGGATGAAGGAAATGATTACAAAAGAGGTTCGTACCATCCAACAAGTCTCGAGTCCCTTATATTTTAATGATAGTGTCATTGGCCAAAGGGAAGAAGAAGAAATTTTCTCAAGCGGTCTCTCATTTTTTTAGTGGTGCTACAGAAATTAGTATGTAGAAGTAGTCAAAGCGAAAGTGATCAAGCCAATAGAAGAGATGACATTGGCACTATATGAAATGAGTACCATTCCCTTGGGCCCAACCACTCACAAGGGATATGAACACATGTTCCAGAATCTTGCACTTATCTCGTTATGAGGAATCGATAATAAAAAGAGAACATTTACCAGTTGGAAGATCAAGTACATAATCTCTCCTTGTACGTGCAGCACTTGGTGGACCCCAATGCTTCATCAATTATGATTGAAGAAGTAGCTCTAATAAGTAGCATCGATATGAAGTCCATTCAAAGAACACAAGAGTTCACAGTGTAGGGACGAGAAAACAATAAATGGGTGAACACGATCATTGAAAAATGGAAAACATTGCTTTTATAGGTAATCTCACTATTCAGATATATGTGTGCAACTATAGACAAAGCTTGGATGATCAAGTAAGAATTAGAAAATGAAAAGGAACATTGGGACCCAATTCATCCATTGGTGGTGGAAATGGGAGATACTCATTCTCAAGTATTGATAAGAAGGAAAATCTTCATTCTCCATTTGAGGACTTTTCATATGTGTGGGAAAGGAATCTTGTGACCATATATGAAATGATAAATTAGGATATCATTGAATTAGAATCAAACAAGGAATGGGCCTACAAAATGTAATATTGTGTTAAGAACATGATCCACATAATCGAGTGCCCATCATCAAAGAAAACACCACTACAAATGAGTTGTTGGGACCATTTAAGGAGCATGTTAAGAAAGAGGTTGTGGACCCACTATCCTTCAATGAAGATACTATGTTGTCTCTCCCTGGGATCTGAGCCACCATTTCATTCATTGCAAAAAACATTAGTCATGGTTCACGAAATTTAAGGATATCAATGAGGTCTCAGATGGTTGGAAGGAGTCCCGAAGTTATTTACTCATCCCTCATGCAGATAAGGTTTCATCTACAACAATTTAGTTTAGTAAGGAATTCAAAGGAGTTGAAATTTCCCAAGTGGATCTCGACAAAGATTAGTCCGTAGTGAGGCGGGATCAACAAAATTTTCTTCTTTATCAACTTAGTTCTCTCTCTCTCTCTTCTCTCTTTCTCTCTTTCTCTCTTCTCTTCACCCCATTTTCTCTCTCCTCCATGTTTTGTTTCTTCATTGGGGGTTACACTTTTTCATTATGACTTATTTATTTTTAAAAAGTGACTTATGATTATAATATAAGAATTCACCCTTATTTTATAAAAGGGGACTTAATTCTCTCCTAAGAATACGAAAAGTCACAAGTTGTGTAATACATATGAAAGGTCATGTGGGGGGTAGGCAAAGAGTCTCTTCTAGTTCTATAAATTTTAATGGCACCCTCATTCCAAAGGGTTGTCAATTTTTTGTGCTCATGAGATATTATCACTTGTGAAGAATAAAAAAAGATAGCACTTCCTCCATTTCCCATCTCTATGTTCTTCCCACTCTCACTATGTACAATTTTTCCCAAGCATCAATGAAGAAAGAAGGATTTTGTTTCCTTTTTTGATAAGGATATTTTGAGACTTTGTGTTCTAAATCTTAACTTGTCTTGTTGCCATTTGTAAAATTTTGTTTCTTCTAATCTATGTGTGTTGGAATTTTCTGGTTAATGGTTGTAGGAATATAATTTTCTACCTACAATATAAATCCTCTCTCCTCATTCTCATTTCCTTTCTTGCTCTCTTAGAAAATTCATCTCTTTAAAGGGATTGTAAGATTTTTCCGCAGGGTCAATGGAGTTCCCTATTGGACCCTCATTCGTAAGGAATTCAAAGAGTTCAATTTCACACACGCATACTAATATATATCTACACCATTCAAGTAGAGGGACTTACATTCCCAAAGCGTTGGCAAGATACCCACTAATTTTTCCACCTGAAAATTATCTCACGACCATTGAATTGGTTTTTGTTGGATTAAAATAGATGTTGATTTTGATTGGATTGACTATTGGAAGGATAATACTTTGTTTGATTGAGATTGTGTTGTGGAACAAAAATTCTAATTTCAATTGGATTTGAAATACAAGTTTGTTTGTTTGATCTATAAAAATAACATTTTCAAACAACAAGAAAACAATTTTTTGGCTTGATAGGAAAAATATCGTCAAGAAATGCAAATCTTTTATGAAAATGTAACAAGTAGAATGTTGTGAAATGGGTTGATGCAAGGATATTATCACTCCAAGAAGATGTGTTGTTCGATATATCCTAGACCTAATATACCAATTTTTTTACAAGGATAGAAGTGGTATGGAGAAAGCTTGGAATACTGAAAGAGACTCACTTAATCATTACTATCCCTCTTAAAGGAGTGAATCACCACTCCAATGATGGGTTTATTGACTAGGTGGTAGGGTAATGAGGGAATTATTTGTGTATGGTGTTGTTATTTCTCCCCAAATAATTTATAGGAAAATGCCACAAACTTCATTGTTATAATTATTTTAGGCATATATTTGCAGAACTCCATCATGACAAATTTACCAAGAAGTGGGGGATAAAGGTGAGGAAAGTTCCAAACACTATTTTGAGACTAGATCCCAAGTGTAATGTAATGCAATATGAGTGGTGTGTTGTAATGAAGTCTACGTCACCGGTGTGGCTAAGAGGTGATGAAATTTACGTCTCTACATGCAAATGTAAATATGAAATGGTTAAAAGGAAGTGTTGTATATATCTTCCTTGGGTAGATATAGACAAGTAGAAGATTCTAGAGATCAAAGAGGCTCAAATCCCTGACATTTATCACTTTGGTGCACGTATGGCGCATTTAAATGAGTGTCGAAAATGAAATGTATGCGCCCTTGGTGCAATGTAGTGGCACACGTAAATGAGTGTTGACAATGAAATGTATGCGCCTTGGCACACGTATGGTGCACGAAATGAGTGTCGATAATGAAATGTATGCGCCCTGGCGCACGAAAATGAGTGTCGACAATGAAATGTATGTGCCTTGCGCATGTAAATGGCGCATGGAAATGAGTGTCGACAGGAAATGTATGCGCGCTTGCACACGTATGGCGCATTAAATGAGTGTCGATAATGAAATGTATGCGCCCTTGCGCATAGAAGTGGCACACAGAAATGAGTGTCGAAAATGAAATGTATGCGCCCTTGGCGCATAGAAGTGGCGCACAGAAATGAGTGTCGACAATGAAATGTATGCGCCTTTGCGCATGTATGGCGCACGAAATGAGTGTCAAAAATGAAATGTATGCGCCTGGCGCACTTAAATGGCACATGGAAATGAGTGTTGACAGGAAATGTATGCACCTCGGCACATAGTAAATGGCGCATGGAAATGAGTGTCGACAGGAAATGTAGGCGTCTTGGCGCACGTAAATGGTGCATGGAAATGAGTGTCGACAGGAAATGTATGCACCCTTGGCGCATAGAAATGGCGCATGGAAATGAGTGTCGACAGGAAATGTATGCGTCCTTGGCACACGCAGTGTTCTTCATTCCTCGCATCACCTTTGTAGTTTAGGTTTTATTTTATGCAATTTCTTACCCCTGTCTCCTTGGCAAGTTAGATTAGGTTTTTAGTAAACCCTCTGCATCTTCTACGTGTGCATCTGAACAGAGGAATAGGAACCGACCTTCATCCGAGAGCTTTTCCGATTTCGCAAGGTCCCACACTTGGGAAAAGCTCCATGTTATGCAATCAGTCTTTGAGAGTCTCAACCCATCGTGTTGCAAGACATTCAGGGGTGCTACGATTCGACATCAACAGTTTTGGCACGACTTAGGTGGGACCAAGAGGTCATTCCACAGATTCAAGGAACTTTCAGAAATTCGACTTAAAAATTCGCAGTTTTACATTCAATTTTTCAACCTTCCAGTTGAACTTTGAAATCAATTTTCAAGGGCTTAACTTGCTCAAAACAAGTCAAAATTTCACCAGTTGATAGATCGGGGGATAATCTTCAAAAGGGTATTCTTAGATTTTTGAGATTTTGACTTTCAAAATTTCATGGTTTTTTTATTTTCAGATTTCAGGTTTTCGGAAGTCTGGCATTTTTGGATTTTCGGGACTGTCATTCCAAATCAAGTTCCAAACTCTAAAATATCAAAAATACAGGTCTTTCAAAATTCTATTTTTTAAATATTGTCAGGTTTGGTGTGTAACTTGGCAGAATCTAGCCTTTTGAGGCTCACTTTCTAACACATCTGGCGACTCCGAAGGGGATAGAATTCAACGATGTAAAGAAAGAAAGGTTGCCTGTGCATATGAGAAGAATTCAAACCAGGTCCAATACTCGAGAAGAGGGGCTATTTTTCCACTTGCAACTTTCACTGTAGAGGAAGGAGAGGAAGAAGACCACAAAGATCACCGTCTCCACCTAACGGACTTTGTCTACACCTCCACCTCGGTAGGCATTTTCTCGCATCGTCCAGTGGTTCTTAGGCCAATCATAATGGCACATCTACCACCGAATCCCTTTGTCAATTTCACGGGTAGTAGTCCACTTTCCCTAAATGCTCGAATCAAATTCCAGCTTGCAAAGACTAAAGAATATACCCTATTTTGCAGGGAGAAAATCATACTACTCCTATTGATCACATCCGTGATATTGCTAATGCATGTGCAATCCACGAAATAAATGAAATGGATGTCATAAATAAGTCGCTGGCTTCATATTTCAAAGGTAAGGACTTACAATGGTTTAGGAGCCTTACAACAGGTCTATTATGAATTGGAACCAACTTTGTTCTCGCTTTTCGCAACCAATTCGGGAGAGGGCGACAATTTATCTTTATTGGAATAGCTGACAACAATCAAAAGGGCTCCTAACGAACAAATGGTAGATTTCAACTTCGATTCCAACGACATGGGACAGATTCCAATAGCCGTTAGACCAACCGCTAAAGGAGCATTCCTTTATTTCTTAAAGGCTATAAATTCGAGACATAGCCATGATGATCCAATCAATGGGAGGAACAACGCCGCCAGGGGCCTACGACACGGCTATCGAGAGAGAGAACTGTTTGATCCAAGTCGGAAAGATTGCACCAAGGCCACCAATGCCTCTCTATCTAGACATGGGAAATCCTATAACCAGCTACCAAGCACCGTGAGTTGAATCCCATTCGAACTCCTAGAAATCAAAGCAATAATGAGGCGTCGAATTCTTCAAATACTTCAAAGGAATTGCAGGAGGTCATGAAACAATTGCATAACCTTGGAAATGAGCTTGTGACTATCAAAAGACAAAGAAGTCGAAAGTGCTAGACCGTGACGCCTCAAGCCACGCACAAGCTAGGCCCCCATACCAACAAAATAGACCACCACCTTAGGCTGCAAATCAAAACCAAAACCAAGGACAACCTCAAGCTGCCAGGCCATTTCGACCGTATGATCCAAATGCAACGACGTCCTCAAGAGCCTTGGTCCCGACACAAAATAACATGGCACAAGAGTATGACTGGTGTTACCCTTGCAATCTACCTCACAATCAGTCAGCATGTTTCAATGGTGCACTAAATCAGGCCTTGATGGTGCAAACCATTGGTGTTCCTCAAGAACCAAGCCAGGAGGAGAATCAACAGCAACAAACGCAACAAGAAGGACCTCCAACAGAAACCACATTGGCCAATTGGCAAATGGAAGACTTCTATGGAGTTAACCAACAACCTTTTCAAGGCATGGCTGCCAACACACGGTCAAAGAAGAGAAATATAGGAGAGGAACAACCGTGTAATCCAGTTGTTTCTCAGTACACTCCTACACAACAAGGGGTCAGTAGACCAAACGCAGCTCCAAATGTGCAAAATCAACCTAAGGTACCTGTTGTAGCAACACATGCACATGCTCAAGCTCCAGAAAAGTTTACACCAAGTAAGGGACAACAAAAGGACAATTCATCCCCTTTCAGCATCATTGATCAAATGAAGAAGACGAATGTGAATATATCAATGTGGGAATCTTTATCCATCCCAGGACAAAGAGATCTTCTACAAGCTGCCATGAAGAATTGGTCAACTTCGAACCAACAGGCCCATATGCAAGAGAAGGTCCTCACGAATGCTGCTCAGCCTGAAGGGAATCATGGAGGACAACAAGGTAAAGTTTTGAAACCCCCTCCATTCTATATTTCATTAATCATCGGGGATAAATTAGTACACAATTGCATGATTGATTCTGGGGCAAGTAGTTCAGTGATGCCGAAGCAAATAGCGGATCAGCTGGGTTTGAAATATGAGCCAGTGCTGAAAGGAGTAGTACAACTAGATGGAATGGCAGTAGGAACTGTTGGAGTCATCAAGGGGTTAAGCCTAACACTACATTCTTGTCCTAATGTTACAGTTCTACAAGATGTGTCTGTGATTGACCTTCCGCCACTCTTTGCGTTGTGTCTATCAAGAGACTTCACTGCAAAAATTGGTGGATATTTATCTACAGATTGGTCACACATGATTTTTAGGACAAGGTATGGAGCCAAAGCAATAATCAGGTCAGAACCAATTGCTAATTTCCATATTGAGCCTCATGTACCAAATCCTATCAATGCAAATTGCTCGGCTTTTGACCAAGAGGAGTGTTCAAGTGATCTAGAAACAGGTACTAAGGTCGAGGGAATTCCTGATTTAACTTTGGATGAATGGGCAAACAAGAGTCATGAATTTGACCCATACAAGGAAATTGAAGAATCTGAATTGGGCATGTATTGTATACACGAAGAAAATTCACCCATTCCCGACATCATTCAGCCTGAACAAAAGGATGAAAACAAAGTTTGGAAATTATTTTTTGATGGTTCGAGAAGCAGACAAGGTGCTGGAGGTGGTGCAATGTTGATTTCACCACAAGACATCAAATATTTTTCAGCTTTTCATTTCCGCTTTTCTGCTCGAACAACACGGTCAATATGAAGCATTGATTCATGGAATTCATCAGGGCGTGAAAAGGGGCATAAAGAACTTGCAGTGTTTGGAGATAGTGAGCTAATCGTCAACAAGTTAGGGGACAACATGCTACAAAGAATGACCTATTAAGGAGCTACAAGAATAGGGTATGGGACCTCATTGAGGATTTCAAGCTTTCAACATTGTGTCCATACCCGTGAAGAAAAATGAAGTCACAGCAGATAGGCTCGCAGAGTTGGAGCAACGCTTGATGTGGTTGACAACATCAAAAGGGAAAAACACAGCCACATATCCATGTGATTGTGAGGCCAATAGCCCAGATAATAACACAAGTCGCAGTGTTTGAGAACGATCAACATATTGTCAATTTCTTACAAGAAGAGGCTGAATTCTCGCCTAGAATCGTGATGACAGAGCAGCAAGCGATGGGGATCAAGTAGTACACGATTGACAAACAAGCTTCCTAAGGGTTTGGTAACATTGAGTCTATCTTCAACCCTAACGACTGGGCCGTAAGGAAAAGGAAAACATACAGTCAAGAGAGAAGATTCGAGCCAATTCTGTTTGGGAAGGCAAAACACTTCAAATTGGTAAAGTGGCCACTAAGCAGAGAAATCAGATTTCATACAACTTTGCCAAGAATTTCCAGATGTCTTCACTTGGAGCTATGAATACTTAAGAGGATTCGATCCAAATTTGGCACAACATACCATCGAATTGGATCCAGATGCTAAGCCCGTCAGGCAGAAACAGAGACCGGTCAACCCTCACATTGAGCCTCTAATGAAGAAAGAACTAAATAAGCTAATAGAGGCAAGCATTATATTCCCGATCAAGCACTCAAGCTGGGTTGCAAACTTGGTTCTGGTCAGGAAGAAGAGTGGAGAAATCAGGTTGTGTGTGGATTTCCGAGACCTAAACAGAGCATCTCTCAAAGATCATTACCCACTTCCTTCAATGGAACAAATATTGCAAGTAGTATCCGGTTCGTAGAGATTCTCTCTCCTAGATGGCTACTCGGTGGTACAATCGTAATGGTGAAAGAAGATGACCAATTCAAGACGGCTTTCACCACCAAATGGGGACTTATGCGTACAAGAAGATTCCATTTGGGCTATCAAATGTCAGCCACTTTCCAAAGGGCAATGGATATGGCATTTAAGGGATTGATCAATAAAATAGTTTTGATATATCTTGGCGACATCACCGTATTCTAAAAAATGCGCAAAGTGGATCACCTCTGTCATTTGAGGCAAGTATTTCGAGGTGTAGAAGATTTGGGGTATCATTGAATCCCAAAAATGCATATTCTTGGCTCACGAGGAAAAATTCTAGGCCATATTGTTTCAAAGGAGGGATTGATGATTGACCCAGAAAGAGTTGAAGCAATTCGAGCATTGTCATTACCAAGTCACAAGAAAGCTCTTCAAAGCTTCTTGGGAAGGATCAATTTTGTCTCAGCAGATTTGTTCCAAATTTTTCTCGCTCTTGTGAAGCCAATAACGCCGATGTTAAAGAAGAGTATGGCATTTAAGTGGACATCTCAAGGCAAGGCAAGTTTTGAGGCAATATAAGAGGCTATATCTCAAGCTCCGACTCTCGTCAATCCAGACTTCTCCAAGGACTTCGTGTTGTATGCCTTTGGTGGTGGGGACACGATTTCTGCAATCCTGGTACAACAAAACAAAGGAGGATTAGAACAACCAGTTGCTTTCTTCAGTCAAGGCTTGGAGGAATATGAAACTAGGTACTCTTTCATTGAAAAGCATGTCCTCTTAAGTGAATCGTGAGCTTAAAGAAATTCAAGCACCTAGTCTCAAACAACAAGATCCATTTATTGGTCTCTCATGCGGGAGTCAGGGACTTCCTTCTAAACAAGGATCTGAATGAGAAACGTGCAGGATGGATAACTCGTGTCATGGAATATGACATCGAGATCAAGGTCACCAAACTAGTACGTGGGAAGGGACTATGTGAGCAGCTAGCCTTGAGTCAACAAGTTGAAGCAGGTGATGAAAAAGAGGCTGTCCTGGTACTACAGGATAACCAAGAACAAGAAAATGATGATGTGCCCACTCCTTGTTGGACTTAGAATGTGATACACTTCCTACAGACAGGCCTATGCCCTCCAGAAATGAGAAAAGCAAAGAGGAGATACTTCAGATTACAAGCCATTCCATATGCGCTTGTTGGTGGTGTTTTGTTTAAGAAAGACATCAATGGAGTTCTATTGAGGTGCATTGGGACATTTTGCCCCACGAGTAACAAATCTCAAGATAATGAAGGCAGGTATTATTGGCCGACGCCTTGATGGATCGCTATACATGGATAAGAAAGTGTAGGAAATGTGCACTCTTCACAGCAAAGAAAGACTAGCAGCGCTTCCATTGCACCCAATTCTGAGTTGACCAACCATTTATGCAATGGGGATTGGACTTTGTCGGGTCATCAATCCAAACTCAAGCCAAGGCCACAAGTGGATTCTCACGGAACGGACTATTTCACCAAGTGGACCAAGCAAAGAGCGCTCAAGGAAGCAAATGAGTCTAACATACTAGACTTTTATGAAGGAATAGTGACCAGTTCGGTGTGCCGCCACTATCATATCGCATAATGCATTGTCATTTATAGGTTCCAAGATTACGAATGGGCATGTCAAGAATGGAATCTATTTGAGCACCTCTTCAAATTATTACCCGCAGGTAATGGACAGCAGAGTCTACGAACAAAAATTTTCTAAGAATCATCGAGGACTCTAGACGAAAAATCAAAGAATATGGCATACCAAGCTAAAATCAGCATTATGGGTCGACGTAATAACACCAAAGAGGTCTACAGTAATTCCCCTTACAAGTTGGTCTATGGAAAAGATGCAGTATTGCCTATATCATTAGAACTGCCTACATTGGAGTTCATGAAGAAGTTGGAGTTGGCTGAGTTCGAACCAATGGAGGCTAGGTATGCAGAGTTGATGGAATTGGAAGAAATTAGAGAACATGTAGTTCAAACAATTGAGAAAGATCAGGCCTTAGTAAAAAGATGGTTTGATAAGAAAGCAAGAGCAAGGACCTTCCAGGAAGGAGACCTAGTTCTGAAATGGGATGCAGATCGGGCAAAGCCAGGAAGGCATTCCAAGTTTGATGCCATTTGGAGTGGCCCCTACATGGTCACAGGATGTAAGAATAGCAATGCCTTCCAATTGTCTACTTTGGATGGAGGAGAACTCCCGATTCCGGTTAACGGAATCTATCTTAAACATTGCTACTAAAAGGAAAAGGTTCACCCTTGTAAATATTAGCCTAGATTTAAATTCCTCTAAGTGCGTATGCACATTGTCTTGTGGTAGTTAGGTTTCTGTTTCCCTAAGTGCTCCGGCACAGGTTTTGTTGCTCTCGTGATGATTTCTACGCCCAGAGTGATGGTAAGGAAGAAGTTACGGTATCGACGTTCGGGATCGATATCGTGTTGGTTTCAGGTTATTTGCTTATGACTCCATGCCCAATGGATTGCTAAAAGGCCACCGATCGCCTACCTAGCAGGTAGGTGATCCCATCGAAGTCGCCAAATTGTTGTATATATCTTCCCCAGGTAGATATAGACAAGAAAAAGATTCTAGAGATCAAAGAAGCTCAAATACCTGACATTTATCGCTTTGCGCATGTATGGCGCACAGAAATGAGTGTCGACAATGAAATGTATGCACCCTTGGCGCACAGAAGTGGCGCACAGAAATGAGTGTCGACAATGAAATGTATGCGCCCTTGGCGCACAGAAGTGGCGCATAGAAATGAGTGTCGACAATGAAATGTATGCACCCTTGGCGCACAGAAGTGGCGCATAGAAATGAGTGTCGACAATGAAATGTATGCGCCATGGCGTACAGAAATGGCGCATGGAAATGAGTGTCGACAGGAAAATGTATGCGCCTTTGGCGCACATTTAAATGAGTGTCGAAAATGAAATGTATGCACCCTTGGCACACAAAAGTGGTGCACGTAAATGAGTGTTGACAATGAAATGTATGCGCCTTTAGCGCACGTAAGTGGCGCACGTAAATGAGTCTCGACAATGAAATGTATGCGCCTGCGCATATGGCGCACGTAAATGAGTGTCGACAATGAAATGTATGCGCCTGGCACACGTATGGCTCATAGAAATGAGTGTCGAAATGAAATGTATGCACCTCGCGCATTTAAATGGCACATGGAAATGAGTGTCGACAGGGAAATGTATGCACCCTCGTGCATGAGAAATGGCGCATGGAAATGAGTGTCGACAGGAAATGTATGCGCCTTTGGCGCATGTAAATGGCACATGGAAATGAGTGTCGATTGGGAAATGTATGCACCCTTGGTGCACGTAAAAGGATGTCGACACACACACTGTGGATGCGCCAAGGCGCACCTTCGTGAGGCGCAACATTTTGAGCGCCGACAGAAGTAGACCTAGCACACGATATTCGATGGCCATAACTTTTGACTCTGGGAGCTTGGATTCATGCAAGGTTGGAATTTTCGAAAGCCTACGAGGTCCTCTATCAAAATACGATCGATATCTTTAATTGGGTGAGAAAAATTCTTAAAAATGAAAATACAGTTCACCACTTTTGGGTTCATTGGTTCTCACCTACCATCATTATGAGATGAGTTAAGTGCATTCTCGAGGTGGTTGGGGTAGATTTCGAATTCCTCTCTTTTCTCTCTCATTCTTCCTATAAATTGTAAGGAGGGGCTTCTTTCTAAAGGTTGGACATTCTTTTTTGCCCCTCCCTTCTTCTCTTTGCAGTGAATTTGTGGAGTTCAAACCTCCCATTTAAAACCGTAATGCAACCTCCTCTTGGCATTTTGCAATGTGTCAGTATCAATCTTTGGAGCAAATTAATGCATGTCTCGTGGATAATTCTCAACCCTCTCTCGTATTCATTTGCATCCCCTCGATATTTCACCGTGAATCAAGCTATCTGTGTATGATCTTGTATTGCATTTTAATGGTCTCGTGTTTATTGGCAAGACAGTGTTCTTCATTCCTCGATGCATCACCTTTGTAGTTTAGTTTTTATTTTATGCATTTTCTTACCCTGCCTCTCGGGCAAGTTAGATTAGGTTTTTAGTAAACCCTCTCGCATCTTCTACGTGTGCATCCGAACATAGGAATAGGAACCGCCTTCATCCGAGAGCTTTTCCGATTTCGCAAGGTCCCACACTTGGGAAAAGCTCCATGTTATGCAATCGTATCGAGAGTCTCAACCCATCGTGTTGTAGACATTTAGGGTGCTGCGATTTGACATCAACAGAAGGTTCTTTCCAACTTGAAATGCGTAAAAGAAATGCATAATTAACAAGCATAAATAAAATTATACCTAAGTTTAAGCAATTTTTTAGCAATTTTTAATTTTCTTTGACACAGTAAACATGCATGCAAATAAGTTATGATTTTTTTCTTGATTTTTCAAGATGTTCCAAGTGGAGCGGTCTTGCACAAAAATGATTAGTAGTTGGAATAAAAATATCAATCATTTCTAATTCTCAAGATCTCCCAAAGGTGCAAAAGAAGAGCATATGTGGCTTTTGATCGAAAAAGGTGATTAGTGAAATGATTAATAAATTAATCTCAACCAATTTTGATTCTCAAGGTCACTTAAAGGCACACGAGAAGAGCATACATGGATATTGATCAAGAAAGAAAATGATAAAATATGAATTAAATTATAAATACTTTGGATTTGATTTTCTTAATGAAGCTACAAAACAATGTTAGAAATATAAAGAAAACAACAAGGAAATAAACATAGATATTTTAGAAAATTAGAAAATAAATTTGAAAATAACAAAACGTTAGTGCTAAAAGTTAGAATGGAAATGCACTTTATAGAACAAAAACACACATGTTTGATAACATAAATGTACCTCTAAAGAAAACTAGGATAGATAGTTTCACGGAGACACAAATAATACAACAAAAATACATATCTATTCATGTTAACAAAGAATGCTTGAACATAGAAACACAAAAGGTTAGTTATGCTAGCGCAAAGAGTAAAACGTAAACACGGATGTGATAAAATAAATAAAAGAAAATAAAAGTTAAAGTAAGAGTTACAAAAATACATATATGTGCACAATAGCATAGCTAGTACAACAATAGCACAAAAATTGTAATGAAAGTCTAGATATGTAAAAATCAAACAAATAAAAGCATGCTAGCACAAAACATGAGTTGTGCTAGCACATATAAGAAGATGGAAACATAGATCATCCGTACCTACGTAAAAATGTTAAAACCATGCCCAAATTATTTAGTTTATATCAAAATTCTCTCAATCTACTCCACAAAATTCCTTGAAAATTGGTCACTAGTCCTTGAACCACACAAGAAACATGAAAATGAGTTTATAATGATAAAAATGAATAAGAAAGTTTGTGGGGGCCACCAGTAGGCCGAATGTATACAAAGAAAAAAAAAAAAAGACATGAAAGAAATAAACAATAAACAAACATGATCCTTCATTCGTATCTCCTTCCAACCTCATATGAAATTGGTTGAAGCTTGGAATCAAGCACGATATTTTGAATCCCTACAATCAATTGGATGTGGTTTTAAATATGTTCCAAATGGAAGTAGATTTCAGCTAAGGGCAAGGAAAATGATTGATGATTAAATTGATTGATAGATTCTTGATCAAATGGATAGTGTAATGCCGTGTAAAATTGAATATCAATTTGACACAATAAAAATGCAGATTCTTAAGATTCCAAAGATGAAAACTAGAGAGGAATGAGTTTTTATTTATAGTCGAGAGAAGAGAATACCATAGTCTTGATTTGTGTGATCGATTTTTTGATCTAATGTTAACTAAAGCATGATTGGAATGATTTGTCTAAGTTTCCAATTTTATTGGCAAGATAAGTTGTTGATTTAAGCTTGATTGAGTGAGTTGTCATTGATTTTGGCAAAGGGTGGCATATCTTTTGAATATTTAAAAATTTATTTGAATTAATATTTCATGTCTTTTGTTTTATTCACCCAAAAAGTGACACGAGTTTTAGCTTGGAGAGAGTTTTTCTTTAATTTGGAAAGCCATGATTCAAGGGATATGTTTTAGTTAACTCAAATCTATGATTTGATTTAATTTAAACTTTCCATCTTGAGTATAACTAATGATATTTAGCCTTAGTCATGATTGGTTTTGTTTCATTCAACTTGAGATGTCAACTACTGAGGTAGAAATGAGTTTGAAGTGGACAAGAGGAGGATTTATTTAATTATTGTGATATTCAATTAGCTAATAAAATTAGCTAATGGGGTAGGGGTGTATAATGAGAATGATAAGATTAATTAATTAATCCTAGGAATGGGGTGTAAGTGTAATATGGTCCATAATGTGAATATTTAATAATTTGATATTTTTGTGAGCGATACAGTAATTAGGGAAGTTTTGGGGTGTAATGAAATTACTTGGATAAATATGAATATCAGTAGTAATATAACACCAAAAACACCAAATTGTAGATAAATGATCACAATATGCAAGTATAATAACTTAGCCACTTCAAGTGGGAAACCTCTAAACCATAAAATAAGACTCAAGTGTTCAATATGATGATTAACTACTCCTTACTACCACCTATATATATCATTCCTATGTTATGGCCAACACCAAGATTGACCTACTAAACATATGAAAACATAAATGAATAACATATGACAAGAAGAGAGATTATGTAAGCCAAAAGTTGGCACTACATATCCAATATAAGCTATAGGACTAAGGGCATAACATGCCCCTACCCTTTGAAGAAAAATTGTCCCTAATGTTAGTAAACCATGATGTTGCTGTAGAAATGCTTCATCCTCCCATGTTGCATCCTCAATATTCATATTCTT
This sequence comes from Taxus wallichiana var. yunnanensis, assembly GCA_018340775.1. NCBI lineage: Eukaryota > Viridiplantae > Streptophyta > Pinopsida > Cupressales > Taxaceae > Taxus > Taxus wallichiana. The sequence continues at coordinate 141,233,753 of CM031240.1, read as the reverse complement.
CCACTTGATCAAATACTCGGTAATGAATTTGGTCCTCAATATTTTAGTGCATTTCTGAAAATTAACTTCAAATTGTAATATGATCCTTCCTTCCTCGTCCATTTAAGGAAGAACAGAATGGATTGAAATTTGTTACCCAATGAATTTATTCAAGCAAGAAACATGGAATACTTGGTGTATTTTACTTCCTTGAGGGAGCTCCATCTTATATGGCACACTACTAATTTTCTCGCAACACTTTGTAAGGACCATAATATTTAGGTGAAAAATTATTATCCTACTTCATTGTTTTAAGGACATTTGATGAGGTTCATCAATCCTCTTCATTAATAATGTCAATACATCGTTGGTCTCCGATGACTATATGCAATAAGAGAAAAAAGATATTTGGAAAATAACTCCTTTAAACACAATCCAAACTTGCATAAAATAAATCACACATGCAGAAATGGAAAGACACACTTTTGCAGAAATAAATCTTGCATGAAAGAAATCACACTTGCATAAATGAAATTGCTGAATTAAAAACAAATGAAAAATAAATAAGACACCTGCAGTTCACAAAAGAAATTGTACGGAAAGAAGGATTACATAACATAAAATTAGAAATTCACAACAAAAGGAAAACTACAGAATAAAGAAATGAACATAAAACATTGATCCATCTTCCTTGGAATGAGTGGCCAGCTCATTCCTTGAAGAGGACTTAATTCATACTTTCAAACTTTAATTCAAAACCTGCAGAATAATTTCACTTAAAAGATTGGTGAGAAAGAACGGATATTCATTCTTGGTAGAAAAAAATACATATAAGAGTGTGGAAGGTTGCATTTATAATTCATGCATCCAACCAACTCCTTATTTTGGGGAATACAATATGATCTTATCTTTATTCTAATCCTAACAACTAAGATCTCCATCTCCACAAAATATGGAGAGAGATATATTATTGGAGTCAAAGTCTTATCTCGCTATTTTAGGAAGATTTGCTCCCAAATCTTCTCCTTGCAAGAATCACAATGATTTATTCTCCTACTTTATTGGAAGGAGGTTTTTTCCTCAAAAAATTACTTTTACTAAATATCTCTACCATATTTTCCATTTGACTTTTCTGTTTTTGATTGTGGAACTTTTGGTGCTCGTCTGATACACTTTTTCCTTGGACTGCAGCTCACTAAAAGTTAGATTTATCTTTATTGGTAAAACCTGTAGAAAATATGAATGACGTTTTTGTTAAAGACATTTCTATAAACTAAAACCTCTCTTATTTTTTCCATTTAACTTTTCTCTGCTTTCTTTTTGGGGAACTTTTGGTGCTCATCGATACACTTTTTCCTTAGACCGTGTTGTCCACTCAAAATTCCCGCTCCGATAAGAGTAAAAATTTCAAAATTTTGAGTTTAAGTGTTTTTCTCCGAAGTGCCTAAGTCGTGAAATTAAAAAAAAAAAAATCTGTGTTTGGGTCATTTTGTGTGATTTTCGGGCTGTCGGAACTTTTTGCCCCAACTGTCCCAAGTACGAAAAAGTGCACTCGTTCCCCGATCGGCCGAAATCCCCAGAAGCCGCCCCATTTTCGGGCCGCCGGAAAATTTTGTCCCAAGTGTCCCAAAACTTATTGTGCACGTTATTCCAATTTCGCCGAATCACCCGAATCACGTACTCCGGAACTTTTTGTCCCGAATGTCCCAAGTCCAAACGGGCCCACTGTTCCAATTTCGGCCGAATCACCCGAACCGCGTACTCCACGCATTTTCGTCCCAATCGTTCCAAAAAGCATTTGTGCATCCTCTCCCTGTTTCACCCGAATCGGCCGAGCCGCGTGTTTCGCGCATTCGCGTCTCACATGTCCCAAGCGTACCAAGTGTCATTCACACTTAGTTTTTCCCGCTCACTCCGAGTATGATGCTATTCAAATTGGTGGTTGTGTATTCAATGCGCATTAAATTCATTCCTCTCTCCAAACGGCTATATAACGAGCATTTCCCCTTTGCATTTTTCGCATTGCTTCCATGCTATCTTTGCTCGAACCCTTACAATTTGAAAACCTACGCAAATATCCCCTCCCTTTGCAAATTCCTTCCCGAGTCTAGGTTGCAGCTCCGAGACTATCAATATGAAGATCAAGTTTCAGGGACAGGAGCAAATTTCTCCGCTTGAGTCTGCTGTTAGCAATATTGGGGACAGCGAAGCTCGTCATCTCGACTTCGGTAATTTTTGGGCAAGAATGGCAGATGCAAACCCTACACCAATAGCACAAACGATTCATGATAGCGGTTTGGCTTTTGCCGGTGGTTTCCCAATCTCAGTACAGTGTGCTGATACTGTGCTTTCATGCGGAGCTCACTTCGACCCCGCTTCGAGCGAATTGACAAATGTACATGGAGAACTCATTGCCAAGCTGGACGATGCCGCCATTGGTGCTGCTCTGAGGATTCCGGAGTTGGACAATGCTATAGTCATCTCCCGGGATCAAGCACAGACCCTATTCGATCAAGACAGTGACAAATATAAGGCGCGAGTGGCGAAGTCTTGGTTGAAGAACCCTAAGAAAGGTGCTTCTCACCTAACCAAAACCCTCTTCCGAGTAGATTTCAATGAAGAATTGTCAGACTTCATAATCCTGCTGGCTCGAGTTATGGGTTTGCCCTCCACCAATGAGTTTCATTTCTGGATGTGCCCGCTCATCAGCATGGTGTGCGAGGGAACACAAAACATCAACTGGGCAGAGATCATCAGTATGAATTTGGCGGAGCAGCTATCCAACGTTCAGCAAACAAAGAAGTTCTATATGACTTCATACCTGATGTATACCCTAGCAGCATCAAGGCAGTGGTTTGGTTTCTCCTATATAGATGCACACAAAGATGATCCAGTGTATGCCTATTGCCCGCAGTTCACCCTGGAGACCAGCAATCGGAATTTCAGAAGGGTCAATGATGCTTTCACCATGTACGTGGTCAGATTGCTCGAAGGTGATACTCAAGCTAAAGGTTTTCGATGAAGCCATGAACTCCGATATCGCAAAGATGGCACCTATTTCATCTAATTCGTGAAATTTTCCTATATCAAAGCTTTCCGCTATGAAAGCACTCTCTACGGCTTCCCATGTTCCGTAATGATAAAATGGCCTTGATAGAAATATGTAGGCAACTAGACAAGTTGCACAAAACTTCGCAGAGACAAGAATATTTCTCGGCTTGCACTTTCCCATCTCTCCGGGAAACTACACATGCAAAACAGCTTCGGATGCTCGTAACATAGAAAGAGCCCTGGTCCCTATCATCGCTTCATTTCTTCAAGCCAAGAACCTCGCTTTGACTTGAAGAAGTTTATCAAACAGAACATCAAGATAATCTATCATCATAGGGCGTGATACGTAAGACTCACTCAATGATCATGTGCGTATGATTTTGAAGCCGAGAGAAGGCATTGTGGCAGGTTCTCCCTGCAATTGATTCAAGAACTCGGTCCATGCCAAGTTCCTGAAGGTCTCCAGGATGACAATTCTGATCTATACTCGTATGAGTATGAAAATGTGATTAAGCACACCCCTCTGGAGGACCTGGATTGGAACAGGAAAGAGAGGGATGATCTGGCTGAGATTCTTGCTCCAGTCTTAGTCGACTAAGGTCCGGCCCGATGAAGATCCGAGAATTCAAGAGGCACTCAGGAGAATCCTCCTCCAAGGATGATTCGACACCAATAAGAGAGGCATCAGTTCCAAGGTCTGAAACACCAATGCAAACCCCTCCTGCCTCATCAACACAAGGACCTACTGAATCTACTCCCTCTTCATCTACCTGTATATAAGAAGAAACTCAAAGAGGTAAAGAAGGAGCCCGCAGAGAATGACCCTCCAAGAAAATAGGCGAGTTGCCTATAGGGCCGAGAGAACATCATTGTTCTCGGTGAAAGTGAAGAAAGTGAGATGCCAACTCCTGCAAATGTTCCTAAAGATCCAAAGCAGATAAGGACAAGGAGGTCCAGTAGCACCGAACTTCCAGTGCTACCGATTCTTCTACCGCTATTGCCTCCAAGGCTCTACTCACATCTCACTGAGTCAACAAACAAGTAGACCCCGAGTGTCATGAGCTCCTGTCTCTTGGTCCCCTTGCTTCTCCCGTAGATTCTTCTTCCTCTTTTGCGTGGTGCAACCTTTGGTCGATGTAAGGAAGAGGAAATCCTCCTCACAAAGCTCGGGACCAAATTTCGATGTCATGTTGCGGCCTTGTTGGGCACCACTCCTTCTCGTGCCAAGAAAGCCGAATCACTTCCGCAATAGTGTCTCGATGCCCAAGGTCAGCAATTCTTGGAGATTGCTAAGCCTACAGTAGACAAATCAGAATCAGACTTGCTGGTATCTGACTTGGAGCTTTCAAGAATCCCTATGGGAGAGTCTACTCCTGAAGGTGAAATTCACAACCTCCAGGAAACATTCATAAGAGTCATTGGAAGGGTAGAGAAAGGGCAACAAACTATTGAACAAATTGGAAGAACAAGCCCGCAGATTCTCACGGTGTTTCATCAAGTCTCTTTTATCTAAGGATAAAGTCTTGGACCCTACCCCATTGACTACTCTTCCACCTCCTGTAATTCTAAGCCAAGATGAAGTGCAAAGTATCAAAGATATGCACAAGTATTCTGTCTATGGCAGAGCTATTGAAGCCATGGTGGATGACATGCTTGTTGCTGGATTAAACTTCATCGATGAAGCTTTCAAACTCCATGAAAAGGTGAGTAATGTGCAACCTCAAGCTCTCCTCCACTATCAATACCATGGATAAAGAACTAAAAATCTGAGCTTGGTATAGTAGACCTTCGCCTTATGGGACAAACAGATGAGAACATCTTACTGGCGAATAAGATTTTCGATGATGCTAAGGACAATCTATCAAAATCCTGGGTCTACAGTGGAGGAGGAAGATCGAGTTTTGAGGAAGCTTTGGGAGAAATGAAGAACAAATGGCGTAAGGGAGAAGCTTTCAAGACACCGGCATTGCTTGCTTTCAAGGATATACATTGTCATCTTCGTGGATGAAAACTCGTGTTTCCCTGTCCTTGCAAGAAATCAAAGCTCAGTTCAGAGCTTTTGTCAAAGATAATCTATTCAAGGAAAGCTCCATCTCTAAGGAAAAGATGAAGGAAATTTGTTCTCTTCAATCTGCCATTGAAGAAGCAAATAAAGATTATCATACTCACGTCAAGTTTGATAAAGAGATGGAGAAGTGTCTGGGATTTTGGACTCGATCCGCAACCAACACGCGCTTACACGTGGCGTAGACATAGCCGAGGCATTGAAGAAATTTAGGCAAAGCAGATTCTCAAGATAGTAGGTCCCTCCCAAAGGCCTGCCACTTGTCCTCCTTCTCCTTTCTTTTCTCTTCTTCCCATTCTTTTCGTATTCTTTGTAATTAGTTAAGGTATTGCAATTGGCGATCCTTAACTATTCTTTAGTTAAAAGAAACGGTTACGAAGAGTAACTGACTTGTAAGCTATATAATGGCCTTTCCACGCCATTTTGAAAGAGAGGAAGAACTTGGATATTTGCTGAAAGTGTAAATAGATCTTAAAGAAATCAATACAAAAGGGCTTTCCATTCTTTGTCTATCTAATTCTTGTTATCTCTGTGTTTTCCTTTAATATTGTGAAGATCATTTTGTTCCTGATTCGTTAGTCTCTCTGATTGCATACTGTTCAGTTTTGCAAATACAGTGATCTTGTATAACCAAGAAGGAACTTTGTGTCCTTGATGAATGAATCTGAAGAAGGTTATTTATGGAACTTTGTGTCTTTAAATTTAATCTCATTCAGCCAATGCAAATGATCTTGTCTTAAATTCTTTGAAACTTCGCATACATAAAGAATTATTCTGCTATCTGTAATTCTGAATGTTGCTATTCTGCTCATCTTCTTATTCCCTTTCCTCAGTCCTTGTGTGATTGATGATCCTTGTGGAAAACACTTTCGTAATATCCAAGTTTGACCATAAAACAATGTCCTGTACATTTGTAAATAAGTTCGTTTCTGAATAAGGGAACCTCTCCCATTAAAGAGGAGGGACTTCTTGTCCCCTGACTGTTGCTCTTCTAAAAATTCCTATTTGACGACCAACAGATCGCAATTCACTAAAAGTTAGATTTATCTTTATTGGTAAAACCTGTAGCAAATCTGAATGAGGTTTTTGTTAAAAACATTTCTATGAACAAAAAAATCTCTCATATTTTCCATTGGATTCTCTAATTATTCATAATTTCTCATTTTATGCAAGTTCTGAAACTAAAATTGGCATTCCGTTGATGCAAGTTCTGGAACTAAACTGTCATTCTCTTGATGCAAGTTCCATAACTAAATTTGTCATTCTATAGTGTTTCAAAATTAGAACTTTCATTCTATTGATGTAGGTTTCAAAACTAAAACTGTCATTCTGTTGATGCAAGTTCTGGAACTAAAACTGTCATTCCGTAGCTAACTCCAATTGTTCCGAGCTAACTAAAAATAACTATAAATTTTGCACATGATCTCGGATTGAGATGATTATTTTTTTGAACTTGCATAATTTTTTGAGAGGATCTGTAGATATGAAATCATATTTGAGTTTAGATATACTATTCATGATCAATTCCAATTTTCCTAAAATAGTATTATCTTTCCTTTATGGTCTGCATACACAAGACTTTGCATCTTTCCTAAATAATCAATAGGATTAGTCAACAAAATAGATAACAAAATAATTATAAAGAATGAACAAGATATATATCCTATATTCCATCTCAAGCAAACTATAAGTTCCAAGATTACATTTAAATCCACTTTCAAAGGTAACTTTGGAAGGACAAAATAATGGTAATTTATGGCCAATTTATGGCCTCATCATTGCCCCACACCTAATCTTATGTATGTCCTCATGCATTATATTATTATCTCTTCTTATTAGAGTCTTCTCAACATTGAGCTTATGCATGTATACATTCCATATATAGTTCAAGGATAGGCTCTTATGTGGATCTCCTTCGCCATTTTTTATTTTCTTTCTTTTATAGCAGGTTCTTGTGTGGAGGTTTTCCTGTTGCCCTTGATTTTCTTTCTTTTTATAGCATGTTCTTGTGTGGAAATCCTTAAATTGCACCTTCTTCTTTTTGTAATACCTTTGGCACAATTTCTTGTGTGGGACTCATCCTGTTGCTCTCTTTTGTTTTGATTTGAGCAGGTTCTTGTGTGGAAAGTCTCAAAATACATACCTCGTGCTTCTCCTTCTTTCCCACACCTAAGTTCATGCATGTCCTCATAAATGTTTTTTATTCATAGTTCCCATAAATTTGAATCCAAAAGTTTGATTGCAAAGAGGTGCACATATTTTTCATATTTGTAAGTAGGGAGATATGAATTTTATTTTGTCTTCTTTGAGGATCTTAAAAGTGGATCTAGCTATAGTATAAAAATTTCAAGAAAGCTTAAAAAAATAGTAAAACAAAATAATTTGATCATACTCTAGTTGTCCTTAATGTCCTATTATTAACATGGGCAAATAGTGCTAAGAAGGAAGCCACCAGTTAACATTTGATTGCCTTTGAAGAAGATTCACCCCTTTTTGTTTGCCTTTGATTGGCCAGCAAAATGGTTTTCCGATCAAAGTTTTTTTTACCTTCGATTGGCCAGCAACCTGGTTTTCCAATCAATTTTTTTACCTTTGATTGGCTATCAAGCTGGTTTTCCAATCAAAGTTTTTCTTTTTGTTGAAATGATAGCATGAGAAAGATTAGAGAAAAAATTGATCCATCATCAGACTATATTCATCAAAGTGTATCTTGTGTAAAATAGGAAGCAATGTCTGAGATCTCATAAAAACCTCTTTGCATACTTGGTAACTCCAAGAAGATTTCCAAAAATTGTGTAGACAATTTCTAGGTCTTCAAAGCCCAACTTGAATTGTGCATTATTGGAATCACCATAGTAATCTTCAAATCCCAAACTATTGATCTCAAGAGATGCATTGTGTTATGTCTAGAGTTTTTAAAAGAGAGAGTGGAGGTATCCGTAGGTCCCTCCAAACTGCTCCCTGATTGAAATTATTGGTGCTCAAAAATATGCATACTTTTTTTATACTAGGTATCAATAACAACTCGGAAATACTTGTAGATTTAGTTCTCAGATGTTAGCATGAAAAAAGTGCTTACCTTGATATTCACAATAATTGCTTCTTAACGTTATACATGCTTATAAAAAAATGAAGAAATTGAAAGACATGAAAAAAATTTTCTAATGGATATGGTTCATGGATTGAATTTTATCATGGGATGAAAAACTAATTTGGATGGGTGGATTTATTATGAGTGGGTTTTTATTTTAGCTCTAATGAAGTCCTTGAATATGGATGGAACTAATCATAAATGCTATCACTTAATTATTACAAATGGGATAAGCCAGTTTTTTACTAAATTTATGTGCAATAAGATCATTGAGCTATTAGTTGATACAAGGGGGAATGGTGGTGGTTGTCAAGAATGACATTTGATATTTCATCAACTAGATCTACTTCCATATTCAATATCATATTTCTACCATTTCTTCATAAATAGAATCCAAATTTGAATTCTTTGTTCATGCCATTTTACCTTCTTGATCAAATATCATAGTCATTTTTCTTATACACGGTTATTTTGTAGGGAGGTAAATATTCACAATCTAATATTTCTAATTACAAAAATAAAATTTTAATCTATATTGCATGAAAGAAATATTAATGTATTTGCAGAAAATAAAAGTTTAAAGAAACTACCACCAAATACTTCCTATCACAAAATTTTCTAAGAGATATTTCTCTCACACTAGAATATTCTTTTAGAAAACTCAATTTCAAAGGGTATGATGGACTGGGGCACCCGTGTGCGGGGTCAAGGGTGCCTGGAGCACCAAAGACATTCCTAGGCGCTTGTGGATTCTCGAACACATAAAAACAACTTCTCTAGGTCATGATATGTTCGTTCTCCCTTATCTTGTTGTCACTATTTGTTGCACCAAGTTCGTAAATGTCACATGTAACTGGAATGAAGAAATGACTCATAAAACCTTAAATTGCATCAAATCTCAAAAATAAAATAATGCAAATGAGAAATCTGATCATCCTCAGTTGTCAAATGAGTGATCTTATGACTGAGCATTCCACTACATCTCATACCCAATGTAGTTATATGTGTGTGTGTGTGGAATTATGTCCTACACAGATCTTATGTGTATCACACTTGATAGCGATAAATTTGCTAGATGTAAGAAATTTAAATAGATGTGTGCATGAAAGAACAAAACTCCCCTCATATGCATGTATGCTAAAGTATTAGTGCCTTGCCCTCGTGTGGATGCTAGATGGATTCTTTAATACTCTTGATAAAACTTAAGGCGGTGATAGCTAATGCTTACTATTTGGTCTTTTATTGTGATCATATAACTTTATATTTATATGATTCCCTTGCTCAAATTTCATAATTAACCCCGAAAAGGTTTCCCGCCAAAAATATAAGATGCCCAAAGGGCTAGAAAGGACCTCAAATATGTGAATAAAGTACAAAGATTTCTTGGGAACCTAGAGGGGATGGGGGTGCTTAGCGTTGGTGTCCCGATCAAGGGCGTTGGTGTCCAAGATGAAAAATGTCAAGTATAAAAAAAAACTCGAAATTAGGAGTGTACGATCAAAAGTAGGAATAGAAAGCAAGCAAATATGGCTAAAGACATGGGTCAATTAGTATTTTTCTTGTTTAGGAATCATTAGTATGTGATCGTGATAATATTATACTTGATAATATAATCCACCGGTCTACTTTATATTCCACCTAGTCCACTTTATATTGTTGAGTGAAAGATCGATAACATAAAGTAGATAGAATATGTGTACTTGATGACCATGTAGATTGATGGTGAAAACATGCTAAGAGACAAGGAAAAGCATGGAATGATAAAAATGTGAAGCGTGGAAGCTAGATAAGAGGAAGTGAAAAGTGATGATGATAATGATGATCCTAGAGCGAGACCGCATGTGTAGATGTCACGTGTGTACCGTTGTTGATTTCGATTAATGCTTGATGATGTGATTGATATGACTACCATCTCCCATAAGGACATACCTACAAAATAGAAGAACAAACAAGTATTCAAATATGTGTATATATGATCAAAAATGTGTAAAAATTATGTAAATAAATATGTGAAAATGTAAAAAGGAACATGTGCACTGATCTAATGAGTGAAAAGTCTAGAAAGGATCTTGTAGATGATGTAGCATAACGAGTTTATCGTGTGATCTTATGCTAGTTACACTGTGTGTGAGTTTTTTTGAGTGATCTAACACAAAGAAATGGAATAATTGTAGGGAGAAATTTCTAGTGTCATTCTCCAAGTATTTGACCGCTTCCCCAAGTATAAACACCACCGTAGATAGTGAGTAAAAATATTATCCATTTCAAAAGTTATGACCTAACATGATGAGTGCTAAAGTATTTTCATCTTGTAAAATTCATTGTTTGAAGTACTATAGACTGTGTTGAAATTACAAATGTTGTGTAAATTCCATTGGTCACAAAGGCCTAAGAAGGGTCGAGTACCCAAGCACTACTAGCCGAGTCTAGGCACTCTTTGTCTTAGTTATGGTAAAGACCCAAGTCAAGATCTGGGTCGTTGCTATAACTGATGACTGTGTTGTACTGGTACTAATCTTTGTTGTTTGATGAATGTGAAATACTGTGTGGGGTGACTAATTCACCCAAATGATGCCCCCTCATTTTGGGTGCATGCAATGTCGCTACAGAGTATGCGGGCCAAAGGAGGATCAATCGATGTGCTGAAACTATGTCCTGTAGGGGAGGGAGTTTTCTTAGTAGAAACCAAGGCACACATAAACAAAGTGGCTAGGAAATAATTGTTAATAAAATAAAGATAAAAATGCATGCAAAAGACGATGTAAAGCTATCAAAAAAACATACAAGCATACGATGTGTAATCTAATACACAAGAAGACAATGTAAAAACACAATAAGATAAAGTAGACCAAAAATTGTGGGTTTAAAACATGGGACATTACTCACAATTTTGCAAGACAACCAAGGCCATAGTGGCCACAAGAAATAAGAGAACAAGAAAGACATAGGAAAATCCCGCAAATAATGACATATAACGAAAAGCAAAAAAAAAAACTATTAACAAACAACCATGGAAGAAAGTACACCTATAAGACAAATGTTGCACATGAAGTACCCATTAACATGTTAGAAAGATAGAAAAATGTCAAAGCATGCATAATCAAGATAATAGTGTGCTATGCAAAAATGAAATAATAACACCCGTAGTGTACAAAAGTGGATGCCCCAGAGCCGCAAAGTGGGACCTGGTACGAGGCACTATGCTAAACATCAATGTTGTGTGTGTGGATATGTAGAATCTATGTCAAAAATATAAATAAAGATAATGTGCATGTGTATATGATAAGATAACGACAAAAAATATATGTCTATCTTGTGTAATAAGTGTACATGTAAGCATAAATAAACAAGAGTAAATGACACCAAAATATGTAAGATGTTGTGTAAGAGATGGAATGGAGTACGGTGAGAGTGTGGTAGGTGAAGCATTCCCCCGAGTAGATGTGAATGAGTATATAGGTGATGAGGTTCATTTAATTCCTCCTCGGTAGTCAAGAATGAACCATAGAACAAGAGTGTGTCATCGGTAAATGGTTCAAATGTGTTCGCACTAGAAAGATGTGAGTGATAAAGCGTAGAGTGTAGAAAATGAGTGATTGAGTGGGGTGAGGTCCATTTGAGATGTAAACCCTCAACATTTGAGTATGGAATGTGGAACTAGAGTGCATCATAGGGAAATGACTAGATCATGTAGAAGTATAGGAAAGAAATATTTGTCGTGAATGCATAAAATAATGTTGTGTAGAGAAAGATAAGTGCATGAAATGTGAAGTGTGTAGTGTGTAATTTGTAGTATGTAATGTATAGTTTAGTGTGTAGTGTGTGATGTTCATGTGTATAGAATGTCCTCAATAGTCAAGTGTGAACCAAAGCACGAGAGTGCATCATTGGGTAATGATGATACACGAGTGTATCTTAATGTGTTGGATGTGTGTGAAAGATTAGACGTGGAGTTATGAGAGTACTAGACATGTAGAGATGTAAGGGGGATAATTATGACGCCCGGAGTGTGTAATGATGAGAGTGATCAAGTAATGTCATCTAATAGGTTGTCATTGTCATGGTCAAAACCGAATGGAGAAGCATCTAAGACTTGGTAAGAAATTGTATCAAGTTGATCAAGCAAAGAGCCATTGAGGCATAAATTATACATGCCCATTGCATATTCCTCATCAGTGAAAGGTGGTAATGGACATCCATGTGCATACCAATGAGTGAGGTTTTGTGAATAGTCAAGAAATGAGTCATTGCAAATGAAAACACAGCCAAAGGGCATGGGGAATGAAATGTCGATATGATTTGGATCTAATGTACCATCGATATAATCAATCCAAGACTTTCCAAGTGTAAGTGGAGAAGTGCGAGGAACATGTGCAAGAAATATTGTGAGATAAAAGACACGAAGACCATAAGTAGTAGTAAGTCGATAAATCCATGGTAAATATGAGGATCATGAGGTGGAGGAAAGATGTCGTCTACTATAAATCCTAGCTGAGTCAATCCATCATGTGTGCATATAATATCGGAGAAATTAGGATTGAATGGAATGTGCTCCCAATAAGAGTCATTCATGAAAAATATGCATGTAAATGGAGGGCGCACTAATGGAGGTTGTGCATGAGAAAGTGAAGTAGATGAAATGATGTCCAATGTTTGGACAGGTCTCGATAAAGTACCATAGTAGTAGTAGTAGCAGGGGGCTCAGAAGCAGATGGAATAGTGTCTAATGTGAAAATGGTTCCTTCAAGTGGAGGTAAATTTTTTGGATAATGTTCAGGTTGTGGATTAGTAACAGGATGCACAGTAGCAAAAGTAGGAACATGTAATGCATTATTACGATCTATGTTGCAATATTGGAATGGTGTACGATTAGCGGGATCTCATATTCAAATCCCTCATGCAAGAATCTAACACATTGGTGGACCGTAGAAGACACTACTTGTATTTGATGAAGTCATGGTCTACCAAGTAAGAAATTATATGAAAGTGGGAGATCAATGACAAAAAATGGAATGAGAATAGTCTTTGGCCCAATTGTGAGTGACAATGTGACGGTGCCTAAGCATGGGCATGTAGTAGAATCATATGCTCACACAAAAAGAGATGTTGGGTTAAGATGAGCAACCGAAAGGCCTAGATCTTGAATGAATGATAGAGGAAAATATTAAGTTCAGATCCAGTGTTGACTAAAATGTGCTTGACACCTAAGTTGTTGATACATAATTGTATATATAGAGGAGGATCATTATCATAAAAATAATATTTTCAGCTATAGCCGATGGAAAGGTAATCTATTGAGAAAATGCATTTATAAATGTTTGATAGAAAACATATAGATGAGTAGTTGTAGCAATCCAATTAGTAGATAAAATATTAATGATTTTAGCAAAGACTCAGATTGGATAACAAGAAATCATGGATAGAGATAACCATGATGATATGATCCTTGAAAAATTAGAAAAGTAGAAGTATAAAGACGCTAGGAATGTTTGAGCATTGGGTTCACCAAATGATTAAGAAAATATAGAATTTATAGATGCCTAAATCTGATTATAATATAGCAGTAAATGAATAAGAAATGAAGTATAAAATTTGACCCAAGAAAATAAGAAATTAAGATTTAAACCCTAAGTGAAAATTAGGAGATAAAATGACTTAGTTGATTTGCAGAGATCCCGAAGGTGTGTAGAATCGGAGAACTATAAAATCCAAACTATAGACAAATCACAATAAAATCTAGGAAAATGTAGAGATGTCGAGTATTCCAGTGATCGGAGCACCCATGCGGGTCGAGGGCACCTAGGGTGTAAAATACCTTCTTGGGTTCCTGTAACTATTTAGAATAACATAAAAACAACTTTTTTTGGGTTACAAGATGTTCATTGTCCTTCGCTTATTGTCACTAGTATGTTGCATAAAATTCACATATATTGCATGTGACCCGCAATGAATAAATGAACCGCAAAACCCTAAAGTGCATCAAATCCCTAAAAGCAAACAATACAAATGAAGGGTCAAAATGTCCTCAAGCATTCAAACAAATGATCTTAAAAATGAGTGTTGTACTACATATCAGACCCAATGTAGTTCTAAGTGTGTGTATGGAGTTTTTCCCTAGGTGGCTCTTGTGAGTGTTGCACTTGATAACGAGAAATTAGCTAGATGTAAGAATTGTAAATAGATGTGTGCATGAAAAAATGAACTTCCCCTCCTATGAGTGTATGCATAAATATCAGTCCCTTTCCCTTGTGTGGATGTTAGATGGATGCTTGAATGCTCTTGATAATGGAATTTGAATGCAACCTTAGGTGGTGATAGATAATCCTTAGTGCTTGGTCCTTTATTATGATCATATAGCTTTATATTTATATGATTCCCTTGCTTTACTTTCGTAATTAAACACGAAAATGATGATTACCAACAATATAAGATTCCCAAACAGCTAGAAAGGACCCAAAAGATGTGAACAAAGTATAAAGAGGTCGCAGAAGCCCGTGAGGATGGGGTTCTTGATCGTGAATGGGCGATGGTGTCCAAGATGAGAAATGTCAAAGTATAAAAAGAAAAACTGGGAAATTAGGAGTGTAAGATCAAAAGTAACAACATGAAGCTAGTAAAGATGGCCAAATATATGGGTCAATTAGTACTTTTATTTCTTAGGAATCATAGGAATATTAGTATGTGATCATGACTAGATACATACGCAAAGAGTGTGATTTAGTGTCTACACTTTGTACTAGTTGTGAAAGGATGAGACATGTCACAACAATGAGAATACTTGGTAAGTTTATCCACTACAACCATGATGATGCTTTTCCCTTATAGTTTAGGTAATTTTGTGATGAAATCCATAGATACCTGTTCCCATCTCTTGCTAGGAATAGAGAAGGGTCAGTAGGAGACTCGATGTCTTAATAACCTCTTCCATATTACATTGATGCACAAAATATTCTACCACACATATTTGAATATCTCCTTCATACCCCTCCTAGAAGAAATGTTGTTTGACTTTATGATAATTTTTTGAGAACCCGTAATGGCCACCTCTTTGAAAAGAATGGAGATCTAAAAGAACAAGGTGTTTATGTGTACAGCTTCTTACAAAAATATAACATGTCCTTATACCACAGTTGTATCATCCTACCATATATTTTTTCGAATATGGTTGGATATTTTTGTAGATTATGAATGAGAGTCTGGGTCTTAGCATATTTCTACCATTCTTCCCTTTCTTGTTCTATCCAATCTTCCTTTATTATAGAGATGGCCCATGAAAATGCTTTTTTGGTCTCATCCTTCATAGATACTACATCAACGACCACATTTTACTTCCTTTATAAAAATCTCAAAGTCATAACCCAACATCTTTGTGACCCATTTTGTTTCTCTTCTAAAGATATTCATTGCTCCAAGAAGTATTTCAAACTATCATGATCAATTTTTACCTTGAAGTGTCTACCCATCAAGTATGGTATCCATTGTTTTCCCCGCATGTAACATTTCCATCATTTCCTTCTCATAGGTGGGATTCAAAAAATTATTTCATTTTAGTTTTCTACTCTTAAATTTCATGGGATGACCTTCTTACATGAGTACTACTTTGATCCCATTTCCTAAAGCATCACATTAAACTATGAATTTCTTTGAGAAATATGGGGTTACCAATACTAGGGTGGTGTACATCACTTGCCTTCAATTTTTGAAATGCACTACAATTTTCATCATTCCAATAAAATGAGTCTTTCTTCAATAATGTTATGAGTGGTGTTGTTATAGTTCCATAGTTCTTTACAAATCTGTGATAGTACCCTGTGAGACCTAAGAAACCTCATAATTTCTTGAGGGTTATTTGAACTTCCCATTCCACCATATCCTTGATCTTGTGAGGGTCCACCTTAACACCTTCATGAGATAAAATATGGCCCAAGTATTCCACTTCCTATACCCCAAAATAACACTTTGAAGGTTTGGCATATAGTTGATGTTTCTCTAGGTCTTCAAATACCGTATTTACATGATGTAAATGTTTCTCACATGATTTTTGTAGATGAGGATATCATCAAAAAATACCAAGACAAACTTCCATAGGAATGGTCAAAATACATAATTCATAAAAATCTAAAATGTGGATGGTGCATTAGTAAGACCAAAAGGCATCACTATAAATTCATAATTCCCTTGACGAGTTTTGAAGGCTATCTTATGAATATTGTCTTTCTTTACTCTAATGTGGTGAAACCTAACAAAGATCTAGTTTTTAAAAATAAACTACACCATGCAATTCATATAAAAAATCATCAATGAAAGGAATAGGAAACTTATCTTTGGTAGTGTAATTGTTAAGTTCTCTCGTAACTGGACACATGTGCCACCTTCCATATTTGTGATGCACAATCACAAGTGGAGAAAAATAAGAACTCAAACTATGACAAATAATACCCATTTCAAACATTTCCTCAACCATCTTCTCAATCTCACTCTTTTACACATATGGATATCTATAAGGCTTGATGTTGGGGGTTTGCTTTATGGAATTATCTAAATGGAATGATCATGATCTCTTTCACGAGGTAATCCTCTAGGATACTTGAAGAAAACTTCAATTTTATCAATAACCTTCGAAGATCAATATGTACTACAATAATTGGTGGTTGAAATTCCATGGAGAAAATCATGATACAAATCCTTCAACCCCTTTTAAGAATCTTTTTCATTTAGTGAAAACTAACCACCCGAGTATTTTTTCTATATTCCTAAAATTTCAAATTGTTTTCCCTCGTAATGAAAGTACATGAACAATCGTAGAAATTTAGCTCTATGGTTCCCAAAGTTGTGAGTCATTGAACACCTAAGACAATATCAGCTCCACCTATGGGAATAATGAACATGCTAGGGGGACGACAACCTTTCGGCACTCGATCGGTAGATCGAGGGCAACTCTCTATAGTCAGCACTCGCCCGCCCCCTATCTATACTCACTCTATATGGGGTGGGGGGGGCACTCACCCGCCCCCCGCCCCTTCTATATATACCTTTACACAAGCTTAGGTGGTGATAGATAATGCTTGTAGTGATTTTACCCTTTATTTAAAAGAAGTAACTAAGTATATATATGATTCCCTTGTTTGAATTTCTTAATTGACAACTGAAAGTCCAACCCAAAGTGTCAAAAGATGACTAAGAAGTGAAAAGGATCCAAAATTGTAAGAAGAATAAAGAAAGGTGCGGGAGCGATCAAGAGGAACAAGAGCACTTGAGAAATTTTGTCCTAACTAGGTGCTAGTCTCTGAGGACATTATAAGATAAATCGGTCAAGTGTTTGTAGAGCCGTAAGATGTGTAAAGCCAATAAAGAGTAAGAGATGAAGCAACCAAAAGGAAAAAATAAGTTTTCAGCCACTATTTTTCTTGCTTAGGGATCATGTATACATTAGTATGCTTTAGGACCTAGAAATGTACCCAAGTGCAAAGATTTTGTGTCTACTGATTGGATTGTTCCAACATCTGCAATCATTACTTGAAATTCAGGTGTTTAGTAGATGAAACAATTTACCCTTCTTTTCATCTTATTATCGATTTAATGTATGTGTGCTCCCGAACTAATGAATATTGTCACCTTTTTATTCTTAAGGTAACCCATGACTTGAAGGGTTTTTATAGTGCTAATACATAATAGAGCATGGCATGATATAGTTAAATGGGGCTCTTCCTAGTCTTCCTCTAGTTTATCCACTTAATCACTTGATGTTTCCTTATCTTCTTCCTCCTCATTGTTCCCTTCAATGTAAAACAATTTATGCTTATAAAATTTATGACCTAGTCCATATTTTTGTCATGGTTAAATCATAATCCTTTTTATATTTTTTCTTCAATTTGTTGAGGTTTCAATCAAACTAGCTAAGGATAAGATGGTGGCAAGGTGCTACAGTCTTTTATGTTAGTGAAAGTTTGCCTTTTGCTAGAGATAAAATTTTCCTCTGCCTAAGTGCAATAATAATATAATTAGAAACCTTAATTGGACTAAACATACACACCTCATGTTTAATGTGGTCCTTGAGACCCCCAAGAAATATGTCATTCAAATTCCTTTCTACAATATTCTCCACATGTAAGGATATGTTTTGGAACTGATGAACATAATCCTTGATTAATCATATTTTTCCCAACTTTACTAACTAGATTATGTAATTTTCTAACACACTAGAAATATAGTGCAATTGTAGCTCTTCAGAAAAATGTTCAAGTGACATTAAGACCACTCTTCTACCTTTGATCGCATAACCATCAATACCGACTGGATTGGTCGGAGTTCGAGATACATGGATTTCATGGTCACCTTTCTCCCAATGGGATTTGACATAAATCGAATAAAATATCCATTTGGTTAATCTAATTAATTGGATACATTCCATCAAAATTACACATTTCCACTTTTGGCATCATGTTATGGGCCTGCAGAGTATTTGTATTTGGATTGGTCATGCTCAAAGATCCACCCTGATTAGTTTGTCCATTACTGGAACTAAAGATCCACCTTGGTTTATATGAGTATGATTGAGTTGTGTCTTATTTGGAAGAAGATGATGACCCTTTAGATTTGTACTAAATTATTTCATGAAATAATCTAACATCTTCTACATCTTCTTTATTGGCCATCTTAGACTATAGGATTCACAGATCATACTCAAGTTGGCTTACCCTATGGTATGTCGAGTAAACCCAACCCCGAATAATCAGAAGTTACCCCTTTTGACTCTAAATCCTCAAATATTATCTCATCCGTGTCTCAATTTTTTTCCCATATTGATGAGATTCTTTTTGCCTCTTATAGAAGGCCCCGCCATGATGCCCTAAAATAGTGGGATTTAGTGATTAAGGTTGAAATGTAGGGTTTTGGATTTTGATAGGAATTCATCCAAATATGAGAAAACTTAAATTAAAAAATCAAACTAATTTTTATCCTCTTTTTGAAAATGTAAATAACTTGGAAAAATTCCACAATTTGCAGTTGATAGAGAAAATTTATCAAAAACCCTAAAATTGATATAAATTTTACAAAACAAGTCAAAATATCTTGAACATTAAAGTGGATCTTACTTGACTAATTGCACAAAAACCCAAAAAACATTGCAGAAAAATTCACTACCAATTTGGAGATATATTTGAGTCTTCTTAATTAGGATTTTGACGCAGCTTCTAGTCGAGATCAAGCTCTAATACCACTTGTAAAGAAATTACTTGGATAAATTTTGTTGGGAATTTGGCACTGTGGAATATTTCTATGATTTAATAACAAACTCAATCATGCACACAAGATCTAAACAATTCCCCAAAAATCTACAAAGCGTGGAAGTATAAACTAGAATAATCCAAAGCAAGACAAAGTACACACACATAGCACAACATGTACCATGGTTCATCCAATATGGGCTACGTCCACCAAAGATAGAGATCTCATATATATAATATAAAAAGAGTATAATGCTTCTCTCCAAGAGTATCTCCTCTCCTCTAGATCTCTAAACGGATCTACATAAGTGAACTATAACCATGCCTCTAAACACCACTAGCATATCTCACATAACTAGGAACTATTGCATCTCTGAACTGCTACCAAGTTCTTTGTGGATCTACAAACAAGACCTCTCACATGGGTCTACCATATGTGCAACTATAACTATGCACCAAGAAGTAAGTTTGTCTCTCCATCACTGCATAACCTGTGCAAACATGAAGACAACCTCCTCTACAATATCTAGATCTACATGGATCAACAATACAATATGATCTCATGGATCTATAATACAATATCTCACCAACATGTGGATCTACAAGAAGAAACTCTATGTGCTTTGCATACTATGCAAGCCATTACAATGAGACAATAATTATACAAAGGTAATAAAGTAGAGGATGTTATCCTCTTCTCACCATTCGTATGTACCTGTTATTTCCTTATGTTAAGTCCCTTTCCATGGAATCTCTATCTTCATGTAACATGTTCTTTCTTTCTCTTCTTCTTCATCCTCTCAATCTAGGATAATCAAGGATCTAATTCAATCCTTCTCTTAATTCTCTTTCTAACCCTAGCTTTCATGCTTATATAGGCATATACAAACTTAGGGCACTTAGCCATGCAATTACAATCAATAGATCTGCTTTAATACTAAATTTAGATCTAATTCCCATGAGTTAAATAAAACACTCACACACAGGTAACCGATGTCGGTTATCCCTAACCAATGATGGTTCTACTTTCCTGACCAATGCCGGTCATAGGTGACTGATTTTGGTCCCCTCATAACCAATTTCAATTATTGTGTTTTCCTTCAAGTTGATAAAGTATGCTAACCTGTGAAGTAATTTGGCTCCAAAACCTAAAAATTTGAATATCATCATCAATATAACACCAAATAACACCAAATTGTAGATAAATGATCACAATATGCAAATGGAATAACTTAGCCACTTCAAGGCGGTAACCTCCAAACCATACAATAAGACTTAAGTGTTTAATATGATGATTAACTACTCCTTACTACCACCTATATATATCATTCCTATGTTATGGCAAACACCAAGGCCAACCTACTAAACATATGACAAGAAGAGAGATTATGTAAGCCACATATCCAATATAAGCTATAGACTAAGGGTGTATCATTGGAGATGATACAATTTTATTCTAGACAATGTCATAGGTTGTCATTAAGGGTCGTAAATTAGCGTAAAATATTGAAAGTGGTCATAATAGGTATGAAATGACCATAATTTGTTGTGAAGTAATTACAAGATGATTTCAAAGTTTTAGAATATGTAATGGGATATTTTAGGGTGTCTACACACATAAACCCATTATCACAAATTACATATCATTTATCTCTCACACATATATGCAATTTTTAGTGATTCACTATTACCATTACCACTATCATCATTTATGGGGTTATCCTTCATCTCTTATAAATAAAGAGCAACCAATATTTGGACCATCTCACACATATTTGTTTCATCAATACTAGTCATAATTCAAGGACCCCTATTTCAAGGATCAAATTTTATGCTCTCTAAACTCCAAACCATACTCAATTGATTAAAATTTACTTCTCAAATTTTATTCTAATATTTTTTTATTCTGATCCATATTCCAAATTCTTATTTTCACATATACTTGTATAATAATAATTTTCCATTAGCAACTTTGTGCAAGCTATCTTAAGTAAAATTTATCACTTTTTTATAATATACCATGTGAGAGTAGCTATTGTAGACATACACCATCGATCATCACCCATATAATTTCATGAAATACTTTTATCCTCTAGCATCCAAGGCATTGTGTGATGCATGCATAATTATACATGGATCTATAGGACATGAAAATATATGATATGTCGTATTTATGCATTTTGATCTAGTTCTTAGGAGAAGATATCATGGAAAACACTTTAAATGAGAATATAAATGTATTGTGTGTATGTGTGTGTGTAAAACATGAATGATAGATGAAAAACCGTATATCATAGTGGTGTAAAACATAGGAAGAAAATAAAACAAGTGATACCAAATGTAGAACTATAATGCAAATTTTTATTATGAAAAGTATTGTGAAGATCCTAGAGTAGATGTGGGATGTTTGTGTACTTATTATTCTCTAGCTACTACTATATTAACCATAAAAATATAATAATATCCTTAATCTACAAGGAAAAATATAAAGCATTAGATAAATCATTACATTTAATTCATAATTGATTATCAGACCATCATCTTTAGTGGGTGATTTTGCAAAGTTGTATGGTGTAGTGATGACATTGTAAGATTTGTATAATTTTATAGAGGAGTTAGTACCTTGTTATATGTACACATTGGTGAATTTATAAGATGACGCATGATAATGTTATGTTGCTAAAAATTATTTGAGGTTTTATATCCTCTTGGATTAAACACCACCCCTTAAAGAGAAAATGATCCCCATTACAATAAATTTCATATCAAGATGCAAAAAAATCAACATGATATTTTTTGAGCCATTTTTGTTAAGAAGGTTATTAAAAAATTTTTATGATATGGAAGATAAAGATCTCTTATGTCCTTGTTTATTGACATTGGCATCAATAAACATATCTTATTTCCTTGTTTATTTGACATTGGTGTAAATTAATGGTTAAATATTTCCAAATTGAAGACCTGGATGTAACCTAAGTAAAAAGGGATATTTAGCTCAAAAGTCTCATCTCCTAATTTCTTTTTAAATTTTATGTGTCGAGTATGTAATAGGGGAAGTACTTTCAAAACATGGATGAACCATTACATTTTTCAGTTGTCAAATTAAAGGGGAAAATGTGATGAATCTATTTCATGAGAAGGAAAAGATGTCTATCCTTCATGCATTCAAATAATGGATATGATTTCTAATAGAAAGATGCATACATGTAATTACAAATCATGTCAAGAGATATGATGTTTCCATAGTCTAGAAAAATATAGAAAAATATTTCTAAAAAAAATTGTGTGATTTTTTATCGATGTTTCATATCACAATCTATAATATGTCATCTCTTTATTATCTTCTAGGCTATGGATCATAAAGCGTGACATGAAACATCAATGAAAAACTGTCACCAATTTTCTCCAAAAAAGTTTTTTATAAAAATCATGAAATTCTAAAATACTTTCTAAACATAGGTTTTCATTAAAAATAATAATTAAATGTTTCAGAATATGTTGGGATATGAATTTTATATAATCTATAATAAAGGAAATTAAAAGTAGTGACTAGTTCACTCTTTAGGAGATAATTCTTCTTCCAAGGAAGTATTGATTACATGTAGATTGAGTGGATGATGTCGGATCATGATTGGAGAATGAGAAAACTCATAGGTAAGTAAATTATCATTCAAAATATCCAACACAATTTGATTCTATCAAACAATTATTTTTTGAAAGGGGGTGCCCATGATATAAGGATTTATTGTACATGTGCAAGAACTCAACCCTTAAGCATAAATTTATTATGGAACTCCATGTGTCTTCATTAGGAGAACTCACTATTATTACACACTTATCAATAAATTTAGCAATATTTTTAAGGAATGAATCAAAGGATTTTTTCTTCTTACACACTTATAACCAAAACAATGGTAATACAACTAATATGTCGTGGGTGTTTAACACCACATATCTATATATAGTGAGAGGTGGGATGAGGTTTTCATTGATTTAATCATAATATTAACCAAATTTAAAGGAGAAAAATTATCATGTTGGTCTTGGATAGACTCACCAAATATACCCATTTTTGTGCCTTGTCACATCCTTTTGTAGATTGTATATTGCATCAACTCACATGGATATAGTTAAGAAGCTAGTTGAGAATCGACATGATTATATGAAGTGATTTGTATCATGTATTTACTTATATTTTTTTATCTGAGTTATTTTCATGTTTGGGTGCTTAGATGGCTCACACATCGACATAGCACCCCCAATTTAATATTAAAATGGAGTTAGTCAACAAGTTCTTAGATGTTTTTTTGTTTTAATTTGGCTAAAAAGGATAAGTGGGATCAATGGATGTGATTAATAAAAATAATGATCTAGTAGGCCTAAAAGGGGACACTAGGGTATTAATGTTAATTTAATTAAGAGGACTAAAACGTTGTATTAAATAGACTAAAATAGTATGGAATAAATGCAAGTAAACTATTCTAAGTGAAATAAAACCCTAAATGTGCAAGAGAAGGAAGAGAAATAGCTTAGCTGATTAGAAGTGACTGTCGTAGGTTGTTGTAGATCTAGAAATGAAATCAAGAAGTGCATAAGAACACTCAAGGACCTTGCAAAGGATAGATCTGGAGGATCTAAGATGAATGGGGTACCTAGGGCACCTGTTAATGCTCAAAACTTGAATTTAATATGGTTGTAAGATGCCTTTGAATACTTCATGTCTGTCGTGTTGGATCTGCTGGATGAGGTGTGTAGTGACCTGCAATGCAAAAGGAAGTATCAAACCTTAGAAAAATAAAAGATGTAAATGAATGGGTTGGAATGACCTCAACTACCAAACTAGTGGACTTATCACTGAGCGTTGCACTACATTTTAGACCTAGATGTAGTTCTAGTGAGTGTGTGCATGTCGTGCCCTAGGTGCTCTTGTGCTAGTCACACTTTGTGAAATAATGAGAAATAATAACTATAGACAATCTAAATAACATGTGTGTATAAATAGAATAGAATCCCTCCCCTCTGAATGTGTGCGATGCAGATCTCCTAGCCTTGATGCATGTCACTATGTGGATGCAAGTGATGCAATGGATGCAACTCTAGATGGAGTGATAGTAGTATGTGACACTATGACCTATGACTCTCATTATGGTCTTATAACTTTATATTTATAGGGCTCTCAAGCTTAATTTTGTAATTAATCCTAACAAGGATGACTGGGAAAAGGATAAGGATGAAAAATAGATAGAAAGGCCCAAAAATAAGTGGGAAAGGATGTGCATAGATTAGGGCACCTGTAGGGGGACCGGGCACCTCGGTATAGGTCAGGGCACCCTAATTTTGGGCTAGAATGATGGGGTAGTTGTGAAATGGATGGATAAGTGTTGGAAAATATACAGGAACTATGAAATAAAATATAAAATAAAGATGGCAAAAAGGTGGGATTAATTAGTACTTTATTCACTTGAGAACCTTCTAAATAGTAGTATAAGACTAGGCTAAAATGTCTAAAGTACATAATTTTGTTTCTACATTTTACCCCTAATTTATGTTGGTGAGCGGAAAGATCGGTAATGCAGTAGATAGAGATGCGTACTTGATATCCATGTAAAGTGAAGAATAATATTGATCGATGGACTAGACTCAATCGTTGAATGACAAAAAGAAAAATTTGTAGGAGCATGGATTTTAAAGATGAAAAATGCGCATAAAAATTGATGAGATTGAACCTAGGGTGGAACGCGTGTGTATTTACTTGATGCATGTAGTGTACCTGCATTGTTAGTAAAGGCAAGTTCTTGTAGCAGATGTTGTTGTTGTCATTTTCGTTCTTGTTGTTGCCCCAAATTTGACTACATGTTTCTCATATGATGGACCAACAAGGAGAGAATGATCAAGTAGTCAAATATATATTTATGTAAAAACGTTGTGTAAAATACAAGTGTAAAGTATGAAAATGTAAAATATGCTATAAAAAGTGTAAATGGAACATGTGCACTTGATCCATGTTGAGAAAAATGGTTTAGAGGGATATCCTATATTATCGTGAGTTTTTTGGGTGATCTCACGCCACCCCGGTCAAGAAGTATAGGGAGAAAATACTCTGTGTCCTCCAACTTTAACCACTTTTTGCTGAAATGTGTGAAGATATCTCTATACTATCCTAGTTTTTTGGGTGATCTGATGCCACTGGATGGATAAGTGTAGAGAGGAACACCCAATGTAACCCCTAAACCTATTACCGCTCCGTAGAATTGCTAAAGGACACCATTCCCGTAATGGCCACCGTGTGTATGGAGTTTGTAGATTGGTATAAAATCACTCACTATGTCTGAACCGATGTAAATATGTTGTGTTAGTATAAAACCTCAATGATGCCCCCCTCTTTGGGGTGCATGTGATGTCACGGAAAGGATAATGTGGCCCCAAAAGAGAACCCAATGACACTCTAACCTCGTAGAACTCTACCCTCCGGGGAAATGGAAACACTTGGTAGATACCAAGGCATGTACAAAAGGGGATGGCTAGCCAAAACAAGTGTTAGTATGAGAACACATGCATGTAATAATACAAGTGGAAAATACGTAGACAATGTAGTCGCTTACCAAACAAAGTAGTGAAAATACATAAGAAAACACGTAAACCGCATAGAGTGGGTTTCAAACATGGGACATCACTCACGATGTCGTAAGACATGCAAGGCCATCATGGCCACAAACAATGACAAGTGTGAACATAAAAAATGCAAAGCCCACATACAATAGCAAACAAAATAGATAAGTATAAACAAAGAAAAAGTCATGGAAACATGTAATCCTCAGAAAACAAGTACAAAGTGTGAACACTCGTTAGCATGTTAGAGTGATAACCAATATGTAAAAATGTGTATGAACAAGTAGTATAATATGATAAGTATAAAATGAAATAATAACACCTGGATAAGATGAATTTGGATGCCCCCAACAATCAGTATAGGATGGGTAGAAGGTGATCATCCATGTCGTGTGTAGAGTCTTGTATCTACGATCACACTAAACAAAGGCATGAATGTGCATGTGTGTATGATAATGACATATAAGAAAGAAAGATAACATGTGTAATAAAGTGATCATGCAAAACACTAGTAATAAAAAGTAAACGAACCCAAGACATTGCAAGTATGTTGTGGATGGATGGAATAGAATGCAAGATGGAATGATAGGAGAAACATGCCCCCAAATGGATAAATTTTTATGCAAAGTGAGGTTCATTCTCCCCCTCAATAGTCAAGAATGATCTAGAAGTAAGAGTGTGTCATCGGGAAATGGTCAAGTAGTATTGGTTGCATCTAGTGCATTATGATGAGTGTGTATGAGTAGTGGTGGTGAAATGTGACATGTGGAGAGATATTCGTAAAACCTATAGCCAAAGTATATATCATGACTGGTTGAATGGATGAGTGATTATTTATCCCTAAACGTATATAACTATAGAATGAGTGGATGGAGATGAAATATATGGAAATATGTGCATGGACCCTATAGCCTAAGCGTATACCATGACTTTTTGAATGTAAAAGTAATGATTTAACCCTAAGCATATATCACTATGAGATGAAGGAGTGAAAATGGGTGAATATTTAGCCTAAATCATATGTCGTTATATGATGAATAAGAAGGAGTGGTGATGTAATTGTATGATGGAAAAGTGACAGTGAGCATGGGAATCTACAAGTAACTCTTCCTCACACCCGACCTCCCAAGGTCGTGCTTGAGACAAATGGGTGGGGATGGAATATACGTGGGGTATAGACAGACTAATTAGGTAATCTTATGTCTTCAATGCACACTAATGGAATCTCTGAATCTAAGGAAAAGAAGGCCATCCTAACCTGAACTAGCGTGATAGATCGGTCAGTGAGGATGACTGCTTGAAGGCTCTAATCAATATCGAGCTCTGGCATGATCTGATCTATAGGTTATGGGATACACGGAAGATAACATGTGGGTGCTTCGTATATGTCTCTCAACAAGGTCATGAAAATGGATGATGGATATATAGTGGATTCTATGGGTGATTCTCTAGTCTAGTCCAGAAATCCTTAGCTAGATTAGTCATGTATGTCTAGTGAGGATAATTGTGTGATAATGTTTGGTGGAAGTGGAGAGGATCTAAATATTAATGTGTGTAAACCAACATCAACGTCTGATTTTCTATGGGACCATTGGGTTGTGGGACCTGTGGATCACAACCGTAGATTCATGGTTGTTGTGGACCTCCTATGGTCATGTGCAGAATCAATCCCTAATCCCTAGTATCCAGTAGTCGTATGCCTTTTCAGCCTCTATATTTAGAACTAAAAGTTGTGCAATCTTCTCAGAGTACCTTACAGGCCGTTCTGGCAACTTGAATTCTTAAGCTAGTGTCTATGTTAGTGAGAATGTCTCCTGCGTCTGGCTGTGGGAGCAAAGGATCACAACCGAATGTTTTCTCTCTTTCAAGCCCTTCTATAGTCATGCGGATATTTATCTAGGGTAATTTGTAGTTTGGCTGGTTTGACCAAAATGTATGCACTTTGTCATCTTCTATGTTTATTCCTCTCACTGTGCGTTAATTTCTTATAGGTCTGCTTGTTACTTGGAAGACCCGACTCCCGAGATTTTGGTCTATGTCGGCTTATTGCTGCAAAAAATTTGGGTTGAGGCACGATTGTTTCGAATACGTGTTCTTTGGACTCCCTAGGTCCCATGATTGTCATACAAAAGAAATAATATAGATCAAACTAAAGAAAAATAAAATAATTATGCAAAGTATATCAACAACATATATAAACTCTCTTTTTTTGTATTTTTGACAATTAAGATAACAACTATTTTATATATCTAGAAAAATGACAACTAATCTAATAACAGAATTTAAAACAAACAAGGTAGCTGAGTATAGCTGCTTGTATATGTAGTTGTGAATCTATTCTAAATAACTAAACAACTGATCTAATCTATTTGAAAAGACTCCCGATCTTACCTCGTAAGTGAGGAATGAATCATAGTTTCTCGAAACTATCAATCACCAATGCTTCCCGCAATATCAAAAGTGAGATTAATCTGAAATGAAATGATTCACTACTCTATTTGATATGTTTTAACTAGAAATTTGATAGCTTGAACCTGGATTTTACAGAATAGTGGCGAATCCGATTGTGTGTGGCTTTGTCCCCTCAGTGTGATCTCCTCATTCCTTCGTGCTCACGTGAATCTAGAAAAGCATGTAATGCTAGCATTAATGGAGTAGGTATTGGAATAATGAAAACTTTGGATGTAGATCAATACAATGCGATTAGGAGAGGGATAGCGCAAGAGAATAGAGCTTGGATTATGTAATTCCTAAGCGGGATTTATTGCATGAGTCATGCAACCCAAAAACATCCAGAACCTAAAACTATCCTTCTTGATGAACAAAACCTGCAACTCTAATGGCTTCAGACTAAAAATGAAACTATCCTACTTCAATTGATTATATGAAATAGTAATAACATTAAAACAAGAAGATCATGTGGCTTTTAAACAGCAAAATAAGACTAGCTATGCGTGCAACAAATGAAAACTATTGAATTTCTAAACAAGAATCCGAAGGACTAAAATATTGAAATGAGAAGATGAGAGGTAATTTTAAGGGGCCACTTGCTTGAAAACCAACCAGCTATTTATAGAATTCCCATTTACCCAAAGGTGAAATCCAATTTGAACTCTTTTACAATAAACAATGGAGAAACACTATTACAGGAACCGAATCATAAATACAAGAAAAAATGGATGAAAAGGTTGGTGAAATTTGAAAATTTATGCGAGTCACGATAAATAGGATATTCGGAAAATGTGTGAAGGACCGCGCCCGAGCAAGGGGCGGTGGTTCTGACAGACCACCGCCTCTAGGGGTGGCGGTCACGAGACCGCCGCCTAGGTAGGATGGCGGTTTTGTTACTAAAGACTGAAACGTAAAGGAAAAGAGGGGAAAAGAGAAAATAACGCACGTGGAGGCTAAGTGGGGCATGCAGGATGTTAATGTATACTTGGAGAGCTTTTCTGGATCCCGAACACCTTGTGAGGAGACCTGTATCATCTTTTGGGCATGTGTAACATTGTTCCGATGGTGGAGTACCCTACAATTTTGGGTATGTACATATTGCCCCCTTGGAGAATTGTTTTAGCCATGACAAGGCGTAAAAAAGTGGGTCTGAGTATGGCAGTCCTGAAATGGGAAGTTAGAAATTATACCTGACACATCCGTGTGTTGAAATGACACCACCCAAAATTCCCGCTACCTGTAAAATGAAAAGAGGACTCAAGTGCAGATAGATAAAATTAATAAAAAAATACTAAAATAACATGAAATGAGGACTTACCATTTGCATGGGGATAAGTACTTACCTCCGTCGGCACTCCAAACCTGCGAAAAGGGCATTCAAAATGAGTCAAGATGCTATATATGTAAAAATGGGCCCATTTTCCTATTCATTTGCGTGTGTCGATTTGATTGATTTTGAGCTCTGGGACCCACGGTGATGGTTTTTGATGAGAGTATAGTCAAAATGTTCGTGACGAGATAATGATCATGCCTCCGTGAGCGAACATCGACCCGCGAGATCATAGGTTAGTTCTTCTTGATTTAACGTTTTTACCCCCAAAATGTTAAAATGATGAAATATTTGTCATGAGGGGATTATTTTTTAAAATGTCGGTGTTAATAGGGTCACTTAGGGGGGGCGCCTAATGGGTAGGCTTTGTTTTAGTCAAAATATTCATTTTTCGTGTTTTTAGGCATGTTAGGGCACGTGACCCTTTTAGAAATGCAAGACACAACCGCTACTTCTGAGCGGGGCGGCGATTCTGGTGCCGCCACCCTTTAAGGAGGCGGTTACAGGACCGCCACCCTTTAAGGAGGCGGTTCATGCAACCGCCACCCCGCTCAAGATGGTGGTCCTTTACGAACGCCAAAATAACAATGTTTTAGCCCAATTTTGCATTTTTAGTATTCTTATATGTTTTAATGATTTTTCCAATGTAATTTGAATACTAACTTACTCTATTTTGCGTGTTTTTGGGTGTATGCAGAAGGAGGAGTATATCAAATGGAGCCGAGAGAGAGAGAGTGTGACTGGCTTCCAAAGTGTTGTTGATGCACTTTCTCGAGCCGAGTAGGATACTCTTCGAGGGCCGGCATATTACATATATCATAGGTTCCTCATGTTACACCTACTAGTCACATAATTTGTGACTTGTTTTCGTATTGAGATGCCGATCGAAACACCTTCCGATTTCCAAGAGTCAATAGTGAGTGGAATATCACCCTAGAGGATGTCTACCGCACGCCGGGAGTCTCGATCATCGGGAGACGACTTACACTTGAGACAGCGGGGTCACGGGCTCAGATAGCTCAATGGGCTACATATATGGGAGATGCAGTTGTCTCCACTGGTTCGAAGAAGGGGGTGAGGGTCCGTTCCATTCCTAGCTTACCTATCCCTTTGATTCATAAGGCCATTATGGGGATCCTTGCCTCGAGATTGATTGGGGACAAGGGAGGAGACACTTTACTCTGCTCGCTTGGTCCCCTATTATTGCACGTTGAGGCACATGGCTAGATTTATGCCCGGGGAGATGAAATACTTGGAACACCTATCATGATTTGTCTTGGGTGGTTCACTTACAGGATAGTCTTTGAGCCATCCGAACCTGGTTATGAGCTGGGTATATAAGCATATTATCCCTTATGGGAGAGGCATAGAGGTGGCGATTCTAGAGCCGTGAGGGCAGCTAGATGGACAGAGATGTTGGTGCTTAGAGCACCTCACCAGCTAGTTACCTCCCTGACTACTGATGATATGGAGGCCACACCTTATTAGGCCATGGCAGGGTTGTGGGGTGAGGAGACCCTCACTTTGATTTCCTACTCTACCACAGGGCATCTTGTGGATAGGATGGGGAAGGTGGAGACACACCCCTTTGACCGAGTGCCTTAGCAGTTTGGCCTTTCTTACGTTGGTATGCTTCCCAGCTAAGGTGGTGCCGAGTATTCGATCGGTTCGAGGCTAGGGGATGTCCTAGAGGCCGGAGTTGGAGTTTTGTTACTCTTGGTCTCCCTATTGTTCTTGCCAGCAGTGATACATGCTCAAGGGAGAGCCGTGCTCCTCGTGCACCTTTACTTGATTGCTTCCGGCCCGCCCACACCAGCGCGCGACCCCATTGATATAGACTCCAAGTCTGAGGAATTCACAGGGGGAGAGATGGAGGAGGAGACTGAGGATATGGAGGTTAGTGAGTTAGGTGGAGAGGAGGACAAAGTGATCCCGAGTGGCATGACACTCAGGAGATCTTACAGCCGAGAGTGCAGAGCAGAGCGCGGAGAGGGTGACCCTAGTTTTAGAGGGGTTTCCCTCTCAGGACTTAGGTAGAGAGGATGAGTTTGTAGTAGGACGTTATGTTTCCCCAGTCACAGGAGGAGGACATCAGTAAGTGACAGCATCTCGTGGCGTGCGCCGAACCTAGGGATCCCTCTTGAGGCCCGGAGATCTGAGTGAGTTTTCCCCTACTCTTAATATTTGTTTTTAGCTAGGATTGTCTTAGTTGCTATCTCTCCTTTTGTTCATTTTTATTTTTATCTTTTGATTATTTTCTAATTTACTTTTCTCCTTTGCTTGTAGAGATTGCTGATGAGTGGCAAGACCTGATTCACTAGGTATGTATAGATACCATGATGATCCCCATGGAGAGGACTTGCACCGAGCTATCCGTGGATGTAGGGGAGCCTTCAATAGTGGGTAGGCATAGCGATGTCTTTTCCCCTGTCTGGCATGTGGCCAAGATGGTGACTACCCTCTGTAATGAGTTTTCTAGATATAGGACAAGTGGAGCACATGCCGAGGAGTCGCTCTCATAAGTGAGGCCGCAAATGCTCCTCGTGACTTGTGAGCCCTCGGTGCGAGTCTTGGCATAGCCGCAGTCCTGACGTGGTCATGCACCTTCAAAGGGATCTCATAGGGGTTGAGAGGCCACTTGGCTCTTTTTGTAGTGACTCTTAGATTGTTTATACGATTTATTTTGTATTTCCCGGGCTCATTGAGCATTTTGACCATGCCTAGCGCATGATGGCATTGTCACAAAAAACCAATTATATATATATATATATATATATATACTTCTTCTTTGGATCGAGACTCTTGGTTTCTATGATTTTATGATTTGTTTCCACATGTAAATGTTGTTTTATATGCTTTTCAGAATGTATGCAATGGAGAACAAATGATACAAATGCTTTCTTTCTTTCTTTTTGTATTTCGTAATGTTGATATATGATAATGCAGACACAATGTGATTTTGAACTTAGTTGTCATAAGCAATCTTTCCGATACTTCATATTGTTTTGACAACGTGTAATGACAAACTGGTATGATGAGCAGATGAACTTGCCCCACTCCTAACTCCACACAACTAGTAAGATGCGAGGGCTCACCACCGAGAGCTAGAAAGGGCACAAGCTATGAGGAGTGTTGAAATGATAATGATGGGAGATAGACAAAGAGTTGGTGGTACCAAATTAGGATGCTACAAACCTATTCTACTCAAGTGACTCCGTAGTTTTAGAATGCAACTTGCTTTGTGGTTTATCTAGACTTAGATCTGTAGATGGCCATATGGTTGACAAAATCTGGTTTTCAGGGTTTTGAACTTTCTTGGAATTTTGGACATCTGATTCATTCATTTCGACTCAAGAATTCAAAGGTTTATTTGAACTATTTTTTTATGACCTTCAACGTTTTTTGTCAATAGAACCCCATGCCTTGCCTCATGCTTCTAGTAAGAAGCATGGGCTTATCACCATGGACAAGGCACAAAGTGCAAGTAAGGGCATTCCCATCCTTTCCCAACCCTACGTCACTAGTAAGAGATGCAAGCTCATCACCAAAGGTTGGTAGGGCAAGGAAATGTGTAAAAATAAAATTTTCTATTTGATCTACATTTGACTTATTTATTTGAGAAAAATGTCAATACGTTCTTATTTCCAAAGAGATCTATATACGGGATAGATGTGACACCATGAAGCTTCTAGAATAGACCATAGGAAAGATACCTACCCTAGGAAGAAACCAAAAGTGAGAACAAACATGTAGGCCTTGGCATGTCTACCATTAAGACTTTGTCATACATAGTTTTGTTTGATGAAATGATTCTGAAATGGTTGATGATGTTATGACAAATGAAGAAGTATGATTCGAATGCTTCGCCAATACCAACAGAAGTTTGTAATGAACCGCTTGCGACTAAGTTCCTTGATCACAAAACTTTACGAAACAAGTGGACAAAATGAACCTAACTACATGAAGATGCAATGTAGATATAATTATACAAATAGTGTTGGTCGCTTATGCATAGAATCGCTTTAAGATGCAAGGAATTGACTGCTTTGTTGAATTCCTCACCTTCTAGCGTACATAAGAGATACACACCATTTCCATAGTCTTTCATGACTCTATGCTGCTATTCAACATCTAATCTGCCTCGATCTAGGCTTTCTAGTTGGGAGAGACGTGCTTCTCTATAAGCTTCTTCATCCAGAATCCTTGTAATGAGATGCGGAGACTGGGTATTTCAACCTCAAGTGGGAGAACTTCTTCTTGCTCCGAATACCAATGAGAAAGGAGTTTCTCATGTTGGTGTTCTTATTGAGGTTCGGTGGGCCCACAAGGCCAGATATAACTTTAAATGCCAATCTCATTTGTTTTCTTTTACCGTTTTGAGGAGAATAGCTTTCAATGTCTTGTTTGTTGCTTCAGCCTGCCCATTAGCTTGAGGGTAATACAAGGAGGCTGTATGATGGTTTATTTTAAATTTACTGCATAGCTCACGGACCTCGTCATTCTTAAAGGAAGTGCCATTATCTGAGATAATGATTTGTGGGACACTGTACCTGCAAATGATCTAGTTCAAAATGAACTTGGCGATCACAACACCTAGTATAGTGGTAAGAGGCATAGCCTCTACCCATTTGGTAAAATACTCGGTGGCCATGATTATGAAGTTATGGCCATTTGTTGACGAGGGAGAGAATTTCCCTATCAAATCTAGGCCCCATGTAGAAAAGGGCCATGGAGTTGCAATTGGTTGTAGAGCTTGTGCCGACATGTGAATCTTGTGGGAAAATTCTTGGCATTTATGGCACTTACATACAAACTCTACTGCATTGTGTTCTAGAGTGGGCCAAAAATAGCCCATCTAATGTATTTTATGGGTAGTGGCATGACCTCCAAAATGGCTGCCACATATTCCACTGTGGGATTCGTAGAGAATCTTCTTGGATTCTTCTAGGTCAACACACCTTAGAAGCATTCCATCGAAAGCCTTACGGTAGAACACTTGTTCTATAATAAAGTATTTAGCTATGATAATACGTAACCACCTTCTTTGTTTTGGTGTAACACCTTCGGATAGATATGGTCCATGATATAATTAATAATATCGTATACCGAGGACATTCGGAGATAAGAGGTTTGGTTTTGATGTAATATATGTATTCATCAGAAAATCTAGATCTACTAGATCACCTTCGTCTAATAGATTATCACTAACCAATCTGTAATGATTTGTCCCTTAATGACTTCTGGTTTACAAAAGTTAATTCGAATTCACCCATTAAGGTTATAAAGCATCCAACCTTTTTAGACAAGGACCCTTGCATGACGAAAGTTCATAAATGGTCTGTTTTAACAATGACCCTTGTTTCTTGGTTTAGCATGTAATGTCTTAAGCATTTGGTTGCAAAGACTATGGCAAGGCATTCTTGTTCTTCCTATGTATAACGTGTTTCATAATCGAGCAATGTTCGGCTAATAAAATAGATCACACATTCTCGTTTATTGTTGTCTTCTTGAGCCAACATGCAGGCTAGTGAGACATCTATAGCTTGTGAATATAAGATCAAAGGATGATCTGGTCTAGGTGGCATTAACGTGGGAGGAGACAGTAAGAAGCGTTTAACTGCTTTGAAGGCCTCATGGCATTCCTTTGTCCAAATAATGCAAAGAATCCTTTTCAACAAATTATTGATCGAAGGTACAACAAAAATTAAGTCCGAAATGAATCTATGGATTGCACCAAGCTTTCCAAGGAACGATCTAATGCCAGAGTCGTCTAATGGTGGGATCATCTCAAGAATAGCCCGGATGTTGGCTGGGTCTACATCGATCCCTCGTGATGATATAATGTAACCTAGGAGTTTCCCTCCTATCACACCAAATACGCATTTTTCTCGGATTTAGTGTGACTCCGTATTCGATCAAACATGAAAGGATTGTTAGAAAATAAGAGATAAAATATGTGAAATAATCCTCATGTAATCACAACAAGAGAAACTAATATGTAGAAAATATTACAGATCTCAAATAAAAATGCGTAAATAAATAACACAAAACAGAGAGACAAGATTTAACGTGGTTCACCCAATCTGGCTACGCCCACCAAGAATCACTTGCTCATATTTTATTCTAAGCCTCAACTCTCTCAATACAATACCCAAATCCGTTTGGAGCTATGCTCAACAAACTCTACGAATTCACACCCGAATTCAAAACACATCTCGCAATATATTTACTTGTACATCTATCATATGCATAAGACCATATAAATAGACAACCTACGCTGCTAAGCAGCTTTGATACAAAAATGTGGGTATTAAAACCAAGGGCAAAAACCATGGGTATCAAAACAATGGGCAAAAGACCAAAACCATGGGCCCAAAAACAACCCATAACAGTTACCCATTACCCATGGGTTAATAAACCACCCATGAAAATACCCGAGTGTAACACATAGAAGGTGTACCACATTCTAACATGCAAATAGGCTCCACAAACATAACAATCTCCCACTTGGAGACTAATTTCCACTGAGCAAGCTTCTCAACCCTTCACTGTCATCTGCAAAGGCCAACCAAAGCTGAACATAGCTTTATTTTATCCCTTGTGACCACCTTGGTCATCATGTCTGTAGGATTCTGACTGGTATGAATCTTCTCCAACTTCAACTTATCTTCCTCCAAAGTTGTCCTGATGAAGTGATATCTCAACTGTATATGCTTTGTCCTGGAGTGGAAAGCAGAGTTCTTAGCTAGGTGTATAGCACTCTGACTATCACTATATAGCTTACATTCCTCCTGCTTATGCCCCAACTCCTCAAATAATTGTTGTAGCCAAATCATCTCTTTTCTTGCCTCTGTGGCAGCAACATACTCAGCCTTCGTGGTTGAAAAATCCACCAGCTTCTATAGTCGTGAAATCCAGCTCACTATTGTCCCACCTACAGTGTAAATATAACCTGTTGTGCTCCTCCTGTTGTCTACATCTCCAGCCATGTCTGAATCTACATAACCATGTAAAGTGGTGTCTGATCCACTGTAGCACAAAACTGTCCCCATGGTCCCTCTCAAATATCAAGGATCCACTTTACTGCTTGCCAATGCTCTTTACCTGGATCACTCATAAATCTACTCACAGCTCCCACTACATGGGCAATATCAGGCCTAGTGCACACCATAGCATACATCAAACTGCCAACTGTTGATGAGTAAGGTACCTTTGACATCTGGTTTCTTTCTTGCTCTGTCTTGGGACACTACTCCTTTGATAACTTGAAGTGGCCTGCCAAAGGAGTCCCAACCGGTTTAGCATCCTGCATATTAAACCTCTCCAAGACCTTCTTAATGTACTCTTCCTGAGATAAAGTCAGCTTTTGTTCCTTCCTATCCCAAGATATCCTCATACCAAGGATTTGTTTGGCTGCACCCAAATCCTTCATAGCAAAGGATTCACTTAGCTGCTTCTTGAGTACTTTTATTTCCTACATGTTTTTACCTGTAACCAGCATGTCATCAACATACAAACATAGGATAATATAAATTCCATCCTCAAATTTCTTTATATACACACAATGGTCAGAATGGCATCTGATATAACCTTGCTCCATCATAAAGCTATCAAACTTCTTATACCATTGACGTGGAGCTTGTTTTAGGCCATACAAGATTTTCTTCAGTTTGCAAACCATCTCCTCTTTACCTTTGACCTCATAGCCCTCTGGTTGCTGCATATATAGTTCCTCCTCCAAATCACCATGGAGAAATGTAGTCTTTACATCAAGTTATTCTAAGTGCAAGTCTTCTACTACAACTATTCCTAGAACAGTTCTAATAGAAGTCATTTTTACTACAGGAGAAAAAATCTCATCAAAATCTATACCTTGTTTCTGTGTAAACCCCTTGACCACAAACCGAGCCTTATATATTTTCTTTCCTCATTCTTCGTCTTTGAATCAACACCCACTTATTATGTAATGCTCTTTTGCCTTCGGTAGCTTCACCAAATCCTATTTCTAGTTCTCCATGAGAGCCTCGATGCTCCTCATCCATGGTTTGCTCCCACTTCTTCTTGGTATCTACCGCATTGCTTCATCAAAGCTCTCTGTCTCTCCACTATCAGTGAGTAATAAATAATAAAGAGAAGGAGAAAAACGTTCGTGTTCTCTTCTTACCCTAGAAGACCTCCTCAATATAGGAGTTTGAGGTTCTGTTGAGCGGGTTCCCGAATTGATTCATGTGTCACTTTTCCATCCGTAAGATCCTCTACCGCTGCGTATATTCTTTCTTGGATTCTTTCCTATTTTCCTACAACTCGCTACTTATACATGAATTTCTCATTAAAGACCACATTCCTAGATTGAATGATTTTCTTTTCCTTAATACTCCAACATTTATATCCAAAGTCATCACTGCCATAACAATGAAAGTACATTTTTCTGATTTAGCCTCTAGCTTGGTCCTATCATCCTTGTCTATATGAACAAACACCTCACATCCAAAGACTCTAAGAAATGAATAATCAACTTTCTTACCATACCATGCCTCCTTAGGTATGCCTCCATCCAAGGCACTTGAGGGTCCTCTATTTATCAAGTACATAGTTGTGCTCACCGCTTTTGCCCAAAAAGAAAGAGGCAATCCTGCATGTAACCTCATGCTCCTAGCATGTTCCATTATTGTTTTGTTCATCCTTTCTGATACCCCATTCTACTGCGGAGTTCCTGGAACTGTCTTTTGCCTACATATTCCATTCTTAGAACAATAATCATTAAATTCATTGCTGCAATACTCCCCTCCATTATCTGACCTGAGACATTTTAGCTTAAGACCTGTTTCATTCTCTACCAAGGCTTTCCATTTAACAAAAGTGTCAAATACATCAGATTTGTTTCTAATACAATAAACCCAAACTTTCCTTATTGCATCATCAATAAAAGTAACATAATAACTTGAACCCTTAAGAGATGATACATGAGCTAGCCCCACACATCAGAATGCACCAGCTCTAACTTACTCTCTTTCTTTGTAGGTCCAACCTTGAGAAACCTTACTTGCTTCTGTTTCCCATATATGTAGTTCTCACAGAAATCCAAACCTATTTCTATATATCCAGGAAAATTCTTCTTTATGATGTTCATGCCCTTATGGCTCATATGACCGAGCCTATAGTTCCATAATATTGTATCTACATCTGAAGCCACAAGATTACAATCATTAGTACCATCAGTGGTTAAATACAAGGTTCCAACATTCTTACCTCTTGCCACCACAAGAGCACCCTTGGTAACCTTCCAAGAGTCTGCTGTAAATATCACAGTACAACCATCACTTCCCAATTGCTCGCCGATATCAAATTTCTCCTTAATGTAGGCACATGTTTGACATCCTTCAATAGCCATGTATTCCCATTCTGCATCTTAACCTAAACAAAACCTTTTCCAACTATACTGCAAGGCTCATCATCACCAAGAAAAACATGCCCAAAATCTCCTTGAACATAATCAACAAAATAATGCCTATGTGGAGAAGCATGGAAAGAAGCCCCTGAATCTAAAACCCAAGATTCAATAATATTGTGCAAAGAAAGAATCAAAGCATCCTAACATACATTACCCGTTGCCACATTTACCTCCTTGTTTTCTTCCTGTTGTTTCTTCTTATCCCGAAGCTCCCAATAAATTCTTCGCATGCCCAAGCTTTCCATAATTCCAAAGATACAATCTTGTTCTTGGATTTTGACCTTGCTCGATCTTTCGATTTTCCATGGTTTCCTCTATTCTTTTGTCTCCCTCTAGTTTCCACTTTGTCAAAGCATTCCCTGAAGTAGAAGATTCCCAGAGATTTTTCTTCACATTTCCTCACTTAGAATCACCCCTACAACATCCTCAAACTTCAACTTCAAGTTAGCTGGAACCAAGTTACTTACCGCCATTACTGTGCTATTCCAACTCTCGTAAAGAGCACGTAATTAATAAAGCCCTAACTTATTCATCAAATTCTATCAGAATCGAAGCTAGCATATTCACAACCATATTGAAATCATTTAAATGATCTCACACCAACTATTCTCGACATCTTCATATTAAACAACTTTTTCATTAAAAATATCTTATTAGAGGCAGAGGGGGTTTTTCATACAACTTCCTAATGCATCCATTAGATCTTTTGTAGTCTGCTCCTTTAAAACTTTAAATAATACTCAAGATGTAAGACACAAACCGAATCATTCCAAGTGCCTTCCGATCCAATAAATCCCATTCCACATCTATCATACTCGAGGGTTTGTTCACCTTCTCAGACAGTGGAGTATAAAGATCCTTTTGATAAAGGTAATCTTCCATCTGCATCTTCCAAAGACTAAAATTCTACCCATTGAATTTATCAACCCTAGATCTTCCATCATCTTCCATAGCTCCCACTCAAGATAAAACTTTCCCTGCGATTCAACACTTTAGCAAACCAAA
Organism: Taxus wallichiana var. yunnanensis; assembly: GCA_018340775.1. Taxonomy (NCBI): domain Eukaryota; kingdom Viridiplantae; phylum Streptophyta; class Pinopsida; order Cupressales; family Taxaceae; genus Taxus; species Taxus wallichiana. The sequence continues at coordinate 141,193,493 of CM031240.1, read as the reverse complement.
CCAGGCTCTGATACCAATTTTTAGGAAATAAGAGATAAAATATGTGGAATAATCCCTTACAGAATCACAACAGTAAAAACTAATATGCATAAAATATTACAGATCTCAAATAAAAATGTAGAATAAATAACACAACACAGAGAGACAAGATTTAATGTGGTTCACCCAATTTGGGCTATGTCCACCAAGAATCACTTGCTCAGATTTTATTACAAGCCTCCACTCTCTCAATACAATACCCAGATCCATTTGGAGCTATGCTCAACAAAATCTACAGAATTCACACCCGAATTCAAAACACATCTGCAATACATTTACTTGTACATCTATCATATGCATAAGACCATATAAATAGACAACTACTTAAGCAGTTTGATACAAAACCGTGGGTATCAAAACCAAGGGAAAAACCATGGGTATCAAAACAATGGGAAAAAGACCGAAAAAAACCATGGGCCCAAAAACAACCCATAACAGTTACCCATTACCCATGGGTTAATAAACCACCCATGAAAATTTGCTTGGGGCTTTGCCCGAACCCCCGACCTTGGTCCACCGGCGAGCGGGACCGCCGTAAAAATACCCGAGTGTAACACATAGAAGGTGTACCACATTCTAACATGCAAATAGGCTCCACAAACATAACAAGGATGATGCAGAGCACTTTCGGGTGATCACAGCGCTTCCTGGCCTTGGCCAACAAGTCATCTACATAGGATTCCATGATTTTATGAATAAGATCATGAAATATGTATGTCATTTCCCATTGGTATGTAGCGCCAGCGTTCTTGAGACCGAATGGCATAACAGCGTAGCAATAAGTTCCCCAAGGAGTTATAAACATGGTTTTGGCTTGGTCTTGTTCAGATATTCTGATTTGATTGTATCCCGAGAATCCATCCATGAGAGACAAAAGCTCAAATCCAAATTGTTGTGTCAACGATAACGTCGAATGGATGGTAACGGAAGTCGCCTTGGGACACGCTTTGTTAATGTCTCTCGAAGTCTATTTAGATGCATATATTCCCATTATTTTTGAGAATGGGAATGATATTAGATACCCACTGAGAGTAATCAACCGGTTTGATGAACCCTACTTGGAGAAGTTTCATTACTTCTTCCTTCACCATGAGAGCTACCTTGGGTTTCATTGGTCTTGATTTTTGTTTAATTGGCTTTGCATCTGATTTGGTGATGAGGTTATGTACCATGATGTGTGGTGCAATTCCCTGTCATTTCTTTATAATTAAATGCAAAAGCCTTTTGATGTTCTCTGAGGATTCGAGTGTGTATTTCTATCTCTTCTGGAGTTAGCAAAGATCCTAGTTTTAAGATCTTTGGTTCTTCCTCTGTTCTGATGTTAATATCAATTATTTCTTCGATTAAAGAAGTGTTACCTTCTTCAAACTCAGGCGGGGCTGGAGGTAGTTCCAGATCTTCTCCATTCTCTACCGTGTATATGTCGAGATCCTTTTGTGGGGGAAGCTCTATCATGGGATTTCCAAAGTAAGAAGACGAATGTGGGATTAAGGACAAATCTACCACGTGATGGGTGAGATGTAACTCTGCATAGGTGTTTAGGTAATCAAGAGTGGCTCTATCACTTTCAACATGATCTAAGATAGTAGATGTATTCTCAGCTATGTTTGTTAAAAGAGGGTTTGACATTTTCTTTACTAACGGTTCAGTATGAAGGGATACCATGAAACAGTATCTTCCAACTCATTTTTGTAGTAAAATGTGAAGTTTCGAGGTTCTATTGAATATGCGAGAAGGTTTTGTTCTTGTGGGATTGCCTCAATGGATATGAAGTTAAATCCTTTGCTCAAATCTAATCTTTGTTGTTTTGTAGAGCCGTAGGTGTTCAACTCTAGTCTCATACACCTCGAAAACTTGGTTTTCTACTTGATTGAGAGTCTCCTAACACCCGATGTCATTAACACCGAGCCTCTTAGATATGATGAGGCCAAGAAGAGGGCTTCATACTCATAACCACTATTTGTACATTTGAAATTTAGTTTAAAGGTGAACGGTAAGATCTTTCCCTCGGGAAGTAAAGATCACACATGCCCTAGCCCCATAACGACATCTACCTCCATCAAAGTGGAGATTCCAATGTTTACTTGGGAAGATGAATGTTGGGACATTTGCTACGTCTATTTCTTCTCGCTTTGGTTACTTCTAAAGCATGCAGATTTCCTATGCTAGAAGAGAACCAACTCCTAGGGTACATCCCATACCTATGGAATCAAATGGTAGGAAGCTTAGAAAATCTTGTTCTAAAGCAACTCCACAATTTTTTGTAGTTCCTAATGATACTATTTTTACAACGTTAGCCTCATCCTTGAGGGGATATTCTTGATTAGGTTTGTAACCTTTAACTCTGTTGTAGGTACCAACCTTTCTTCCGTTTTGATTTGGTTGGCTTATTAAGTTGGTTTTTTGGGAGTTCAAACTCAAAGTGAATGCCTGGCCTTTTCTTCAGATCTCGCTAGGTGTATATCGAATGGTTTCGGATTGCCTTTTACCATGAATATCTTTCCTAAGTGCAAGAATCTTATTTCTTGAAATAACGTTGAAGGTATTGCCTTCATATGGTGTATCCATGGTTGGATGAGGATCATATTATAGTTGATTTCCCGATCTATAATATAAAACTCAAGTGAGGATTGTTTTGGGTCCTAATGTGACCGGTAGTATTATAGTCCCAATCGAAGTGGCTTTAAGGCTACTATAGCCTCTTAGTGTATTCTAAGTCGTTGAACAATTTGTTTCTCCATACCCAAGATTTTGAAGGAAAGAGAAGGGGACTATGTTAATCTATTTACCCCATTGTCAACCATTGCACATTTAACGTAATTGTTATAAACCCACACTTGTAAATGTAAGGTTGGATCACCTCTACGTGTAATCTCAATGTCTGTTGGCATTTTGTTTATGTCGAATATAAACTCGGTATCCCTATCTAGCTGCCCTGAGGGTGGATATCAAAGTCTATGTGGTTTACCCGTGTTTCGGAGGTGGAGTGATGTTAATTAAATGACCTAAACCTAATGCTTCTAAAAGAGTAGCCCTATGGGCGTGGATATTTCTTCGCAAGTCCAAAAAGGAGATGTGAGAGAAGGTCTTTGTTAGGTCATTAGTTAAATCATAGGCACCTACAAAGTTACTAATATTTTTGAATGTTATCTGTCTCTAGTGGGTAACTTGGATTTGGCTGAAACAAATACTCTCGTGTCCTTGTTATGGCTTCCACGTGTAGCTCAGTGTCTAACTCCACTAAACCGACTATCTTGGTTCGTGGCTGATTTCCTAATTACGGTGCAACAGGTGGATTTAGTGAAGTCAAGGCTTCATGATCATTATTTCCTATCATTACACCCTTGTTCGTCCCATTTGGATTTAATTTGTTATTATTGTGATTTGGGAGCAGATCATTAAAGATCTTGAGGGGAGCATTTTGAGGGGAGACTACTCCCGTGAAATTATTTTACACAGTAATGCAGGGATCTGCTAAGAACATATCTATGAAAAGTTGTCTTTGATATTCTGGCAGACGTTGCATGAACTTATTGCAATCGCAGCAAGTCCTAGTGACATGGCCTCAATTTTTTTGGAAACCACAATATGAGTTGGGATTGTAATTCCTAGGTTGTTGGTTTGGCATGTGTTGTGGTCCAAAACTCTGATTAAACCGTTGACTATTAGGATTAAAGTTTTGCATTTATTGCCTTTGGTTCTGATATCCAATTGAGTTTTGACTTGGACCCAAAGTGTCTGGATTTGTTGTCTTTGTTGTTGTTGTTGTTGTGGATGATTAAAATCTACCAAGTTAATTGTTGGGGTAAAATTGTTGTTTCATTGATTGTTAACTAGTGGTGGAGCATTTACAACATTTGCCTTTTTTGCTTGGTCAGTTACTCCATCTATTGTTACGCCACGATTTTAGGTCCTTGATTGACGTTTGTGGTAGTAGGATAAGTCGTAGTATTTTGGTTGGGGATGATTAACCTCCCATTTGTTCCATACATCTTGCGACCGCTATCTATTGCAGCTTGATCTATTCGGAGGGCGCTCTCAAGTACTTCATCGTAAGTCCTTAGTGGGAACTTCTGGACTTCTTCCTTTATCTCTTTGCTAAGAGAATGAAGGAATAAATCACATAGTTCCATTTGATCCATGTTTGGAGCGCTTGCTGAAGAATAGAGGATTGTATGCCATCTTTGGATGAAATGAGCAACAGATTCATTGTGATCTTATTTAATATGCAAGAATTCCTCGATTCTTGTTCTCAACAGCTTGTTCATGTTGAATGCCTTGATGAACTCTGAAATGAGTTGTTTAAATGAATGGATGGAAGCTTCGGTGTATTCTCAGAATACCAATCGAGGGCAATGCCCTCTAAAGTTTTGGGGAATATTTTAGCAACAACCCCATCCCAAGGGAGCAGTTCTCGAATGGCTATGGCATAGGCCTTGATATGTGCATTCAGGTCTCCCTGCCTTTTGTATTTGGGCAAATTGGGAAGAGGTCTTGGAAGCATGACGCTTTTTATGGTGAAGTCTAAGGGTTCTTTCAAATATTCTGAATAAGTTCCTATCGCATAGGTTTCGACCATTGATGGTGTTTGTTGAGGGGGAGGTGGAATGGGTTATTGATATGGGGTAGCATATGCATTTGCAGGGACATAAGGAAATCCCTGTGGTTGAGTGAATATGCTAGGAGAAGAGAACATATCTCCCTGTGGTGATTCGGAATACATGTTTAAGTATGGAGAGGCATTGTTTAGAAATGGATTGTTTTGTACTAAGCTGGGAGGTATCATATTTTCCACTGGAGTGGCGTTATAAAATGAAATTCTAGTTGGGATTTTTGTGAATATTGAGGAGGCATGCCCAACGTGCCTATTCCTGTGAGGAGGTCTACTTGGCTAGGATGATGTGGAGGATTGGAATTTCCTGATTGCATGAATTGAGAATTTTGACTTGCTTGAGCAAGTTCTAACCCTCTAAATTTTTCTACTAAAGTTGAGATGACTTCATTTAGTGAAGTCACAGTATTTTGCCTTAGTGGCATTTTTTGTATATCCTGAGGTTGTATGGGCATATGGTAACTCGCTATGAATTGATTATTGCCCTACCAAGTTTCACTTTGAGGCATTTCCTACGGTGTAGTGGCATGGAGGTGTTTTCATGAAAAGAGACCTCGGGTTGTATTTTTAAACTTCCTATAGGTGGGTACATACTCCGAGAGTGTTGTTCACTCCTAGAATAACATGCTAAATGTTCATCTAAAAATAGATATGTATCCGATTGTCTATTGATTTGCGGTCTAAGCAACACCTAAGGAGACAAACCAGATTCTTCAAGTGAGTGTCATTTTTTCGAGCCCAAGGCTCTGGTTGTTGCGTTTGAGTGAGCTGATCCAACTCCTCTATTTGGAAAGGAGAACTATATCTAGTCCTTTGAGGCCGAGTTTGTGTTGAAAACCAGTTAGTTGAATAGTTGTCACCCCATGCTGAGAGTGAGGGTGATGGCTGTCTATTCAGTTGATTGTAGTATGCCTCAAGACCTAGGAGAGGTCTGCCATATGCATCAAATCCTGACATATTCGGGGGGTATATGAATACCCACAGAATAATGGGAAAGAGTGAAGGTGAATGAAAGAATAAAAAGAGGAAAAAGCAGCTTAGTTTCACGTCAGTTTCACCAATTTTGTTGGTGAAGCTAATGCAAAGGCTAACGAGGTGGAAAAGATGAATTTGTTTGATTCACGTCGGGTTCACCAATTTTGTATGATGGAAAAGTGACAAGAGAGCATGGGAATCTACATGATCAAGGCAAGCATTCTAGTGGCGCAACTTCCAGAGACCATAACTTTTGCACCGTACCTCCGATTGACTCCGTTCAAAAGGCAACGGAAAGCTTGGAATGTGTAGAATGTGATGAGAAGGTGCAGAACTCCATTCAGCAATGTTTGACCCCCGAAATCCACGTTTAAGGGGCCCAAATTGTGATTTTTGTAGTGCTGTCTAAAAATAGTAAATTCTAAAAATAGTATGTTTCGCAAAATTAGTGCACATGTAAGTCTTGGAAGATGAAACACCTCGTCTCCCTCGAGACTGGTGACCTTCCACATCTTTCTAGGTGTCCTTTCATATTTATAAAATTATTATAAATACATATGTAACCGGATCAGTGAGATAGACATCTCTTGGCAGAGATAATTGATGTAATTTGAAGTCTTTGAGTAATTTACATCTCTTTTCAGAGATAGTTGTTTTGCAATTCATTTGGCACATTTGTTAATCTGTTCCTTAAGTCTGAAACACCTCGGTTTTGGATCACTACAAGTAACTCTTCCTCACACCCGACCTCCTAAGGTCGTGCAAAGACAATGGTGGGGATGGAATATATATGGGGTATAGGCATGGACTAATTAGGAAATCTTATGTCTTCGACATGCACTCACCGGAATCTGTGAATCTAAGGCAAAGAAGGCCCTCCTAACTCCGAACGGTGTGATAGATCGGTCGGTGAGGATGACTACTCGAAGGCTCCAATCAATATCAAGCTCTGGCGTGATTCAATCTAGAGGTTGTGGGATACGCGGAAGATAACCTATGGGTGCTTCGTATATGTCTCCTGACAAGGTCATGAAAATGGATGATGGATATATAGTGGATTCTATGGGTGATTCTCTGGTCTAGTCCAGAAATCCTTAGCTAGATTAGCTATTATGTCTAGTGAGGATAATTGTGCAATAATGGTTGGTGGAAGTGGAGAGGATCTAAATACTAATGTGCGTAAACCAGCATCAATGTCTGATTGTCCTATGGGCCCGTTGGGTTGTGGGACCTATGGATCACAAACGTATATTCATGGTTGTTGTGGACCTCCTATGGTCATGTGAAGAATCAATCCCTAATCCCTAGTATCCAGTAGTCGTATGCCTTTTCGGCCTCTATATTTAGAACTAAAATTTGTGCAATCTTCTCATAGTACCTTACAGGTGTTCTAGAAACTTGAGTTCTTAAGCTAGTGTCTATGTCAGTGAGAATGTCTCCTATGTCTGGATGTGGGACCAAAGGATCACAACTGAACGTTTTCTCTCTTTCAAGCCCTTGTACAGTCATGCAGATATTTATCTAGGGTAATCTGTAGTTTGGCTGGTTTGACCAAAACATATGTGTTTTATCGTCTTCTATGTTTAGTCCTCTCAGTTGTGCACTAATTTCTTGTAGGTCTATTGTTACTTGGAAGACCTGAATTTTGATATTTTGGTCTATGTGGGTTATTGCTGCAAAAAGTTGGGTTGAGGCACGATTGGTTCGAATACGTATTCTCCGGACTCCTTAGGTCCCGTGATTGTCATACAAAAGAAATAATATAGATATAACTAAAGAAAAGTAAACTAATTATGCAAAGTATATCCACATCATATATAAACTCTTTTTTTTGTATTTTTGACAAAATATTTGTGACAATTAAGATAACAACTATTTAATATATCTAGAAAAAAAACAACTAATCTAATAACGAAATTTAAAACAAACAAGGTAGTTGAGTATAATTGTTTGTCTCATGCAAATTGTGAATCTATTCTAAATAACTAAATAACTTATCTAATCTATTTGAAAAGACCCCGATCTTACCTCGTAAGTGATGAATGAATCATAGTTTCTCGAAACTATCAATCCCCATAGCTTCCCAACAATATCGAAAGCAAGATTAACTAAAATGAAATGATTCACTACTCTATTTAATATGTTTTAAATAGAAATTTGATAGCTTGAACCTGGATTTTACAGAGCAGTGCGAATCTGATTGTGTGTGGCTTTTTCCCTCGGTGTGGTCTCCTCGCTCCTTCGTGCTCACGTGAATCCAAAAAAATTATGTAATGCTAGCATCAACAGGAGTAGGTATTGGAACAATGGCAGCTTTGGATGTAGACCAATACAATGTGAGTGGGAGAGGGATAACGCAAGAGAACAAGAGCTTGGCTTATGCAATTCCTAGCGGGATTTATTTCGAGTCATACAACCCAAAAACATCCGAACCTAAAACTATCCTTCTTGACGAACAAAACCTCGCAACTCTAATGGCTTCGGACTAAAATGATACTATACTACTTCATTGATTGTATGAAATAGTAATAACACTAAAAAAGAAGATCTTGTGGCTTCTAAACAAGAAACAAGACTAGCTATGCATGCAACAAATGAAAACTATTGAATTCCTAAACAAGAACCAAGGACTAAACTATTGAAATGAGAAGATGAGAGGCAATTTTGAGGGGATATTTTCTTGAAAACCAACCAGCTATTTATAGAATTCTGTTTACCCAAAGGTGAAATCCAATTTTAACTCTTTTACAATAAACAATGGAGAAACACTATTACAGTAGATCCGTAATCATAAATACAAGCAAAACGGATGAAAAGGTGGGTGAAAGTTGAAAATTTACGTGAGTCGTGATAAAACGGATATTCGAAAACGCACGAGACCGCCGCGCCCAGGAAGGGCAGCGATTTCATTATTGAATACCAAAATGCAAAGGAAAAGAGGGTAAAAGAACAAAATAAAGCATGCCGAGGCTAAGCGGGGCATGCAGGATATTAATGTATACTTGGAGAGATTTTTCGGATCCCAAACACCTCATGCGAGGAGACTCAGTATCATCATTGGGGCACATGTAACATTGTTCGATGGTGCAGACCCTACAATTTGTGGTACGTACGGAATATAATGTGTATGCCACTAGAAGATGATAAAAGGAGGGTGGTGATTTATCCTAAAGCATATACCACTACAAGATGATAAGAAGGGGTGACAATTTAACCTAAGGTGTATGTCACTAATGCGTGAAATGGTGGATGAGGAAAATGTCACATGTAAGGTCCATTTGATTGGTAAACCCTCGAAATTGAGTATGGACCGAGGAACTAAAGTGCGTCATAGGGTAGTGAGTGTAGCACGTCAATTTAAGTGTAATATTTCTTGAGGTACATGACATTTAACGAGGTTTTAAGTGGTTTTCTGAGAAAAGTGGAAAGGCGATAAACACAACCACTAAGCTTATCTATGACAATGTAAGGGCCAAGCCAGTTGGGCTTAAATTTACCTTTGAGCATTGCTTTAGAATTTGTATTTTTTCATTTTTCTTTTAAGACGAGGTCACCAATAATGAACTTCCCGAGAATATGTATTACAGCTATAAGCATGTGAAAAGTGGTATTTGTATGTGCATAGGATTTCCAATATTTGGACATGATGATAATCCAACATTTCTAATTCGTGTAAGTGATTTTTGTGATATTCGTTGTCTTTAAGGATGCCCTTAAGAGAGATTTGTAGGGTTGGTATTTCAAGTTCTAATGGAATAACTACCTCAACACCATAAACGAGGGAGAAGGGGGTAGCATTAGTAGGAGTACAAACGCTAGTGCAATAAGCCCATAATGCGTAGAAGATTTGATTATGTCAATCAGTGCCACTAGAGTCAACAGTCTTACATAGGATTTTGACAATAGTTTTATTGGTAGCTTTGGTTTGGCCATTGCCTTATGGATAATAAGGTGTGGAAAATGATTTCTTTATCTTAAACTTAGCACAAAATTTCTTGACATCTTTATTTTTGAAGGAGGATCCATTATCGGTGATAATGTGCATGGTAAGAAAGTGACAAATGTTAGTACCAATGGTTGTATGTAAGGGTGCTACTTCAACCCACTTGGTGAAGTATTTTGTGGTGGTAATTATGAATTTGTGGCCATTGGTGGATTCTGGGTTGATGAGGCCAATTAAGTCAAATCCCCAAAGGGAGAAAGGCCATGTGGGCATGATGGGTTGAAGATCATATGTAGGTGCATGATGGAGATTACCATGTTTCTGACACTTGTCACAACACTTATTATAATCAAGGAAATCCTGCTCCATTGTCGGCCAATAATACCCTTGACGTAGGATTTTCTTTGTCATGGCTTTACCCAAAAAATGGATAGCATGATACCATCACGAATGTTAGATATTGAAATAGGGATATTGGTGAGGGGAAGAAAATGGAGAAGATGACCATCAAGAGCATGTTTGAACAATTCAGAGCCGATGATAACATAATGAGTGGCTTCACGACGTAACCGGTGGGATTTATGAGGTTATAGAGTATTAAAGATAGTTTGTTTATACATGTAGTTATAAATAGGTGTGAACCATTCAATGGTGTTGTGACTACGGGTAATGGCACAGGTTGTGATAGGTATGATGGAGATAGAAGGTTTTCATAAGTGAGTAATGATGAAAGTGTCTTGGTCATGAGTGACATCTTGAGGGATAAGCGAGGCTTCACCGGCCATGGAATCGACATGGAAATTATATTTATGAGGAATAGGGAAATGGAATAAGACTTAAAGGTAACTAAAATGTATTTTACAAAAGCATTGCAGGATAAGTTTTCCTCCTTAGTGTGATAAAAATCATTGAGTTGGTTTACGACTAATTGAGAGTCCGCATGGATATACAAGTTATGAATGACAGGTTTTTGGCAAGAATTAAACCTAAAATGAGGGCTTCATATTCGAAATATTATTTGTGTAGCAAAACCCTAGCCAGTATGCAAAGGGAAGCAGATCACCATGTGGGGTAATAAATACCACACCGGTGTCGGTCATAGAGCGGTAGTGAGAACCATCAAAGTACATGGTCCATATATGTGATTCAATGGTATACACAAAGAAATCATTGCGAAAAGAATCGAAATATGGGAAACATCTAGAGGGGGCGACAACCAATTGATCGGTGATGACCTGCCCCTTAATTTTTTTAGGGATGAACTTAAAGTCAAATTCTATAAGAAGCAAGCATGGCATAATGAGCTAAATGCCCTTGAAGATGAGTGTGGGAAAAATATAGTGTAGAGGGTTGACCTTGGTCGTCATGTTGTGCCAATAATGCACCTAAGGCATGGAATGTAGTAGAAATATATAATAAGAAGGGGTGGTTTGCCATAGGTGGGACTAGGACAAGAGGGTTTAGGAGATAAGCTTTGATGTGATCAAATGCTTGTTGGAATTGTGTCCCCCAAAAAAACTTAGTTTCTTTCTTTATGAGACATGTAAAAGGCTATGTTTTTCAGCCGTGTATAATAAAACATCGAATAGCTTGAATTTTACCTTTCAAAGAGCGTAGTTTGTGAAGGTTTTTTGGTGGAGGCATGTCAAGAACGTATATGATTTTGGTTGGGTCAATTTATATGCCACATTATTGTATGTGATGGAATGGTTTGGAAGCTATGGAATGAGGTTAAATAACCTCAAAGCTTGACCAAACTTAACCATGCACCATGAGATAAGAGCTAAACAAGGGAAACTAACATGCAAGCATTATAACTTTGACAAAAACATCAAAAACTAACATTTATACTACTCTCTACTCTTTAGATTACTTAATTTAAGAAATTGAACTTAAAAAGATCAATTTAGCAATCAAAGGTGCGATGTTTGATATGAAACTCAAGCTTTTAGGAAAGGATTCTCACCATTAATGGCTTCAAGGCCTTATGGTTCTCTCCATATTACTCAAAACTTGGTTTAAGGATGCAAGTGGAGGTGTTAGCTCAATAATGGAGGAAGGAAATCTTTAGATCAAATATCTAATTAGTTTAAAACTAATACAAATGAGATCTAAGCTTTCTTAGGCTTGTTTTGGTTTTGTGTTATGTAAAGTTGTTAGTTTGAATGGGTAGGCTTAGCCTTGTATTTATAGTTTTTGGTTTGGAAGAATTGGGAATTCGGGTGCATGTGGGACTAAAGCTCAAAAACACTTTTAGATTAGATTAGGATAAACACTCTTTAGGATTAGTTAAGCTTGGTTTAGGCTAGTTAACTAGGGTTTAGGCTAGTTAAACTTGATCAAATAAGTGATTAGAGACTCGTTGAGAGTTGGTAGGGTCCTGGATAATCATTTGTGACTGATAGATAGCCTAGGAAGCTCGTAAAAGTGATTCGAGAGAACTAGGGAGGTTCTGAATGGTCGAAAGGAGGAATGTTTAGCTAATAAGAGATATTAGCCAAATAAGTTGAATATGGGAAGAATATAACTGAAAGAGTGTCGTGAATGGGCATCCGATAATGGAGTGAAGAATAGGGAATTAACAAAGTGTTGTTAATTGAATGGATTGGATGAAATGTTATGTGTAAGCATATTTTAGGTGTCTACAATTATTAAATGATGTATTCTAGTAGCTTACATGTGGTTACTCAAAGACACATTTTTTTGGGTTGAGGCATAGACGATACTTGGACGTAATATTTTGAAGAGCACATGAAGGTCCCACACATGAGAGGAATGCCATCGAGACTTAGATATAATATCGTCCACATAATACTCAATGATATTTTGGATGTAATCATGAAAAATATGTGTCATTGTACGTTGATAGGTAGCCCCTACATTCTTGAGGCCAAATGACATAACAATATAGAAGAATTTACCCCATGGCATGGTAAAGAGGTTTTCTCTTGATCGACTAGATTAATCTTAATTTGGTTATAACCTGTGAAACCATCCATAAAGGAGATTATGTCGTACCATGTGGTAGAGTCTACAATAGTGTCAATGTGTGGGAGGGGAAAACTATCCTTAGGGTCACATAAATTAGTACAACAATAAACATGACCATCGGGCTTCATCACGGGAAAAATATTAGATACCCATTCAGGATAATCAGCAACGCAGTTGAAACCGACATTTAATCATTTTTGGATTTCTAATTTGACTAATAGTGCAACCTTAGGATGCATCTTACATATTTTCTTTGAATGAGCTTGGCATTAGGGTTAAGGATGATATTATGCATGACGACAGAGGTATCAATACCTAGCATGTCACTATAGTCCTAGGAGAATATGTCATAGAAATCATGAAGGACTTGTTTGAGATCCTTTTTCTCAACAGGGGTGAGGGAAGTAGCTAATAAGACTATTCGTGGATTGTCAAACATTCCTAAATTATGTTGGATGGTTTCTTCATTGATAAGTGTGGAGTGATCCTCAATGTATGGCTGAGTGGGAATAGTGTCAGGTGGGTTGGAATTATCAACGAGGTTATCGATTCTCCCGAGAAAAAAATATTAACATATGGGAGAGATTGGTGTCATTTATGGTGAAAAGAGGGAAGATCATCATAAGCACCCATATGATCTAGTAGTGCATCATCATTACAAAAGTATATGTTTATTCCCAACGAGAAAGGGACATTGTTACTAATAAGTTATGGGTGCAGCAAGGGGAGAGATGTAACATGACACATGGTTTGTACTTCTAAAGGTAATGGGGGAGAAGGCTGATATCCGAGCCCAAACTTATGTGGACATGCGGGAGGTCCCAAATTTTGGTGACTTTGTGGTCTTGGTAGTGAGAGAAACCAAAGAGACAAAGGTAGTCATATCCTAAACTATATTTGGAGAGATCGGGGTTAATTTTTGGGGAAGTAGGGAAGTCCAAAGGGTGTTCAATAGAATTACAATATTCAAAAGGGGAAGGGTCAACGGGTACATCATAAATAATGCCTCGGTAACAGAATTTGAGTCGTGCATGGAGCATAGAGAGAATTTCATACATGGCATGGATACAAAGCCTACTGAGCAGGATGTTATAGTTAAGGTCATTAGGCATGACATGACATGGGATGGTAATCGTACATGGACCGATGGTAATGGGTAACTAGAAAATACCTAAAACATGTTTTGGGATGTTATCAAAACCAAAAATAGAAATGGTGGAAGGAGCAAGGGATGTCAAAGACATGCCAATATGATAAAGAAAATTGATATTACAAATTTTAAGTTCAAATCCATTTTCCACTAAGGAACATTTGACACCTATTTTGTTAACACAAACCTCGATGTATAAGGGAGGCTCATGCGCTAAGAACTCGTGGTGGGAGAACAAAAGATATGAAAGTGATTTTATCTTCATTAAGGGATAAAGATGAAACAAATTTATGATAAACATATTCTGGTGATATGTGTGGAGAGACATAATGGGTAGCTTAGTATTTTGGAGGTGAATGAGACAATCCGGTTATTTTTGTAAGTTCTCGTGAATATATATGCTCATGGTGCATTGAATGTATAAGTAATTACAAAAGGAAGGAAGGTAGGAATGTCAAAAACAAGTGGCATATAAAAACAAAGAGGGAAGTAAAAATCATAATGGCGAGAAATTGAAAGCCCTAGAAGGTGCTAGAAGGAGACGTCGGGTTCACCAAAATGATTAACAAAAATAATGATCTAGTAGGCCTAAAGGGGGACACTACGGTATTAATGTTAATTTTATTAGGACTAAAATGTTGTATTATTAAATATACTAAAATAATATGGAATAAATGCAAGTAAGCTATTCTAAGTGAAATAAAACCCTAAATGTGAAAGAGAAGGAAGAGAAATAGCTTAGCTGATTGGATGTGACTATCGCAGGTTGATGTAGATCTGAAATGAAATTCGAAAGTGTATATGAACACTAAAGGACTCTGCAAAGGATAGATCTGGAGGATATGAGATGAATGTGGCAATTGGGAGTGTACCAAGGTGCCTTGAGGTTCCCCTGGTGCTGCAATCTACGTGCTCTCAACACCGTAAATATTCAAAACCCGAATCGATATGGTCGCAGGATGTCTTCAAATACTTCATGTCTATCATGTTGGATCTGTTGGATGAGCTGTAGTGACTTGTAATGAAAAAGGAAGTATCAAACCCTAGAAAAATAAAATATGTAAATGAACGGGTCGACCGATCTCAACCGCCAAACTAGTGGACTTATCACTGAGTGTTGCACTACATTTTAGACCCGGATGTAGTACTAGTAAGTGTGTGCATGTTGTGCCCTAGGTGCTCTTGTGCCAGGTCAAATTTTTGAATTAATGAGAAATAGTAACTATAGACAATGTAAATAACATGTGTGGATGGAATAGAATAGAATCCCTCCCCTTATGCGGTGTGTGTGATGCGAGATCTCCTAGGCTTGATGCATGGTACTATGTGGATGTAAGTGATGTAATGGTTGCAACTATAGATGGAGTCATAGTAGTATGTGATGTTGTGACCTAAGACCCTCATTATGGTCTTATAACTTTATATTTATGGGGCATTCAAGCTTAATTTCATAATTTATCCCGACAACGCTGATTGGGAAAAGGATGAGGATGACAAATGGCTAGAAAGGCCCTAAAAAGTAGTGGGAAATGATGTGCATAGATCAAGGTGCCCGGTAGGACCGCGGCACCCCAAGGCACCCCAATGACAGTGAGGTGCCCTGAATTTTGGGCTAGAATGATGGGGTAGTTGCGAAATGGGTGGATAAGTGTTGGAAAATATACGGAACTATGAAATAAAATATAAAATAAATATTTCCAAATGGTGGAATTAACTAGTACTTTATTCACTTGAGAACCTTCTAAATAGTAGTATAAGACTAGGCTAAATAATGTCTAAAGTGCATAATTTTTTGTCTATAGGATGAGACTAGAAGAATGTGTTGAGTTGTGGAGCTCAATTACTTCACAAATAGTATGCTTTTTTAACTTGCTAGAATATACAAGAACCAGGCGCGGTTGGGTAACCATTATTAGTCATATGAAGACTGACATCGGTCAAACAAGTAGGAACCAATATTGATTAGGGTAACCAGCATCGGTTACCTATCCATGATTACTTTTATTTAAGTCACGGGAATTAGATCTAACCTTTGATATAAAGGTGATCCAATGGTTGTAATTGCATAGCTAAAGTGTCCTAAGTTTCTATATGTTTATATAAGCTAGAAAGCTAGGGTTAGAAGAGAGAATTGTAAGAAGGAATTCTTGGAGAGAGAAAAAGAGAAGCTTGTGATGAAGAAATTACTTTACATCCAGGAGGTGTGGAACATTACAGATCTTCATTTTATTTCCTCTATAAAGCTTTGTATAATATATTGGTTGTTTCTTGGTGGATGTAGCCCACACTTTGGATGAACCACGTCATATCTTGTGTATTTTCTTTTGGTTTATTTTCATATTTATTGCTTGTATGCCTAGATTTGATATATATCTATACAATGGTGTCATTAACCCCAATAAGTGGCATCAAATATTTTTGTTTGAAGGATTTTTTGTTGAAAAATTTACTCATAGAGGTATTTCGATTGAGTGGGATCTACAAAGAATGACAAAAGATGGAAAATACAAAGTTGATAAGTTTAACGACCGTAATTATCGCTTATGGAAGATTCGGGTAGAATATTATCTATATGAAAAAGATATATACTTATCATTGGATGAGAAGGAAATACCTACAAATATGACTAATGAAAAATGGAAAATTCTTGACAAAAAGGCTCTGGGATCTATAAGATTGAGCCTGGAAGAATTTATGGCTTCGAATATTACCGAAAAAGCAACCACGGTAGATTTGATGAAATCTTTAGCTAATTTATATGAAAAACCTAGTGCTTCAAATAAATTTTATTTGATGAAGAAATTATTTAATTCAAAGATGCAAGAAGGTGAATCTGCATCAAGTCATTTGAATTATTTTTGTTCTATTAGTAAATCAATTAAAATAGTTTAATATTCTATTTGATGATGAAGTGAAAGCACTTTTATTCTTATGCTCTTTGCTAGATAGTTGGGATAGCTTGGTAATGGTTGTTAGTAATACATCATCTGCTACTAATATTTTAAAGTTTGATGATGTGGTTAGTATAATCCTGAATGAAGAAATACGTTAGAAAAGTACAGGAGAATTACCATTCGATAATGCTTTAAATGTAGAAATTAGGGAAGGCGAAGGAGAGATCCAATAGCAAGAATAATGGGAAATCAAATTCAAAGAATGGCATATCTAAATCCAAAGGTAAAGGAATAATTTTCTATAATTGTGGAAAGAAAGGACATGCAAAGAAGGATTATTGGTTCAAGGAAAACAAAGAAAATGTACCAGAGAAAGGTAAAGAGGAAAATGTTGCATCTTCTAAGGTAATGCAAGATTCCCTTATTCTCTCATTGGATAATAAAATTGAATCATGAGTTTTAGATTTAGGATCTTCTTTCCATGCTACCCCTAATAAGGGTTATTTCAAAAATTATGTTCAGGGTAATTTTGGGCATGTTTATTTAGGAGATGATGAACCATGTAATATTATTGGTAAAGGAGAAGTTCATCTAAAATTACAGAATGGAAATACATGGATATTGAAATATGTGAGGCATGTGCCAAGCCTCAGGAGAAATATAATTTCTGCAGGACAACTAGGTGAATTTGGTTGCATGGTTACATTCACAGCCGACTCTTGGAAGGTTACCAAGGGATATCTTATTGTAGCAAGAGGAAAGAAGGTAGGAACATTGTATTTGTCTACATGTATTATTGATTCCTTTTCTATGCTATCTACTTCATATTCATATGCAAACATGTGGCATAATTGGCTAGGCCATATGAGTCAAAAAGGAATGCAGATCTTAAAGGCTAAGGGTAAGTTATTAGATTTGAAAGATGTAGATCTTGATTTCTGTGAGCATTGTATATTTGGAAAGAAAAAGAGAGTGAGATTTCTCAAAGTTGGGGCAACAAAGAAGGATAAAAAATTGGAGCTTGTGCACTTAGATGTGTGGGGACCAGCCTAGGTAGCTTCTCATGGAGGATCCCAATATTATGTGACTTTCATTGATGATGCCACAAGAAAGGTATGGGTTTATTGTATTAAACGTAAATGTGTTGTTTTCTAGACTTTTAAAAGATTGAAAGTTCTTATGGAAAATGAATCAAATTCAAAGTTAAAATGTATTAGATCTGAAAATGGTGGTGATTACTCAGTAGCAATGATTTCAATGATTATTGTTCGGTGAATGGAAAATGTAGAGAAAGAATAAGCAGTTCCTAAAACACCACAGAGATTGGTGTTTCTAAAATAATGAACAAGACAATATGGAATGTGCAAGAAACATAAGGGTACATGTTGGATTGCCATTTTAGTTTTGAGCAGAAGCGATGAGACATGATAGTTTATTTAATTAAGGCCTTCAAGTGCACTTGGATGGTGGAATACTAGAATAATCTTGGACTGAAAAAAGAGGTAGATCTTTCTTTTCTTAGAGTATTTCGCTCGAAGCTTTTGTGCATGTTGATAAATAAAATAGAAAGAATTTGGATGTTAAATCCAAGAGATTTGCTTTTATTGGTTATGGCTCTAATGATTTTGGATTCCATTTTTAGGAGTCGTGACATTGAATGGAATGAAAAGAGAATATACAGGATCAATTCTCGATACCCAAAGACAAACCAGTTAGAAATTTTTGGGAGAAAAATAATTCTCATATTTAGAAAAGAAATCTATAGGTACTGATGTTGGTCAACCTAAACCGGTATCGATTGAACATAACTATCGCAATCACCAAGACTCAAGTCGACTACATAAAATCGAACTAGATTCGATTACAGGATCGGGGTCGGCTATAGGTGACCAACATTGGTCACATGTTTGAGGTAGATAAAAATGTACAGGACATACATATTGAGCCTTCAACACCCCATATCTATGTTAGAAGGTCACTAAGTATACCTCTAGAAATATTTACACCTTCCTTATCTTATTTATTATTAACTGATAGTGGTGAACCAGAAATTTTTGAAGAAGCAATGCAAGATGAAACCCACAAGAAGTGGGAGCATGACATGGATGAGGAGATGGACTCCTTGGAACAAAACTAGACATGGGATTTGGTTAAGTTTCCAGCAAGTAAAAGAACATTGCAAAATAAATGGGTTTACAGGATCAAGGAAGAAGAGGGTGGACAAAAAAGATACAAGGCAAGGCTTTTGGTAAAAGGATTTGCACATAAATCAGGTATTGATTTTGGTGAGATATTTTCTCCTGTATTAAAAATGAATTCCATATGTACTATATTGATTTTAGTTGCAGAGAATATTTACATTTAAAGAAGCTTGATGTTAAGACATGACTTTCCTTCACGGTGATTTGGAGGAAGAGATTTATATGCAATGCCGCTTAGTTTTGAAGTCAAGGGTAAGAGGAAACTTGTGTGCAAGTTGAAAAAGATATTGTATGGGCTCAAGCAAGCCCCAAGGAAATGGTATATGAGTTTTGATAGTTTCATGCATGAGCATGGTTATATGAGATGTGAATATGACCATTGAGTTTATTTCAAGAAGCTTGAAAATGGAAGCTTTATTATTTTGTTATTGTATGTGGATGATATGCTTATTGCAGGATCTAGTATGTATGACATTGGTGAGCTTAAAGAAAATTTATCTCATACATTTGTAATGAAGGATTTGGGATTTGCAAAGAAAATCCTTGGCATGCAAATTATTAGTGACAGAAAGAATAGGAAATTGTATTTATGTCAGGAACATTATATCAATAAGGTGTTGGAAAGGTTTAATATGTAAAATTCAAAACCTGTAAGTACATCTATGGCTGGACACTTTAAATTGAGAAAATATCAGTGTCCTACATCACATGAGGAGGTCGAGTACATGGCATAAGTTCCATATGCTTCAGAAGTTGGAAGTCTTATGTATGTTATGGTTTGTACTAGACCAGACATTACATAGGTAGTGGAAGTTGTGAGAATATTTATGGCCAATCTAGGTAAAGAGCATTAGAACAAATTCCAATGGATTCTCGGTATTTAAGAGGGACATCCAATAGGCGGTTATGTTATGGAGGGTTAGATAATTATTTATACGGATAAGAAGCACCACTTTGGATATGTTGATTCGATATGGCTAGAGATTTGGATGGTAGAAGAAGCACCACTTTGGATATGTATTCACAGAGATGGCATGACAATTATATGGATTTCTATATTGTAGAAGGTTATGGCCATGTCTACTACAGAGAGGCTAGCAAAGAGATGATATAGATGAGCGGGTTCAAGGAAGAGTTGGGAAAGGAGAAAGAGGATTTTGGATTGTACAATGATATTTAAAGCACAATTCATCTAACAAAGAACTCAATATTTCATTCAATAATGAAACACATTCAGTTGAGATATCACTCCATACAAAAGGTGTTGGAGGATGTGCAATGAAACTAGAGAAAATTCATATAAATAAGAACCCTACAGATATGCTAACGAAGTTGTTGACAATGGAGAAGTTGGAGCTTCACTCCAATTTTGTTGGTCTTTGATTTTGAGAGTTGAAGAGGAAGAAACAGACCAAGGAAAGGATCCAAGAACTCGAGTTGTGCAAAGATAAATGCAACAATTTATCTCCAAGTGGGAGATTATTGAGTTGTGGAGCTCAATTGCTTCACAAATAGCATGCTTTATTAACTTGTTGGAATACACAGTAACCCACGTCGGTTAGGTAATCACCATCAGTCACCTAGGATTGTCATTAATCAAACCAAGTAGGAACTAGTATTAGTTAGGGTAACCGGCATTGGTTACCTGTGCGTGATTGCTTTTATTTAAGTCATGGGAATTAGATCTAACCTTTGATATAAATGTGATCTAATGGTTGTAATTGCATAACTAAAGTGCCCTAAGTTTGTATATGCTTATATAAGCTATAAATATAGGGTTAGAAGAGAGAATTAGAAGAATTGTAAGAAGGAATTCTTGGAGAGAGAAAAAGAGAATCTTGTGAGGAAGAAAGTACTGTACATCCAGGAGGTGTGGAAGATTATAGATCTTCATTGTATTTCCTTTGTAAAGCTTTGAATAATATATTGGTTGTTTCTTAGTGGATATAGTCCACACAGGTGAACCACATTATATCTTGTGTATTGTTCTTCTAGTGTATTTCCATATTTATTGCTTATATGCTTAGATCGATATATATACAACTAGTGTGATTAACCCCAATGCAGAATGATGGTACGCACTTCTTTTCATACCTCATTCAATATGTCACCATTTTCAACATTATATGGTTATCATCCTATATCTATCACTTCATATTTAAATGAAAAACTAAAGGTTCAATTAGTTTAAAAACACATTTAGCATGAGTAGGAAGTAATTTCTAGTCTTAGAGAGAACGTGGCAATGTCACATAAATGAATGAATTGGCAAGTTGACCAAAACCGTAGTGAAAGGAATTTTGAAATAAGATATTAGTTTTGGTTTACTTATAACTACATAAGAAAATTTAGTTGAAACAAAAAAGGATATTTTTAGCTTCATAGCCTTGATGAGATCTTACATAAGATTATTAGTGTATAAAATAAATTAGAATTGGCTTAGTAAAAAACGTATAATATTCCATGTTTCATGTTTGACAAAGGTCATTGGATAAATAGTTTCAATGCAAACAAATTTACCATATCTTAATGAACATGGTACAATCATTTATAAACATGAGGGAATAATTTGGGAACACGTTAAGAGGATATGCTTGAGGGTTTTTATATACTATCGAATCAAGTAGAATATTTTTTCCAAAGGTGAGGATATGACACATGAGGATGAAGCATTCCTACTAAAGCATACATTTGTATGAAGGTGAGGATAATTATAAACCTAAACCTATAATGTGTATTATTATCGGTGTGGTCAACTTGTGCCTACCACAACCTTTTACTTCGTCATATAATAAGTATGTATATCTTCTTGTCGGTAGTAGTGTCAATGTATGTAGTAATCATAACCTAAGGAGGGTAATTTGGTACAACAAAAATTATTCCTATGGAACTTGGAATATCACTTTAGAATTTATCTTGACATTATCTCATTCGCCATCTTATTAAAAACTTATAGCTTAAATGTATCTATCATGTAACCTCAATCCACTACATCATAACTATTTTTCCATCATAACACTTCAAAAATTGGTACAAATTCTTAAAAACTTGTCCTCAAACTATCTACAAGATAAATCCTAACTTATATTCGGTTAAAGGTTTATCCTTGAAGGTATTTGGTCCCATGACATATTCATATGATGAATCTTTCTATAAGTGATGAAATTGTCCATTATACTTAAAATAGACATTTTTCAAATACACAAGTTACTTTTGTAAACTTAGGTTTTCTTGAGTGAGAAATCATTTGAATAATTCACCCTTAGTAATTAGGTTCATTATGAATCCCATCTCAAATGCACACTCTAAGAAGATTACTAAGAAAATAATTAAAACAACTCTCCCTTACAACACACCATGGAAAAACTACTAAATTTCTAGATACATCTCTATTGTTGATCTAGATCACATATCCATCATTCTTTATTTATTTAAATGTTTTGTGATCAAAAGTGGGATCCTAATTAGATAAGGAAGCCATGTTTAGTTTTATACAATAACAAACCAAAATATATAATAAGGTAAAACGAAATATTGTATGCTTAGATTTGAAAGAGAGACCCTAAAATTAATGAAATAGGTATTTTTCAAATAATTGTGATGAATTTTGAACAAAAGGAGGGTTTTTATAACCTTGATGTAACTAATAAGCTAGGTATTTTGAAAATAGATCCATTTTTAATGATATATAATCTAAATTTTTGTAATCCCAACAAAGGTCCTTGATAAGAAAAATAATTATGTAACCTTAAGGGTGAAGGGTGAAGCTCTAGGTTTGCGTATGAATCAATTGATAAGAGGATTCACAAAAAAATTAATATCAAATATAGATTTGTGTTCCTCATTACATATTACTCAAATGTGTAAGATAATTTATAAAAATATCCAATGAGCTGTAGGTGAGTTGGTAAAATGGGATTTTTTTCTAGCCTCACCCAGTTAAAACCTCACAAAGGCACCTATTTCACACTGACTCTGGTAAAAAACATTAACCAAACCAATAAAATCTAATTTAGAAAACAAGATAACAAATCAAACATTATTATATTATGTAAAGGATCTCAAATTTCTCAATATGTTATGGATATAAGATTGAAATTAAAATTAGGGTTAGTGTTTAGAAATAAGTCACCATTCTTTGATCTTAAACAATATGATGGTGGGATAAAAGTGTATTATGAATATTAGTTAGTAAATCCAAGTTTCCAAGTTTATGATGGTGTGAAAAAGTGTTCAGAAATAAGTCGCCATTATTTGATCTTAAACTATATGATGGTGGGATAAAAGTGTACAAGTTTCCAAGAGGAATTAATAGTTTCATCACTTAGTTAGTAAATCCAAGTACTATGATCTTGTAACTTATTAATGCATCACAAGAAGTGTGTAAGAAACCATAACAACACCACTAAATGTAATAACAATAATCAAACATAGATTATAATGCAATTTTCTTAGATCATAATATCAACATCACTATCTAATCTAGCATTTATATTCATAATGGAAACAACAACTATGATTTATCAAGGGATGGTACCAAATTCTACTATATTTCATAAGGCTATATATAAGGTTTGCAATATCCATTGAGTTATATCTATGGATAAAAAGAGTTTGTCTCAATAATGTTAATATAAAATTAAATTAAATTTCACTTCTTAAAAATAATAATGTATTTATTCTCTTATTTTATCTTTCAAACCATTTCATCAAGCTATAGATGATAACTTATTCCCATTTTTACTTCTCCCCACTCCTTTTCCTCCCAATGGTAACTTTTGTAAGATGAAGTAAGACATTATTCGACTATATCATAGAAATTATTATGACTATGTTGTTTACCCCTTGTTATCAAAAACATAGGAGTTATCTCATTTTATTACCACAAACTTGAAGGAAAAACAAAAGGTAGAAGATAAGGAAATGAAATTAATATCTAGGCTAAAAACTAACTTTGTAAATTTGATAAACTCTTTTTAAATCATTTTACACGTGTACAAATTGTATTCATTCATCTCTTGACCAAGAACCATCAAATTTTGATCAATATATTCGTAATAATATTTAAATAGTATATTATTTCTTGTACTTTCAATTTTATTTGAAAAACATATTAAATAGTTAGGCCAAAGCATAATAGTGTGTTCACTTGGTGGGCCAAAAATGTGAATTGTGAATTTTTTGCATTAGTCAATTGGGGGGTCCTTGAGTGAACACCTCCTTCACCGAAACCCACTTCATTCTAACTTCTACATGCCCCTCTAAGGGTGTGTTTGGGAGGAAATACCCTTCACCTAAATCACATTTGTTCAAACCCCTCTATATCAATAGGTGGCACCGATAAATGTGACACACTTTTAAAGTATCTAAAAACGTACATGCCCTTTGTCTAAATGCCCACTTGGAAAACAATGATGTCATTATAGAGGTAATTTTAGTTTTTTTTTTTAATTTTAAAAAAATTAATAAATTTAAATGGGCATTAGAGGGTTTTTTCATTTATTTTGAAAATAATTTAAATTTAAAAAATAATATTTGGGGATGTGCTAAGGGAAATGAGTTTATATTTTTGAAAATATTGTGAAAATGTAAAAAGGGTTGTGGATGAGGGTTTTATTTTTATTTTGTAAATTGTGAGAAATAAGAAAATTGGGGATTGCGTGGGGGAGGAGGGATTTAATTTTTAAGAATTTATGATATATTATAAATTTTATGTATGTTTTGATTTTTAAAGGTGAAAGTGGTTTCTTCCTCCCATTCAATCAATCTCCATCAAAGATATAAATTGAAAAAAAAAACAAAACTTGAATCAATTTTACTATAACCTACAACAATTGGATAATATAAAACACGTTATGAAAATATTTTGAATGACTTGAAAAAAATCAAACCAATCTAAGAAATTTCAATCCTTTTCACCTTACAACACTACAAAAATTTATGGAGGAGTTGAAATCAAGTGCTAGTGGAAATTTTGGGTATATGAAAATGATCATAACTATTTCAAATAAGGAGATAGTTAAGAGTTCATGTCATCCTAGTTATGAAGGGAAAAGAAAAACTAGTGGTTACTATATACATAAATGCACTTGTTGTCTTTGTGATCCTTTGATTTATCCTATATTTATCACATCTCAAGGGAAATTTCCAAATAATATGCAATTTCCCTTGTATTTTCTTATCTTTGTCATACATTGAGGTTCACATAAACCTCAAATTTAATTACTTATATATTACTAAATATTTTGTGCATGACAGAGTGGTAGAATAAACACTTGTGCTCCATCTTGGCATGAGGGAGTATTTACATCTCCCAACTTCAAACCAATGTTTGAGAGGCCATCGCCCTTTATTTTGAGTTTTGGGATATAGGTATACCCATAATACAAATTTCCCATCAAGGTTAAATAGAGAGTCTTGGCGGTTTTCATCATATTAGGTAGGGGAATTTATACATGGGAACAACACATGTGATGAGAGTAGAATTAATCACCTACATAATTATTTATATGCCTTCACAAATCTATTATTCCCAACATAAGTAGAGGTTACAATCGATGTTACTAAGTTGTGTCAATTTACACTCATTATGGAAGCATACCCCATACTTATATGAGGTGGTCACTTAGGACCACAAAATTTCCCTTATAAATTGTTTTCAATTATTTGGAAGATAGAAATTTTCATGGTAGTAGTTAATCTATCATTAGAGGGTATAAATTTTCAACACAAAAAAATTAAAATTATTCTAAATTAATACTATGATTCTTTGCGTACTCAAAGTAATTTTTTATTTACAATGAGTGATTTATTCATTTACATATAATAGATAAATAACATGAAATGTGTGTGTGTCTCGTGTTTATCCTATGCCACCAATTAAACACATACTTGAAAGGGAAAATTTTAGCGGCGAATATTCGTAGTTTGGAGGATAGTAGAATTTTAGGAATTTGATTTTGGTGAATTTTACAGCAGAACGAAACTACCCAAGTTTCGCACAAAAAAATCATAAACAATAATATGTCCCATCTATATTTCTAATTCGAATCCCAATGTATATTTTTATATTCGATCGTCACGTGATCGCCTCTATTTGAAAACATTAATGTTTCACCAATAAATCAATGCACTGGGATTTGAAAACATTAATGTTTCACTAAGAAATCAATGCACCGAGATTTGAAAACATTAATGTTTTGCTAAGAAATCGACGCGCCGAGATTTGAAAACATTAATGTTTCACCAAGAAATCTATGGAACCTTATTTGGCCAAGAAAACATTCCCAAAATTTTCCCGATATATACATAGAGGTGATGTTTTCCCACAATTTTCCAATTTGCTTATTTATGAAGCAGTAGAAAGGGATTACGAATCAACATATTGCAATTTGCTTACAAAATTTCAAATAAATCTAGGTCTTTCCAGGGCCCGGCTACTGCGTTGTAGTTTACATCCTAGAAGCACTTACTTGGGTCACCCTTAGTCTATTTGAGACCTATTTTCTTTCATGTCGCATTGCTTTATTTGTGATTCCACCTTTGTAAGTTATTACAAATCCTGAACATCCTCATCCTCATAACCACTATGATTTTTTATGTCATCTAGAATAGTCCTCCGCTTGCAGAGAATCATAACTAGTTTTCCTATCTTAGATACATCTACGTATATATATATATATATATATATATATATATATATATATATTAAAATCACTTTATACATTTCCATGATTTGTTGCTATGTATATTTTAAATATAATATATATATAGTTATATTGTGGTTTCACTTTCCATTTATTCCACGACCAATACCATGACCGTTTATCATTGTCCGTTGACATTGCCTCGTCCCACAGCAGACCGAAGGATATATAAAATGTGGTACATTCTGTAGGTTTCATGTTCGCCAAGGGCATTTCCTTGGGAGACTGATGGAATGGTGACATGTGGCATAGACCTCTGGGAGTCGGGGCCCACCTGACCTAAAAGTTATCAACTGTGGCTCATTCCGTGGGGTTCACATCCGCTAGGAGGATTTGGTTGGGAATGGGAGGTTAACGGAATGCTGACAAACAATAATGTATGAAATAGAGACCATATAAAGATGTCCAAAATGAAAAATTCAAGAAATGTAAAAGGGAAAAAGTTACAACAATGAACCAAAAACTAGATAATTAGCATTTGGAAAAACAAAAGATAGAAAATAGTAGTTATGGGAAAAGTACAGACATCTTGTCACAAGCATGCTTACTTGTTACCACCATTTTCCTCACTGCGATGTACTTCAAACTTTTTAAACCATGGAAACATAATGTATTGAATGTACTCCAAGCATGGATTTCCTTCAACAATCTGAGGAAGAAAAAATGTTTTTTTATCTTCACATTCACTTCTAGCACTTCCTGTGAAAATAATTTTTTATAAATCCATCGAAACTATATAGTAATACTAATTCACTTTTATTAATGTTCGAGACAAAGTTGGAATTTATCTCTCCGCAACAAGAATTTTCCAAAAAATAATGCAGGGGTTTACATCACCTCTTCTTCCTCTATGAATATTGTATAAGTGGGATCATTCTTTGACATCTTTTCTTGTCCTTGATGTAGCATGCTTACTTGTTACCACCATTTTCCTCACTACGATGTACTTCAAACTTTTTAAACCATGGAAACATAATGTATTGAATGTACTCCAAGCATGCATTTCCTTCAAAAATATGAGGAGAAAAAAATTCTTTCTTTATCTTCACATTCACTTATAGTACTAGCTATGAAAATAATTGTGTTATAAATCCATCAAAAATTGTATAGTAATACTAATTCTCTTTATTAATGTTGACAAAAATTGGAATCTATCTCTCCACAACAAGAATTTTCTAAAAAAGAATGTAGGGATTTACACCACCTCTTCTTTCTATTCTCACTCATTTCCAATCAATTCTTGGATCCATGGGAAGATCTCCATTGTTACAGGTTCAACACTAGGCATGATTTCTATTTCGAGTTCATGATGAAGGACCACATCATGTACTTGATGATTTGACTCAACAACATAAGAAGAGGTACTTGGAGATTGGTGTGGAACTATGGGTTGCAAAGGATCAATTTATCCTTTCTCAAGATCCTTGATGAGATCCTTGGTGAATTTTTCCTTCTTGTGAAGTCTTGTGTAGTGAGATCCTTTTGTGTCCACTATTTTCCTCTTTTCGGCTCCCATGAATGAACGAAGATCGTAGTTCTCTCATATGCATTTAAGGATGAGATATGAGATAATTTCCTTCAGAGGGTTAGAAGACCATCAAATTATATTAGAGTCACCCTATTTATCCTAAACCAATATTTAGACCTATGAATCAACACTCAAGTTCTCTCATTTATATCACCTAATTGATTAACACCGCATGAGATTGATGGAAGAGGCAAAAATTTCTTGCTTGATATTATGGATCGAAAAAATTATTTCCATCATCTTCCATACCTTTGATGATCTAATCAAATCCGAATATTCTCATTTGACCAAAATTCATTTGCATATGGTCTCTTTTCTTTAACCTCAATATCATCCAGAAGTTGATCCAATAATATTCAATGGGTAATGTAGTGCAACTCGGGAGATTGAATGTTTCAGGATTAATTTAAATGTCAAAATCATCCCTGGATGTGTATGAATAGAGGATAAGGGAGAGGAAAATAAAGATTCAATATTTGAGGCATCTGTACACTTTTACATGAGCACATGCCAAGAGAAATGGGGAAGGACACACCTTTTATCTTGCTGTTCTCGCATATATTATGGACTTGAGAAAGTTTCCTACAAAACTCAAAAATCACTATTTTATCACCGATATATCCGGGAGTTTTCGAGGAGTGATATGAAAACATGAAACCTTGATGTAGGAAATGGTGGAGAACTAAGTGAAGAAACATCCATATCTCTTGGTTAGTGTAATCTGCTTGAGAAGATAATTGTGAATTCCAAATGAGTTAAGAAAGCACACGTAACCTCACCTTTTCAAGGATTTTTTTGAAATAAATATGTCAAAGTTGGATGACCCAAAGTGGTAAATCACATTAAGGATATGACTCAAGAATACTATGAAATGACAAAAATTCCTTTGGAGCCATCAACACACGAAGGGGATTCACATTTGTTCAAATAGTATGTTGCTCATTTTCTTTTAAGGAATGAGGAATACAAACAATTGAGAAGTTGGAAGAATATGTGAAAAATCTCACTTCTTATGTTTAGTCATTCATGGATCAAATTTCCCTTCCTTCTATCCATGTAAAATATGTTACTCTTATCAATAGCTTTGACCATATAACAATAAAAAAGGCTCAAGATCATATCATGCAAGTAAGAGCTAATGATTGATGGGTTAACAAGATCTTTGAAAAGGGAAGAACTCTATTTCCCGATATCCTTTCACTGCTTGAGTTTTTCTTACCATCCTTGTGAAGGTAAAGGTAAACAAAGATGAAATTTAAAATGAAAAGGCTCATTGGGACCAAGTGTTTTCATTGGTGATAGAAATGGGTAACCTTGAATTTTGAGTGTTGGCGGGTAGAAATGTGTTCAATTTTATAACTGAGAATATGTCCCCAATTTAGTCTCAAACTTTGGTTTCCCAATATGAAATGATGAACAATGCTCTTAAGGAGCTTGATTCTTGTGAAGAGCTCACTTCAAAAATTCTAGAAAACATGAACAATGGAGTGTAGAAACTTGGAGCACCTCCAGTAAGTGAGAATTCATTGATGGAAGACCTTCTGAATCCATTTGAGGAATTGGTCAGGAAATAAGTAGGATATCCCTTATCAATCAACGAGGACACTTTAGAATCTCTTGTAGAAATAAATTTTACAATTTCTAATACTGATAAGGATCATCAAACTTGGTTCAAGAAATTCAAAAACATCAACATCACTTCTAAAACTTGGATCAAGGCCCTTAGATTCATGTATATCCCTCAAGTAGAGAAAGTGGAACCTATAACAACACGCTTTAGCGATGATTTCAAGGATGAAGAAATTTTCCTCGGTGTATACCCACAAAGCTCATTGGCAGGCATCTCTTCATCGATAGATGCTTCATTTTTATTGTCATGATTCCTCCCTCTCTTCTTCACTCATCTTTCCTTTCACTCTCATGTTCTAATTCTCTATTGGGATAACTTATCACAAACTATCTTAGCCATTTCTTGAGCTAGCAAGATCACTAGAATTTTTTGAAGCTAGTGATCGCTAGGCATTTTTGGAGCTAATAAAGTCATTAGGATGTTTTAGAGCTAGCGGTCACTAAGTTAATTGAAATTAATAGCCGCTAGGCTCTTTTGATGACATTTTTTAAAGATAGTTGTGACTCGACTCTTTTACATGCCTAAATTTGAGGCTAGCATCCTCTAAGCACTTCCACTGGCCTATTTTGGAGCCTAGCGATTGCTAGGAATAATTCATATAACCTATTAGAGGTGGTTTCGGATAGGAGTTACATGGTTTAACAGTCATTTATTCCATGGCATCTTTTGTTTCCCTCTTCTCTCCTCCATTCTATAAATTTTGAAATTCCTTTATTATAAAAGGACCCTCTCCAACTTGACAATGTTATAACATCAAAATTGTAACAAAACGAGGATTTGTGGACATGGCTATGTGTTTTGTAGAGAATTTTTAGCTCCAATATTGATTATAGCAGTCTTTTCATATCAAAAACTAGTAATATGATGTAAATTGTGTCTTGAATCCAACCTCTTGTGTCTATTATGTGTTCTTTCCTTCGGTGCTACCTTCTTAACATATTGTTTGTATTAGGATATGAGTAGCTGACTTGTGTCTTACCATATCATTTTATTATTTCATTTATACTTTCTCATGCTTAGTAGGTCAGCCTTGGTGATGGCCATAAAATATGAATAGTATATATAGGGGATTGTCGATAGTAGTTTATCATGATTCGAACATTTAAGTCTTATTGTATGGTTTGGAGGTTTCCCCCTCGAAGTGGTGAAGCTATTTTAATTACATATTGAGATCATTTATCTACAATATTGTGTTATTTGGTGTTCTATTGCTGCTCATAATCTTAATTATACAAGTAATTCCATTACAAGTGGTATCATAGCTGTGATTCGGGCCAAAATTAGGTAAAAACCCTAATTTTTTGTTTCAACTATATCTTGCGAACCAGTGTATTTTTTTAGATGTTTTTACCAGAGATGAAAATAATTTTAAGTAATATTCCCTAAAATTTTTAGAATTTTTTACTTTATTTTACAAAATTTATTTCAAATTTATGGTTTTTCATAAAATTGCTACCTAGGCTGCAATTTGTGGAATCTTAAAAACTTATTGGTACTATATTCTTTGTGTTTTTTCCTATTCGGTAGAATTTTTATTGAAAACCTAAACCCTACGGTTTTACATCATGGCGGGGCATTCCACAAGAGCCAAAACTAATCCTGTCAATCCGAGTAAAACCACAGATAAAGATTGGGTAGTGATTAAAGAGTTGGAGTTAGAAGGGGTAAATACATATTCCTCAACACTAGGGTTTACCTCAGTTGATCATAAGGTGAGCCAACTTGAGTATGATCTACAAAATCTACAATCTAAGATTCCCTGTAAAGGAGACATACCAAATCAATCAGTGGTTGGATGATGTCATGCAACATATAAAGGGTAAACAGTTTGTCCCAAATCATCCCCATCTCAACCAAGGAGGATCTTCAGTTCATAATAATGGGAAAAATAACCATGTTGGATCACTTTTCCAGCCTAATCAGAATCCAACTTATTCACAACCACGAAACATGATGCAAAAGTGGAGATGTGCAAATTTGATGGGCGATTGGATAAATTATTTGAGTTACATAAAATCCCATCTAGAAAAAAGGTGACCTTGGCATCCCTATATCTTGAACCAAACCAATTCATCTGGTATCGATGGTTATGTGTTCAGAGGTAGAAGAATGGTCTCAGTGTCACTTTGACATTTTTTACCAAGGAGTTGCAATTGCACTATAGTTTCAGTGTTTCCAATAACTAATTTAGTCAATTGGTAAAGCTATGACAAACATGACCAGTAAAATATTATGTGCATAAATTCCATAACCTATTCTTAAGGGTGGATAATATTACATAAGGGAACCTGAATGACCTATTTCTTGGGGTTCTTAAGGACCACATTGAGCATGAGGTATGTATGTTTAATCCACTCAAGATTTTTGATTCTATTATCATGGCACATAGAGCAGAGGAAAAAATTCTTTGCAGTAGGAGGTAGCCTTTCACTAACACCAGAGACCATAGTACCCCTTCCCCATCATTCACTCAGCCAATTAGACTAAATCCTCAAAAAATGGAAGAAAAGAGAGCAAAAGGATTATGTTTTAACTGTGACAACAAATATGGACCAGGACACAAATGTGCTAAGAAGTTGTTCTATATTGAAGGAGGAAATGAGGATGAAGAGGAAGCTGAAATTATAGGAGAGGCTGAGGAACCAATAGAAGATGAAGTAGAGGATCACCAACCTACAATTTCTTGTTATGCATTTTTAGGTATTATTACTCCTCAAACACTCAAGGTTATTGGCTATCTCAAAAAATAGAAGGTGACGGTGTTGATTGACTCAGGGAGTACTCATACCTTCATAAATAGTAATTTAGTTTCCTACCTCAATTGTTTTATTTACCCATCTCTTAAAATGTAAGTTATGATTAAGGATGGTGGGATAGTCAATTTCATAGGGAAGTTTCATAGTATCAATCTCTCCATGGGAGACTACATGTTAGACTTGCATATGTTTGTTATTTCTATGAGAGGGGTAGATATAGTTTTGGGTGTCCAATGGCTCACAACATTGGGTGGTATAGAGATGAATTTACAAGAATTGTTCATGTGATTTCATTCAAAAGGAAGGACAATACAATTGAAAGGGATGGTAGCTAAGTATCCATAGATTATTATCTCTCATAAGATACAGAAGATTCTTATAAAATGAGTAGATGGATTTGTAGCAAAGCTATTTTCCATAGAGGTACAAAATTGAGAGTCTTCAATGTTGCCCAATATTCAAAAGATTTTTGATGCTCACTTGTGTATTTTTGATGCAATTCCAAAGGGACTGCCACCATTAGAGATCATGATCATGTCATTTGGTTTATTCCAGGATCCAACCACCCGACATCGACCTTGCAAATACCCATATTCCTAGAAAAGTGAGATCGAGAAAATGGTGCAGAAATGTTGAAGGCGGTATCATTAGACATAGCCAAAGTGCATATTCTTCACCAAAGTGGTCATGGTATATAAGAAGGATGAAACATGGAGGATGTGTCCAGATTATTGAGAACTCAACCAAGATACCATCAAGGATAAGTTTCCTATTCCAGAATTGATGATTTACTTGATGAATTACATGGTGCTATTTATTTCACAAAATTAGATCTTCATTCAGGGTACCATCAAATTAGAATAAGATAGGAATATGTTCATAAAATAACTTTCACGACTCATGAGGGCCATTATGAGTTCTTGTCAATGCCCTTTGGTCTTAGAAATGCTCCCTCAACATTTCAAATCTTGACGAACATTGTTTTTAGGCCATTTTAAAGGAAAATTGTATTGGTTTTCTTTGATGATGTATTGATTTACATAGAAGACATGGGAAGAACACTTGAAACACATAGATAAAGTGTTGTAAGTTTTAAAGAAACATAAGCTCTATGCAAATCCATCCAAATGTTCTTTTGGTGTGTAAGAGGTAGAGTACTTGGGTCACATTGTATCCCATGAAGGTGTGAAATTTGATCCTCAAAATATCAAAGCTATGGTGGAATGGCCAAGGCCTAAAACTCTAAAAAATCTCTGAGGGTTCCTTGAACTAACAGGGTACTACAGAAGATTTGTGAGGGGATATGGTAAAATCACAGATCCACTCACTGCATTGGTAAATAAGGATTCCTTCCATTTGATAGACGTAACCACTAAATCCTTTGAGCAGCTTAAAGGAATCCATGTGCACCACCCCGCCTCGATACTTCCGACTTCTCAAAACCTTCATTGTTGAGTGTGACACCTCGGATTAGGATTGGGAGCAGCTTATAATGTAGGAATGAAGACCAATTTCATTTGAGATTTGTCAATTCAAAGGAAAATGTTTGCTGAAACCTATCTATGAGAAAGAAATTATGTCTATTCTTCATGGGGTTAAGAAATGGAGGCCCTATCTAATGGGTAGACACTTCAAGGTGAAAAACGATCATGATAGTCTCAAATAATTTTTGGAGCAAAGGTTATCATTTGAGGAACAAAGAAATTAGGTAACAAAATGTTGGGTTCTAATTTTGAAAGCATCTAAAAAAGGGTAAATAGAATGTAGTAGTCGATGCGATGTCTATAAGGGATACATCTTGAGACACGTTACTATGTGCAATGTCCATGTCGAAGACCGATTGGTAAGATGAAGCAAGATTGAAATGGGATTAGGAAAATGATACACAATCTCTAATACAAAATATCAATCAACACTCTATAACATCTAAAAAAATTGAGTGGAAAGGTAATGCCCTATGGTACAAGGACTGGTTATACTTGTGCAAAGATTTTTAATTAAAGCATAAGATTATTACAGAGCTACATACATCACCTTTTGGAGAACACCTTGGGCTTTTGAAGACATATCATAGAATAAAAAGAGAATTATTTTGGGAAGGACTCAAGAATGATGTACAAAAGTTTGTATCAGAGTGTTTGGTGTGCCAACATAACAAAGGTGAAACCATTAAGACACCAGGTCTACTGCAACCATTACCAATTCCTAGACAGAGATGGGAGGAGGTATCCATGGATTTCATCACAGGATTGCCTTGTTCTAAGGGTAAGAATGTTATTTGAGTGATTGTGGATAGGATCAAAAAATATGCCCATTTGTTTTCCCCCGTCACACCCATTTGCAGCTAATATAGTCACAACTATTTTTTTGGAGACAGCTTCAAAAGCTACATGGAACCCCAAAAGATAATTATAAGTGATTGTGATCTTATTTTCATGAGTAAGTTTTTGACAAAATTATTTGCATGTTTGGGTACTCAAATAGCTCACGCTTCATCTTACCATCCTCAAACCGAAGGGAAAATGGAATTGGTTAACAAATACTTAGAAGGGTATCTTTCTACATTGTTTTGTATCAAATAAGTAGGAACATTGGGTTAAATGGCTACCACTTGCAAAATGGTGGTAAAACACATCTTTTCATAGCTCTTCTCAAATGACCCCATTTTTAACATTATTTGGTTACCATCCACCATCTATCACTTCTTCCTTGAGAGTGAAAACTAAGGTTAGGGATGTTGAGGAATACATTCAACATCAACAACAGGTTTTGTCTTGTTTGAAGGAAAATTTGGCATTGGCAAAAATAGGATGAAACAACAAGCGAGATCAACACCCTAGTGAAAGACATTTTGAAATTGGTGACAGGGTTTTTGTATGTATGTAGCCTTACAAGAAGATGTCCCAAAAGCAAAAAAAAGGAAAATAAACTTTCTCCTACATATTATGTTCCTTATTAGGTTCTCGAGAAAATAGTAAGTGATGGTTATAAACTATAGTTTCCTAAATCTTCATGCATACACTCGGTATTCCATGTTTCCTTCCCCGAAGAAGGTTATCGGATAGAAATTACAGCCCAGCATGAAGAGCTACCAAGTTGATGAGGAAGGAAGAATCATTTTGGAGCCAAAGAAGATTTTGCAAACATGTAGTAAGAGTCTCGAGAACCAGAGACATTAAGGAATATCTTGTCAAGTGAAAGAATCTGAGCATGTAGGATGCGACCTAGAAGGATGAAGGTTTTTGTAGCAACATCCGTGATTATTCAACATTGAGGATGAAATTTGTTTGAAGGGGAAGGGAATACTACACCCTTAACCTATTACTTGTATTATGATATGAGTAGCCAACTTGTGGCTTACCATATCATTTTATTATGTCATTTATACTTTCTCATGCTTACTAGATCGGCCTTGGTGAAGATCATAACATATGAATACTATATATAGGGGATTATAGGTATTAGTTTATCATGATTGGAGCATTTGAGTCTTATTGTATGGTTTGGAGGTTACCCCCTCGAAGTGGAAAAGCTATTTTAATTGCATATTGAGATCATTTATCTGCAATATTGTGTTCTTTGGTGTTCTATTGCTGCTCATAATCTGAATTATACAAGTAATTGCATTACATTTTGATTGTGTATGCATGGTGTTTTATAGAATGTTATGTCAATTGTGTCTAAATCAAATAGGGTTGTGAGATGATTTAGTTAAATGGTTCAAAAGTGGAAATAATATGCCTCTTTTACTTTACAATTAGTCTTCTTCCTTCTTTGAAACTTCAAAGGAGAGTGATCAAACCTTTTTTGTGTTATCACCACTTTTAGCTTAGGATTTCTTTATGTTTTCCTCTCCCTCTCTCCTTGGTTACTTGAATATGTTAGAGTAGGTTTAGTCTAATATTATTTTAGCATTAGGATAGGTGAGAAACCATCCTTCTATGGAGGATTGATTCATCTTGCGAGGTCCCACACTTGGAAATAATCCAATGTTGTCCAAAATTTCTTGTTCTACCATGATCAAATCCTAGGGTGTAATTTTGAGAAAAAATAGTTTTGACACACCCGATGATGGACAAGATTGAAGCACTTTATAACTTCATTTCACCAATTTTGATGTGTTCTTAGTGATATTACAACCTTTGGAGGAATGTTTATAAGCATATTTGATGACTCCACTCATTCAAACAATCCATTCTCTCGAGTTTGTTGATCATTCCCTTCCTTATTCTGTTCTTCCATCCATGAAGATGTGTAATCATGACTTCTTTCACTCATTGGAGTCCCAATTTTCAAGATCAGAATCAATTCCCCCTATCCCCATATTATCAAAATCCTCCTCCAAATCAGTTTTATGATCCCTATCATCAATAATATGCATATAACCCAACCCCCATTTATCAATATGGTTATCCTTCTAACCAAAATGTTTATCAAGAACAAGGTTATACAGGTGATGGTGGCCACTTCATTGACGATGTTGATATCTAGAGGAATATTCAAATGATGGAGGAAAACATTGTGTAGATCAAGGCCACACTGCAGATAAATAATTTCAAATTTGGCTTCGTGTTTCCTTACCCATGGGTTGGCCCTATGCCAAACTAGTTTGAACCTCAATAAAATCTAGATTTTATAGTTGAGACGATGCTTCAAATAATAAAATGGATTTAAATAATGATGTATAACTAATCTAGTTGTAGGTGACCATGTAAATGGGGTAATTCTACACTAACATCTCCCATTTCTCCTCCCATACTTACATCATCTTAATCATCATCTTTATTTCTCCATCCTCGTTCTTTCCAATTTCCCATCTCCTTCACAAGAATATTCCACACCTCCCCCTCATTGCAACATTTCAAAATCATGTTGAAAACCAGCCCACCCCTCCTCTCACATTCCCAAATTAATTTTGGGAACAAAAAATTAGAAAATCAGTTATGGAGAGTAGCCCACATAAGAACCAGGTAGAGAATAAATCATGCAAAACTTGAAGAATTGGGGTTAAAATTTTGAATCCAATCTAATGCCACAGATGTTTAAACCCATAATAGAGGCTAGGATTGAAGAGCACAATGCGAGATGTTGATTTTGCAAAGAATAAAGACAAGAGGAAGATGATCAAAGATCTCTTTATTATGAATGTAGCATGCATGTTGGCACCATACCTATTTAGGTTGTTGGTTTATCTTAACACAAATTAACAATTGAGGAGGATTTTGATCTTTCAAAATTCATGTTTGAGGACAAATCGGGTTTCATAAGTATTGCATGTAGAATAGATGTCTAAGATATCCTCACCCTCGCTTAGAAACAAATGTAATGATCCATATTTGTCTACATTTAATGAAGAAGATGAGCATGAGAAAGATAAGATCCAAAGGGAGTGTTCTACAGAGTTAGACCTCAAAGAGGTGAAGTCATACCTAATTTGGAAGATTGCATTGGTGAGGAGGAACCCATTGAACTCACTAGTTTTGAATTCTCGTCATCTATATTCCAACGCAAAGATCCTTTTACTACCAAAGTCCCCCTAGGACATGAAAAGGAGTGAGAAATGCTAATAAAAATAGATCTTTCCTTTCCTCTTTTCATAAAATCAAATCTGGAGGAAAATCATGAAGAGGAGATCAAGCCAACTGATTCGTTTGATCTTCATGACGTTTTTGAGGATGAGTTTGATCTTTCAAGCTTTATGCTTGAGGATGAGGAAGATAATAATGACCCCATTTCTAAATTGGAAGTCTTCATGGAGGAGTAAAGATTTATTTTCAAAAGAGGCACAATAAAGCACAATCCAACTTGAAAATATTCCCCACCTTTAAGAAAGTATGGATGATGATCCCATATGTGGGATTGAGATTCAAAGAAGTGGGAAAATCACAAGGCTCGTCCCATGCCCAATAATATATTTGGCTAATCTAGAGCTAAGAACAAAGTTACAATCAAGTTATGCTCACTTCGAGTATGAGGAAGAGCTTCAATATGCCAAAGGTCAGCAACAATGCCTCTTAAATATAAATACAAAGTAACTAAAGGAGGTATATTTTCTATTTCTAGCTGATACTTTGTGCAATGGAGTGAAAAATTGGCTTCAAAACAAGTTTTCCTCTCATCAAAGGACATAATTATTGTTAAATTATTTATATGAGTGAATTTTTGTGGAAAGGAAGCTACTTCTCCTTGCAGTATCAAGCTTTGTTTAGCTTCCTTTTCCTTTGGTTAGAATAGGTTAGTGTAGGTTTGATTTTTGCAAAATAAGTGCTTATGCACACTATGCATGTTCCATTTGGAACATGTATGATTATGCATATTTTTTATGGCCCTTGTTGTTTCATAGTTCAATTTTGGAGCAAGTTTCATGGAAGAATCCGATAGTTGGAGTGGTTCTAAGTGTTATTTAGAGCTCCACGAGATCAATTTCAGGAAGTTACACTTTGGTGCTAAGTTCATATGGATTCAAGAGACAAATTTTCAAAGGAAAATATCACTTTCTTCAAGGTTAGGCTTGACTCCATGCCCAATAGATGCTTCACGGAAATTGGTCTTCTCATCTAGTAAGAATATGTCTTCTAGAAGTTATCAAATTGTTATCTAAAATTCACACCCTTGCAAATATGGTTAATATATCATAAATGATCTTATCCATTTTTGGAATTATCACTCGCTAAGATGTTTTGAAGTTAGTAGTGGCTAGGAAGTTTTGAAGCTACCGGTCACTAGGCATTTTTGAGCTAGTATTTTCTATTCATTTTCAAAGCTAGTGGTCGCTAGGATGTTTTGGAGCTAGCGGTTGCTAGGCATATTTGGAGCTGGTGGTCACTAGGTTAATTTGAGGCTAGCGGGTGCTTGAAATTTTTGCTAACATAAAATTGAGGCTAGTGGTCGCTAGGCACTTTTTCCTACCT
This sequence comes from Taxus wallichiana var. yunnanensis, assembly GCA_018340775.1. NCBI lineage: Eukaryota > Viridiplantae > Streptophyta > Pinopsida > Cupressales > Taxaceae > Taxus > Taxus wallichiana. The sequence goes on along the minus strand of CM031240.1, from coordinate 141,154,157 downwards.
AAATTTGAGGCTAATGGCTACTAGGAACTTTCATTATCCTATTTTGGAGCCTAGCGGCTACTAAGCATGATTAACCCAACCATGCAAACTTTAAATGGCCATATCTTCCTTAAAACAACTCCAAATCAAGAACAATTAGTACCGTTGAAATATATCCTCAATCCCTTCAACTTGGAAGAGTCATAATTAGTTTCGATTGAGTTAAGAGGGATAAAAATATGATCAAGTGGTCGTTAGGCATCATTCGCCTTAAATCTAAAACTTCAAATGGCCATATCTTCCTCAAAACAACTCCAAATTAGGTAAAATTGGTATTAATGGAAAGGTATTGAGGAGCTATTCACAACGTATTTATAAAATCAAGGATTGGATGAGGTTAAGAGGGTAAAAATAAGGAAAATAATCTAGATTCCATTTCATGTTGCTATCAAAATAGGGTAAACACAAATGACAATTTAATGATGCATTTTTGTATCTTCTCTCACCTTGGGACCCTATTGATTTCTCCTAAATGGAATATTCCTCCATGCTCGACTCAAATGATGAGAAATAGTAACCTATGCCAACTATTTTTAGACATGTGGAAACATGTTATGCATTCCACTTCCATATTTTGCATGGGCTACAATTGATTTCTGGAATATGTTTGGCCTATATTTTGAGTTTACTTGCATGCCAATGCAACACCAAAAGCATGAGCAATCATGAGGACTTGGATAACCTATTAGAGGTAGTTTCATATAGGATTTGCATGGTTTAGCAAGTCATTTATTCCATGTCATCTTCTTTTTCCTCTTCTCTTCTCCATTCTATAAATTCCTCAAGTTCTTCATTGTAAAAGGATCCTCTCTGGCTTGACAATGTTATAATGTCAAAATTGTAATAGAACTAAGGATTTATAGACTTGGGCATGTGTTTTGTTGAGAATTTTCACCTCTAAGCTCGATTGTAGAGTCCCCATGCACATTAAAAATTAGTAATATGATGTAAATTATGGCACGAATTTTCCCCCTTGTGTCTATTATGTTTTCTTGCCTATTTTCCTTCAATTTTGATTGTGTATGCATGGTGTTTTACATAATGTTATGTCAACTATTTATAAATCAAATAGGGTTTTGAGTTTATTCAGTTAAAGGGTTGAAAAGTGACAATAATCTACCCCTTCTACTTTACAATTGGTCTTCTTCCTTCTTTGAAACTTCAAAGGAGAGTGATCAAACCTTTTTTTGGTGTTATCACCACTTTTAGCTTAGGATTTATTTATTTTTTACTCTCCCTCTCTCACTAGTTACTTGGATCTATTAAAGTAGGTTTAGTTTAGGAGCATTTTAGCATTAGGATAGGTGAAAAACCACCCTTATCCGGAGGATTTTTTCATACCGCAAGGTCCCACATTTGGAAAAATCCAATATTGTCCATAATTTCTTAGTCTAACATGATCAAATCCTAAGGTGCAATTCTAAGAGACAACATGTACTTTATTATTTTATGTATTATTCATTTAAATGTGACCTATAGTCTAACATTGTAATGATCTCCCTTTAATGAATAAAAAGGGACTCACTTTCTTTCTTAATAATATGAAAGTTCACAACTTATAAGGGTAAGTGAAAAGTCATGTGGGGGGTAGATGAAGGGTCTCTTTGTAAATCTATATATTTGGAAGACTTCCTCATTCTAAAGGGTTGTTAATTATGAGTCTCTAAGTATATAGCTATTGCACTACTAAGATATAAGAAATAGATATCATTCTTCTATTTCCTTTGTTTATGTTTCCTCCATTTCTTTGCATGATCAAATTTTTAGACATGAAAATATTGTAAAACCAAGGAAGGTGTTAGTGCCTTTGATTAATGAATCAATAGAAATCTTTGTTTGTGATTTGTCTTTCTTGTCTTGTTTTTTAAGTTAAATTCTTCTAATTGAGTGTAGAACTATTATGGTTAATGTTGTGGAAATTTTTAAGTTCATATCCACTAACTTAAACCTCCTTCACCAAATTATTACTCCCCTTTACCTTATCTCTCTAAGCAATTTCCTCCCTTACACTAGGTGTAAGAAATTTGCCATGGATCTAGTGGAGTATTCTTGTACGATCTCCAACTTCACACCACCCGATATTTATTTTTCTACATTTAATAAATGGGATCCTCCCCATTAAAAATAAGAGGGACTTAGTCATTGAGGATTGGTGAAAATCCAATAATTTTTCCGTACGAAAAATTATTTTGCCAACAATTTTTGGCACCCACCGTGGGGTAAATTTTTTTGTTTTTGCACCACTCCTTAAACCAAAAAATCTAAAAAATCATATATTGTAAAAATAAAATAAAAAATAGAGATTAAAAATCTAAGAGACTTAGTGTCTACTCAAAAAATTTCCCATAGTGACCATTCTTGGAAATGCTCCTTTTTTGCATTGGTGGAAAGGATATACTTATTCTGTGTATAAGTATTATTGGTTTCAAACACCTACAATTCCATGCACTATCTCATTGGACCATAATATTATTGGTACTTGTTCGCACCCATATCCCCTACTCATGAGGATAACAATTTCATATACTTCATTTATGTAACACACACTCAAGACAATCTAGACTATACAACCTTGGTCATCTCATTGTTATACAAGCAACTATAAAGATGAAAACATATTATTTCGTACATGAACCCTTCATTGTTCTTTGGTCCCCTATTCTGATCTTATCATCACTCCTCCAAGGTTCAACTCCAATGTCCATCTCAAGGTGTTAAGACATTTTTGTCTTCCTTAGCTTGATGATTATCATAGTTCACTAGTTTAGCCTAATTAGGATCTAAAGAACTAATGCGCTCAAAAATTCATGCAGACCTCTGAATCACCTCTAATACTCTTAGAACCTTTTGAATAGAATGTCCTTATGTGATTTGACCCTTCATTTGTTCATACCCTTGCATTTCATGCTAGTTCCTCAATTAGGCCTTATTGTCCTACTAGCCCTTCCAATACATAAATGCTTTGATGGATCTCAAATTCCTCTTAAACGACCTCACTCTCTCAAGGTTGATTTAGAGACCCTTTATGGAGTTCTTTAATATGCCTAAGTTTCACCACTTGTTCCTTTGTATGGATTTGTACCTCTAGACCATTGTTCTAGGCAAATTAGGCCTATTTAGCCCTCCTAATCATGACAGTAGTGCTTTTAGTGATTATCTTGTCTAAGAAATAGTTGGAACACCTTTTTAAGGTCCTCAATATGCTCATTAATGAATTTTGTATCTTGAATTAGAGGTTTTACCTTCCATGGAATTCAATATTCCTTTTGTGCATGCATGTAACAGTCTGTGATAAAGATTTATATACAACTTCCTCCCATGTGTGAGATATCACCTGAAACCTTTTACACTCCTACTAGACCCCCAAATATTCCTTTTACCAAAATTTCATAAAATTTTAATGGTTAGAATTCAATCAAGATGATGCCCTAGTTTGGGCTCGAGAGCTTAAAATTGGGTCTACAGGAAAACCTAAAGACCTTCAAGAGCTAAAAATTTGATATGATTCCTCTTACCTTACCTCATTTGTTAGTGCATTTAAAGATCTCTAAAATCCTTCTTTGGTGACTGTCTAACTTTTAACTCTCGGCCGTACATAGACATTATATACGGTTCACGGAAAACAACAAATAAACATACAAAAATAAGTTTATCACCCGAACATCAATATAATATCTTCATTATTCACTTCAAACCTCTGTTACATCCTCTTGATCATCTTCCATGACTGATGCACTCGAATAGCTCTACCCTCTTCTTACTAGACTCACTAGATCTCTTATTCTTAGCCCCTAGATGAGCTCAACAACCTCCCAAACTTAAGAATTGGATGTGGACTCATCCCTACACCTCCTGAGTTTTTTCACCTTCATATTCTAACTCTTTTACACATCATGATAAGCCTTATTAGGCATAAGATAACCATATTCACTCTCTTACCCCATATGCTTACATATTTGTCTTTTAAACTCACATCTTACTTTTCACACTTACAAAATGAACAAATCACACCTACATGAAATAATCATGTTAAAATATGCCTCTAAGTCCTCTAAGTCCTCTAATTCCTTAATGCTCCTTCATCATGCATCCTAACCTTATTTTATTTCAGGACACTTAAGAAGATCTCATAGCTGATTTGAGGAATTGCATCTGGAGTAACAATGAAATTTTTAACCACTATCACGTAGCTACACGAGTTTTGGATTCGAGAAGAAGAAAGTGCACAAGCTCTGCAACATGTAAGACAAGCTCCTAATCAGTAAATAAGGGCATAAAAACTTTTTGAGTTGTATATCAATCCTAAAAACTAAAACAAATAATATACATAAGGTATTCTCGAGCTAGTGGCATAACTAATTTGACATTTTAAGAGCAACAACTAGTTAATTTCAAACTTCCCATCACTCAACTAGCAAGGAGAACCGGTCAAGAATATTTTCCTGAGTTCAATCCTAATTTCCCTCTTGAAGGTTCTATTGAAGAACTAATAGTTGAACCACTTAATATCATTCATATGGAATACTACTAATAATAATAATAATAATAATAAGAACCAGAGGAAAAATAAAAGATAATGGTTGCACTCGTGCCTTGGGAAGGAACACCATCTCATTGGCCTTGAACCCTCTATTGCATGACCTACCAAATGGATCTAAGAAGAACTTTCTAAATTTATGAGGAGATGAAAAACAAAATCTTGATGATCATATCACATCATTCATAATAAGTTGGGGGTATTCAAGGTGGAGTATGAATATGGTTAATTCTTCTTGTTTGTGGAATCCCTACAAGATGATGTTATGGATTGGTTCTGCCATTTTCCAAGGAGATCAATCACAAATTGAGCATATATGAAATATAAATTTGAAGCTAGATTTAAACCAATTGATGATGCACATGCTCTCATCTCCCAGTGGTCTCAATTGAAAAAGGATCCCTATGAACATATGAGATATTTTGTATCCAAATTCAATAGAATTCTCTCTAAGATCAAGGAATATTCCATACCTAATAAAGATATCAGCTAAGGTTCATCACTAATGCACAATTTCCCAAAATTGGTTTCATGCTAAGAAGGAGCCAACCCTTGCCACTTAGATGAAGCACAAAAACTTGCATTTGATGTAGAAGATTCTTTACTAATGTTTTGAAAAATAAAGAAGGTCCCAAGTAAGGAAAAATCTCAGAGTTCAAGTTCCAAAGCCATGGACTCATTAGTGCAAAAATTGGCTAATGATGTCCTTTCTCTCAAAAATCAACTTTCTCAGACTTCCATGTATAATAAAATTCCAAGAAAGAATTTCTCAAACAAGTAGATAATTACTTCTCCACCTCATAGGATTTCTCTTGAAGCCCCTCCCATGAATGCAACATGTGGGACTTGGTCAGATGAAGAAAGTGAAAAATAATCAGCTTGAAAGCGAAGATGAATAAGGTGTGATACCGATAGAAGAGGTTGAATCTACCAAGGTAGGTTTTTGTGAGTATGCATCCTCTTCAAATGATGAAAATGAGGACTCAATGGATGATATGAATAGTCATTCTTTTGTTGTGTTCACTCAATCGAAGACTCTTGAGAATAATAATTCGTCCAAGCATAAAGATAAGGAGAGAGAATATCCTCAACCAAAAACTCTACTTCCTAAAAATATCATAACTAAGAGAGGATCTCCACTCCCCCATATTTAGAATCATCCAAGAAGAATCCTGAAATTACACCTCATCACAAGGAATCCTCCAAGAAAGGTAAGTCAAATACTTCTACAAATGATGTTTCTACTTCTGAAAAACATAATAGTGATGCGAAATCAGCAAGTACCTTGTACAATAAAAAATAAGCCAATGTTTCCCATGTTATTGAAAATCCTTCTTCAAACCTTAATATCATTGACTATGTAAAAAGGATAAGGTCCATATCCCGAGTCTTAATACTTACAAACCCACCCCGAGAAGTTTGAGAAACTCATTAAATTCATTAAGGGTGGAACCTTCAAGTCCAAATTTTCATCCTCTTCAAAAGTATCAACTACTTCCAAATGTTTTATTCCCACTCCGAGCCAAGTCTAAGACAAAACCTCTTGTCCTATACCCCATCCTATACCAACAAGATCGAAACCTTATATGTTTCCTTTCGATAAATGGGTATTGTCCAAATAATTATATCATTGATTCTGGTGCCTCATATAATTTCATGCCCACCAAGGTTTCTCAACTCCTTGGTTTGAGTCTTTCTCAGGAATTTGGTCATTGATATTCAATGGAGATGAAAGATGTTTCACTTCTCATGAGTATTAAAGATGCAAAGGTGATGGCCCTAATGCATGAAGGTAATAATCCTAGTAGTTGATATGCCAACTACATATGGAATGTTCCTCGTTTGAATATTCTATCATGATATGGGAGGTGAAGTCCAAATGAACTGGTCTTCTCAAAGTACTACCAAGGGTGATATGAAGAAACTCCTTCCGATCCTAAGCTGAAGTATATAGTGAAAAATTCAGATGACCCCATGGATAACATTCTATTTCAAAGTAGAGAGTTAGGAAAAGATTCATTTGAAGAATAAAGAAAATTTCCATATTAAGAAAGAGGTAATGGGAACCATTTCACAAGTTCTAAGTGGATTGAAGAACTACCTATTCTAGAGGAAATGCCAAAAAAAAAATCGTTGAAGAGGTTTGGAACATGAATTTTGATGGAATTTGTTCTACAACTAGATAAGGAGAGGACATTGTCTTATCTTCTCAATAGGGAGACTTGTTACCATTTGCATACAATTTTTAATTATCGAACACAAACAACATTGTAGAATATGAAGATTTTTTACTCAAGTTGAGAGATGCCGAAGAACTAGGAATTAAAAATCTCATTGTTTAAGGAAATGTTGAACTAATTATGAAATAGGTTAGAGACATTTTTCAAGTAAATAATTATCTTCTCTGCCATTACAAGAATAGGGTGTGGGATTGTATTGAATCCTTTGATGTATTTGACATTAAAGTGGTCCCTAGGGATCAAAATGCTAGAGATGATTCATTAGCCATATCTGAATCATTGATGATTCCACATCATGACATAAAAAGAGAGAAGTTCTTGATGGAAATGGTAGTTTGGCCAAGTGTGCTAGATAATTCTAAGAGATGGAAAGTTTTGGTGATGGTATATTTTTTTACTTTCTAAAGAAAATAGGTTACTTTAGGTCCATGTATTTCAAGAGAAGTGATCGCCCAAGGAGTTTATCATGAATGACAAGTGACAATAATTCAGCTTAATCAAGGGGACGAAGATGGAGTGATTCAATTGAAAGGAAATAGGATCCTGAAGGGAATAGTGTCACTAGAAGAAGTATTTAACAAGTACGAAATGTTCATTAATGGAAAAGAAAATAATCAACCTAGGTCTTCATCAAAGTAGGAAAAATAAATATTGGGACAACTTTATTAAAAAGGTACTCCAATGTGCTCATGTTGTCTCCTAAAAAATGCTTTGTGTTTGCATAGCCAAATTCAAATTTTTGCGCTCATGCCCTTCATTGGTGTTTAAGCCAAGTTAGAGATTCAAGAAATTAGCAAAAGTCGTGCCCTAGAGCTGTTTAAACCTCTGTTTTGCTCATTTTTTAAGAAATCCTCCATTTCCTAGTCTATGCATGTAATATCCAATTTGCAATCTCCTTTGTGATTGAAATTGTTTGCTTATTCTATGGCCTGGGTTGTCAAATCATTGTTTTTCCCCCATGCCTCTGGTTCGTGAAGGAAATTCAAAAATTGGACTCAAAATGACGAAGTTCTCTTCCTCTGTGTTTTTTTACAGTCGGGATGACGGATGTCTTTTCCCCATAAATTTTTGGCCCCAATGAATGCAGGTACATGGTCATATCCTATTGGATGGGGAGGAATGGGATTTTTGGTGAACTTAACACTTTTCGTCACTTTTGGAAAAAATGGTAAATTTTCCCCGTGGACCTAAAAAGCTGAATCGCCGTTGAAAAATCTAACCCCAGGTGGAAGGAGACACGCGTCGACCCTAGCGCAATTTCGAAGGCCCTTTCAAAGTGGACAAGTGGGCCATCGGGGGGAATTTGAGATTTTGAGCCTCTTTGTAAAAATGTGAAAAGTTAAAAAGTAACCCACAAATTTCCGATTAGGCAATCAAGGAAAAAGTCAAAGGTGAAGCCCGCAGAAAAAATTCAAAGTTAAAGCCCATTGTTGAAAAGTCAAAGCGATTTAGCAAGCGAGTTATCAGGGGCACTTTTGGCAATTTAACCAAATTCCCAAAAATGAAGTAAAAGTTCTAGATTGCTCTATGGCTCCGCTAAGGTTTCGGCCCACCATTGAAAAGTCAAAGTGGAAGAGCAGGTCGGCGAAGGGATTTGAATTTTTGAGCCTTTTTCAAAAAAAGGTTAAAATGTTTAGAAAAGAGCCACGACCCCATCTCTAACCAGAACGTGTCACATGTCCTAGTCAAATCGAGTAGTGGGTTGGCGAGAGGATTTGAGTTTTTGATCCTTTTTCCAAAAAAAGGTTAAAACACTAAGAAAAAGGCCGCGACCCCATTTCCAAAAAAAAATGTGCCACGGGCCTAAGTTGAAAATTCAAAGCGGGGGTACGGACCAATTTGTTCTAAATTGCCAAATCTCTAAAAAATCACAAAATGCAAAGGGCTTTCCCCCGTACCCACTCCAATCTCTTCCTACCACATGGACGACCTGATTTCAAAGTTATAGGAGCAAATCAAATGGTCTATATTTAAACTAGAAAATCAAATGTAACGGTTGTTTTGCAACATCTAATTTTTAACCCGCCATGAGCGTTTTCTTCACAATGGAGGAATTTGAAGAGGCATAGATGATTTGTAAAGATTGTAACAGTTTCTTGCAAAGAATATAATGGCTTCCTGGAGCCATTCCAAAGGGTTGGCGATTGATTTCAAAAAGACCAGAGTGCTTTGTACCTGGAAAAGATAGAAAACGCCATTCTTCTTCTATTTTCTCTTCTTCCTCGAATTTATTCCATTCTCAAGCTATGTACAAACTCTACTCGAGCTTCAATAATAAAAGAAGGAATTTTTGCCTCTTTGATTGAATAATTAATTGGTACTTTGCGACCAATGAGTTTCATTTGGTCTTGTAGCTTCTTCGTGGATTTATTTTTCTTCTTACTATAAATGCATGTAAATGAAATTTCTAATTAATGTGTGTGGGCATCTGATATTCTACTCACAACATTAGTTTCTCCTACCTCCATTCTCACTCCCTTTCCCTTCTCAAAAAAAATTTCTTCTATAGTGAGAAATTGCTAGCTTTGCCACATGGTCAATGGAGTGCCCCTGTTGGATCTCTCGTCAAAAGGCCACCATTGAAATCCACTTTTTCACGAGATGCACATACGGAAGCTGCACCGTTCAAGTAGAGGGACTTATATTCCCATAGAGTTGGCTTGAAACCCACCAATTTATCCACAAGACAAAATTTCTCGCCAACAACTTACATACTCATATGATTATTTGAAGTCCTTTTAGCCCACAATCCATGCAGCATATTATACCCTTAAATCCCGATGCAAAATTATTTCGGCAAAAAAAAAGGAAGTAAAGTCCCAAAATTACAAGAACTATCAAAGCTAAGGTTGAGAATTTGTTTAATTCCTGTATCATCATTCCTATTCACCACTCAACGTGGATAGCTAGTATTATACCAATAAGGAAGAAGAGGGTGAAATCTACATCCGAGTGGATTTTTAGAATCTAAACCAAAGCTTCTTTGAAGGAAAATACCTAATGCTAGTCATAAACCACATCTTACAATTAATTAATGGTTAATAGATCATGTTTATGTTTGATGGATTTTAAGGGTACAACCAAATTGAAGTTGCTAAATAAGATCAGTTCAAACTACCTCCACCACCCCATGGGGAACCTTCGCTTACCATCATATGAAATTTAGCTTAATCAATGTAAGTTCCACCTTTCAAAGGACCTTGGACTTATATTTCAAAGACTTGAATGGCAAGTGCATAGTGGTGTACCTTGATGATTGGATAGTATATTCCAAGAAAATATGACATTTGCAACAAGTTGAGTAAGTTTTGATCCGTTACGGGAGGCACAAAATATTTGTAAATTTGAAGAAGTCAATATTTTTGGGTTATTAAGGGAAATCTCCTTGGTCACATTGTGAGAAAGGAAGGTACCAAGATTTCTCCAGAGGGTGGAGGCCATTAAAAACTATCTCTTCTTACTAGTAAACCAGTGTTCATTCTTTCTTTGATAAGGTTGAATTATTGAGAAGGATTATCCTGGACTTTGATGAACTCACAAATCATAGTTTAAATATGAGTAAGCCTAAATAATCCTTCAAGTGGAGAAAATAGGGTAAATAATCCTTTGAATATATTAAAGGTTCCATTACAAAAGCACTCACTTTGGTACACCCTAATTTCGTAAGTAATTCATCCTCTCTGTTATGCTTCGAGAATACCATCTTTGATGTTCTTGTACAAAAAATGAAGACAAAATAAATCATCCATCACATTCATGAGTGCCCATATGAAGTCACATGAGCTCAATTACTCACAAATGGAAAACATGCTTATGCGATGGTAAGAGCATTGAAAAACATTAGATTATATCTTCTAAATTATCGTGTTATAGTTATGGTCCTAAGTTTGTTAGTTAAATCCATTCTAATGCAACAAGACCCAGGTGCAAGAAGAGGAAATTGGGTTTCAAATTTGCATGAATAAGACCTTGAGATAAAACCCTCCAAGTTGGTGCGGGATAACATATTGTGTGAAATTATTTCCGAGAGAAGAATGGGAAGAATGCTCCAAGAGCTATGTCTCGCTTGAGAAAATATCTTCCTCTTGTGATTTTGGAAGTAAAACCAATCCATGGTACACTGACATAGATTATTTCTTGACCTATGGATATTTTTTTCATGGCCTTGATCAAAATAAAATAATAACTCTTCACCTCGAGTAGCAAAATATGTCATCATATAAAACCCATTGTGATCTTTATTTCATAGATGTATTAAACTAACACTCCAGCACGGGCCATATATATTTCCTTCTTTATATAGAATACTTCATAAAATGGGTCAAATCTATTCCAACAAAGCATGAAAATTATGATACTATACACAACTTTGTAAAAGATAACATCATTTCTAGATTCGGGGTGCAAAGTAAGATCATAACGGACAACACCACCTACTTCTATTTGGGTGAGCTAGTGGACTTCTACAATAGCCATGTGTAGACACCCCTTTTTCACCACTAGGTGACCCAACACACATCAATTAAATTTTCATTACCTATCTTTATCATCTCTATCCCAAGTATCATACAATTTACCATTGTAAATCCTATTTACCCATGTAAAACCTATTTACCCTCCCCTAACCACTTGAAATAACCCAAGATTGTTTTACCATAGTTTTCCTAACCTTATAACCTCTCATAACCTAAATTCCTAACCCCCACTATTTTTCAATTACCTAACATCTCATATGGCAAGTAGTTTTAACCATTTGACATTCTTCCTTTTGTTGGTTTTAACCTCTGTGGTAAAATTGACAGGTGATCCGTGATCACCGGTGATCATTGTGGATGTTGTTGATCCTATTTAGCCAACATCCGGCTCCCTTGTCTAGCTATCAATACTATGTGCATGAAGACGAGTTCTTGCTCCTATATATGACATCTTGACAATTAGTATTATTACCACTCTATTATCAAGACCTTCAAGGACTCTCTCATATCATCAGTCTATCTTTTGGGAGCTCTATCATCCTCAAACAATTATCAAGGTTAGTACCCCCTCTTTTTTGTTTTGTCAAGTTGTGTTACATTGGTTGTACTCTACGAGTTTTTGTCACTTTGTCATCTTATTTAGGATTCCTAAACTCGCCTCTCATTCAATCATTTAGAACACCTATAGAATATTTTTATTTTCACAGAGATCACACCGATCCCTAATCATCACCAATCGGCCCCTTAGACTCTATTCATTTCACCAACCCTCCTAAACACATGTAAATTTATGTTTTTAGGATCCAAAAGCATTCCTAAATTCACAATAGTTTATCTCTTCATTGTCAAATAATTACTTCATTAATCATTATCTATTTTATCAACCCTTTTATCAAAGCAAACATTTTCTACGTGATCACCATCGATCGACATCCAAAACCCTTTGTTTTATCATTAGCCTTAAAAATACATCTACATTCCTATTTTATTGGAGTACACAACTTATAGACTCTTCTTAATATGTTATAGTATCACTCCTCTATCTCTAGACTTTACTATTGTTTTTTTATCAATTATTTTATCAAAACAATCATCTTGTCTCGTATCACCGTTGATCCTCGATCAATGTTGATCCATCTATTTTATTATCATTTCTAGTATCATTTTATTTATAGCTATTTGTTTTTTATCTAACAAGTTATTTGCAAGATGTATGTTCTGTAGATGATTGTTTTAGGTCTTTCACATCTTATCACTAGCATATATGATCTTCCAACCATCCGAAGCCCTTTGTGTTAGAAAATATTTATATTCTCCATGAAATCAGCTTGTGTGCCATCACATTCACACCAAACATTGAGGAAATTGAGGATCAGATCGAGATTCTCCAAGAAGAGAGAGAAGCTAATGAAGAGTTATAGTACGGATACTCCGAGAACTTAGAGTTTTCCACTTTGTCCTAGCATGGGCCACCTATGAAGCTAAACATGGTCTCCATATCCCCTTGAATTCTAGATTTATTATCATTTATCTATCTTATCATTATAAAAATAACTTAATTATATCAAACGATTTGACACCTTTCAAGGAAGTCCTTTGGATTCCTAGGATTGGCCTTTTCCAAGAAACTCACTATCATATTTATCTAATATCTCTTCATTTAGTCATCACTGCTATAGGTCTTCTCACATGGAGAAAGGAGAAATTTTCACATTTCTTCGACATTGTGATTGTCATTGCAAGTATCGGTAAACCCTGCTTATTTGATTTTTTGGTATTTTCTATATTTTATATCATTAACCAAAAAAACACCTTAAACATCATGGCATGCCTTATGGGACCTAATGTAGTCATTTTTGTAACCATCAAAGAATAGGACAACCCCGTGTGCATCGGCCTATCACCTAATGGGCACCTGATGCACGCATGAGGACCGAGCCCTCCTTTGTGTGTATTGTGTGAGAATGCATCATCTATGACAGATACTTAAATGCAAAAGAATGGAAAATAACCATGCATTCATCTTGAGAGTTTATGACAAGTTTCTAGACTAATGCATCCATTCAGATAAGGAAAACATTAACAAGAATATAGATCTAGACCATAATAGAAAGAAAATGCACAAGGGTTTACATCCATTCACAAAGAATATACATAGAACAGATCCATATAGATATAAGTATAAACTAGGAACCACATATATTCATATTCAACATGTTTGATAATCACATTGCATTCATTGAGGCCATCATAGATCAATATAACAATGCAGACTAGAGTCATGCATCAGAACTAGACTTAGGTCCCTCATATTACAAAGAAAAACACAAGCCCATCCCCTTGATATTCCATTACTCCTACAGATCTTCTAAACCCAACCCATAGAACACTCCATGATATTTCTGTAGAGCTTCACCTCTCATCTCTGTCCTCTACTCTACTTCTTTCTCACCAACGCCCCTTTTCTTCTATTGGGTGCTTGAATATATAGCCTCAGCAACCACCGCCAAGCCTTTCTGAAGTTATGGATCGGTTGCCAAGTGTCCAAGGTGGTCCTCCAAGGAAGCATGCCTCTTTCAGATCCGAGCTCTCCACTCTTCGCAATGATGTCTTTCTGGATCCTTCTATTGCAAGGAATATTCCTTTCATGGGCACCAAGTTGCCAGGATCGCACCTTATCCACTCTGATGTGCAGTCAGGTCATGCTTTTCCCATGTGCTGTCAAGAATGTCAAATGTGGCTAAGTCCCAAAATCCTTGCTCTGCCTTGCGTGCGCGCCACAGGTTCTTCTAAACCCTTCTAAAACCATGTCTCAAGTGCCTTCACCTTGCATGCCCATATGCCTTCTTGTACATAGCCAATATTTTAGGGGCCCAACATCACCCCACACTACCCCTATTCTTCGTTGTCAAAACACTCTTCAATAAAGAAATAAAGAATGGTGGATCCTTACAAATGGAAGAATAAAGGAATTAAGAGATGGGGGAAAGAATGAAAGAATGGGGAACTTTATTTCTGGAGGAGAGGGAAATCCTTCCCTAACTTTGCTTCTAACTTTCCCCAAGAGTCGACCTCACTTTGATCTTACTGACAGAGGTTCCCTACCAGGATGCTCACTTCTTCAAAACATAGTTCCTCCCCCTTAGCGCTCATTGTTTCCACAATCTCCTCAAGTTTTTGCTTAAATCCTCGAGTGCGTCCATCCTCTGAGTGATTTGGGGATACAACTCCTTCCATTGGTTCCTGATTGAGCCCCACAAGGTCTCAATGGCCTTTAATTTCTTTTCTAATTTGGCAAGAATCTTATCTCGCTCATCTTGGTTTCTTGTGTGTTCTTCTCCTGGAACTCCTTAAGCTCCATCTCATGTGTGGTGACCATGATGATCGGCGTAATTGTCATATGTGACCTCGCTTACCTACGTGGTGGTCTTTATGTCGGTGAGGATTTTGTTGTACTGAGCAACAATTTCTACTACCTTCATCTTATCCTCCTTTTCCTTGTACATCAACACCTCTTCTATAGACTCCAAGGCAAGTGGTCACCTTTCCATGGTGAGAACGTGAGTCAAGTCCTCTAGGCATTGCAAGGTTGACCCATAATTTTGTGCGGGTGGTGTCAAGTCTGGATGCTTTAGGACAATAGCATCCGTTATCATCTCTATTTTCTTATACACCTCACACACCCTTGCCTTCTCATCCTTTAACTCATGCCTTAATTGAGTGTTGATTAGCTCTTCCTGCTTCAAGTCCTTGGTCTTTTCAATGAGCTCTTCTTCCTTTTTCTCCAGCTCTACCTCTAGGAACTTTACCCTATCATTTCTCTCGAATATCCTAGCTTCAACTTCAACTCAAACTTTATTCAACATGTTGTAGATTCACTCGTCGATAATTGCTAAGAATTTACTAATGTGTTGATTCCCTTTGACTCAGGAAACTTCATCAATGCTCCTTGGCTTACTTCAAATTCAGGCTTGTTAGTGTGGGACTCAAATGCCCAAGAAATAATTTTCCTCATTTGAGGGCATGCACCTTCCTCATCAAATGACATCATGGCCAACAGTTCCTCTACTAGCATGGTGCTCTGAAAATGTGCATGCAACACCTTGATTGGATTGTTGATGTATCCCATTCATTGACCTTGGGTTACTTTTATGTGCGTGCAGCCTTTGGAAAGCTTACATCCAAAATAGGATTTCCTCCCATGCTGCCATATTCTTTTCCTACGCTTTCCTTCTCAATTTCCTTTAGCACCACATCCGCACTTCATTCCACCTCTTGTTCTACCAAGGTCTCAATTATTTTTGCCACTTATTTTTCTACAGCCTCATCTATCTATTCCTTTTTGAGGCTTGGGTTTCTTTGATATTTTATAAATTCTTCCCCACCTACCCCCTTGCCTTGAGTCTTAGCTTCTTCTTCATCCTCCTTCTCCTCATCTCCTTTGTTATACTCATCTCCTTCTTCTTCAGAATCATATATATCATAGACTTGATTGTCTTCACCCCCTTTTGGCTCATCATCATCATCATCTTTGTCGCTGATGTAGGCACCTAGGTCTTCTG
The DNA here is from genome assembly GCA_018340775.1 of Taxus wallichiana var. yunnanensis. Lineage (NCBI taxonomy): Eukaryota > Viridiplantae > Streptophyta > Pinopsida > Cupressales > Taxaceae > Taxus > Taxus wallichiana. Next base: position 141,138,304 of record CM031240.1, on the reverse strand, counting down.
TATCTTCTGAATCGGCCTCATCTCGCCACCTTCTTCTTCTTCCTCACCGAGGATTCCAATACAGGGGGATTTTTCTTTTTCATCCTCCTCTCTTGGTGAGTTCTCCTTCATAAGAGGTTCTTCCTACTCGTGCCTCCCCGCTCTGGTGCTTCCTCTTCTAGGGTCTTCTCCTTAATAGGATACTTCTTTCTCCGTGCATAAGTACTAGGCTTAGCGCTTGTGTCCGACAAGCTCACCATTTTTATATTTTGGACACTTGGTGACTTTTTCTCCTATACCTCCTCTCTTTCTCTCTTCATAGGCATGGAATTATTCCTTCCTGTAGGGTCTTTAGGAATGGAGACATAATTCTCCAAGTATGCACCTTTTTCAAATTTTGGCCTTATGCGCAAATACACTCTTTTCACGGTCCTCCCTACAATTGGCAGCGTTAGTGGCTTCATCATCTGGACCTCATGGGAGACATACTTCTCCATGTACGCACACTTCTTGGGGTAGACAAGATTTTTGCGTAGCTCTCGGTGGTCCTGATCTACCTTACTAAGGTCGAACCTTAGTCTCTTGGCCTCCTTGAACCTATTTACTCCAGCTTGGAAGTATTGTGTGGTGAAAGAAAAAGGTAGCTTACACCAGCGGCTCAATGTCTCATCTGTCAATTTGAATCTACCAATGCATAAATACTGATACACTACAAATTCTACTTCTCCATCCATAAGCACTGGAAACTACTCTAGGATCCTCCATTCTACCCCAAATGCATCACGCATCCATTTGTACCACTTCTCCAAGCGCACCTTGTGAGTGGTCGTCATGGTCTCACAAGTATATTTTGCAAACCTCTTTGTGGGTGATGGTTCCTTTTCTAGATATTCCCACATGAACTTTTCCAGCCCATTAGGAACTCCAATCTTCATGAAAACAATTATAAGGAGGAAGTTTTAAAAGAGTATCTTCTCACCCTCCTGCATGCTGCTAATGATCTCATCCACGATGAAGGTGGACAAGTTATAGATGGTTCCCTCTGATATCTTTCGGTATACATTCAGCCATGACTTGTTCACTTGGGTCCATCATTCTTGTTCATTGAGCTTGGTGACCAAACACACATCCATCCTCACCACTGGTCAGTATCTTGGTGATGTCAAATTATCGCGACCCCTTCCTATATTCATATGCGCACAAATCACCGCTTGATAGCCCCCTTATCGCTTAGATCATCATCAATGTTATCTCCTTCACAAATGAGGCTCAGTGAACTTGGATATCTGCTATGGTTTGATGCACATCTTGTGCCCGTAAATTCAAAGTGATCTTCATGAATGCGTGACATCAACCATTGATGCAATCGTTCGATTATTGAAGTAAGGTAACTCATAAAGTCAGAATAACCCCGCCTTCTCTAATTTTCCCTTTACTTCGTTCTTATATATTTACATGCCTTTTGGTGTCCTCTTGTTGGTTGGGTGAACCAACTCCAAAACCACATCTAGGCCTGTAATGGAACAAAATTCACCCCCTTCATTAGACCACGTTATTGACATTGACGATACCATATCTATCTCTTCTAACATTTTTTTAGTCAACACAATTACCTTAAGACCGATTACTTATCGGACTAATGATGGCACTAAATTATTCCTCCAAGATTACCTGAAATGGTAGAGGAAGATTCCCCTACCATCGATATTCTTCAATTCGATGATGATCAATCCATCTTATCATATATGGGAGTAGAGGATCATTATCTTCAAAATACTCTGCCACTAGACACATCTACACTCCTTAATGAATCTTCCATCAACGTCAACACAGGGACTTCACAAGACCATCACATAGTTAAGGTTGGAGAATCTCTAGATTTAGAAGAAATGAAGGAATTTACAACTTTCCTTTCAAAACACAATCATCCTTCCCATGGTCATATAGTGACATGTTGGGTATCGATCCTAACATCATTGTTCACAACATTTTCACAATACCTCACGCTAAGCCTTTTTAAAAATCTACGTAGGATGCACCCTCGTGTACAAATCCTCATCAAATAATAATTACAACATATTCTTTTTGCTAACTTCATATTACCCATTCACTATCTGCAATGGGTATCCAATATCGTACCGATGACCAAATTCTCTTGTAATTACGCCTCTGCATAGAATTATGATATCTCAATATTTCCTTCCCTAAAGATGACTTCCCTCTCCCAAACATCAATCAACTTGTCAACCTCACTACTAGCCATGAAATGCTATCTCTTATGGATGGATTATCCCGATACAATCAAATCCTTATCGCAATTGAAAACCAACATAAAACATCCTTCATGAGTCCTTAGGGGACTTTATTTTATCCTATTATGCCCTTAAAACTTAAAAATGAAGGGGCCACCTATCAACAAGCTATGACATATATCTTCCATGAATTCATTCATAAAATTATTGAAGACTATGCTGATGAAATTTTAGGAAAATATAAACAATGGAGAGATCACCTCACCATCCTTTATATTATATTTTCTCATCTTATCCAATACTTCCTCCGCTTTAATCCCACTAAGTGTGTATTCGGTGTTCTCACCGGTAAGCTTTTAGGGTTCATTGTTTCTATCAGGGGCATTGAAGTAGAAACCTCCAAAATCAAATTTATCATCGAAATTCCTCCACCTTAAAAATTTTTGTAGTCTTCAAAGTAGAATTCAATCAATTTTTTGTTTCATCTCGCAACTTTCATATCATTGTTAGCCTTTCACCATCTCCTCCAAAAATATGTAAATTTCAAATGGGATCATAATCGTCAAAAGGCCTTATAAGAAATCAAACAATATCTTTTATTTTCACCGTGCTCACTCCTCCATATGAGTGTGAGCCATTTTATCTATACATATCCGCTACTGACCATGCCTTAGGTGATATGCTTTCTCATCAAGATGAGCAAGATAGAGAACAATTTTTCTACTACATAAGTTGTACACTTCATGACTATGAAACTCATTACATCGTAGTAGAAACGTTGTGTTTTTCTTTATACTTTGTGACTTACAAACTTCACCATTATCTACTTAATCATAAAATTTATGTTGTCACTAGTTTCAACCCTCTCAAATCCATGCATTCAAAATTATACCATAGTGACTACATCACTCGTTGGCTCATGTTCATGAATGAGTTTGATGTAGAATTCATATCATATAAATCCTTAAAGGGGAAGCCATCATTGATAAAATCATAGAATCTCCCCTTCCTAACAGTCAAATACCTCATGAACAATTTCCCAACAAATCCATAAACACCATTGATCAAGAATATACTCCTATCAGAATGACACTTTTATTTTATGGATCTAAGTGTCAACATGGGGAGGTGTCAATATCATCATCATACCTCCTTAGGGGACTCCTATCCCTCTATCCTTTAAACTCAACTTTGAATGCACTAATAACTTAGCCAAATACGAAGCTTTCATCATGGGTCTCAAACATTATTCATAATTGGTTATCAAATCTTGTACATCTATGGAGACTCTCAACTCGTTATCAATCAAATCAAAGGAATTTATCAATGCAAGAATGAAACTTTACAAAAATATAAAAACATTGTTGAATTCCTCTTAGAATCCTTCGATCAATACACCATCCAAATAGTTCCATGATCTTCTAATAAATTTGTGGACACCATGGCTTCTCTAGCATCACTCATCCCACTATCAACTAATGATTCTAAATTATTCGTTGTTGTGTATAGACTTGATCAACCATATCATACCAAAGAACTCCCCTCTATAAATCTCATTAAAGACAATCAAATAGACTTCGGTACACTCAAATCTATGACTATCTTTCTCAATCAAAAATACCATCTGAATTATCTAAAAATGCTAAACAATATTTTCTTCAATATGCTACCCGATACATCATCATAGGTGGTGTTCTTTACAAATGCAGATTTGACAGCTCCCTCCTATAATTCCTCAAATCCCATGAATCCACTAGATCTTTCCAATAAGTCCATGATTGCATATGTGGTGGATATTTCAATGGTTTACCTTTGCTAAATGTGTCCTATGGATGGGATATTTCTAGCCCACCCTAAATCAAGATTATTTTGCATATATCAATAAATTTGTAAAATGCTAACAACATTCGAATCTCACTCACATCCCCAATCAAGACTTACAACCTGCTCAATATTTGTGGCATTTCTAGTAACGGGGCCTTGAACTCATTGGCCTTATCATCTCGTGTTCGTCAAAATGACACCATTCTATCATTATTAATAGTGGATATTTTACTAAATGATTGGAGACTATTCCCCTAGTCTCTACTAAAGAAAATAAAATCTTTGATGTCATCTATCAACATATCATATGTCACTTCAACATCCCTCACAATATTATCACTAATAATGGGAAGTCTTTCAAAAACAAGTGAAGAAACTTTGTGAGACTTTCAACATCAAACTAATATTTTCTTCACCCTATTATCCAAAAGAAAAAATTCAAGCAAAGGATTCTAACAAAATGTTGAAAAAAAATCCTCATGAAAACCATCGACCAAGCAAAGCGAGAATTGGAATATCCAAATATCATTTGTTCTATGGGCTTATCCAACTATCACCCATACTCTTACAGGTGCTACACCCTTTTCTTTAATCTATGAATTTGAGGTGGTCTTACCCCTTGAATTTCAAATCCCATCACTCCACATGTCCCTCAGATATTTTATCTCTGATGAGGATTATCGTCAAGAACATTTAACACAACTTGAATTGTTAGATTAGTGATTCCTAATAGCCCTCAAACATCGTAATATATATCAATAACACATCAAACAAGAATATAACAAATATGTTAAAGAATGTGAATTCAAAATTGGTGATATTTTCCTCAAAGAGAATCAAAATTTCACTACTCTGGAAAGGACTAAACATGGAAAGTTTTCTTCTAACTAGATCATTCCATATGTCATCACTCACAAGTATGGGTCAAGATCCTCTGCGCAGATCACCTACCCTCCATGGTAGACCTAGTGGCCTCACAACTAATATATTCTCATAAGACCAAAATTGTAGCATAAAACCCACATCCAACCCATATCTCCTCCCCGTAATGAACATCCATACCTTAAGGTAAACATGGGCAAAAAGTGCACAAGCCCGAGCATACACATTATGATGTTCCATAATCCTTGCAGTGACACCCGTGAGTGTCCATGTAAATCTTCCACCCCCTCGGTCAGGTAGTACATAACATGATATAGCCAACATAACAACCGGCATCAACTAGTTACACGAAACATCTCGCATCATAATATGATTCAATATGGAATCCCCTATTATATATCCTATCTTAGTAGCCTCATCGCTATATAACCACCTCATAGTATCAAGATGGATCTCTCGGGTGATCGCACCACATGTTCACCCTAAATCGATAACCCGAGGATATTGTACACATCCTCCAAAGTAATCGTCATCTCAGCAGGGAACCAAAATGTCTCGATACTCATATCCCATCTGTCAATCAAAGCTATCATCAGCCCCGCATCCCGATGTGTCGGGTGGTAGTGGCAAAGTCCTCCTAATCTAATAGCTACCACATGATCCCACTCTAAATCAGTCCACATCAACCCGATCCTCTCAAACATTTCAATCACTCTAACCCAAATATAAATAGTGTCCCTTGCCTCAGTAAAACACACAAAAAAATAATATATCGCTTAGCAACTTTGACGAAAATCACACCAATTATCACCGATCGCTAATTAGTGAAGATTGCACTAATATAATCGTTGGTGACCCACCCAATCACCATCAATCATAAGATTGGTGTTAATTGAGTGTTATTTCCTCGACTTCAAAAAAGAAAAAAAAAACATCAAAAAATTAACACAAAAACTGAAAACAAAACACAAATTCAATCTTACTTACACCTCTCATGGTTCTCTACCTCTTCCTATTTCTACTGCTAGCCTCCATCTCTCCAAAACAATTAAAAATCACCTGAAATATCTCGAATCACACCTCACAAATGATCTATTTGTGCCACCCGTGGGGTTTATATATTTTCCATTTTGGGAATCATCGGTGATCTAAAATTGTCGTTAACCCTGTCTAATCTTTGGTGATCCATAAATTGTTGTTGATTTTGTCCTCTTTTACTAAAACTTATCAATTTTGGTCACCTAGACCATTAGAATCACATCAAATCTTTATTATAATCCTCATGCCCTTTCTTTGATGCTCATCTTCATGTCAAAACTCTATTTTTTCACCATTTATCATGTTTTCATACATTAGGGATGTTGCCTCTAACTCCTTGGTCCTCGCGGCTCGACACATCCTCACAAGAGAATTCACATTGGATCCTCTCCATGTAGTAGTCTTCCCATAAAACACATTTATAGGTGGTCCATAATAATTCCCCCTAAAAATTATTTCCAAGATTACTACCATTACGAACTCCTCCAGCATGGTCATTTCATACTACAATCAAAATCCTAGAGCATCTTAAAGTAAAACCTATCCAAATAAATCCAACTCTCTTCAATCTAATGACCAACATATTTGCTCATTGGCTTGAGGGGGAACAATATCACAATATCCTTACCACAAAACTAAGGCATCCTCGCACCGGGTTTTTATCTCTCAACCTTTGTGCCTACAGAAAGCTCAACAAAAAGGGGCAAATGTAGACACCCCTTTTTCACCCCTAGGTGACCCAACACATCAATTAAATTATCATTACCTATCATTATCATCTCTATCCTAAGTATCATATAATTTACCATCATAAATCCTATTTACCCGTCTCTAACCAATTAAAACAACCCAAGCCTATTTTACCATACTTATCCTAGCCTTCTAACCTCTCATAAATTTAATCCCTAACCTCCCACTATTATTCAAAACCTAAAATCTCATATGGCAAGTGGTTTTATTAATTTACCATTCTTCCTTTTGTTTATTTTAACCTCTCGTGGTAAAATCGATGGCGATCCATGATTGCACATGATTTTTACTGAGATGTTGTTGATCCTATTTTTCCAACCTTTGGCTCCCTTGTCTATTTAGCCAAAATTTGTGCATGAAGACTATTTGTTGCTCTTATAAACATTATCTCGATGATTAGTATTATCACCACTCTTTTATCAATACCTTTAAGGACTCTCTCATATCATAGTTTGATCTTTTGGGAGCTCTATCATCCTCAAACAATTATCAAGGTTAGTACCCCCTCTTTTGTCATTTTTTCATCTTGTGTTACATTGGTTATAGTCTACATTTTTTCATCACTATCATCTTACATATGCTTCCTAAAATTTTCCTCTCATTCAATCATTTAGACCACCTATAGAATATTTGTGATTTTCAAAGAGATCTCCGGTGATCACCGGTCGTCGCCGATCGGTCTCTCAACCTCTATTTCTTTCACCACCTCCTAAACACATCCAAATCTATATTATCATAATCCTAAATAATTCCTAGATTCCCCCTAGTTTATCTCTTTGTTTTCAAACCTTTCCATCATTAATCATTGTCTTTTTTATCAACATTTTTTTCCAAAAAAACATTTCTACCTAATCACCATTGATCGGCATACAAAACCCCGTATTTTATCATTAGCCTTAAAAATACATATAAGTTCATGTTTTATTGGAGTGCATGAATTCTAGACTGTTCATAATTTGTTCTAATATTACTCCGCTATCTCTATTCTTTACTATTGTTTTTAATCAATTATTTTATCAAAAGAAGCATCTTGTCTCGGTTCATCGTTGATCCCTCGTGTTTCCTTAACATTTCTAGCATCATTGTATTTAGATCTATCTAATTTTTATCTAACAATTTAATTGAAATATGTATGTTTTGTAGATGGTTGATTATTCTAGGTCTTTCACATCCTATCACTAGCATATACAATCTTTCAATCGTCCATAAAGTGTTTGTGTGGGAACAATTTGACATTCTCCACGATCTTAGCTTGTGCACCATCATATTAACACTAAACAAGGACATTGAGGATCAGATCGAGATTTTCCAAGAAGAGCGAGAAGCTCAAGAGTTATAATATGTCTACTTTGAGGACTTCAAGTTTTACACAGCCTATCCTGGGCCACCTATGAAGCTTAACAAGATCTCCCTATCCCCTTAAATTCTAGCTTTGTTATCATTTATCTATTTTATCATTATCAAAATAACTTAATTATATAAAATGAGTTGACACCCTTCAAAGAATTCCTTTGATTCTTGGGATCAACCTTTATGGTGTAACTCCTTATCATATTTATCTAATATCTCTTCATTTAGTTTTCATTGCTTACAGGTATTCTCACTTGTTGAAAGGAGGAATTTTCACATTGATTACACATTCCATCATCCCGATAGTTTGATTGTCGGCATAGGTATCATTAAACCCCGCTTATTTGAGTTTTTCATATATTTTGCATTTTATAGCACTAACCAAAAAACATATTAAACACCATGGTAATTATTTGTCTCATTCTATTGATTATTACCCATAAGTAAATGGCCAAGTAGAATTTAGTACTAAAATCTTGTCACTATTGTTCGCAATTTAGTGGATGTCAACCAAAGTAATTGGCATAGGAAATTATACAATGCTCTATGGTTTGATCGGATCTCTCCCAAAAATGCCATAAGGACCTCTCCTTTCCAATTATTATACAAGATTGAGGATCAAATCCCAATTTCTCAGATTTACCTGCCTTACAACTTATGAAAGTAGTAGAAAATGGAGAGTATTCAAGTGCTCTTGATAAAAAGATCTGCTACTTAGAAAATTTGAATGGATATAGGTTGGAAAAGACATCAATCTAAGGTGAAAAGGATCTTAGATCAAAGGACACAAGATGGAAGCGTCCAAGTTAAAGATATTTTTCTACTCTAGGAACAAAGGAGAGATCAAAAATGAAGTCACAGAAATTTTATTTTCTATGGCTCGAGACTGCTCAAAATCAAACATTTCATGAAGGGAATACCTATTACTTGGCTTACCTTTATAGAACCCCGTTTAAGTTACCTTGTAGTGAGAAACACCTAAAACTCTACATGTAGTGAGGTTGGTCATCCCAATCCTTTGTACCATAATTTCCTTTCAGTTGTGTGGATTTGTCCTTTCCAATTTTGGTGTGTTTCCTTTAGTTTTGTGTGTGTTTTTTTGTTGTTTCTTTGCTTGCAAATAAGGACTTTATTGCCAAAAGAAATATGACATTGATCTACTCACCCAAGATAAATATGAGGTTCTCTATTTCCCCTTATGGTACAATTTCCTTGAGTTAGATCTAGTTGTTATGTGAATTGACTAACCCAAAAATGCAAAACTTACACCATGACAACTAAGCCACAATGTGAAATCTACTTCCAAATCTCCTTGAATCCCTCTTCAAGTTAGACCGCATCTCATGTAATGGTCACCTTTTCCTTGAAATTATTCCTAATTCCTTGGTTTAACATTTATAATTTTTTAAAAATTTGTAACAAGGTCCATTATTTCATTTAGTAAAGTGCAACAGAAAAGACTAGTTCTCCGGGAAACCTAGAAAGGCCAATTTAGGCCATTTTGGAGCCTATGTGCATGCCACAGAAGATTTTTAAAAAGTTATTAAGCATAAAGAGGTGGTATTAGAGATACTTAAAGGTTATGAAATTATTTTATGAATATTTAAGAAAGGTTTGATCATACAAGGACAAATTGTCAAAATCAAGTTTTCAAAGTGCACAGTAATGAGTAGTCAAATTGTGAACCTTGAATTCTTCGTATGATTTTAGGATCTCCGTAAGGAGTTAGAAGGAAATAAAATAGGAAAAAAATTATTGAATAATTATATATAGGATTAGAGCATCAAGTTTTATCAAATGAGTGATTATTTCTTGAGACAACTCAAACATCAGTAGGGGTCCCTCACAATTCCAAATAATAAGGGGACATTTTTTATGTTACAAGAATATTTAAGGTCTAAAAATGTTCCATTAGTCTTATAAATTATTTTTAAGTCAATTTCATATAAAATTTGACCCCAAAAGATCATCTTGAGCCTCCATGGTGAAAAAATGTATGTTCTCAGGTGGTTTTGGCAAGTTAGTGTAAATTATAGCTTTCCAAAAATGGAAATGTGCAATTTTTGCATACTCTTGTCCCTATTTTCCCCTTTGGTACATGTGTTATATGAGGGACACAAAATTTTACCCTCATCCTCCTCTCATATGTGCACTTAGGAGAAACTGGTGTCCCAAGTGTCCTGTGTGTCCCATTTGTCCCCTAATACAAGGGGGGACATGACAAACACAAAAGTGCACCCTCACTCCTTCCCCATGGATGAAATTTTGTGTCCCTTGTGTCCCCCATGTCCCTAAGGGAACATAGTGGATAATAAATTGTTCTTCATTCCCATTATCAGCCCTCGACACTCAAATGACCTTGTTCGGACTCTATAAGTGATTTTTCATCCCCTTGTGCTCAACCACTCATCCTCCCTTGCTTCCACTTGTATCCACTCTTTCCCATGAGAGAAATTTTATGTATCCATTATCCAGATGGATATAAGGAATAATAATGTGTGCATATTCCCATGCTCTATCATCTTATCATTCATGTGACCTCTCCCTACTCCGCAAGGTGTTTTCCCAACTCCTTCATCTCACTCACACTCACTCTCATGCTACCACTTGTCTTCATCTTTCTCCAATGTGAATTTGGTAGCCCCGTATATCCCTTTTTCCCCATTTAACCATGGAAACCATATTTAAACCTCACTTAAACTCTCATATGACCCGGGGTTAAACCAGAGTTTACGAGACATCATAAAAGTGAAATATAACTCATTTTAAAACCATTTATTAACCATGGGTCAACCATCCACAATTTTTATTTTTTTAATACCTTGAAAATAAATTATTTCTACCAAATATTCTGTAAAAAATTCTCCATAATATCCATATCCTCCAAAACCAAGTTTTCCTCGTATCTCTCTAACCAAAAATCTGATTGTAGTGAAAATTTGTCAAATTGCACTTCTCCAAAATGCATATAGGAAGATTGTAGTTGGATACCATTTGATTCCCTAGATTTTTTGATACATAAATCATAAAATTTAACCCTATAAATTTTCCTTTTGATTTCCAAGAGTTCCAGAGGTGAAAAAAGTGAAAATTGGAGCATGGGATCCTGGTGCAAAACAAAACAAAATGATGGTGGTTTCATCACAATCCAACACCAGTAAGTTAAATTAATAAAAATATCATATGATATTATATACAATGAGGTTCTAAAAATAGTAAGTTTCCTGAAATAGTAAACCTTCAACATTCAAAACATCCAAAAATAGTGAGAAACACCAAACATGGTCAATTGGACAACTTTCTTTCCTAAAAATAACAAAGTTAGAAAAAAAGCATATGTCTAAAAACTAGAAACTATCTAAAAATATAAAATAATCATAAATGGAAATATATTGAGTGGATTAGGATTTTTATAGAATAATGATTATGCAAAATTTTCAAAAAATCCCAAAATAACAGCTCCTAACCCCACCTATTAAAAATATAAAGTTTTGATTTCAATTGAGAAAGTTGTTTTCAGCTCCATTTTCACTCATCTTATTGATTTTTGGAAACATGAAGTTAAAATTATTTAGTGTGGAACCTATTTCAACCCTTTTCACCGAGTATTCATGTGTGTGTGATAGTGATTTCTCTCTATTGGGACATCAATATTGTCACACGAAAAAAAAAATATGATATTGTATTCGACCAATTTGAATTACATACACAAAGCTATTACATAGCCATATACATAGGAAAACCGACTTCCTATAAAATAGGAAAGTGTTACAACAAATAAACCTATTTAGTTGTGATTGTTAGTCCCGTAACAATACACAACTCAACACCAATAATATATTATTGTTTATATAACAATAATATATTAATAACACATTAAACTAACCATATAAATAAACCATGTGAATACTAATTCCTAACATTCCCCCTTAGTGTTTACATGGTAGAAAAACATCCACACACTCCTCTACAAAGATGCTCCCCCGTGGCATGTCCAACTCTCGTGACTCATGACCTTGATCCAAAATAAAGGCTCGCTCCTTCCATGGTTTTAAACAAAGCTTACCACAAACCTTGATGCGACAGAACCTCATCAATCAAGCCGACCTCGTGTGGTTTTCTGGATCCTCCCACAAACCCTTTCAAGATCCATGAACTGACTTACTCTGGTGCTACTGTTCACCACTATGCTTATACATCAGGGAATTATGTAGGAAACACAACTTGCATATGACAAAACTGCAGAATAGAAGAAATACTGAAAAAATTTCACATTACTTCCTATAAGAATCGTAATGTTCTTAATTGTAGTCTCTGTCTTTGATCGCTGCCACTCGATCTCAAACAACGCATAGAAAATTGCCACTGCCACTGGAAGCTTTCCTTGACTAAGCCGTTTTGGGTGCAGAATGGGAATGGAACATTGGTATGTATTCCCCCCCACAATGTGAAATTCCACTCATATAGATACTGAGAAGCAAAATGCATCGAAGAACATACTCCTGAATGGATCTTGCTAGTTAGGTCTTGCTGCACATGGTCACTAATGCTAGTGAACGTATTCTCTAGCTGACCATCTTCTAACGAAGTATGGCAGTCAAAGGACCAAGTCAGTCAGAGGATCACTGACAGTTATCTGCGCTTCAACACAAATCTCTTTCCAACATCCATCAAATACCAAACAAAACAGGAACTCTGAAAAAGAATCATACCAAGCTGAAACTAGAACACTGCAAAACTCAAAACAAGTACTCACACTGCACACCTGTGCCACCAAATCATTCTGTGCGGCCCCGTCATTGGTGACTGACGAGAGGTCGTTGTTCGACCTCCTTCCTCCGATGCCTCCTTCCTCCATCATATGGGTGCTTAACTCAGCCGGATCTGAACATGAGACTACATGGTTTCCACATTGTATTTATTTAAGCTTCTCCCCTCAATGTGAAACCTTTTATTTCAGGACGTCGGGTACAACCGATAATGCGTCCACAAGATGGCCAAAATAGAGGGTGATTTTCAATTTTTTTATTTTCTCCCAAAATTAGAACCACTAGGACGGGAATAAAAAAATATACACTTTTGGAAAAAATGGCGCTCGATTTCGAGTTACCATGCAAAAGTTATTGAAGTTACAATTTCCCGTAAAAAGACCCAATTTAATTAAAATTGGCTCAACGATTAAAAATTTTCTCAAGATGGAGAGCAAATTTATCGTGTGACCACTCATTGGAACCGAGAGGAAATGTAGATTCCAAAAATATTTATAACCTCAAGAACTCGCGCCAAACAAGTATTAATTTGGCCAAAAATGTATTATTTTCCCTCAGTTTGCAACTATTTAAGCAAAAACTATAGAAAAAATAAATATTTTCAAACTATAGTTTTGCAAAACTATAAAATAATTAGCCAATCGAAATAGTCGTGGTAAGGAAAGAAACTCACGGCTGCTTTTTTTTTGAAGTGACCAACAATGATTTGTTCATAACTTGAGAACCAGAGCTCCGATTTGCAAACCGTTTAATGCATGGGAAAGCTTATTTCCAGAGCTTTGCAATGGTACTCATTTTGTTTTATTTCATTGCATGATATGAAAGCTGTTCTTGACTGAGTTTGATGCCTAAACCGGCTAAAAACATGCTTTCTTCCTCTTTTTTTTTTTTTTGATGCTGCAAGAAGTAATACGTGTGGAAACAATATTCTCAGTAGTTTCAATAACACCTTTCAAATGCCTTTTATTTTTCCCGATTATACTATCTAAACAATAATCTTTGAAAAAATAGAACAGATGATGCAGTCAGTTTGAAATGCAATGAATCCAATAAAGAGCACGCTTATAGGTAAAATAATGATGCAATAAAATCACTACCATAACAAGGGCGACCATGAATAACTTGGATCCACCCCACATAATGCTTAGGAATCCATAATCGCTCGATGCCAAATATTGGGACAGCAATATTGTCACACGTAAAAAAAAATTGATATTATATTCGACCAATTTGAATTACATACACAAAGCTATTAAATAGCCATATACATAGGAAAACCGACTCTATAAAATAGGAAAGTGTTACAACAAATAAACCTATTTAGTTGTGATTGTTACTCCCGTAACAATACACAACTCAACACCAATAATATATTATTGTTTATATAACAATAATATATTAATAACACATTAAACTAACCATATAAATAAACCATGTGAATACTAATTCCTAACACTCTCACATGGACCTAGAGGACTTAAACAATAGGATGCTCAAAGGACCAAGATAGCCAAATGAAGAGAAGATATTTATAATTGGATTGTTTAAAGTGGGAGGCCATCCATTTTTGTGTGAATTACAGAATTATTTCTAGCATTTTCTCATTACTACAAAATAGATTCTATAATATTAAGGGTAGATGACAAATCCATCTTTACAAAGACTCACCCCAAAGGCATTTCACTTTGTGTATGTAGATTCTAAATAGAAAAAGTATGGTCATAATCTCTAAAGAGTTAGCATCTCACGAATGGTCAAATCTTGAATCATACCTCTATGGTATTTTAATGGGATCATGGTTAAAACAAGGTAGGTTACCCTCTCGTGTGCAAAAATATTGTCAAGAAGTGAGTTCCATGAGGGTTACTCAGATGTAATCATCTTGTTAATAAGGGTAATAGGCAAAGAGAAAATAAAGGAATTTCAGGTCTAGATGGTCCAATTTATCCTCATTTCCACCGAGGGGAACCTGGTGGTAGATTGAGGATAGATCATACATGATAACATTCACTTTCGCTTACTCCAATTTCCCGCTACAAGGAAATTCATGATGACCTCGTACCTAGTCTATACTCTCGCAAGAAAAAGAGCATTCAAATTCATAAATCTTACTTAAAATGTATCTCAAACAACATTGGAATACGAAATTTATCCTCAACTCACTCTCAAGGAAATAAATCACCACTTTTCTAGGGTGAATGATGCATTCACCATGTTTTTCATTAAATTATTATAACGTAATCCCGAATTGAGGTTATCTTCTAAAGTTGTGACATTGATCGAGAGATATGGATGTTTCTTCACTCATTTCTCCACCTTTTCCTACATCAGGGTTTCAGGTTTCAATCTCACTCCTCACAAACTTCCCAGGTATCTCAATGATAAAATAGTGATGTTTGAGTTGTGTAGGTAGCTTTCTCAATTCCATAACAAATGCAATAACCACAAGAAAAAAGGTGTGTCCTTCCCCATTTCTCTTGGAATTTATTCATGCAAAAGTATCATAGATGCCTCAAATCTTGAAGATTAATTTGCATCATTTAGCCTCTATTCATACACATCCAAGGTTGATTTTTACATTTGAATCAATCCTAAAACATTCAATCTCCCTAAGTTGTACCACATTCCCCAAATTGGAGATTACGGGGTCAACCGCTTAGATGATGTTGAGGTAAAGAAAAAGACCATATGTGAATGAATGTTGGTCAAATGAGAAGATTTAATTTTGATTTTTTCATCGAAGGTATGGAAGATGATGGAATTGATTTGTTTGATCTAAAATATAAAGTGGTGAAAAATTTTCCTCTCTTATCAGTCTTATGGAGTGTTCATGAGTCAGATGATATCAATGAGAGAACTGTAGTGATGCTTCAAAGGTATAAAGAGTGGTTCAACAAAAAGAGGGTCACTCTCAAATAATTTGGTGGTTTTATAACCCTCTCAAGGAAATCATATCATCTCTCATCCTTAAAGGCATCTGAGAGAACTACAAGATCCACTCATTCAGGGGAGCCCATAAAGATGAAAACAATGGACATGGAATGAGATCACTATAGGAGACTTCAAAAGAAGGAAAAAGTCACCAAGGATCTCATCAAGTATCTTGAGCAAGGAGAAATTGATTCTTCACAACCCATAATTCCCCACCAATCTCCAAATATCTCTTCCTTTACAGTTGATTCAACTCATCAAGTGTAGGATTTGGTCCCTCATCATGAACCCGAAAGAGAAATCATGCCTAGTGTTGAACCTGCAATAATGGAGATCTTCCCATAGATCCAAGAATTGATTAGAAATGAGTCTAGAATAGTGCAATAGGAAGTGATACCAAAATTTGAAGCACGGGGGTTCACTTAGTAAAAGTATGGTATAACACGTGCATTCGAAGGGTATTAAAGAATACCCTTAATTCTAGTTTTTACCTCTAATTATTCAATTTATAATACCCCTCTCATTATATTATTAGAATGAAAATACCCCCTATTTTTTCCATGTACCTTACTTACCCATTTTTCCATGACAATTTTATTTACCCCTTTTTATTTCTACCCTAAAATATTAAACAGAAAATATATCATGTTTCTCACTCAATTTCTTTTTAATATGCATTTCTCTCGAAAGATAGTTTGAAGCCATTCAAGACCTATTACTAATTACCTTATAAATTTTAAGCTTTAATCATTTATCAATAGTTCTTCAAATAATTAAGATGGTGAAATAATATCACTTATGTTGAAAAACATACTCAATCCTAGTTTTCTACCATCTTATTATTTCTCGATTAAGAATCTCTTAATTGAGATTTCTTTATTCAAAAAGATATTATAATTTAACTTTATGACCACACTCCTTTAAGGTATTTAGTTTTAAAAACTAGGGTTCAAATGTTTTAGTTTTATATTAAAATTAAACTTTCCTTTTCTTTGGCCCACCTCTCTAACCTACCCTCAATACCTAATTCAAAATATAAATAAATTAAATCCTTTTACCCCCTATTTTCTACCGGTATATTGAATTTACTTTCATTAATTTTAATTACCTCAATATGAACTCACGTGCTAGGATATTCCCTAGCTAATGAACCCCCATGCTTTGAAGCCATCTCAAATATCATGAAGGAAAAATGAGGTAAGAAAGAATGGGTAACTTTTGACTTTTTCGATGGTGTTTCGGTAATCAATATGTGTAATTTTCCAAGACAACATGGTAAAACCCATTGATTAGATGAATCAAGAATACTATGAAAATACGAAAATTCCTTTGGTGCCAGTGACACATGAAGGGGATGCACATTTTTTAAAGAGTATACTACTCATTTTCTTTCAAGGAACGAGGAGTACAAAAAGAAAATTAAGTAGTTATAATTACATGTGAAATCCCTCACTTCTTATTTCCAGTCATTCATGGATCCTAGTGCCCTTCCTTCTCTCCCTAGTAAAGATGTTACTCCTATCAGAAATTTTGACCCTACAACAATCAAGAACTCTCAAGATCATACCATGCAAGTAAGAGCTAATGATCGATATGTTGACAAGATCCTTGAAAAGGGAATAAATTTATTGCTCAATATCCTTTCATTGTTTGATTTTGTTCTTACCATCGCTATGAAGGTAAAGGTAACCTAATATGAAATTGAAAAGGAAAAGGCTCATTAGGACCAAGTGTTTCCATTGGTGATGGAAATGCGTAACCTTGACTCTTTAGTGTTGTTGGGTGAAAATATGTTCAATTCTATTACCGATAATATATCCCCAACTTGGTCTTTAATATTGGTTTACCAATATGAAATGATGAACAATGCTCTTGAGGATCTTGACTCTTGTGAAGATCCCACTTCATAAATTCTAGAAAACATAAGCAATGGAGTGCGAAACTTAAAGCACCTCCAAAGATGTGAAAAATCATTGATGGAAGACCTTCTAAATCCATTTGAGGAATTGGTCAGAAAGAAGTAGGAGATCCCTTCTCGCTTTGATGAGGACATTTTGTAATCTCTTGTGTAAATCAGATGTGTAATTTCCAATACTTATAAGAATCATCAAACTTGGTTCAAGCAATAAAAAAACATCAGTTATCACTTACAAACTTGGATCGAGGCCCCGAGCTTCTTTGTGCATATCCCTTAAGAAAAAGAGTGGTAAATGTAGCAGCACACTTCAACAAGGAGTTCAAGGATGGAGAAATTTTTCTAGGTGCATTCCCAAAATCTCATTGACAGTGGCTCTTCATTGGCATATGCTTCATGTCCATTGGCATGATTCTCCCCCTCTTCTTCCGTCATCCTTCCTTTCTCTCTCTCATGTTCTAATTCTCTATGAGTCTATTGGGAAGGTATTTTCAAAAAAATCTTACAAATTTAAATGTTACCTATAGTATAACATTTTTGTGAGCTTATGTTAGTGAAATAATTTTTGTGTCTCAAATTATGTGTTTCCACTTAAAGCTCAACTTACGGGCTATGCCCATCTTTCTTATGTATGGGGAGGATCCCATTATTTAATATTAACTATTATAAACTTATTGAAATGTCGCGGGGTGGATAGATAGGCTAGGGATCACATAAGAACACTTAACTCGAACCTATCACAAAGTTATTGTATGAGGTAAAAGGGAGGAATTTACAAGTGATGAGGGATAAGGGAGATAAATTAGGATAGAGAATGTTATTATTATTAGTATCCTCTATTATAATTCACACACAATAACCATAGTATTTCAACATTCAATCGTAGGAATGCAACAATGTAAAACATTAGTGAGACTAAAAAAATAGAGACATACAGTTCTTTAGATTCATCAATCAAGGATGCAAGGTTCCTTCTTGATCACTATACTTGAAAAGTGTAGAAAAGATAGAGAGTAGAGGAACACATGAGAAATGGAAATAGAATAAATGTATCTTTTATTTCCTATGTGGGTGATATAAAGCCCAACATCCAAACCATAATCCATGATTACTACCAAGAACTCAAATTTAGGACCCTTGAATGAAGAAGCCATTCCAATTAATAGAATCTGAATTGTCTCTTCATCTACCCCCACATGACTTTTTACATTCTTATTACACTTGTGAATTTTCATATTCCAAGGTAGTGAGAAAATAATTCACCTTTTATAAATTAAAAGGGACATTTACAATTGAACATAAGGAAGTCACTTAAGTGAATAAGAAAAACTACAATGATTACTTACAATGGAGAATTAGAAAGGGGGAGAGAAGAGGAAAAATAATGAGGAGGTAAGATAAGAAATGATCCACAACATGAATGAAGATGCCTTCACCCTAGATTTATATCAGCTCAAATGGCATTTAATATGACATTTTTATCCTTGATGACCTTCTACAACACAATGATGCTCTACCAATGAAGATTGATTCTTTGAAATCTTTTCCCCTTCAAGACCTCACTAGAATGATGCACCTTTGTAGCATATTTGAATTCATTGAAAGGAAAGGTGATGAACCTGTAATCATTAAAGACAATGAAGTGTGATTTACCTCACTTAAAAAATATTCAAACCTTTGAAACACTACAATACCTCCCAACATGCCAAGTTCTTGATACAACTTGAGACCATTGGTTGTATAATTCAACTTGATGATCCAGAGCCTTAGGAAAATGAAGCCATCCATGAGATGAAGTGAAGGGAAATATGGTCAAGCGATTAGTGAATTTGAGATATCTAATGAAACATTATTCAATCCTTTTACCAACTGATCCGGTGAAGTCTCGAGACCGTAATGTTCCACTATGATCAAAATTGAGGATAGAGAGGGATTCTCTTCTATTTGAGACAAAATGCCACTTTACACCCTTTTAAAAGCATAATTTTTTCCTCTGAAAAGGTATAAATTATTTAATAATGGAGTATGAAAAACCATGACCATTTTGAGCATTTTCGAACACTTACTTTTTTTAGTAAGTTCTTCTTGGGTGACTAGTTTTGGCAATTTCATTGAATTGTCACTTTTGAGCACTTTTCCTCATGGGGAATGAAATGAGTGTATTGAATCCATTTTTCCTTCATACCTACTACCATTATTAATTTTATTGAATGGGGACTTAATAAATATAGATATTGGCCACTCGGTGTCGGATCAAGCTGAAAATGGTCTCCAAAATTACTACTTCTCACCGCGATGCTTTACTCTAATTTTTAGGGGTTTCTCTCATCCAAATCTTCACAAAACAAAAATTGAACTTGTAGGTATATTTTTTCCTCCTCTCGAAAGGGTATAATGTAGAAAAATAACATTCCTTCATAAATCCAATCCTACCTATTTGCATATGGCAAGAAAGTGGTCATTGGAAAGCTAATTCTTTTAGGATTTCATGCTCTGATTTTTAGCTCATTTGGCTCGTTGTAGCTTTGTATATCCGAGGGATGAGTTTTCCATGGCTGAAATTTTCATATTACTATAAAAATTAATGAGTTAATTAATTAGGTCATGAAAACACTCATTCTAAAGGCTTTCATGTAGGGAAGCTTTAGTTCAAATTTTGTGGAAATTGGAGTAGGGGTTTATGAGGTATGAGCAAAAGAGTGATTTGAGCATGAGGGGTGTCTGGTTCTTCATGGAAGCATCACCTTTAGAAATGGAGGGAAATAAAATTTGAAAATAATCTTGAAACATGGCTAAGTATGTTTTAAATATTCACCCTTTAACTCAAGTTAGGAAAATTGACCCCTTGACCCACCTTTGACACGTCTTTCTTAACTGGGTTGAGCATGACTGGGAGCCTCTCATGTCCCTTGCCACATTTATTAAGGTTACATGAGGTGAAAATTTTCAGCATGCTTGGAAAAATGTGTCAATGGTATGGTTTATCATGAGAAAGGTGGTCAGTGCAAGGATGAGTTGAAAACTTGAGACTAAGGAGCAAGTGTGAGGTTTTAAGTGACAAGAGAGGGATCCTATATTTGTGGCACACATTTTTACACATCATGCACATTCAAACCAAGTAAAAAATGTAGAAATATCTCCCATGTGTGTCATGGGTCATACTCAACATGGAGAAGGGGCCAAATTAGTTTGTGAGTGCATAACACTCACCTAACCAACCAAATGAGCTTTTAAGTGACACAAGATCCAAAACACATCCTCTCTCCTTGGTGGAAAAAAATTTCACACCTTATGCACATTTTAACCAGGTGCAAAGGATAAAACTTGAATCAATGGTGTGAAAATGAGCCAATTTCCACTTTTGGAAGCCCGCCTTCACCAACAACTACTATAAATATACATCTAAGAGTGAGTTTTTCACTCGAGCTTCCCGAGAGTCATCTAGGAAAATCGTAAATGATTCTCAATCCAAAAGGTCTTTATAGACCATTTATGCAACTTTCAAAGCTAATTTTCCCTTAAATTTTAAATTTACCCCCTTTTTAATTTTTCTTAAGCATGTGTGTTGGTGGAAGAAGTTGTCACTAAAATGTATGATGATGAAAAGTGAAAACAACACATTTTGAGTAAATAGAGCATTTCATATGGCACATTTGTATTTTAATCCATCCTCATCTCTCCATATAAATCTTGGAATTCTCATTTGAATCCCCACCAGGATCGGGGATCTTCATTTGCACTACCGGACCAATATCTCAAAATCTAGATGGTAGAATATCCTAGAACCTTTTTCAATGTGAATTAGGAATTATTATATTTTTGATGAGTATTTTTCACTTTAGAAATTATCTTGAGGCTCCCACAACATCTGGAATAATCTTACTAGCTTTTTTACTACTTTCATTTCCTTGCACAAAGTGTTATAAGTAGCCCAGTGTTGCACAACTTTTTTCTAAACCTGATTTTCCTTACAAAACTTTCCTAAACCGAGTCTAATGATATCATATCTCTACAACATACTTCTTGAATGCATTTTTCTCTACTCATTCATTCGCGAAGGATGATCACTAGGTGTAAAAACTTGAAAATAGGCCTTTCAAGGCCTCAAAAGCATACTTGTCTTTGCTTGGATCCCAATATCTTCATGAATAAACTTGAATAACATCCCCTACACATGAAACACACTTTAAAATAATATTATAAAAAAATTAGTCCATAATGAGGGTAACACATTGACTGATTTGGCCCGGAAGGCAAGTTCACATGAACCGAGAGAAGGATTTTCATAGGTGGCTTAAGTTTTCATGTCAAAAATTTTGAATTTTAAAAATTTTGCATGAAAATAGTTGGCTCTAGCTTTGGGAATTGTTCTGGATCAAACACAAGTGAGGACAGGATAAGTAGGAATCCCAAAATCTCAATATATTGTGTGGACCAAAGACCATATCCATTAGGCTTATGGAGTCACATTTCTTCACCACAAACACAAGAATTAAGAAAAAAACATGTGACATGAAGGGGAACCCGTACGATGGAAAAGTGACAGTGAGCATGGGAATCTACAAGTAACTCTTCCTCGCACCCGACCTCCCGAGGTCGTGGCCGAGAAAATGTGGGGATGGAATATACATGGGGTATAGACAAACTAATTAGGAAATCTTATGTCTTTGACGCGCACTAATGGAATCTGTGAATCTAAGGAAAAGAAGGCCCTCCTAACTCCGAACGGCATGATACATCGGTCGGCGAGGATGACTACTCGAAGGGTCCAATCAATATCGATCTCTCGGCATGATCTAATCTATAGGTTGTGGGATACGTGGAAGATAACCTGTGGGTGCTTCGTATATGTCTCCTGAAAAGGTCATGAAAATGGACGATGGATATATAGTGGATTCTATGGGTGATTCTCTGGTCTAGTCCAGAAATCCTTAACTTGATTAGTGCTACATCTAGTGAGGATAATTGTGCGATAATGGTTGGTTGAAGTGGAGAGGATCTAAATACTAATGTGCCTAAACCAAAGCATAAACGTCTCCGATTTTCCTATGGGCCTATTGGGTTGTGGGACCTGTGGATCACAACTGTAGATTCATGGTTGTTGTGGACCTCCTATGGTCATGTGAAGAATCAATCCCTAATCCCTAGTATCTAGTAGTTGTATGCCTTTTTGGCCTCTATATTTAGAACTAAAAGTTGTGCAATCTTCTCAAAGTACCTTATAGGCATTCTGAAACTTGAATTCTTAAGCTAGTGTCTATGTCAGTGAGAATGTCTCCTACATGTAGCTGTGGGACCAAAGGATCACAACCAAACATTTGCTCTCTTCCAATCCCTTCTACAGTCATGCAGATATTTATTTAGGGTAATCTGTAGTTTGACTGGTTTGACCAAAACGTATGTGCTTTGTCGTCTTCTATGTTTAGTCCTCTCAACCGTGCCCCGACTTCTTGTAGGTCTGTTGTTACTTGGAAGACCTGAATTATGAGATTTTGGTCTATTTCAGCTTTTTTCCGCAACAAAGTTGGGTTAAGGCACGATTGGTTTGAATACGTATTCTCTGGGCTCCCTAGGTCTCGTGATTGTCATACAAAAGAAATAATATAGATCTAACTAAAGCAAATTAAACTAATTATGCAAAGTATATCCATAGCATATATAAACTCTCTTTTTTTGTATTTTTGATAGAATATTTGACAGAATTAAGATAAAAACTATTTAATATATCTAGAAAAATGACAACTAATATAATAACAAAATTTAAAACAAACAAGGTAAATGAGTATAGATGCTTGTCTGCATGCGATTGTGAATCTATTCTAAATAACTAAATAACTTATCTAATCTATTTGAAAATACCCCGATCTTACCTCAGAAGTGAGGAATGAATCATAGTTTCTCAGAAACTATCAATCCCCACAGCTTCCCTGACAATATCGAAAGTGAGATTAACTGAAATGAAATGATTCACTACTCTATTTGATATGTTTTAACTAGAACTTTGATAGCTTGAACCTAGATTTTATAGAACAGTGGCGAATCTGATTGTGTGTGGCTTTGTCCCCTCAGTGTGGTCTCCTCATTCCTTCATGCTCACGTGAATCTAGAAAAGCGTGTAATGCTAGCATCAACAGAATAGGTATTGGAACAATGGTAGCTTTAGATGTAGACTGAATACAATGCGAGTAGGAGAGGGATAGCGCAAGAGAACAGAGCTTGGCTTATGTAATTCCTAGTGGGATTTATTGCGAGTCATACAACACAAAACATCCAGAACCTGAAACTATCCTTCTTGACGAACAAAACCTGCAACTCTAATGGCTTCAGACTAAAAACGAAACTATCCTACTTCAATTGATTATATGAAATATTAATAACATTAAAACAAGAAGATCATGTGGCTTCTAAACAGCAAAACAAGACTAGCTATGCATGGAACAAATGAAAACTATTGAATTCCTAAACAAGAACTGAAGGACTAAACTATTGAAATGAGAAGATGAGAGGTAATTTTGAGGGGCCATTTGCTTGAAAACCAACCAGCTATTTATAGAATTCCCATTTACCCAACGGTGAAATCCAATTTGAACTCTTTTACAATAAACAATGGAGAAACACTATTACAGGAACCAAAATCATAAATACAAGCAAAAACAGATGAAAAGGTGGGTGAAAGTTGAAAATTTACACGAGTCGTGATAAAAAGGATATTCTGGAAAATGCGTGAAGGACCGCCACCACTGACAAGGCGGTGGTTAAAAGACCACCGCCCTACTTCGGGTGGCGGTCTTCAAGACCAAACGCAAAGGAAAAGAGGGGAAAAGAGCAAAATAAAGCACGCAGAGGCTAAACAGGGCATGCGGGATATTAATGTATACTTGGAGAGATTTTTCGGATCTCGAACACCTTGTGAGGAAACCTGTATCATCATTGGGGTACGTGTAACATTGTTCTGATGGTGCAAGTACTGTAATTTTGGGTACATACATATTGCCCCCTTGGAGAAGCATTTTAGCCATGAAGAGGTGTAAAATGGTGGGTCCAAGTATGGTGGTCCCGAAATGGGAAGTTAGAAACTAGACCTGACACATCCATGTGTTGAAATGATGCCATCCAAAATTCCCACTACCTAGAAAATGAAAAGAGGACTCAAGTGCAAATAGATAAAATAAATACTAAAATAATATGAAATGAGGACTTACCATTTGCGCGAGGATAATTACTTACCTCCATCGGCACTCCAAACCTGTGAAAAGGGCATTCAAAATGAGTCAAGATGCTATATATGTAAAAATGGGCCCATTTTCCTATTCATTTACGCGTGTTGATTTGATTTATTTTAAGCTCTGGGACCCACGGTGACGGTTTTTGATGAGAGTATAGTCAAAACGTTCATGACGAGATAGTGATCATGCCTCCGTGAGCGGAACATGGACCCATGAGATCACAAGTTAGTTCTTCTTCATTTAATTTTTTTACCCCCAAAATGTTAAAATGCTGAAATCTTTGTCATGGGGGGATTATTTTTGAAAATTTCGGTGTTAATAGGGTCACTTAGGGGGCTAATGGGTAGGCTTTGTTTTAGTCAAAATAGTCATTTTTTTGTGTTTTTAGGCATTTTTAGGGCATGTGACCCGTTTGGAAATGCGGGACACAACCGCCACCCTGAGCAGGGTGGTGGTTATAGGACCGTCACCCTTTAAGGTGGTGGTTACGGAACCGCCACCCTGCTCAGGGTGGTGGTCCTTTACAGAATGCCAAAATAACAATGTTTTAGCCCAATTTTGCATTTTTAGTATTCTTATATGTTTTAATGATTTTTTCAATGTAATTTGAATACTAACTTACTCTGTTTTGCGTGTTTTTGGGTGTATGCAGAAGGAGGAATATATCAGATGGAGTCGAGAGAGAGAGAGAGTGACTGGCTTCTAGCAGTGTTGGATGCACTTTCTTAGGCCGAGCAGGATTCTCTTTAGAGGGCTGGCATATTACATATATCACGGGTTCCTCATGTCGCACCTTCTAGTCACATACCTTGTGACCTATTTTTGTATTGGGATGCCGATCGAACACCTTCCACTTCCAAGAGTCAATGGTGAGTGGACTATCACCTTGAAGGATGTCTACCACATCCTGGGAGTCCCAATCATTGGGAGACGACTTACACTTGAGATAGCGGGGTCGCGGCTCCAGATAGCTCAGTGGGCTACATATATGGGAGATGTAGTTGTCTCCACTGGTTTGAAGAAGGGGGTGAGGGTCCGTTCCATTCCTATCTTGCCTATCCCTTTGATTCGTCAGGCTATTATGGGGATCCTTGCCTTGAGATTGATCGGGGACAAGGGAGGGGACACCTTACTCTACTATTGGTCCCCTATTATTGCACAGATTGAGGCACATGGCCGGATTTATGCCTGGGAGCCGACATACTTGGGACCACCTATCATGATTTGTACTGTGGGTTCGCTTACAGGGACATTCTTTGAGCCATCTGACCCTGGTTATGAGCTGGGTCTATGAGTGTATCATCCCTTATGGGAGAGGCGTAGAGGTGGTGGATCCTGAGCCATGAGGGTAGCTAGATGGACAGAGATGTCGGTGCTTAGAGCACCTCACTAGCTAGTTGCCTCACGACTACTGATGATATGGAGGCCACACCTTATCAGGCCATGGCAGGGTTATGGGGCAACGAGACCCTCACTTAGATTTCCTTCTCTACCACAGGCAGATTTTGGACAAGACATGGAAGGTGGAGACACACCCCTTTGACCGAGTGCCTCAGCTTTTGGCCTTGCTTACATTAGTATGCTTCCCCCAATAGTGCCGTATTCGAGATCAGTTCGGGAAGCTAGGGAGGTCCTAGAGGCTAGGGTTGGACCGTTGTTACTCTTGTTTTCCATATTGTAGCTAGGTGGGTGGTATGTGCTTAAGGGAGAGCCGGTGCTCCTTAGCCACCTTTACTTCGATCGCGACGGCCCCGCCCATGCAGCAGAAATGACCCCATTGATATAGACTCCGAGTCTGAGGAGTTCACAGGGGGAGAGACAAAGGAGGAGACTGAGGATATGGAGGTTAGTGAGTCGGGTGGAGAGGAGGACAGTGATCCCAAGTGGCATGACACTCGAAGATATCAGTAGGCCGAGAGGGCATAGCGAGAGCGCGGAGAGGGTGACCCTAGTTTCAGAGGGT
Organism: Taxus wallichiana var. yunnanensis; assembly: GCA_018340775.1. NCBI lineage: Eukaryota > Viridiplantae > Streptophyta > Pinopsida > Cupressales > Taxaceae > Taxus > Taxus wallichiana. The sequence goes on along the minus strand of CM031240.1, from coordinate 141,111,425 downwards.
TTCCCTCTCAAGACTTAGGTGGAGAGGATGAGTCCATAGTAGGACATTATGTTACCCTAGGCACAGGAGGAGGACATCGGTAAGTGGCGGATCATCGCATGGCAGTGCCGACCCTGGATTCCTCTTGGAGGCCCTGGAGATCCGAGTGAGTTGTCACCCTACTCTTAATATTTGTTTTTTAGCTAGGATTGTCTTTGTTTTTATCTCTCCTTTTGTTCATTTTTGTTTTTATCTTTTGATTATTTTCTAATTTACTTTTCTCCTTTGCTTGCAAAGACTGCTAATGAGTGGCGAGACCTGATTCATTGGGTATGTACAGAGATACCTTAATGATCGCCATGGAGAGGACTCGCACCAGCTATTTGTGGATGCGGGGAGCCTTCAAAGAATCGGTAGGCATAGTGATGTCTTTACCCCTGTCTGACATGTGGCCAAGATGGTGACTACCCTCCATACCGATTTGGCCAGATATAGGACAGCAGAGCGCCTGATGAGGAGTCACTCATAGTGAGGTCAGCACCGCTCCTGGGACCGTGAGCCCTTAGTGCATTCAGAGCGTCGGTGTAGCCGGAGTCCTAGACATGGTCGTGCACCTTCAGAGGGATCTCATAGGGGTTGAGAGGCAACTTGGATCTTTTTGTAGTGACTCATTGAGTGTTTTGACCATGCCTAGTGCATGATGACATTGTACATAAAACTTGATTATATATATACTTATTTTTGATCGACTCTTGGTGTTTAGGATTTTGTGATTCGTTTCCACATGTAAATTATATGTTTTATAAAATTATTGTTTTTATATGCTTTTCGAATGTATGAAATGGAGAACAAATGATACAAATGCTTTCTTTATTTCTTTTTGTATTTTGTAATGCCGACACAATGTGATTTTGAACTTAGATGTCATAAGCAATCTTTCCGATACTTCATATTGTTTTGACAACATGTAATGATAAATTGCTATGATGAGTAGATGTACTTGCCCCACTCCTAACTCCACGTAACTAGTAAGATGCAAGGGCTCACCACCAAGAGCTAGAAAGAGAAAAAGCTATGAAATTTGTTGAATGGTAGTGATGAGAGATAAACAAAGATTTTATGGAACCAAATTAGGATGCTACAAACCTATTCTAGTCAAGTGACTTCATAGTTTAGAATGCAACTTGTTTTGTGGTTTATCTAGACTTAGATCCGTAGATGGCCACATGGTTGACAAAATCTGGTTTTCAGGGTTTTGAATTCTCTTGGAATTTTGGACGTATGATTCATTCATCTCCAACTCAAGATTTCAAAGGTTTATTTGAACTGTTTGCTTATGACCTTCAACATTTTTTTGTCAAGAGAACCCTCACACCTTGCCCCATGCTTCTAGTAAGAAGCATGGGCCTATCACCATGGACAAGGCACAAGCGAGTAAGGGTGTTCCCATCCTTTCCCACCCTACATCACTAGTAAAAGATGCAAGCTCATCACCGAAGGCTGGTAGGGTAAAGAAATGTGTAAAAATAAAATTTTCTGTTTGATCTATATTTGACTTGTTTATTTGAGCAAAATTCCAAGTATGTTCTTATTTCCAAAGAGATATATATACGAGATAGATGTGACACCATGAAGCTTCTAGATCAGACCATAGGCAAAACACCTACCCTAGGAAGAAACCAAAAGTGAGAACAAGCATGCGAGCCTTGCATGGCTATCGTTAAGAATTTGTCATATCTAGATTTGTTTGATGAAATGATTCTCAAATGGTTGATGATGTTATGACAAATGAAGAAGTATGATTTGAATGCTTCTACCAATACCAACAGAAGTTTGTAATGAATTGCTTGCGAATAAGTTCCTTGACCACAAAACTTTACGAAATGAATGGACAAAAGGAACCTAACTACATGAAGATACAATGTAGATATAATTATACAAATGGTGTTGGTTGCTTATGCATAGAATCATTTCGAGATGCAAGGAATTGACTGTTTCATTGAATTCCTCGCCTTCTAGTGTACATAAGAGATATGCACCATTTCCATAGTATTTCATGACTTGGTATGGGCCCAACCATTTGGGCTGGAATTTACTTCCTTCACCGATTTTCTTATTGATCCGCTGTCTAGTCTTAGAACTAGATCTCCTTCATATATTTCTCGTTCATAGACCTTTTTGTTATACTTTGCCACAAGACATCCAAATAAAGATATATTCTATGTCGTTGTTCAACACCTAATCTAGCCTCATCTAGGCTTTCTAGTTGGGAGAGACGTGCTTCTCTATAAGCTTCTTCATCCAGAATCCCTTGTAGTGAAATGCGGAGACTGGGTATTTCAACCTCAAGTGGGAGAACTGCTTCTGCTCTGAATACCAATGAGAAAGGAGTTGCTCTTGTTGGTGTTCTTATTGAGGTTTGGTGGGCCCACAAGGTTGGATATAACTTTAAATGCCAATCTCATTTGTTTCCTTTTACCATTTTGAGGAGAATAGCTTTCAATGTCTTGTTTGTTGCTTCAGCCTACCCATTAGCTTGAGGGTAATACAGGGAGGCTATATGATGGCTTATTTTAAATTTACTGCATAGCTCACAGACCTTGTCATTCTTAAAGGAAGTGCCATTATCTGAGATAATGATTTGTGGGACACCGTACCTATAAATGATTTGGTTTAAAATGAACTTGGCAATCACGGAACCTGGTACAGTGGTAAGAGGCATAGCCTCTACCCATTTGGTAAAATACTCGGTGGCCGTGATTATGAAGTTATGGCCATTTGTTGACAAGGGAGAGAATTTCCCTATCAAATCTAGGCCCCATGTAGAAAAGGGCCATGGAGTCGCGATTGGTTGTAGAGCTTGTGCCGGCATGTGAATCTCGTGGGAAAATTCTTGGCATTTATGGCACTTGCGTAAAAATCTACTGCGTCGTGTTCTAGAGTGGGCCAGAAATATCCCATCTGATGTATTTTGTGGGCAGTGGCATGACCTCCAAAATGGCCGCCACATATTCCACTATGGGATTCATAGAGAATCTTCTTGGATTCTTTTGTGTCAACACACCTTAGAAGCATTCCATCAAAAGCCTTACAATAGAGCACTTGTTCTATAATAACGTATTTAGCTACGATAATGTGTAACTACCTTCTTTTTACAAACAGTGTAACACCTTCTGGATAGATATGGTCCATGATATAATTAATAATATCAGTATTCCAATGACATTCAGAGATAGGAGGTCTGGTTTTGATGTATTATATGCATTCATCGAGAAAATCTAGATCTACTAGATCACCTCCGCCTAATGGGTTGTCGGCTAACCAATCTACAATGATTTGTCCCTTAACAGACTTCGTTTACAAAAGTTAATTCGAATTCACCCATTACGGTTATAAAGCGTCCAAATTTTTTTAGACAAGGACCTTGCGTGAGGAAAGTTCGTAAATGGTTTGTTTTTACAATGACCCTTGTTTCTTGGTTTAGCATGTAATGTCTTAAGCATTTGGTTGCAAAGACTATGGCAAGGCATTCTCATTTTTCCTCGTATATAACACGTTACATAATCGAGCAACGTTTGGCTAATAAAATAGATCACACGTTGTCGCTTATTGTCGCCTTCTTAATCCAACATGCGCAGCTAGCAAGACATCTCGTAGCTCATGAATATAAGATCAAAGGATGATTTGGTCTAGGTGGCATTAACGTGGGAGGAGATAGTAAGAAGTGTTTCACTGCTTCGAAGGCCTCATGGCATTCCTTTGTCCAAATAATGCAACAATCCTTTTTCAACAAATTTTTGATCGGATGTACATCAAAACTTAAGTCCAGAATGAATCTTTGGACTGCACCAAGCTTTCCAAGAAACGATCTAATGCGAAAATCGTTTGATGGTGGGATCATCTCAAGAACAGCCCGATTTTGGCTAAGTCCACATCGATCCTCGTGATGATATAATGTAACCTAGGATTTTCCCTCCTGTCACACCAAATACGCATTTTTCTAGATTTAGTGTGAGTCTGTATTCGATCAAACATGAAAGGATGATGCGGAGCACTTCCAGGTGATCACAGCGCTTCCTGGCCTTGGCCAAAAAGTCATATACATAGGATTCCACAATTTTATGAACGTGAAATATGTACGTCATTTCTGTTGGTATGTAGCACCAACATTCTTCGATCAATGGCATAACAACAGAGTGGCAATAAGTTCCCTAAGGAGTTATAAACATGGTTTTGGCTTGGTCTTGTTTAGATATCTTGATTTGATTGTATCCCGAGAATCCATCCATGAGAGACAAAATCTCAAATCTAGCTGTTGCATCAATGATAAAATCAATGGATGGTAATGGGAATTCGTCCTTGGGGCACGCTTTGTTAATGTCTCTGAAGTCTATGCAGATGCGTATCTTCCCATTCTTTTTTAGAACAGGAACGATATTAGATACCCACTGAGAGTAATCGACCAGTTTGATGAACCCTACTTGGAGAAGTTTCATTACTTCTTCCTTCACCATGAGAGCTACCTTGGGTTTCATTGGTCTTGATTTTTGTTTAATTGGCTTTGCATCTGACTTGGTGACGAGGTTATGTACCACAATGTGTGGTGCAATTCCTGTAATTTCTTTATAATTAAATGCAAAATCCTTTTGATGTTCTCTGATGATTCAATTGTGTATTTCTATCTCTTCTAGAGTTAGCGAAGATCCTAGTTTTAAGATCTTCGGTTCTTGCTCCGTTTTGATGTTAATATCAATTATTTCTTTGATTAAAGAAGTGTTACCTTCTTCAAAATTAGGCGGGGCTGGAGGTAGTTCCAGATCCTCTCCATTCTCTACCGCATATATGTAGAGCTCCTTTTTTTGGGGAAGCTCTATCATGGGATTTCCAAAGTAAGAAGACGTATGTGGGATTAAGCAAAAATCTACCACGTGATGGCTGAGATGTAACTCTGCATAGGCATTTAGGTAATCAAGAGTGGCTCTATCATTTTCAATGTGATCTAAGATAGTAGATGTATTCTCAGCTATGTTTGTTAAAAGAGGGTTTGACATTTTCTTTACTAACGGTTCAATGATTTAAGGGATACCATGAAACAGTATCTTCCAACTCACTGTTTGGAGTAAAACGTGAAGCTGAGGTTGCTATCAAATATGTAAGAAGGTTTTTTTCTCATGGGATTACCTCAATGGAAATGAAGTTAAATCCTTTGCTCAAATCTAATATTGTTGTTTTGTAGAGATGTAGGTGTTCAGCTCTAGTCTCATACACCTCAGAGACTTGGTTTGCTACTAATTGAGAGTCTCCTAACACCCTGATGTTATTAACACCAAGCCTCTTAGCTATGATGAGGCCAAGGAGGAGGGCTTCGTACTTAACGCCATTATTTGTACATTCAAAATTTAGTTTAAAGGTGAATGGTAATATCTTTCCCTCGGGAGAAGTAAAGATCACACCTGCCCCAGCCCCATAACGACATCTAGCTCCATCAAAGTGGAGAGTCCAATGTTTACTTGGGAAGATGAATGTTGGGACATTTCTTAGTGTCTATTTCTTCTACTTCGATTACTTCTACCATGTATAGTTCCTCTGCTGGAAGAGAACTAACTCCTAGGGTACATCCCATACTTATGGAATCAAATGGTAGGAAGATTGGCATATCTTGTTCTAACAACTCCATGATTTTTGCAGTAGTTCCTAATGATACTATTTTTACAATGTTAGCCTCATCCTTGAGGGCTGGGATATTCTTGATTAGGTTCATAACCTCTAACTCTATTGTAGGTACCAACTTTTCTTCCGGTTTTGAGTCGGTTGGCTTGTTAAGTTGGTTTGTTGGGAGTTCAAACTCAGAGTGAATGCCTAGCCTTTTCTTCAAATTTGCTAGGTGTATATCGAATGGTTTTGGATCACTTTTTGCTACAAATATATTTCCTAAGTGCAAGAATCTTATTTCTTGAAATAACGTAGAAGGGATTTCCTTCATACGGTGTATCCATGGTCGGCCGAGGATCATATTATAGTTGGTTTCTCGATCTATAATATAAAACTCAGTGAGGATTGTTTTGGGTCCTAAGGTGACTGGTAGTATTATAGTTCCAATTGAAGTGGCTTTAAGGCTATCATAGCCTCTTAGTGTATTTCGAGTCGTGGAACAATTTGTTTCTCCATACCCTAGTTTTTGAAGGAAAGAGAAGGGGACTATGTTAACTACTACCCCATCGTCAACCATTGCACGTTTAACATAATTGTTATAAACCCACACTTATAAATGTAAGGCTAGATCACCTCTATGTGTAATCTCAGCGTCTGTTGGCATTTTGTTTATGTTGAATATAAACTCAGTATCCCTATCCAAATTGCCCCGGAGGGTGGATATCGAGGTCTATATGGTTTACCCGTGTTTCAGGAGGTGGGGTGATGTTAATTAAATGACCTAAACCTAATGATTCTAAAAGAGCATCCATGTGGGTAGGAGAGTTCTTCAATAAGTCCAAAAATGAGATATGGGAGAAGGTTTTTGTCAAGTCATTAATTAAATCATAAGCACCTACAGTTTTACTAATGTTTGTTGAATGTTATCTCGGATCTAGTGGGTAACTTGGATTTTCCCGAGAGGAATACTCTCGTGTTCTTGTTATGGCTTCCACGTGTAGCTCAAAGGTGTCTAACTCCACTAAATTGACTATCTTGGTTCGTGGTTGATTTCCTAATTACGGTGCACTAGGTGGATTTAATGAAGTAGAGGCTTCATGATCATTGTTTCTTGTCATTACACCCTTGTTCGTCCCATTTGGATTTAATTTTTTATTATTATGATTTGGGAGTGGATCATTGAAGATCTTGAGGGGAGCATTTTGAGGGGAGACTACTCCCGTGAAATTATTTGGCGTAGGTGATGCAGGATCTGCTAAGAACATATCTATGAAAAGTTGTCTTTGTTCTTCTGGCAGACGTTGCATGAACTTATTGTAATCGCGGCAAGTCCTAGTGTCATGGCCTCGAATTTTGTGGAAACCACAATACGAGTTGGGATTGTAATTCCTAGGTTGTTGGTTTGGCACGTGTTGTGGTCCAAAACTTTGATTAAACCATTGACTATTAGGATTAAAGTTTTACGTTTGTTGCCTTTGGTTCTGATATCCAGTTGAGTTTTGACTTGGACCCGATGTCCGGATTTTTATCGTGGTTGTTGTTGGTGTAGATGATTAAAATCTACCGAGTTGATTGTCGGGGTAAAATTGTTGTTTCGTTGATTGTTAACTAGCGGTGGAGCATTTACAACATTTGCCTTTTTGCTTTGTCAGTTACTCCATATGTTGTTACGCCATGATTTTTGTTAAGGATTTTAGGTCCTTGATTGACATTTGTGGTAGTAGGATAAGTCGTAATATTTTGGTCGGGGATGATTAACCTCCCATTTGTTCCATATGTCTTGCGACCGCTATCTATCAGTAGCTTGATCTATTTGGAGGGCGCTCTCAAGTACTTCATTGTAAGTCCTTAGTGGAAACTTTTGGACTTCTTCCTTTATTTCGTTCTTTGAGAGAATGAAGGAATAAATCACATAGTTCCATCTGGTCCATGTTTGGAGAACTTGCTTAAGAATAGAGGACTGTATGCCATCTTTGGATGAAATGAGCAATAGATTCATTGTGTTCTTGTTTAATATGCAAGAATTCCCTGATTCCTATTCTTAAAAGTTTGTTCATGTCAAATGCCTTGTTGAACTCAAACGAGTTGTTTAAATGAATGGATGGAAGCTTCTGTATTCTCAGAATACCAATCGAGGGTAATGCCCTCTAAACTTTTGGGGAATATTTTAGCAATAACCCCATCCCAAGGGAGTAGTTCTCAAATAGATGTGGCATAGGCCTTGATATGTGCATTCAGGTCTCCCTCCCCTTTGTATTTGGGAAAATTGGGAAGAGGTCTTGGAAGCATGACGCTTCGTATGGTGAAGTCTAAGGGTTCTTTCAAATATTCTGAATAAGTTCCTATCGCATAGGTTTCGACCATTGATGGTGTTTGCTGGGGGGGAGGTGGAATGGGTTGTTGATATGGGGTAGCGTATGCATTTGCAGGGACATAAGGAAATCCCTATGGTTGAGTGAATATGCCAGGAGAAGAGAACATATCTCCTTGCGGTGATTTGGAATACATGTTTAAGTATGGAGGAGCATTGCTCAGGAATGGATTATTTTGTACTAAACCTGGGAGGTATCATATTTTCCACTTGGAGCGGTATTAGAAAACACAATTCTAGTTGGAATTTATCGTGAATACTTGAGGAGGCATGCCCAACATGCCTATTTCTATGAGGAGGTCTACTTGGCTAGGATGATGTGGAGGATTGGAATTTCCTAACCGCATGAATTGAGAATTTTGACTTGCTTGAGCAAGTTCTAACCCTCTAACTTTTTCTACTAAAGTTGAGATGACTTCATTTGGTGAAGTCGCAGTTTTTCCTTAGTGGTGTTTGTTGTATACCGAGGTTGTATAGGCAAATGGTACCCTGCTATGAATTGATCGTTTCCATACCAAGTTTCACCAAGGCTGTTTCCTATAGGTAGCGGCATGGAGGTGTTTTCTTGAAAAGAGACCTCGGGTTGTGTTTGTAAACTTACTATGGGTAGGTACATACTCTAAGAGCATTGTTCACTTTTAGCATAACACGTTAAATGTTCATCATCTAAAAAAAGATATGGATCTGATTGTCTACTGATCTACGATCTAAGAAACACCTAAGGAGATGAACCAGATTCTCTAGTGACCGTCATGTTATTCGAGCCTGAAGGCTCTAGTTGTTGCGTTTGAGTGAGCTGATCCAACTCCTCTATTTGGAAAGAAGAACTATATCTAGTCCTTTGAGGTAGAGTTTGTGTTGAAAACCGGTTAGTTGAATAGTTGTCACCCCATGCTGAGAGCGAGGGTGATGGCTGTCTATTCAGTTGATCGTAGTATGCCTCTAGACCTAGGAGAGTTCTTCCATATGCATCGAATCCCAACATATTCGAGGGGTATATGAATACCCGCAAAATAATGGAAAGAGAGAAGTTGAATGAAAGAATAAAAATAGGAAAACCAGTTAGTTTCACGTCAGTTTCATAAATTTTGTTGGTGAAGCTGATGCGAAGGCTAACGAGGTGGAAAAGATGAAAAATCTGTTTGATTCATGTTGGGTTCACCAATTTTGTATGATGGAAAAGTGACAGTGAGCATGGGAATCTACAAGTAACTCTTGCTCGCACCCGACCTCCCAAGGTCGTGCCGAGACAGCCGGTGGGGATGGAATATACGTGGGGTATGACAAACTAATTAGGAAATCTTATGTCTTCGATGCGCACTAATGGAATCTATGAATCTAAGGCAAAGAAGGCCCTCCTAACTCGAATGGACGTGATAGATCGTTCGACAAGGATGACTACTCGAAGGCTCCAATCAATATTGAGCTCTGGCGTGATCCGATCTATAGGTTGTGGGATACGCGGAAGATAACCTATGGGTGCTTCGTATATGTCTCCCAACAAGGTCATGAAAATGGATGATGGATATATAGTGGATTCTATGGGTGATTCTCTGGTCTAGTCTAGAAATCCTTAGCTTGATTAGTTGCTACGTCTAGTGAGGATAATTGTGCAATAATGGTTGGTGGAAGTGGAGAGGATCTAAATACTAGTGTGCGTAACCCAACATCAACATTTGATTGGCCTATGGGCCTATTGGGTTGTGGGACCTGTGGATCACAACCGTAGATTCGTGGTTGTTGTGGACCTCCTATGGTCATGTGAAGAATCAATCCCTAATCCCTAGTATCTAGTAGTTGTATGCCTTTTCAGCCTCTATATTTAGAACTAAAAGTTGTGCAATCTTCTAAGAGTACCTTACGGCATTCTGGCAACTTGAATTCTTAAGCTAGTGTCTATGTCTGATAATGTCTCCCGCGTCTCATTTGTGGGACCAAAGGATCACAACCGAACGTTTTCTCTCTTTCAATTCCTTCTACAGTCATGCGGATATTTATCTAGGGTAATCTATAGTTTGGCTGGTTTGACCAAAATGTATGTGCTTTGTCGTCTTCTATGTTTAGTCCTCTCAGCTATGCACTGATTTCTTGTAGGTTTGTTGTTACTTGGAAGACCTGAATTCGATATTTTGGTCTATGTCAGTTATTGCTGCAACAAATTTGGGTTGAGGCATGATTGGTTTGAATACGTATTCTCTGGGCTCCCTAGGTCCCGTGATTGTCATACAAAATAAATAATATAGATCTAACTAAAGCAAAGTAAACTAATTATGCAAAGTATATCCACAACATATATAAATTCTCTTTTTTGTATTTTTGATAGAATATTTGACAGAATTAAGATAACAACTATTTAATATATCTAGAAAAATGACAACTAATCTAATAACAAATTTAAAACAAACAAGGTAAATGAGTATAGTCATTGTTGTCATGCAATTGTGAATCTATTCTAAATAACTAAATAACTGATCTAATCTATTTGAAAAGACCCCCGATCTTACCTCAGAAGTGAGGAATGAATCATAGTTTCTCAGAAACTATCAATCCCCACAGCTTCCTCGCAATATCAAAAGTGAGATTAACTGAAATGAAATGATTCACTACTCTATTTGATATGTTTTAACTAGAAATTTGATAGCTTGAACCTAGATTTTGCAAAATAATGGAAAATCCGATTGTGTGTGGCTTTGTCCCCTCAGTGTGGTCTCCTCGTTCCTTCGTGCTCACGTGAATCTAGAAAAGTGTGTAATGCTAGCATCAACAGGAGTAGGTATTAGATCAATGGCAACTTTGGATGTAGACTAAATACAATGTGAGTAAGAGAGAGATAGCGCAAGAGAACAGAGCTTGGCTTATGCAATTCCTAGAGGGATTTATTGTGAGTCATACAACACAAAACATCCGAACCCTGAAACTATCCTTCTTGACGAACAAAACCTGCAACTCTAATGGCTTCAGACTAAAAATGAAACTATCCTACTTCAATTGATTGTATGAAATAGTAATAACATTAAAACAAGAAGATCATGTGGCTTCTAAATAGCAAAACAAGACTAGCTATGCATGGAACAAATGAAAACTATTGAATTCCTAAACAAGAACTGAAGGACTAAACTATTAAAATGAGAAGATGATAGGCAATTTTGAGGGGCCATTTCCTTGAAAACCAACCAGCTATTTATAGAATTCCCATTTACCCAAAGGTGAAATCCAATTTGAACTCTTTTACAATAAAAAATAGAGAAACACTATTACAGGGAACTAGAATCATAAATACAAGCAAAAACATATGAAAATGTGGGTGAAATTTGAAAATTTACGCGATTCGTGACAAAAAGGATATTCTTGAAAACGCATGAAGGACCGCCGCCTGGCGAGCGGGAAACGGTTTCGTTACTAAGGACTGAAACGTAAAGGAAAAGAGGGGAAAAGAGAAAAATAAAGCACACGGAGGCTAAGCAAGGCATGGCGCAGATGTTAATGTATACTTGGAGATCTTTTCCAGATCCTCGAACACCTTACAAGGAGACTCGTATCATCATTGGGGCACGTGTAACATTGTTCCGACAAAGTGTAGTACCCTACAATTTTGGGTACATACGAAACACAAAAAAATGGAAGAAAACACATGACAGAAAAGGAAAGTATGTTATAGTTGAGGTAAATTTATAGAGGTGGGAGAATAATGCACTCACACTTGGAAATGAGTTGAGAGAAAATGAACCATCACAGAAAAATGGGTTGAATTTAGACCTTCGAGCTTGAAGATCATTATCTGATCATGTCATGCTCTTGTGATGGCTTTGCATGGTTTGAGAAGAAGGATAAATACCAAGGTTTCATCTTCATAGTGATATTTCATAGAGAACATTCTTACATCCAATGACCATTTTATAACATGCTTGAAAATATTTCCTCTCAGAAGCCTCGGCTTTATATTTTGTGAATATCAGAAACCACTCCTCCATGTTATAAAAGGTAGAGTCTCCACTCTTTCCATGAAGGAATTCACCATCCACAAATGAATAATGAAACCATTCCTTGAATCAAGTGCGGAATCTTGAAGTGGTGAGAGAAACTTGATTCTTTTCTCATTCACAAGCCTCTTCTATCTTCTCACTTTGTTGTTCTAAACAATTGCTTCCAAAATAAGAGGCTATGTTACTAATGTGAGGGAATTCATCATCCTTGAGTAATATTTTTAGCCTAGATTTGTGTTCAAAATTAGTAGAAGTTTCAAAAATGATGAAAGCAAGTTGATTTTGAATCCATTCACAAGGTTCTTGCATATTCTCATTCATTTTTATAGCTGATTTTCTTCAAAGTGCCTATCGATTCCTCAATGACTATGATATCACTTTCCATGGCAGAGGTGATTTCCTCATGAAGGTATACATCTATAGAAGACTCACGCATTTTATTTCCTTTCGTTCATCATGAATGTAATCTACTTTTTAAAATGGGAAAGGGGAAGATTCCTCTTCATTTTCATGTTCATTCTCCAATGCTTCAACAAGAACATTAAGTTCGTCCCTTTGCTCCATCTCATTATCAATAATTAGAGCATTGAATTAATAAATATAAGTTGAATCATACTTATCTTGTATTTCCATGGCTCGGGTCAAGATCTCAAGATTGATTATGGGGTCCTCAGTTTCTTTCGTAGTCCTCAAGATGTCTTCAACAAATTTATCTTTTAAATATGTTATGTTCTCATGATCATTTTCATTAAAATATTCTTTTCATTGGGCATCAAGGAGATGATTCAAAATTTTATCCAAACATGGCAAAAATTTATTTGAAACATCCTCGTTCTCCTACTCTGTGCTTCTCATCATCTGGAACTCACCTTCTTATAAGGATGGGAATACTTAGTTTTCAACACTTTCGGATAGGAGAAGATATCCATGTTATGTGGGAAGGGCACACCTTTGAGCTCAAGATCCATTAGGTCATCTTCATGATAGGAAGAAGAATACAATGTTGGAGCAGCAACGTGAAAGAAATATTTAACTCCATCTTGATCATTCCTTATAGAATATTCTTGTTCGTAAGGAAAATAAAGACTTCATACGATGATAAGTGTTATACTCGGTTGGTGAGGATGATGGATTCATATCTTTGGAGAGGTCATGCTCAATTTTCTCATTCACCTTGGCTTCGAGAAAGAAATTGGATTCTTCCATTTGTTCATCTATGATTGTATCAAGAAGGGAATTTAATTCTTCACTTATCTCCATTTCATCATTTAACATTTGTGTATCAATTTAAGAGTCAAAATTGGAAATGATATTATCCATGATTACCGTGATTCATATTTTTGAGTCCTAGATGAAGGATTACTTTCTTCTACTTCTTCATTGTTTATGGATTCCTCAAAAAGTTTTAGACCATCGTCATAGAACAAGAATCTCATCGAGCTTGAATCCATTGTTTCTCCAACGGGTTGTGCCTCAAGATATAATGAGTTGATGAATCTAGGTTCAACTATTATATATTTTTCCTCCTCTTCCAAGGTTTTGATTTGATTATCATTGGAAGGTTCGAGAACAGAGTATTCATCAGAGGTATACAAGAATCTTCTGAGGATGAACACCTCATAGTGTGGACAATCATCAAGATCTTCTTGAGTTTCTTCTTCCTCAACATTCTGAGGTGCTTCAAGATGTTCATACCTCCTTTGCAAGGCCAATGCATAATTCCAAAATTCATGGTAGGATTCAAGATCATAATCCTCGTTTTTGTACTCATGATCCTTTACACAAACTCTCTTCTCAAGGAATCCATTTCTTTGTCTCCATATACAAGGAATTCATATAAAGGAAGGGAGACAAAATACAATTTTCTTAACTTGTTAATCAGTTGCCTAAAGTTGAAAACTTTACCTTCAAAAGATATTCTCCACGATCATGCCCTTTATAAAGCATCGCATATCTCTTATGTATTATCTTCACCCATTTCTTGGATTCTCAATCATCAGCAGAATAATTCCCATTTTCATCCCTCTAGCAACAATCCACTTGAATTGGAGCCATCGTGTTTTGATGATAGGATCTATATAAACAAAAAATTTCTCCATTCTAGAAAATCTTTTCATGGCTACTACAAAGATGGTACAGACCTTATTTCCTTAGAATAATATATTATTTTGCAAGAGATGTTACACAATGATGAATGATCAAAGATTTTCATTTCTTGGTGGTCATCCCCTTCTTCTTCACTTTCACTCATTGGTAACGAATTCTAATATTAAAAATTTGTCATAATGATGCGGGAAACAAATGTGAAAGATATTTGTTCCTTAATGGAGTCACCTTTAAACTCTAATTTTTCTTTGAAACCTGATTTTTGATTTTTTTAATTTTTTTGGAATATATACTTTCTTTGTATTTTTCAAAGATATTTGCAGTGCACACAGGAAAATATCTCCCAAAGGAGTCCCTAAAAATTATTGGTGAAATAATTTGTGGTGTTGTAAACTATGTGTTTCCACCAACACTCATGACGCTACACCCTCCTTATGTATGGGGAGGTTCCCATTATTTAATTTTAACTATCCTATAACTATATAAATGTTGTGGGGAGTCCAAATAGGCTAGGGATCACAAAGGAAAATTCATTGAACCTATACAAAAGTGATTATACGGGGTACAAGGGAGGAATTTACAACGGTGAGGGATAAATGATAGAAATTAGGAAAGAGGAGGTTATTGTTGTGAGTAGCCACTAGCATAGTTCACACGCAATAACCAGAGTAGTTTAACATTCAATCAAAGGAATGCAACAATGTAATCCATTAGTGATACTAAAAACTAAAGACGCGTAGTTCTTTAGATTCATCAATCAAGGATGCAAAGTTCCTTCTTCATCACTATACTTCCAAACCGCAAAAAGAGAGAGAGTGGAGGAACACATGAGAAAGGGAAATAGAAGAAATTTAGATTTTATTTATTTATTTAGTCATGCAAATCTCAAAATCCTAACCACAATCCAAAATTTCTACCAAGAACTCAAATTTAGGATCCCTTGGAATGGAGGATCCATTCCAATTTATAGCAATGTGAATTGCCTCTTCATCTACACCCACATGAATTTTTACATGCATATTACACTTTTGACTTTCTATCTTCCTAGGTAGTGAGAAAATAAGTCCTATTTTTATAAATCAAAAGGGACCATTACAATGCAACATAAGGAAGTAACTTAAGTGAATAAGAAAAACTACAATGATTGCTTACAATGGATGATTAGAAAGGGTGAGAGAAGAGGAGAAAGAATGAGGAGGGGAGAGAAACAATTATTCAAATCATGAATGAATATGCCTCCACACTTGATATAGATCATCTAAAATGGCATTGAAGATGAAATTTTGATCCATGGTGACCTTCTGCAACACAATGATGCTCTACCAATGAAGATTGATTCTTTGAAATCTTTTTCACTGAGACCTCACGAAATGATGCACCTTTGTAGCATATTTTAATTTCATTGAAAGGAAAGGTGATAAACCTTTTATAATTGAATAAAATGAAGGGGTATTTACCTCACTTGAACAAACATTAAAAACTTTGAAGCACTACAATACCTCCCAACATACCAAGTTCTTGATGTAACTTGAGACAATTTCTTAAACAATTCAACCCGATGATCCGAGCCTTAGGGAAATGAATCCATCCATGAGATGATATTATTATAAATATCATCGTGTGATGGGTGAAGGTGAGATATTTTATGAAATGTGCTTAAATACTTTAATCAACCCATCTTGCGAAGTGAGAAACACACCGAGACCGTAATCCTCCACCGTGATCAAAATTGAGGATCGAGAGGGATTCTCTTCTGCTTTGAGATACAATACCAATTTACACCCTTTTTGAATCATAATTTTTCACTCTTCAAAGGTATAAATTATTGAATAATGGATTATGAACAATCATGACCTTTTATATCATTTTCTCGAACACTTACTATTTTTAGTAATTTCTTCCCGGGTGACTAGTTTTTGTAATTTCATTGAATTGTCACTTTTGATCACTTTTCCTCCTAGGGAATGAGATGAGTGTATTGAATATATTAATCATTCAAAACTACCACCCCTATTAATTTTATTCTATGGGGACTTACTAAATATTTACATTGACCACGTGTTGTCCGATCGGGCCGAAAAAGGTCTCCAAAATAGTACTTCTCACCACGATGTTTTACTCCAATTTTCAAGGGTTTCTCTAGTCCACATATTCACAAAACAAAAATGAGCTTGTAGGTCATTTTTTTCTTCATCTAACAAGGTATAATGCAGAAAAATAACATTCCTTCATAACTCCAATCCTACCTATTTTCATGGTGCAAGAAAGTGCTCATTGGAAAGCTAATTTTTTTAGGATCTCATGCTCCAATTTTTAGCTCATTTGGCTCACTTTACAACTCCCTATATATGAGGGGAAATTTTTTCATAGCTGAAAATTTCAGATAACTATAAAAATTTATTAGGGCATTAATGAGGTCATGAAAACACTCATTCCAAAGGATTTCATGTAGGGAAGCTTCAGTTCAAATTTTGTGGAGATCGGAGCAAGGGTTTGTGAGGTATGAGAAAAAGAGTGATTTGAGCATGAGGGGTGTCTAGTTCTTCATGGAAGCATCACCTTCAAAAATGGAGGGAAATAAAATTTGAAATTAATATTAAAATATGGCTAAGGATGTTTTAAATATTCACCCCTTAACTCATGTTAGGAAAACCGACCCCTTGACCCACCTTTGACATTTCTTTTTTTAACTTTGGGTTAAGAGTGAGTTACTGAGTTACTAGATGGGTCTGAGATCCTCTCATGTCCCTTAATACATTTATTAAGGGGACATGAGGTGAAAATGTGTAGAATTATTGGAAAAATGTGCCAAGGGTAGGGTTTATCATGAGAAAGGGGGCCAGTGCAAGGATGAGTTGAAAAGATGAGCCTAAGGAGAAAGTGTGAGGTTTTAAGTGATGAGAGAGGGATCCTACCTTAGTGGCACACTCTTTTGCACCTCATACACATTTACACCAAGTGTAAATTAGCTCCCATGTGCGTCATGGTTTATAATCAACATGGAGAGGGGGCCAAATTAGTTTGTGAGTGCATAACACTCACCTAACCAACCAAGTGAGCTTTTAAGTGACACAAACTCCAAAAACATCCTCTCTCCTTTGTGGCACAAATGTTTACATATTTTTCACCTTTACACTAGATTAAAAAGTGCAAAATTGCATCAAGGGTGTGAAAATGTGCCAATTCCACTTTTGGAAACTTACCTTCAACAACAACTATAATACATAGACATCGAGAGTTAGTTTTTACCCACTGGAGCTTCCTTGAGAGTTAACTACAAAAATATTATATTATTTTGAATCAAAAATGTCTATCGAGATCATTCCCACAAATTTCGTAATCCAATTATTCCTTCAATTTTAACTTTACCCCCTTTTTTCTTCTCAAGCTTGTGCGATAGTAGAAGAAATTGTCACTAAAATGTATGATGATGAAAAAGGAAACCAACAAATTGTGAGTGCAGAGTGCATTATATATGTGATATTGGTATTTTAATCAGGCCTTAACTCTCCATATAAACCCTAGAATGCTCATTTTACTCCCCACCGGTATCAAGGATCTTTGTATTATTTAATTACCTAATGTATCTAGGATCATTGACACTTCATCCAGACAATTTTGGAATCTAACCCAAGTACACACATCCTCCAGTCCCTCCTTTGTTTTCTTAGCAAGATGTTAACATGCATGTTTATAACCATAACAACCATTCATACAAGGAGATACAACATAACATGATATTTCAGCAACACATATAATAAGGAATATTAACCATGTTGAGTTGTGGAGCTAAATGGCTTCACAAATAGCATGTTTTACAACTTACAGGTTTACACAGTAACCGACATCGGTCATTGACCAATGTCAGTCACTTGGGAGCAATTAGTATTGGTTGGGTAACTAAGACCGGTTACCTGTGCGTGAAAGTTTTTATTTTAAACGTGGGATTAGATCCAACCTTTTATTAAAAGGTGATCTAAGGGTTGTAAATGTATTGCTAAGTTGCCCTAATGTTTGTATATGCTTATAAGCTAGAAAACTAGGGTTATAAGGTAATAATTGAGAATATTGTAAGAAGGAATTCTTGGAGAGAGCTTAGAGAAGCTTGTGAAGGAAAAGTATTGTACATCTATGTGAGGTGTGGAAGATTGTAGATATTCATTGTACATCCTCTGTAAAGCAAAGATTAATAGATTGGTTGTTTCTTAGTGGACGTAGCACACTGGGTGAACCACATTATATCTTGTGTATTGTTCTTCTGGTTTAATTTCGTATTTATTTCTTGTATGCTTAATTATGATTATAGATTTGTACAAAAAAATGTGTTAACCCCAAAAATTGGTATCAAAGTGAGGTTTGTTTGAGGGTTTTGTGTGTTGGTAGATTTACTCACAGAGGGATTTTTGATTGAGTGGGAGCACGAAAATGGAAAAAGATAGAAAATACAAAGTGGATAAATTTAATGGTCATAATTATCAATTATGGAATATGCAAGTGTAAGATTATTTATATCAAAAATATTTATATTTATCATTGCATGTGAGTGCGGTTTCCTATGAAGATGACTTATGAAGAATTGAGGATTATTGACATAAAGGCTCTGGGATCTATAAGCTTGAGCATGGAAACATCTCAGTAGCTTCTAATATTACTAAAGTAGTAACCATGGTAAAGTTGATGAAATCTTTAGCTAATTTATATGAAAAACCAAGTGCTTCAAATAAAGTGTATTTGATGAAAAAATTATTTAATTCTAAAATGCAGGAAGGAGGATCTATATCAAGTCACTTTAATTATTTTTGTTCCATTAGTAAATCAATTAAAATCGGTTAATATTTTGTTTGATGATGAAGTGAAAGAACTTTTATTCTTATTCTCTTTGTCAAATAGTTGGGATAATTTGGTAATGGTTGTTAGTAATACAACATTTTCTACTAATATTTTGAAGTTTGATGATGTGGTTAGTATAATCCTCAATGAAGAAATACGTAGGAAAATTACATGAGATTCATCATATGGAAATTCTTTAAATGTAGAAAGAAGAGGAAGGAAGAAGGAGAGATCCAACAACAAGAATAATGGGAAATCATAGTCTAAGAATGGCATATCTAAATCCACGGGTATAGGAATAACTGCTAGAATTGTGAAAAGAAAGGATATGCAAAGAAGGATTGTTGGTTCAAGGAAAACAAAGAGAATATACCGTAAAAGGTAAAGACGAAACTGCTGCAGAATCGAGGTAATGTAAGATACCCTTATTCTCTCCTTGGATAATAGAATAAAATCATGGGTTTTAGATTCAAGAGCTTCTTTCCATGCTTTACCCCTATAAGGGTTATTTCAAAATTTATGTCCAGGTAATTTTGGGCATGTTTATTTAGGAGATGATGAACCATGCAATATTACTAGTAAAGGAAAATTTCATATAAAATTGTAGAATGGAAATGCATGTATATTGAAATATGTGAGGAATGTGTCAAGCCTCATGAGAAATCTAATTTCGTAGGACAACTAGGTGAAGCTGGTTGCATAGTTACATTCACAGCTGACTCTTGAAATTCACCAAGGAGATCTTGTTGTAGCAAGAGGCAAGAAGGTAGGAAAATTTTATTTGTCCACATGTATTACCGATTCCTTTTCTACTCTATCTACTTCAAATTCAAATGCAAGCATGTGGCATAATTGGACAGCCATATGAGTCAAAAGGGAATGTAAATATTAAAGGAAAAGGGTAGGTTATCGATTTGAAACATGTAGATCTTGATTTCATGAGCACTACATATTTGGAAAGAAAAAAGTTATATTTCTTAAATTTAGGGCAACAAAGAAGGATCAAAAATAGATCTTGTGCACTCAGATGTGTGGGGACCAACTCAAGTAGCTTCTCATGGAGGATCCCAATATTATGTGACTTTCATTGATGATGCCACAAGAAAGGTATGGGTTTATTGTATAAAGTGTAAATTTGATGTTTTTGAGACTTTTAAAATATGGAAAGCCCTTGTGGAAAATGAATCCAATTTAAAATTAAAATTCCTTAGATTTGAAAATGGTGGTGAGTAATACAACAAGGTTTTCAATGATTACGTTCAGTGAATGGAATACACAAAGAAATAATGGTTCCTAGAACACCACATGAGAATGGTGTGGCTGAAAGAATGAACAAAGACTATCATGGAACATGCAAGAAGCATGAGGATACATGTTTGATTACACTTGCGCTTTTGGGCGATGTGAGATACAACAATATATTTAATCAACAAAGGGCCACTAATCCATAACTTTAATAGCCAAATATCGATGGTTTAGATAATTTATCCTGAATTTGTTCCACCATTCTTTAGCATCAATCCTGCCATCTCTAAAAAAAGCTACTATCCCCATGATCCACAAAACTAGGGTTTTAGGAATTCTGAAATTATTTCGGCAGATGGATAGAAATACAAAGAACAAACCCTAACTGAAATTTCAAGAGCTATCCGAAAATATAAATTTTGCTAAAAAATACCACAATTTGCTTCTTGAAAAGTGAATTTATGAAAAAACCTAAAACACCAATAACATCCGCAAAAAATATCCAATGGAGCTGAATTTTTCAGATATTCTGACTTAGAGTGTTTCCAAATTATGATGAAAACATTGGGAAAAATTCGATATACTCTTCAAGATATACTCGAAACAAAAAATTAGGGTTTTTACCCTAATTTTGGCCGAAATCGCTGCTCTGATACCACTTGTAAGGATATTACTTGTATAAATCAGAACATATATAGTAGAATAACATGAGAGAACACCAAAATATAGATAAATGATGACAATATTCTCATATAATAGCCTTGCCACTTCGAGGGGGCAACCTCCAATACCACTTCGAGGGGGTAACATGCAAAGCATGAGGATACATGTTTGATTACACTTGCAGTTTAGGGCCACTAATCCACAACTTTAATAGCCAAATATCGATGGTTTAGATAATTTATCCCTGAATTTGTTCCACCATTCTCTAGCATCAATCCTGCCATCTCTAAAAAAAGCTACCATCCCCATGATCCACAAAACTAGGGTTTTAGGAATTCTGAAAATATTTTGGCAAATGGATAAAAATACAAAGAACAAACCCTAACTGAAATTTCAAGAGCTTTCCGAAAATATAAATTTTGCTAAAAAATACCACAATTTGCTTCCTGAAAAGTGAATTTATGAAAAAACCTAAAACACCAATAACATCCGCAAAACATATCCAATGGAGCTGAATTTTTCAGATATTCTGACTTAGAGTGTTTCCAAATTATGATGAAAACATTGGGAAAAAATTCGATATACTCTTCAAGATATACTTGAATCAAAAATTAGGGTTTTTGCCCTAATTTTGGCCGAAATCACTGCTTTGATACCACTTGTAAGGATATTACTTGTATAAATCGAGAAAATATACGTAGAATAACATGAGAGAACACCAAAATATAGATAAATGATGACAATATTCTCATATAATAGCCTTGCCACTTCGAGGGGCAACCTCCAATACCACTTCGAGGGGGTAACATGCAAGAAGCATGAGGATACATGTTTGATTACACTTGCAGTTTAGGGCCACTAATCCACAACTTTAATAGCCAAACATCGATGGTTTAGATAATTTATCCCTGAATTTGTTCCACCATTCTTTAGCATCAATCCCGCCATCTCTAAAAAATGCTACCATCCCCATGATCCACAAAACTAGGGTTTTAGGAATTCTGAAAATATTTCGCAAATGGATAGAAATACAAAGAACAAACCCTAACTGAAATTTCAAGAGCTATCCGAAAATATAAATTTTTATAAAAATACCACAATTTGCTTCCGAAAAGTGAATTTATGAAAAAACCTAAAACACCAATAACATCCACAAAAATATCCAATGGAGCTGAATTTTCTAGATATTCGACTTAGAGTGTTTCCAAATTATGATGAAAAAATTGGGAAAAAATTCGATATACTCGAATCAAAAAATTAGGGTTTTTGCCCTAATTTTGGCCGAAATCGCTGCTCTGATACCACTTGTAAGGATATTACTTGTATAAATCAGAAAATATACAGTATAATAACATGAGAGAACACCAAAATATAGATAAACGATGACAATATTCTCATATAATAGCCTTGCCACTTCTAGGGGGCAACCTCCAATACCACTTCGAGGGGGTAACCTCCAAACCATACAATAACACTCCAATACTCAATATGATGATTAAATACAACCTTCTAACCCCTATATATACCATTCTAACCTATGGCCAATACTGAGGCCGACCTCTAAGCATAATAAATCATAAATGAATGATATAATAAGATAAGGGATGTGTGCCACATGTCGGCATCTCCATCAACCCATATACATTATAATATTATATCCCAAGGTACATAGCATTGCCTCCCTCTTTGACATGTTTTGTCCCCGAAACATAAGAAGAAGCCATATAATGAGTGTGCTTTAAATTATTGCACACTTGTCGCCAAGCTCGATCATCCAACCACCCATATGAAATCCTATCCTGTGTAGCAGCTTCATCATCAACATATTCTTCTTCTTCTTCTTCTTCTTTTGATGTTGCTTCTGCTTCTGATTCTTCTTCTTTTTCTTTTCGTTTTTCTTCTTCTTCTCGCTTCATCTTCTTCTTCTTTTGTTGCCCATCCGTCCATGAAAACTTGCTCCAGTTTCAGCAAAGACCAATTAGACTTTTCCTTTTCTAACTTAGAAAAGAAAATCTGTGTAGGGCCACTAATCCAAAACTTGAATAACCAAATATCTGATGGTTTAGAGAATTTATCCTTGAATTCATTCCACCATTCTCTAGCATCAATCCTGCCATCTCTAAAAAAAGCTACCATCCCCATGATCCACAAAACTAGGGTTTTCAGAATTCTGAAAATATTGTGGCAGATGGATAAAAACACAAAGAACAAACCCTAACTAAAATTTTAAGAGCTTTCTGAAAATATAAATTTTGCTAAAAAATACCACAATTTGCTTCCTAAAAAGTGAATTTATGAAAAAACTTAAAACACCAATAACTTCCGCAAAACAGATCCAATGGAGCTGAATTTTTCAGATATTCTGACTTATATTTTTTCCAAATTATGTTGCAAAAATTGGGAAAAATTCGATACCCTCTTCAAGATATACTCGAAACAAAAAATTAGGGTTTTTGCCCTAATTTTGGCCGAAATCACTGCTCTGATACCACTTGTAAGGATATTACTTGTATAAATCAAAACATATACAGCAGAATAACATGAGAGAACACCAAAATTATGACAATATGCTCATTTAATAGCTTTGCCACTTCGAGGGGGCAACCTCCAATACCACTTCGAGGGGGTAACCTCCAAACCATACAATAACACTCCAATACTCAATATGATGATTAAATACAACCTTCTAACCCCTATATATACCATTCTAACCTATGGCCAATACTGAGGCCGACCTCCTAAGCATAATAAATCATAAATGAATGATATAATAAGATAAGGGGATGTGTGCCACATGTCGGCATCTCCATCAACCCATATACATTATAATATTATATCCCAAGGTACATAACACATGCAAAGCATGAGGATACATGTTTGATTACACTTGCAATTTTGGGCGAAGCGTGAGATACAACAATATATTTAATCAACAAGTGGGCCTTCAAGTACACTAGATGGTGGATTACTAGGAGAATCTTAGACTAAAAAAGAGGTAGATATTTCTTTTCTTAGAGTATTTGGTTTAGAATCTTTTGTGCATATTGATAAATAAAATAGGAAGAAGTTGGATGCTAAATCCAAGAGATGCAATTTTATTGGTTATGGCTCTGGTGATTTCAGATTCCGTTTTTGGGATTTAGATTATTCTAAGATTGTTAGGAGTCGTGATATTGAATGGAATGAAAAGAGAATGTATATGGATCAAATTTTGATACCCAAGGATGAACCAATGGAAGAGTTTGTGGAAGAAAATGCATTCTCAGATTTAAAATTAACACCTACGAGGTAATGATGTCGATTACAATTATTGGTGTCGACAAACACATGACCGGGTAGCTAGAACCGACGTCGATAGTAGAAGAGAAATATCATCTTTGGCCACTTATACGACATCTTCTACGATGAGTGGTGTCAATCACTATTATAGGTCAATACAAATGTACAGGATGAACAAAATGAGCCTCTGGCACCCCAAATTTATGTTGTGGTGAGCCCAAAATCTTTGAAAAAGCAATGCGGGTAGATACCCACAAGAAGTGGGAACATGGCATGGATGAGGATATGGAGTCTTTGAAACAAAACCAAACATGGGATTTGGTTAAGTTTACAGTAGAGTAAGAGAACATTACGAAAAAATGGGTTTATAAGATCAAGGAAGAAGAGGGTGGATGAAACAATACAAGGCAAGGCTTGTGGTAAAAGAGTTTACATAAAAAGTAGGTATTTATTTTTGTGAGATCTTTTCTCCTATAGTAAAAATGACTTACATTCATACTTTTTTAGTTTAGTTGCAGTATAATATTTTCACTTAGAGAAAAATTATGTTAAGATGGCTTTCCTTCACGGTGATTTGGAGGAAGAGATATATATGCAGCAATCACTTGGATATGAAGTCAAAGGTAAGGAAAAACTTGTGTGCATTTGAAAAAGTGCCTATATTGGCTCAAGAAAGCCCTAAGGCAATGGTATATGAGATTTGATAGTTTTATGCATGAGCATGGTTATATGAGATGTGAATCGACCATTGTGTTTATTTCAAGAAGCTATATTATTTTGTTATTGTATGTAGATGATATGCTTATTGCAGGATCTAGTATGCAGGAAATTGTTGAGCTTAAAGAAAAATTAGCTCATACATTTACAATTAAGTATTTAGGAGCTAAAAATAAAATCCTTGGCATGTAAATTCACGAGAGATAAGAAGAATAGAAAATTGTATGTCTCAATAAGATTATATCAATAAGGTATTGGAAAGGTTTAAAATGCAGAAATCAAAACCCGTAAGTACACCTATGGTGGAAACTTCAAATTAATAAAATATCGGTTTCTACATCACATGAGGAGGTCAATTAAATGACATGGGTTCCATATGCTTCAATATTTAGAAGACTTATGTATGCAATGGTTTATACCGGACCAGACATTGCCTGAAGAAGTGGGAGTTGTGAGCGATTTATGGCCAATCCAGTAAAGACCATTGAAAGTAGTCCAATGGATACTCGAGATATTTGAGAGGGATATCCATCATGCATTTATGTTATGGAGGGTCGAGATACTTCTCTATGTGGCTATTTTGATTTAGACATGGATGGATATTTGGATGGTAGGAGAAGCACCATTGGATATGTATTCACGTGTAGGTGGCATGGCGATTAGCTGCATTTCGAGATCACGAAAGGTTGTGGCCTTGTCTACTATAGAATTTGAATATGTTGCAGCTACGAGAGGCTAACAAAGAGATGATATGGATGAGTAGGTTCATGGAAAAGTTAGGAAAGGAGCAAGAGGATTGTAGGTTTTACGGTGATAGTCAAAATGTGATTCATCTGGAAAAGAACTCAGCATTTCATTCAAGAACGAAACACATTCATTTGAGATATCACTTCATACGGAAGGTGTTGGAGGATGGGCAGTTGAAACTAGAGAAAATTCATACAAATGAGAACCCTGCAGATATGCTAATGAAGTCGTTGGCAAAGGAGAAGTTGGAGCTTCACTCCACTTCTGATTGGTCTTCGAGTTTGAGACTTGAAGAGGAAGAAACAAGCCAAGGAAAGGATCCAAGGATGGAGTTGTATAGTACAATATAGCAATTTATCTCCAAGTGGGAGATTTTTGAGTTGTGGAGCTAAATGGCTTCACAAATAGAATGTTTTACAACTTGCAGGTTTACACAATAATCGACATCAGTTGGCTGACCATTGTCGGTCACTTGGGATCAACTCGGTATCGGTTAAGTAACCGACATTGGTTACCTGTGCATGAAATTTTTATTTTAAACATGGGATTAGATCCAAACTTTGATTAAAAGGTGATCTAAGGTTTGTAAATCTATTTCTACATTTCCCTAATGTTTGTAGATGCTTATAACCTAGGAAACTAGGGTTAGAAGGTAATAATTGAGAATATTGTAAGAAGGAATTCTTGGAGAAATATTAGAGAAGATTGTGAAGGAAAAGTATTGTACATCCATGTGAGGTGTGGAATATTGTAGATCTTCATTGTACATCCTCTGTAAAGAAAATATTAATAGATTGGTTGTTTCTTGGTGGACGTAGCCCACACTGGGTGAACCACGTTATATCTTTTGTATTGTTTTTCTTGTTTAATTTTTGTATTTATTGCTTGTATACTTAATTCTGATTATAGATTTATACAACAAGAGTGTGCTAACCCAAAAAAATCGACATAAAGAATGATCAATACTATTTGAATCCCCATAACCCCATATTTAGATCTAGTTACCTTGGCAACCCATACACAACTTTCTATAACAAAACACAATTGATTACATAATAAGTCTATTGATTACATCATAAATTACTTATAGTCACTATTGGATCATGCATTACTGAATAGACTTTATAACTTCATATATAAATAGATTTCTTAATAGCCTTGGCTCTCAAAATCCTCATATGCACTCACACCCACACACCTCACAAGGATGAATAACACACACACACACATGGTGGGGACTTTCCATTCAATGCCCCCATACACTTTCCTAATAATATGTGTGCTAATAATAGAGTACATGATTTTTACAATGCATGCTAATAGTAAATGCAATCTATAATTAGATAAATTATCACATGATTTAATATTATTATTAGTTAACTCCATGCATGCTCTTATCCTTACCACGCATATGCTTTTCTGATTATAGCTCCTTTGTGTGCATCCCAACTATCATGTTTTTGTCTATTTTTGGATCTTTGCTTGATTACCACTTCATCTCTACTTTGTTATTTTTAGCCATGTTTTGTAAAATCAGCTAAGTCCTAAACCTTATATGTTCATGTGTGAACCTTTTCACACTAACCCTTCTCAGTATGTGCACATCCCCTCACACACCCCTTACGTGCGGTCTTTAACCTTCATACATGACTAGTACTTAACCATTTTCACCGCTCAACATCACCCCACACTAAAGTTATTTCCCATCCTCGGCAATATGTCATCAAACTCAATTCTCCAATGAATGAATGATTTGAATAATTCCAAAGAATAAAGAATAAGGAATAAGGTCCAAAACTTCATGAATTAAAGAATAAGATTTCATCAATTTGTGCGCATCTAAATTAGGCCTCATGTGGTTGGAGAAGCTTTAGGAACTCCTTTCCCAATGCATTATCTATCTCTTCCCACTTTGCAGTTCCTTTATAGCCTTCCCTCCTTAAGATCCTTTACCACCACATCCAACTCCACACTCACTCCTTCCATGACATCCATTCTTTGCATGACCATGAGTTTAACTTCCTTGATCTATAATGCAAGTTTTGATTTCATGGTTTTAAGTAATTCCCTCTACGTTGATTTCTCTTCCATGAATTTATCTCGCTCAATCTTATTACTCTTTATTTTTCTTGAATTTCCCGAGCTTCACCTCCTTATTTGTAACACGTGCACTAAGGATGGGATCACAATTTTGGCATTTATCAAATTCCAATTCATATTTTGTAATGGCCTCCTTGAATTTTGTGATAAGTGCCTCATACTCTGCTATATTGGCCTCCACCGAATCTTTATTCCTCTTCTTAGCCTCGGCCAAATCTTCTACAGATGGCCATGCACCACTCCTTATACTATGAAGAAACATCTCAAAAAATTATTTGATATATTTCATCTCAATGGTATATTCTGTCTTGGCCTCGACTTACCATTGTGAGGCATGCACCTATGATCTACTTCACCAGCTTTCCCGACCCCATCATATGCCTCCTTGGTCTGATTATTCTCTTCATCTAACTAATCCTTAAACTACATAATTTTGTGCTCCTTATCCTTTTTATCCTCTACCATGACCCTCATGTTGTCCCTTTTGTCTAATTTTTTGTGCGTGACTTCAGCTATCATCTTATTGAGTACATTACAGGCATGTTCATCAGCTAACTTTGTAGGTTCGACGATATTATACATTTTTTCTAGCTCCTTATTTAATGTCAATTTGGAATAGGACTTATTGCTTATCTCAAATGAGTATGGATGTGTATGCATGCTCCATGATAACATTTTCCTAGTGCACAATAGTCCTCCCTATTCATTCAATAGGTCCCAACTGAATAATATTTCATTAAGGACCATAATCTAGAACCTATCTCTCAACACTTTTGTAGGATCATCGATGAATGAAATATAAGGTGAATATAGAGGTTGTCTCTTCCTTACCACCTTGGCCTTGTTGCGCACTTTCATGGGTGTAAATGGTCTCACGCTTGACTCACCAATGCATGTATCTTCCTTGATGGCATAAGCATTATCACCCTCTCATTTTTCTCCCTTAGGCTACTCCTATGTGTTGTGTCTCTCCTCCTCACATATTGGTGCTTCTTCCCTATGTGGGATTCTATTTTGCTCATCTTCCTCACCTTTCTATGTGTTATTTTACAGGATTGTATCTATATGCACCGATTCTCCTTGCCCCTTCTTTTACAGAATCCTCATGCCCTACTTCCTTAGAATTATCTTTCTCTCCATCCTCCTCATCATCATAAATAACCCGGGTTCTTTTGCGCCCTTTTTTATCCTCAATGGAATTACCTTAGCCATCATTTCTGAAGAAGAAACCTTAGCGGCTGAGAATATATTACACCCTTTCTCTCATCCCTTCTCTTATTCTACATTTATTTTATGTGGATCTGATCTAGTGTAATGTCCTCTTCTTCTTCTTCTTATTTTTCTTCTTTTCCTTTGTCTTCTTCCTCATACTTTGAGGTGGAGTCTCCTCCTACTTCCTCTTGGGAATCCTAAGCTGTACTCTTCTTTGACTGCTAGGGAATATGGGAGTCACATACCTCAATGTCCTTCCCATCTTTAATTTTTAGACGTAGGTTAACAAATACCCCACATATCATGTTATCGTTGGTTAAGTTCATAATGGGACTGAGATCCAAATTATAAGGCTCCATTATTTCTAAGTACGCACACCTAGAAGAATATCCGAAGATCTTACACAAAGTGTGCCAATCTGATTTTACCTTCTCCATGTCAAACATCATCTTTTGTGCATCCTTTATCCTATTTACTACGTATTTGAAATACTTAGCGGTGAATACAAATGGTAATGTACACCATGACCCCATTTCACCATTGTTCATCACGAATCGTGTAAGGCTAAAGTTTTGCATAAATAGAAAAATTTCATGTTAGCCTAATACACTTGGTAATTCTCTCAACACGCACCACTCATTCTCAAAGTTTTTGTGCACCCTCTTATACCACTTCTCCAATCACGCCTTGTATGGATTGGTGATTGTGCCTTCACATGTGAAATTGGAAAAACGTTGTGTAGGGGACTTGTCTTCTATTGGATGTATCCACATATTTTCCTTTGTCTGCTTTGGGACACCAATCTCACGAGAAGACCATTTGCAAAAAGGTAGACCCTGTGTTATCTTATCTCAATTTTTGGTTTGTATCCTAGCCTCATCTATTATCCCGTAAGAAATATGTTACACAATTTTATACTAATTTTTATGCACCATTTTATGTGAAATGTAGAGGAACTTTAGATTTACCTCTCCCCAACTCTCTGAGGCCCCAAGCATGCAACTCACCAAATGAGTCACTACTCTGGTTGCAGGGTCTGTAATTTTCTCAATACTCATGGCTTGGGTTCCCTGTCATATTACAGCTTTGTGGCCAAATCTTAAATTTTTGTCTTCTACACAAATCTAGGTCCAAGTCTTCACCAATATCTCACAACACTATCACTCTCAAAATCAAGTGAGTTATGATCCTCATCCTCTATCTAGCGAAGTAGAAATATTCTTCAGGTACATACAACACCAGCTACTAGAAGAGGTGTGTAGACATTCCAAATAAGGTAAAATCAAAGAGCTTGATAACCCCTACCTTCTCGATACTCTTATGTACCCGAGTCATCCATGACCACTCATTATTCTATGGTCCTCATGGAAATTCTCATAGCATATCTTTATTTAAGGAGGCCTCATGGCTTGGTGCCCTATGATTATACTTGTTAATATTACAATTTGTAAGTTATTATGTCCATTGTTGCCCCACAACCACCTCTAACAAGTACTACATTTCCAAGAACCAATTCTTGGATAATTCCTCCACTTTGTTATTTCTCTTAAGTGCCTGCATGGTGCCATTGCTTCTCCCAAATTGAAACGCAGAAATCATACTAAATTTTGCCATAGGTTCTATGAGTAACAAACTTACTTGCTCTTTGTAACCATGTGTCATGCATCCAATATTTTGAGTGCTCTTTTGTACCCTACTCTCATGCCCTAGCTGCTTAATTTCCAAGCTTTATAAACCTTATCTTGATGACTCCCAAGATTCTACGAACCCGATATCTATAACTTCTAACTTTGTAAACCCTATCTCCACTTACTTTAGTCCGCACACCTCTCCTAAGCTTCCACTTCCTCTATTGAAGGTGTTTCACCTAATTTGTTTGCATAAAACTGAATAGGAAATAGGTTAGGAGGAATACACCGTAAGATCGAAGGTTGAATGTGTGCATTAAGTACTTTTGATCCAATATGATCATGAAGAGCTTCCCTTTGGCTAGGGGGAATGACCTATAAGAAATACAACAATACCACAAGATAACATTAATAATATAGGTTAGTGGACTACCTAGAAAATGTTAGATTCGGGAAGCGAGATGCTTCCTAGAAGGCTGTTAATCCACGTTCAAATACAAATTAATGTAAAGCAAGTATCATAAAATAAATAAATTCTATTGTAGTTATATGATTTAGGTATCTTGTGCAAATACAATAAGTAAATCTAATCTAACATGAAAAGTTATGATCAGATCCAGAGATTTGGTAGGTTATTCTGGGTTTTGTAGGTTTGACATAGGTTTGGTAAAGGGTCTGGGAATGATTGGGTGAGGTCTGGGTTGATTTTGGTTGATTGGAAGGCTTACTGGTTAGAAGGTATAAAATGACACAAAGACATATATTTGTTAGGTGACTAATGTCGATGCAGGGATGAAACTAATGGCGGTAGGGTAAACCAACATCGGTAGGGGAAATTGGCAATAACTTAATAAAAATGGTTTTGGGCTTCTCTGTGATTACACAAAGAGTGAGGAGGGTGTGGTTAGGTTCGTAATATAACTGAGAAGACTCAGGAATACAGAGGGAGAGGTCACAAAGGGTGAAAGGGCTTGAACTAGTTGGGTTGGTGGATTGGTGAGAAGATGGAGATATTCGGATAACAGTAGAAACTAAAAATAATGGAGGAAAGAGATTTGTAATAAAATAAGCACAAATGATAAAGATTATGTTAATTTCTTCTTGCTATGAAGATTACATCATTGGATGGAGGATGGTGATTGATTGGTAAGGTGGTATCTAGTTCAGATGTCGCAAAGGTATGACTTATGTGTTCCCGTGAATTCTCCAATGGTCTAGAAGGGAATCCTTGGCACAGGCTACTCTCTCGGTGGTGTGTAGATGTCATTTAGATCAAGAAATTACTTTAAGATCCTTGCTCTATTGCAATAGTACTCTCAAAACTAAAAATGACCAACCTGGGTAAAAGGTTGTAAGTTGTATATAAAGGAACCGTTTGCGGTTTAGGTAACTATGTCAACTGAGGAAAATCGGTGTCGGTTAGGGTGAAATAGTCCTATTTAAAAAGAAATAGTCCTATTTAAAAAAACAAGTTAGATCTTCCCATATTTGGTGTGCTTTCCTCATTGAGTCCGCTTAGGAAAGTGGAGTTCACATGAGAGAAGACAGGAAGAACTTACGAGGGATCCAATTAGGTTTAGGAAGAAGTCTTAGGTAGTTAGGTCAAGTTAGTGACTCAACACCGGGAGTAATGACTCGATTTTGAAGTTCATGACTCATTGTTGAAGGTGATGACTCGGTGTTGAAGTGACGACTCGATCCACTTTGTGAGTTAAATTCCTGGAATGGGTCCAGGGTGAGGTGTCATGATGAGGTGGAGGTGTGAATGTGAATATTAATATGGGGTAAAGGGGTCATGGTTAGTTAAATGTATTACGTTAATTAATTAAAAGGGGACCAAAGAGAGTGTGACCCAAATTTTGTGTCTACATTTTCCCCTTTTTATCGTGTAGCTTGTATTGGTAAGCAAATCGACAAAAATAAGAATTCGGTGCCCCAAGTATGAGTGGAGGTTAGGTTGCCCCAAGTATGGATGGAGGTGATCCCCCTCAAACCAGGAACTGAGGAGGTGTGAAATGAAGTCGGTGAGTGGTTTGATAAATAGGTAAATGATGAAAGCAAGAGTAGGTGGGTTGTAGGTAAGGGTAATGTCGGGTCGGGTAATAGGTAATGGTAGTCTAACGCATGCACATGTATAGATTATGATAAGGTACCAAGTGAAGAGCTTGCAAACTCTACATCGTCAAAGGTCGATAGGTTTATCCAAACAAGGTTGAAGTGGTTTAGGTATCCAAGGTATAGGATATGGTCCTGAAACACCACTAGGCTAGGTGTAGAAACAAGAAATAGGTTTTTTTAGGGCACCAAAGGTATAGTAGAGATAAACAACATGACATTAGGTAAGGTAAGGTCATTAGGCTGAACAACACGAGTATCACATCGCAAGGTATATCGAGTACAATAATTTATGTGTCAAGAAAGGAGAGTGTTGGTTGGGTGATTTAGGAAATTTTTGGCCCCTAAAATATTGACTAAGTGCACAAAGGTGCATGAGCACGCAAGACTGAAGTTAAGAAATGGGTGCACAAGAAGAAGGCGCGTAAGGTAGGGTTCTAGGAGGGTTTTAGAAAGGTTGTGTTACACGCCGGTAGAACAAGGTCTTGAGACTTAGCCATATTTGGTGTATCGGGCAGGACACAAGAAAAGCGTGACCGACTATGCATGTGAAGTGGATAAGGTGCCATCCTAGTGATAGGTTGGCCTAGGAAGGAATATGCCCTACGATGGAAGTTTTAGAAGACATCATGGCAAAAAATGGAGAGCTCAAGCCTGGAGGAGCATGCTCCCATGGAGGACCACATTCAGACACTTGGCATCGGGTCTGAGGCCGCAAAAGGATGATTTGGTACTTCAGGATGCCTATATATACAAGCGCCCACAGAAGAAAAGAGAGAGAGGAAGAAGGAGTGGAGCTCTACGAAATGATGCAAAGGAACTCTGTTTAGGTTGGGTAGATTAAATATAGGAGAAGGATGTATCAAGGACTTGGGGTTATAAAATTTCTTTTTGAGAGCTAAATGATATGGATCTAGTTATGATGCATGGCTTCAGTCTTCCATAATGTGGTGTTTTGTAGTAATCCTAATGAATGTAGTGATGTTACCAAGTTAATTGAATATGATCCTTCTTGGTTCGGATTCATACATGATTCTTCATATTTCCTTTTCATGTATGTTTATAAGATGAATATGAATTCCTATGCATTTTCCTTTCTGTTTTGTTTCAGTTCTTTAAGTCTGTTAAAGTATCTCTGTCTATAATGATTGCAATGATCTAGAGCCATTCTAAGCTCTATGATGTTTACATGTTTCATTCCCACTCACTTCCTTTAAATTTTGGATCATAGATGATGTTTTCCCACTCAACTCACATAAAAGAGAGACTCGGCACCCGCACGTGCCTCGAGTGAGTGCCTAGCACCCACTGGGTGATAGGCCGACACGCATGGGATTCCCTTATTCTTTGGTGGGTGTAAAAATGACTACATCTTGGTTCCGTTTCTAGGACCTCTTTTTGAAGTTGTAGCAGGAAATGACATACATCATGATCTATGTAATAAGTGATGACAGAACACCTAACTTTGGAAAGTGTTAAATCATGGTTCAAAAGCACGGAGGATGAATTTGCTCAGAGATTCAGCACTAGACCTGATTTTGATGCACATAGATGGGTAGAAGAGAACCTCTACCATGATTTATATGAAATTTTTTTGTTGCTTCCCAATAGAGTTGTATGAATGGCTCTCGGCATATGCGTCTAGATCAAGCTATTATTGTAGATCACGCGCATGGACCCAAGAAGAATCCAGAGAGGATGTAAGATGTAGATCTAATGTGGACTCATGTTGTGGATCATTGGTGGAAAGGATTATTGGCTAGCTACACTCTAGAGTACATTATTTCTACATATTCTTATCCAGAAGTTGTTGAGTTTGAGTTTCTACAGGAGCCCAAAGGATCATTTCTATGTGTTATTCCTCGACAATGAAAATATTGATTGTTCCCTTGAGTTTAGAGGCATTTTCGATGGACAGCTAAACCATTACGAGTCTTTGGGCAAGGAAGCTAAAGTGGAGGAAGATGGTAGACATTATGGTGAAGAAAGAAAGGGAGGAGAGATGACTCAAGTATAGTGAATCACGTGAAAGGGAGATTTCTAGACAACATGAGGTTGCAAGTGTGATGGATCTATGGAGGTAGACGTTATGGGAAGGAGTTGAGGTTCACGCGAGAGGAAGTGGAACTGAGCGGTCTATGCTACCCCATCTTGGAAAGTGTGTAAGAGATACCCTTTTGGATTCTAATGATATTTATTCATGTGGAGAGAGAAGATTCGTTGGCGCACATCTGAACCCACCTAGTGACCAAACCCTAGCGCTTGGTTTTCTAGATCAAGGAAGGAGTATCGCTGACCTAGTTGGTATCAGTGGAAGTGACAGATCTACACCCAAGAGATATAATTTCTCATTTGGGACTTCTATGGTTACACATACCATCCCAGTGTTTGGGGGAATTTTTGGACAAGGAGTAAGTATACAAGGCTTGGGTAACACATTAGGGAGTGGCGCAGGACACACATCCAGCAGTGGTACAATCTCATAGATGGTTGGTGCACAGTTTAGTGGGACATTGGGGACCCTAGGCGTGACCTCTTCGGACCATTACTTGGTGAATTTGGAGGTGGAATAGGTGGATCTGGAGGTGGAACTAGTAGATCTGGGGCACAGGACCTAGTGGATCTAGTGGATCTGGCAGAGGAGGAAACCAAGGCTTTGGCTCAGGAGGACAAGGGCCTCAACCACCTCCTCAAGTCTTCTTTGAGATGTCTCTACATTTTCCATATTACAGGGGTATTGAAGATGTTGTAAATCATGTTCACAAGTGTGAGTTGCTTTGGCACATAAAGGGGATCACAACCCCGGAGCAGAAGACAAGTTAGTTTGTAATGACGTTGCAAGGGCATGTGCATAGCTATTATAAGAAGTATGACCCCCATTAGATGGTGGTATATTACACCACATTGAAAAATTACTTCCTAGTATAATTCCACATCCCTAAGTTTAAATAGAAGAGCATCAATGCCCTTAAGAAGATTCAGCAAGGAATGGTGGAGAGTGTGTAGGAGTATCAGACGTAGTTTAAGACTCTCCTGTCAAAATTTTCATATGACATTCACCCTTCAAAGCATTCTCAACGGTTTGTTGGAGGGTTGATAAATCCATTTAGAAGAGCTTTATCTCATAAAACTTTCACACACCCACGTGAGGCGCTGGAATCTTCCCTGCACGCTGAAGCTGTTGGAAGTGTTGATACTAGGGTTAGCCCATTTTTAGAAGCTTAAATCACTGTTATGGCTAAGTAGCCAGAAAAAATTTATGTGAACTCAGCTCATGATACTCATAGTGGAATTCGGTGTACAGATTGTAAGGTAGAGGGGCATGCCAAGGATAGTTTCCCCGGAATATATAGTACGTGCCGTAGCATAGATCGAGATTTTCATGGGGACCATGATGCAAGTAGATGTCCCTTGTTACAATGCGCAATTCAAAAGAATGTGTCTTGCTATTGTAATATCTGCACCTCTACGACCCATGATAGTAAGGATTGTAGGCTTATTGATCATATCCATGAGGCCATTGATCTTGGTGTGTGCCAAACTAGCCTTTCCAGTAGTTCTAAGAATGATGATCACCGTTATGAGGAGCGCGAGATAGAGGCATGCGCGGAAGGGGAATTCACAAAGGATTCCGTGGTCGTGGTAACCGTGGGGAGGAAGAAGTGAGTTCCCATGTGGAACCTATTTTAATTATGGGTCTATAAACCACTACAAGTGCGAGTGCCCAAACTTGTTGTAGTGTTCATTGTACAAGAAGAAGCACAAGTATGAGGAGTTCCCTGAGTTGTTTGATCATATGAATCAACAGCACCAGAAAGACAAGGGCATTGTAATGGTAAGCATTAAGAATGTTGACACACAATGGATGCCACGGGTGATACATGATGTAGGCTTAGAACCTATTATGGTAACAACAAGAGCAGAGGCCACACGTGCAAAGGAAATGCCACGGTAGAAGAACCTGGTTTCAAGGGAAGAAGTGGTACATGGGAAGTACCTAGACCATGCACATTAAAAGGAGGTATATCAAGAAACCATGGATGTCATTCATATTTTACAAGGAGAAATCTAGTATATAAAGGAGTAGTCCAAGAGGGAGGAGTAAAGAAGGAAGGTCGGGGTGCCAAAAGATGACCCAGATGAGGTCAAGGATGTATGTAAAATGCTAAGGTAAGAGAATATTATTCCCTTGATAGGAGCATGGTTGAGAGAGAAGGTATCATGAACTAGAGAATAGAGTGAGAGGCAAGTCTTCCATGTAAACCTTCCCCCTCACAAATTTGACTATGATAGGAGATCACGCTAAATGTGATCGTGGGTGGATGGATCCTTAGTAATATCCTCATTGACACATGTGAGGAGGTCAATTTTCTTACCTTGGAGGCATGGCATCATATGGGAAGACCTGCATTATAGCCATATTCAAATGTAATGTATATGGTGAAAAAAATGAAGGCGATGCCCATCGGTGTCTTAAAGGATGCATCCATCACCATTCGAGGAGCTAAGTTTCTTGGGGACTTCAAAGTCTTGGCACTCACCGAGGTAGACAATTTCCCATCACTACTTGGGCACACATTGTGCTATAAGGACAATACGGATCTTTGGTTCAACAAGGGATACATAAGCTTTGAAAATGAGGAGGAATGGGTCATCATACCCATGGCTGATGGGAAATCAACACCCTATACTGAACCTTTGGGAGAAGAGGTCCTGGATATAATATGTGTGTGCTCAATCAGGGATCCAGAGATAATTCATCCTGAGAGGA
Organism: Taxus wallichiana var. yunnanensis; assembly: GCA_018340775.1. Lineage (NCBI taxonomy): Eukaryota > Viridiplantae > Streptophyta > Pinopsida > Cupressales > Taxaceae > Taxus > Taxus wallichiana. Next base: position 141,074,027 of record CM031240.1, on the reverse strand, counting down.
TTTATCCAGGTTTGAGGAAGTCCCTAAGTGACACCATCAGTATAGCGTGTGATAATTGGGTGCATGGAACCTATGATTTAATCAAACGACATTTGAGGGGATCGGTGACAAAGGTGATAAAGGCACATATGGTTCGGCACCTAGGAGGAAAGGAGCTACCTAAGTACTCAAAAGGAGCCTTCCCTGAGGTCTTTTTGCAGGAGATGGAAGCTTAGTGGAAGGAGGAAAATGAACAAAGGGGGATGTTAAGTTATGTCCTACTCAGAACTATTGTGCGCTTGGTGGGCAACACATTGGGATAATCTCTTGGAATGGTGCGAGGTGAGAATTGCATTCTCGGTAAGGTTTTACAGGAGAAACTCACCCACGGCTATAAAATATTACTATGGTAAAGAGATCACTTCCTTCCATATCCAAGGATGTGAGACAACCTAGATGGGAAGTGCAAAAGCATTACCACCTTCATTATGGATTCACAAGTTATATTCCACCTTACAAGGTTGTGTGCACACATGGTACATTAATTCTGAGACACGCCACCACACAAGGAATTGGAAAGAGTTAATAACTGATCTTGTTCAAACATTCGAGTATCAGAGTACAAAACCTTTGGTGGATAAGGCATTGTAGGTTTTCAAGTGCCTTACCATTAGGTCTAGTGCCATGGAAGAAGATAGGCTACTAGAGGTACTAGGTGAACTGGCACTGGAGGTGCACTTTGAGAAATAATAAATAGAAGAGACACAACTTGAGTGTGCATGTTTGGAAAAAGAAAAAGGAAATATGGTGTATTTGATTGATGGCAAAAAAGTGGAAAAATTAGATGTTGACCATTTTGTGGGGATGCGTGAGGTGGTAGACAGTGTTGATGAACGAGCGCACACCTACCATGAACCTTTACGATAAAGAATGTTAACATCAGCTCGAAGAAGAGCCTAAAGAGGCTATCATCGGAGACTATTGGTCGAGAAAATAAGTCTCTAAGATCATTGATATTTTACGTGAGTTTGAGAATTTATTCCCGCGAAGGTATCATGAGTTTAAAGGAATCCACCATTCCTTGGGGGAGATGAGGATAAAGCTGAAGGAAGGTAAGTGCCCAGTCAAGAAAATACCATATTGGATGAATCCTAATGTGTGTGTGAAGGTTAAGGAGGAAATAGATAAGATGATAGCGTCGGGCATTATTGAAGTTGTTGAAGATTCAGAATGGATAATTCCAATGGTAATTAGCATCAAGAAGGATGGAAGGATAAGGATCTGTGTTGATTACAAGGACCTGAATGTAGTATGTATCATTGATCCTTTCCCAACCCCATTTACTAAAGAAATCTTAGAGGGAGTGGCAGGGCGTGAGATCTATTTTTTCACAGATGGATTCTCGGGCTATCACTAGGTAAGGATCGCAAAGGAGGACCAAAGGAAGATGACTTTCACCACTGAGTGGGGAATTTTTTCCTATACGAGTCATGTCATTTGGGTTGAAGAATGTGCCTATTGTGTTCTCACGCATTATGGTACAAGCTTTCCAGAATTCATCCATAAATTCCTTCAAGTCTACCTGTATGATTAGACAATATATGGGTTAGTGAAGGACCATTGTGACAACTTAAGGCTAATGTTTGAAAGGTTTCGGTAGTTGAGGATATCCCTTAACATTAAGAAATGTGCCTTTGTTACCCTATTTACAACATTATTGGGGCACATCATATGTAAGGAGGGCCTGCTAGTAGATCCCACAAAATTTGCAATAATTGTGGGATTGAGGGAGCCTACTAGTCAAAGCACAGTGCGTGGATTTCTTGGGCATACAAGGTACTATAGGAAGTTCATCAAGGTATATGCTAAGATCGCTACGCCTTTAGAAGAGTTACTTAGATATAAAATCACCTTTCATTAGGGACGAGCTCAAGTAGAAGGTATTTGACACTTTGAAGGATAGGCTTGTCACCACGCCCATCCTATGTTTCCCTTCTTGGGATAAGCCTTTCCATGTTCATGTGGATGCCTTAGGGACTGCCATTGGAGTAGTACTTACACATCCTAGTGAAGGGATTTTTTATTGTCCCTTGTGCTTTACAAGCAAGAAATTGACACCAAAGGAGTATAATTACACTACGACTAAGCGCAGGCATTGTTAATGATCTACGTGCTTCATAAATTCAATTATTTGTTGGAAACCCTTTCATATTTTACACTAACCATATGGCACCGAGATAGTTGGTGAACAAGCCCATCCTATAAGGGCGCATATGTTGGTGGGTACTATTTTTCAAGAATTTAAGTTCACGATGGTTGTCAAACTAGGAAAAGGTAATTCCAAACCTAACCATTTGTCTAGGATTGATTCAGGGGAGGACGTGCAAAGTATTGAAGAGACTATGCCAGACGTATAATTGTTTAGGTTGTGGCACATGCCCTCGGATTTGGAGGACATTGCGGTATTCCTTAAAATAGGTGTGGCGTCAGAAGAAATGAAGGCCTTGGAGAAGAAGAAGTTGGCCATACATGCTAACTAGTGGAGACCTGTACAAAATGGGTCATGATGAGGTTCTACACCGATGCGTACTAGAACATGAGTGCATTGAAATTATAGAAGAGGTGCATGGTGGGATTGTAAGAAGACACTATGTGAGAAATGTAACCGTGCGGAAGATTCTACTCAAGGCTTTGGTGGGAGACCATTTATCAAGATTGCATTGAGTTTTGCAAGGCCTATGACCATTGCCAGCACCTTGGCAAACCTGGAAAAAGGGATGAAATGCCCTTATGACCAATAGCCAACGCGAACCATTTGAGAAGTGGGATATCGATTTTGTTGGACCAATCTCGCCATGAGCGCAAAGGACCGGGCTGGTTTGCGGTATATCCTCACTTGCACTAATTATTTGACAAGGTGGGCAGAGGTAGTGCCTACAAAGGATTGTACAGTGGCTACCGCTGCTAGATTTTTATGTGAAAACATAATCAGTAGGTATGGATGCCCATTGAGTTTTACAAATGATAGAGGTACGCACTTCCTCAATGAGACAGTTAGGATTTTGTTGTCAGAATTCATGGTGGCCCATCACAAAACTACTCCCTATCACCCTCAGAAAAATGGAACTACTGAGGCATTTAACTAAATACTTAGCCACACGTTAACTAAAATTTTTGATGTTGGTAGATGGGATTGGGATGACAAAGTATCGCTTGTTCTTCGGCATATAGGACAACCTACAAGAGATTGAATAAGGCCACACCATTTTAATTGGTGTTTGGTGCAGAGGCTTTCCTACCAGTTGAATTCATGTTACCTTCTCTACGTATAGCACACGTAGGAGGATTGTTCAATGAACAAGCGCTGGAAGAAATAATTGAAAAATTAATGTAATTAGATGAAATATGATCACTCACCGGGTGGAGCCAGAAGATCTAAAAAGCTAAACAAAAGGAATGGCATGATCATCACATTAAGAACAAGAAGTTTGAGGTTGGGCAGATGGTGCTACTATATGATTCTAAGTTTCTGTGCCATCCTAGGAAGTTAAAATTCCATTGGTTGGGTCCCTACATCATCTCATACATCCTTGATTCAGCGCATGCCAGTTACAAGTGCTAGAAGGGGAAAGATTGCCAGACACTTCAATGGGAGTAGGTTGAAGCCCTACTATAAATAAGTCTTCTTGGTGTTTGTAAATAAGGTAGTATTGCCAGTTAGTTTAGGATTTCCTTTAATGCATTTTCTTTTCTTGTGTTTCCCTTTCTTGTTGTTGTTTTGTGTTGTGCCGTAATCTCATTAATTTTTCAAGGTTATATCTACACAGAGGACCGTGCATCATTTTAGTGTGGGGTAGAGTAAGGTGGAATAAATTGCAAGGTATGAAGCGCAAGGAAGGATTACATTAGAAATCCCGATTGAATGGCCCTGTGAAGGAAGTACATGCAAGGAAAGGTGAAAAAGGATGGTTGGTGTCAAGGTAAGGCTACATTGGGGATACACGTACAAGAGAGGAAAAAGTGCAAACACAACATGAGGTAGGCAAGAGAAAAAATAATGACAGAAGAAGTGCCTTTGATGTTGGTTACATGCGCATAAGATTCTCTCATCAAGATGGATTGGTTGGGAATTGTCATTCGTAAGGTTAGGCACGTGAGTTAAAGCACTAAAATCTGCATTAAGTGTTGAAGTATGGTGGTAGGTAAGATAGCATTTAATGTTAAAAAGTGGGAAAAACTATAAATAGAAGGTTGAACACTTCATTATTTACTTTACGAATATGAAGAAGGAAGAGCTTTTGTAAACTAGGGTTTCTAGAGTTGATCCGTGTGAAGAAAAATTGGAGAAATTTAACTGTGAGTGACTAGTTTAGATCTGCGAACCAGGAGGGGAGTATCTCACAGGCGTGAAAATAATTGTGGAGAATTTCCTTCTTATGAAGGGAATATCCCAGTGAGGGTTTGGCAGCTAGAGCACGGATTAAAAAAATGAGTTCCTTCACAAGTGTGAGATTTGAACGTGGAAAAGATAGAAGAGCAGAACTAGGAAGAGATGTTGAAGTGCAGAGAAAACCTACACAATGGCACCCAAGAAACCAGCAGTAACACCTAAGAAAGTCAAAGGTAAACAACAAGAGACTACCGCAAGTACCAATGAGGAATGGTATGCAAAAATGTAGTACCCAGATGGGGTTTTGCTCAGGATGGAATGGGAATCCCACTTGAGAAAAATGACAGTAAGTGACTACAATCATCACACGAACGTGATTGAAAAGGAAATGGAGTTGGAGTTAGTGCACCTAACTAACTAGATAACACCTGAGGGGTAACTAATTTATAGCGACAAATTCAAGGTGAAGTTAGAGAAGACAGGATTATTGTAACTCTATGAGTTTCCCTACTTCAGAAATCCAAAGTGCCTCTATCAGTGGCTAATGTCACACATACATGAAGACCACTTTCACTTCGTGGGGCACAAGATGTGCATAACCCCTCAGCTAATTTCAAGATTCACAAGCCTTATCTATGAGGGAGAAATCTTAGAGGATGACTTGTGTGACAAGGAAGCAATCAAGGAAATAGTGGCCACGTATGCGTATAAGAAGGGGTCAAGGTATTTTGATATCGGGGATATCCAAGACCCAATGATGAGAATGGCCATATGCCTAGTAACAAAACTCAACACACAAGAAATATGGATGCATGTAAACAAGTCCTGGTTGAATGTTTGTAGAATAATATCAGAGGAACCATCTACAATCTATCCGCATACATTGTAGATGAAATTATCACCAACGCATAGGAAGGAGACAAGATTCTCTTTGGTAATGTCCTCTTAACCATTGTGTTCTTAGAGATCGAGTACCAGATGCAGTAGACAAGTTCATTTGGGAGTACCCAGAGGAAGACCCCTCACCTGTAAAAATATTTGAGAAATACACTTGTGATAGCATGATGCCCGTTCACAAGGTGCATCTTGAAAAGTGGTATACACATTTAAGGAATGCGTTCGAGGTAGAATGGAGAATACCAAAACAACTACCAACACTTACAGTAGGAGAAGCTGAGTTTGTTGTATACCAACACTTTTGTATTGGTAGGTTCAAATTGACTGATGAAAACATGAGCCCATGGTGCAAGCTCCCATTCGCCTTCACAGCTCAATACTTCTAGGTGGGAGTTAATAGATTCAAGGAGTCCAAAAGTTAAAGCTTGACCTTGGAAGTTTGGACCAGACCACAGGGAGATGCACAGGATGTTGGTCTACCCCAACAAGCATGCATATGTGGAAAAGTACGTGTTACATGAAGTCCAATGGTAAAACCCCAACTCGACTATTACAAGGAGGTATGTGGCGAGTGTATACCTTTGGATAAGGCCCAAGTTTGAGAAGGGTGCTTATCTTGAAAATAAGATAGCTATACCTAAGGACCTAACATGTAGGAAGAAGCCCGCACCTAGATAGAAGGAAAAAGAAATGCAGAAAAAGGCACCAAGTGCCCAAGATACACAGGCAATAGGCACCCCGGAACAAGCACTAGAACAAGTACTTACATGCATAGGAAGAGGTCTCCCGGTCAAGGAGGAGGCCCAAAACAGAAAATCTTATCACGGAGGAGAAACCACCGGAGGAGGAAGAGAAAGTGGAATCTCCTATACAAGAATCCCATTGTTAGGAAGAGAAAGTGGAATCTCCTATACTAGAATCCCCTGTTAGGAAGAAACAGAAGGTGATGGAGGAAGCTAACTCGGAGGAGATAGAGAGCTTGGAGAAATACATAGGTGAGAGGGATGACGATGAAGAAGATGATCCTGAAGGGGACCAAGAGCCACTTGTTTTCAGCATGCATGATTCAGAAGAAGAGGGCGAAGAAGAAGAACATGAGTTCCTTTTCATGCGGTGCAAGGGTAGCCAGGAGGAGGAAGGCACCCAAGACATGGGAAGAAGTGAAGAGGTTGGTGCACAAGATCAGAAAACTCCAAGCCTCATGAAGGAGCAAGTAAACAAGGTGGTAGAAAGAGAAGCAATGAAAATCATCGAAGCCTTGGTAGAACAAGAATTGGAGCACAACGCTAATGTAGTGATGGAAGAGGATAAGGAAGAAAGTGTAGGGAAAGATCACAATGCAGCACGGGAGGCCCCAGTCTATCGGTAACTGTTCCTAAGGGCACACGCATAGGGGAAAGTGCATGGAGATCTAGAGGTAAGGAATGAGCTACATTAATGATCCCAGCAAGGTGTTGCACGCGCGCACTTCCAAAGCACCATCCCAACAGATCAACTTGTGGTAATGAATTCATTTGATGAAGAAGGTGCATACCCTCGGATGAGGAAGATGTTCTCTTGGGAAATTGAGTCCCACATCAATGAGCCAGAGTTTGAGGTAAGCTAGGGGAACTAATGAAAATGCCTAAGTCAAAAGGAGACAACCCCTTGGTAAATGCTCAAGTAGCTTTCAGATGAGCAGTTATGTAACGTGCTCAACAAGGTCTCAGTTGAGGTTGAAGCTAGGCTCTTTGGACGAAATGACAAGATAAAATTTCTAGAAGTAGAACTAGAAAAGAAGGAGGAAGAGCTAGAAGAGAAGGCCAAGGAATTAAAGCAGGAGTTAATTAGTGCTCAGCTAAAGCGTGAACTTAGGGAAGAAAAGGAAAGGGTGTGTGAAGTACATAAGAAGGTAGAATCCATCACAGATGTCATTTTTTTGAAGCATCTGGACTTAACGCCACCCATGCAAAAGTATGGATCTTCCCTTGAGTTCCTTGAAGACCTAACACGCATCCTCACCATGGAGAGGCAACCTCTAGCCTTAGAATCCATAGAAGAAGTAACAGCGTACCTAGAGGAGGATAAATTAAAGGTAGTAGCAATCATGGATGAATATAGCAAAGTCCTTGCTGATGTAAAGATTATTGCCCATACTTTGAGGCCGCATATGACAACTGCGCAGACAGAGATAAAGTGGCGAGTATTCTGGTCACCAACTATGAAGCAGAGCTTAAAGATTTCCAAGAAAAGAACAAAGGGAACATATAAGAGTAGGATAGAATCCTAGCCGAGGTTAAAAAGAAGTCAGAAGCTATTGAGGCCCTAAGGGGTACAATCAAGAACCAACTAAAGGAGCTATACCCACAAATTACTAGAAGGATGGACGCACTTGAGGACATGGGCAAGGAGTTGGAAAAAATTGTTGACACTATGAACACTCAAGGAGATGGACTGAGTTTTGGGAGGTAAACTCCCTAGTTGGTGACCTTTTTCCAGAGAGCACAAAATGAAGTCAATGCCTGGAACAAGTTGGAGGCCAACTTGCAAGAATATTTTCCTAGCTTGTTGCAATAATGTCATCACTTCCCCATTATTTCTTCTTTCCCAAATTCTTCATCCCCTTATTCTTTTCCCAAGACGTTAACTCTATTGTATACTTTATTCATTGGAGAAGTGTTCCCGTGGGTGGAGAACAGGCGTAGTGTGGGGTGATGTCGAGCCCCTAAAATATTGAGTAAGTACAAAAATTCACATGAGTGCACAAGAAGAAGGTGCACAAGGCGGGGTTTTAGGAGGTTTTTAGAAGGGTCGGTTACGCGTATTTGGAAAAACAAGGTCTTGGGACTTAGCCATATTTGGTGTATCAAGGAACATGAGAAAAGTGTGACCCGACTGTGTATGCAGAGTGGATAAGGTGTCAGCCTGGTGATAGGTTGGCCTAGGAAGGAATATGCCCTGCGATGGAAGTTTCTAGAAGACATCACGGTAAAAAGTGGAGAGCTCGGGCTTAGAGGAGCATGCTCCCATGGAGGACCACATTCAGACACTTGGCGTTGGGTCTGAGGCTGTGAAAGGATGAGTTGGCACTTTGGGATGCCTATATATACAAGCACCCCTAGAAGAAAAGAGAGAGATGAAGGAGCGAGCTCGAAGAAATGATGAAAGGAATTTTTTTTAGGTTGGGTAGATTAAATATAGGAGAAGGATGTATCAAGGACTTGGGGTTATAAAATTTCTTTTTGAGAGCTAAATGATATGGATCCAGTTATGATGCATGACTTTGGTCTGTCATAATGTGGTGTTTTGTAGTAAGCCTAATAGTGAGGTTACCAAGTTAATTGAATATGATCCTTCTTGGTTCGGATTCATACATGATTCTTCATAGTTCCTTTTCATGTATGTTTATAAGATGAATATGAATTCCTATGCATTTTCCTTTCTATTTTTTTCAGTTCTTTAAGTCTATTAAAGTATCTCTATCTATAATGACTGCAATGATCTAGAGCCATTCTGAGCTCTATGATGTTTGCATGTTTCATTCCCACTCACTTTCTTTAAAGTTTGGATCATAGATGATGTTTTCCCACTCAACTCACATAAAAGAGAGACTCGGTGCCCACGCATGCCTCGGGTGAGTGCCCAGCGCCCGCTGGGTGATAGGCCAACACACATGGATTCCCTTGTTCTTTGGTGGGTGTAAAAATGACTACAGGGAAAGGTCATAGGTAAGGCCACGTGAGGGGCACAAACATGCCCCAACTGATGGTGAGGTTGGGTGAGAGGTAATAAGGTCATGAGGGTGAGGTGTAAGGTCAGGGTCAACTTTGGGTTAGGTGGAAAAGGTTTCAAGCAAGCAGATGTGGTGCAATATGGTGCAATGGGGTCAAAAAGGTGAACCGACATTGGTTATGGCCAACCGATGTTAGTCAAGGGAAACTAATTGCGGTTAACTAGGGCATAAGACCAACGTCGGTCAGTCGAGGTCGGTTAAAAAAGTAAAAAAACACATTTTACTGGATTCATTATAATCTTTTTGTTTATAGAAAATGACAGTGGAGACAAATTTCATCTCTTTCCGAGGGAGAAAAGGAAAAGGTTATTTTCCAGGCTGAGTTGGAGGTAGCTGAGTGGCTGGAGGAGCAAGGTAGATGGGTCCACGAGATCACTACGAGCAATTTGATTGGGCGGAGGATAAAGAAGGTGATATAGGCATGGCTAAGGCAAGAGAGGGTGCTGGAGGACCATCGTGTAGAGACCAGAGGTTCCACCGAGGATGCGGTGATGGGTTGAGGTAGGAATCAGTCTCCATTCATTATTTTTGAGTGAAATTTGATAAAAATCAAAAATGGGGTGGGAAATTTATAAATTTGAAATTTGGGTAAAAATGAATGAAATTGGGTACGGGGAGGGTGAAATGTAGGTTAAATAGGTGGGTAAATGAATTAGGGTGGGTTCTAGGTGGGATTGGGGTAGAAGTTACGGTGTTTTATTATTATTTTTGAAATGTGGGGCATGGGGTTCGGCCCTAGGGTCGAACAAGAAACCGATGTCGGTTTGGTGTCGACCGACGTCGGTTAGGTATATTAGCATCTATGACTAGAAAGGGGACCAACACCATTTAGTGGTAACTAATTTTGGTTGAATGTAACCAACGTTGGTCACTATTAAAAGTGACCTACTTCACAAAAAAGGGGTAAAGTAGGGGGAAATGGGTGTAGAAAACTAGGAGGTAGTTAAATGCAGACATATAAGATGTAGGTATAAGTGGATTTAGGTGAGATATACCTAGGAAAAGGCGGGTATGGGTATGGGTGAAGATAAAATGGATGATAGATGAGGTAAAATAGTTAGGGACTAGATATTGGGTAGATCAATGTAGGTATGGGGTGTTGGTGGGGTGGGGTAATTAGGTTTGAAGAAATAAGAAAAGTAGTTTAGTACTTGACATTGTTAAGTTATATGGATGTAGGCACGACATCACCACGATGCAAGACGAGTCCCACCATTATTAGGGAAGATGTGTCCTATCATTACTGAGGATGAGTGGATGCACATGTAAGATGTCAAATTGGTGGGTATTAGGCACTACAGGTGGATCGATGGGATCACAGTCTCATGGTCACTCTCATCGATAGATGGGATGTAGCGACCAACACCTTCCATCTACCCACCAACGAGATGACGATCACACTTTGGAGGATGTTTATAGGATTCTACAACTACCTATTATTGGTGAGCCAGTGTATTCAGTATTAGTAGATGGAGCCTTTGAGGTGATGATTGCAGTATTTGGGGAGATGGTAAGTGACTTGGTTGAGCACATCGTCAATCTTGTTTATGGGGCTTTGTATGATGCACACCCAGGGAGACGTGGTTAACAAGATGCGATGATGATACCTTGGTGGGGTGTTATGCACTTCCATATTCAGAGGGTGGCCGATTTCCTAGAGGATTGATGGGAGTGTTGCGAGATATGATCAAGATCGATTCTATTTTGCATGGGCACCTTCATATTTAGTGTAGCTATATAAGGATTTATGGGCTTACCAAAGGATGCGACACTAAAACATCTATTTTACATTCTTACTGCACTATTGGGCGTACGATCATATTGTGGTAGTGCGGCCAGGAGGACTATCAGTACCAAATTGGCACTGTGGGGGAGAGAGGGAAGGTTACATGAGGTGGGTGACCGTAGGTGGTCATCCTCAAGTAGAGGAGGCAGCTCATGACATAGTATACTACAGGTGACAGCTTGAAAGCTTGTATGCGATGGACATAGTATGGCGGCCCTATGTCATTTTTCCATCTTTTAAAGGGATGGCTCAAGAGCTAAAGGGGTTACAGTTATTACAGTGGATATAGGGCATATGTGCTGGCAAGCATGAGATGATCTGGTTAACATATTTTGATGCTAGTTTAGATTACAATAGGATGTGTCATCACCCTTCCCATAAGATCTTGCAAGGATGATGTGAAGAGACATTTGTCTCCACCCTGACCCACAAACCCCATAGGAAAGGAGGAGGTACCTGTGGATATGATATTGGATGATGTAGATACCATTATGGTATGCAAATAGTCGTGGCAGCATAGTTACATAAAGCAACACCACATCCAGTCGGTTGGACTTCGCCACAGTGATGGTTCAGAGGGATGCCCTATAGGGATAGGTCACCGCACTAGGATTTCATCTAACATTAGCATAGGCACATGTAGTTTCTTTGACAAGGCCAGTGATTACATTATAGAGTCAGCTAACTGCTACCCAAGCATAGGCACAAGTAAAGGCACGAGATCCTACATGGGATGGTGCACGTGTAGCAGATGTTACAAGTGCGAGTCACTAGTTTATAGGGACAGTTGGCGAGATGCACAAGAACAGGTTGTGGCTTTACATGCCCGTAATTACATAGGTACAAGCACGATCACGGGGATAGGGTCCCATAGTACATGCACCGAAACCAGACAAGGTCCTCCATTGACAGGAAGAGTTCACGAGGTGATAGTTAGGCCGATGGCACCACCCTAGACCATATCTATAGTGAGGTTCAAGGATGCCCTGAATGAGGCCCATTATTACCAGGACCATCTAGCCATTGCAAGTATTGATGTTCCTTTTATGTCGAGTATAGGGCCCAAATGACAAGAAGCTAGTGAGAGAACCCTATCGAAGACTCATAACTCGGGTAGCAATAGGGGTCATCGACCCCAAAGAGGGGTTCAGGGGTTAGGTTACCACTCTTAAAGACTAGGCCCGAAGAGGAAAGGAGGAGGAGATGGAGGTTAGGAAGGGACCAGCAAAGGGTGGAGAGATGTTGGAAGGGAAATTGATAGGGAGAGAGGAGGAGACAGGTGATATTTGATTGATCGTGATATTTGATATTGTATTATCATTTTGATTTGCATATATATTTCAGCATGTGAGATTGTATATGAGAGTTTTTGAGACACTTGTATCCACATGTACATATGTATTGATACATAGACATTCCCCCTTTTATATAGTTGATGATGATTATTGGACTGATGATGTATTGGTTTTCATTTCCATTATTATTACTTATTATGGAAACTAGGTGAGTTAGGCATGGTTGAGTGAGGTGTAGGCATGGTTGACTCAGGTATAGGCATGATGGATTTAGGTATATGCATGATTGAGTCATTCTGATCATGTTTTATTCTAGGTGTAGGCATGGTTGAGTCTAGGTGTAGGCATGATGGAGTTGAAAATTTCCAAGTTACTGATTTTATGGAAATGATGTGTTGTATGTATGTTGTGTTTAAATTTCCAAGTAATTGATATCATGGAAATGTTAAATGATTGATGTATGATATGGTTGATGTTATAAAATGGTAGGTATGATGAAATAATGTATGTTTTTGTGATATATTAATCTCCAAGTTATTGTGTAAATGGAAACTAACTAGGTTAGAATGTGAATGTAAAGGGGGAAATGGGTTAGGGGTAAAAGTGGCCTAGCTAACCTCCAAGGTTCCCATGCCCTCAGAGTGCTACGTACATAGCCCTCACTAAAAGGGGCTTTAGGTCAATGTATTTCTCCCATAAGCTAGGGAAGCATATGATGAGGTAAATGAATGGGTTGATAGGTTTTAGGCATTATTGAGTCTAGGTCATTGAGGCATGGTTGAGTGTAGGGTGTTTTAGGCATGGTTCAGTTTAGGTTGAATAGGCATGGTTGAAGGAGCAATAATCCCATAATGTAGGTGTTAAAGGTCTAGTCTTGCATAGTAGAATCAATAAGTAAGAAAATAGGCAAACGGTAAGAGGAGACAAAATTCCGCCTGATTGGTAAAAACCATTATGATTCTATCATACCAAAGATTGGCTTGTGAACGTAAGAGCCTAAATGTGTTGCATGACTATTCTAAGGGTGAATAAAGTCACATGATCACAAAATATCACATTTGTGGAACGTCCCTTGAGTAGGTAGAATATTAGAAAGGAAATACAATGAGGTGAAATGGGTTGTTTTAGTGTAACCTTGGTGTGAGACAACATGCCTCTTCTATAAGATACCCAAGACCAAAATAGGCAATTCCATGATGAAAAAGTTATCTTTTTATTTTTTATTTTTATTTTTATAGACTGGTCAATGCGGGAAGTCTATGTGAGATGAATAGAATTTACTCCTTGAGTTATTCGTGAAGCTAATTGATGTGGGAAGCTTCAGAATATTTAATTTTTAATTTTTCAAAAATAGTCTTCCTTTTTAATAGACTACGTACAGTATGGCTAGCTTTGTATAGTTGTCCTTTGAGGGAGCAATCTATTTATAGTAGCAAGATAGAAAGATAGATGTCCTTTTTGAGGGAGTCATCTATTTTCTAGAATTTTGACTCAAGGAGTTGAATTTGAAAATCCCATATATTACTTTTGAACGTCTTTAGACTTTTAGGTCATGGACAAGACTATAGAGGATTATAGGCTTCCTTTATGAAGGAAAAACCATAGCATGCAAAGGGTAACTATGCAAGAGGTGTTTTGAGTGACGAACAACCATGGGATTCTATCCTAAAAAGGATGAAAAGTATCCATGAGTAGAGCCATGGTACTCATATTGTAGATAAGGTGAAAGTTTGAAAGGTAATCGATGATTATTGTTTATTCATTGGTCCTCAAAAGGGGTAGATAGAAGGAATGGGTACTCAGGGGATGATCTTGTAACATAAAAAAGGTGATCTAGTACTTTATTCAACAATATAATGGTAAAATATGCAAGGCATTGAGGGGCTCAGATTCGGGTTTTGATGCAACCTAGAATTTACCAGATAACCCCCCAATCACATTGGCACATCACTCAGCCTAGACTAAGCACTCACCCAAAGCGCGTAAAGGTACCAGGTCCCTCTTTAGGGTTGTTGTAATAGGATGCTAACATGATTAAGGGAGAAACATATAGATTCATAACTAATCCATCATTCTACAATGCATGTTATCCTCATATCTATGAAAGAACAAGCTTTAAATAGTAATCATGATTGACTTAATAACATGTACTACTCAATTACACAAAATGACACTTAGATTCAGCCAATATCTTCCATCTATTAATAAATATAGAAGCTCCTTACAGTATTGTCAATCTATATCAATGTGCATATGGAATTGATACAATAATTTAGTCATATGTGTATATTCTCTGTTACACATACATACATCTAGCTCTATGTCATACACACATCTCTCTGTAATACATCATATATATAGGGTGGGGACTTTCCCTTCACCACTTATCTATTCCAAAAATAGGTTGTATGCTATTACTAGCCACACACCATTTACAATCATAGCCACACATGCAAGTGTACTATCTATAGTCCTCTTGCAATTAAATGAAGTGACAATTCTATTCTCATCTTGTCTCCATGCATAGACGCTTCAAACTACTTCTCCAAATATAGACAATGCATGGCACACGTGTCTCTACATCGTTGATGTGGTCTACATGCCATCTTCCAAAAATAGATCTCCATGCTCAAAATCCACTAAGTCCTGAAATCTAAACTTGCCTTCCGTGCGCAGGTACTTCCTGTCCTTCCGCACCCTTGGTTTTGGGCTTTATCCCGTGCGGACTCCTTGTGTGATCTTTAGAAAAGTATTCTTTGATCAAGAAGTTTACCTTCAAGTCAATATAAACGATAAGCACCTAACCCATAGGCATGAGTAATGATATAGGTTCCAAGCCAATTAGGAGAAAAATTTCCCCATTTAGTTTTCTCTGATTTTGTTACATGTTGATTTTCCTTCAGGATGAGGTCACCAACCTTGAAGGTTCATTCTTGGACATGTTTTTCGTAGGCACGTTTGATACATTTTTGGTAGATTTGAAGGTGATCAAGAGCAATTAGATGGTGCTCGTCTAATAACTCAAGTTTTTTCAAACGGTATTGGCAAAAATCATCATCGTTAAGCATATCTTTGAGTGAGATACGAAGAGATGGAATTTTAAATTCAAGAGGCAAGACAACCTCTATACCGTAGACCAAAGAGAAAGGTGTGGTAGTAGTTGAGGTGCGAATACTAGTGTGATAAGCCCATAAGGCAAAAGGAATGTGTGTGTACCAATCCTTACCAGTATCATCAACCACTTTCATAAGAATTTTATTTAGGGTTTTGTTAGTTGATTCAACTTGGCCCTTTTTTTTTGTGGATAATAACGTGAAGAAAAATTGAATTGAATGTCGAAGGTGTCACGAGTTTCGGTAGGGATTTTTTTAATTATTTTCTCATTATCGGTGATAAGGCAGTGAGGAACACCAAAGTAGAAAATAATGTGATGGTTAATGAATTCACAAATTTTCTTGGCTTTTGTAGAAATGAGAGGTCAGACTTCCACCCATTTAGTGTAATACTCAGTATCAATTATAATCCATTGATGACATTGGGAATAATGAGGGTTAATCTCTCTAACAAGATCCAAACCCCATTGAGAAAAATGCCAAAGGTCTCATGGGACCTGTAAGGAGTGACTAGGGATGTGATGAAGATTAGCATGTTACTGACATTTCATACAACATTTGACATAGTCACAACAATCTTGGTTTAGGGTTACCCAGTAATAGTCAAGGTGAATGATGCGCTTAGCGACAGTGAAGCCACTAAAATGACCTCTGTAAATCCCTTCATGAACTTCCTTGATGGTGTATGGGATTTCAGAACTTGTAAGGCATCGTAAGAGGATATCGTTAACACCATGTTTATAGAGAAGACCACCCATGATGAAATAGTGAGAGACACTTTTAAGGAGGGCTCGTTGTCCATTGCGAATAATATCGAGAGGTAGAATTGAAAGGGAAATGTAGTCAACAAAATGCTTATACCAAAGGTCATGTGGGTCAGTTTCAATATTTCCTACAAATTTAACATCTCAGAATAGATAAGAAGTTGATTACAACCTTTGTACTATTACAAATATTTTTGGGTCGGAGGGAAAAGTGGGTATTTGAGAAGTGACACAGTCATGGTGTCCACAAATTTATTAGTGGAACATGGGGTGGTTTGAAGTTCATAATGGTCAAAGGTAGTCAAAATTATGTCAACATGATGTTTATAATTTTGAAGTATCTTGTTATGACACTAGTATATACCATTAACTTAGTTCATAGCAAGTTGAGAGTCACTAAATATATTAATTGATTTAACATCTAAGATTATGGCAGTTTGAAGACCTAACACGAGTGTTTCGTATTCAGCGATATTGTTAGTACAATCAAAATCTAGTTTGAAAGATAATGGCATATGCTCACCATCAAGAGGAATGAGGATAACTCCTTTGAAACATCGAAGAATAATTTCATCAATGGTATCATCTAGGGATAGGGTAATAATGGATTCATCGGGAAATCAAAGTTACAAGATTTTATCTTGGAGAGAGGGGCGTCTATGAGTTAATCAATAATGGTTTTTCCTTTGACAAAATTTTGATGGATGAATTCAAGATCTAGGTTAGAAAAAATCTTGAGCCAACATGCAGCACATTGATTTTGGTAGGGCTTAGCATACATGTAATGTAAAGGGTCAGTGTTGGTGACAATGAAGGTTTTGTGGTTGAGTAGGTAATGGCAAAGTTTAGTGGCGATAAAGACTAAGGCCAGGAAAATATTTTGGAATTAGTATATCTAGTTTCGTATTCTAAAAGTGTACGGATTATATAATAAACCGCTTGCTCCCAATGTTACTCATCGTGATGAGTGAGCATGACACCCAGGGAAGGATCAGTGGCAAAATGTAAAGGTAAAATGGTTGATCATCCTTAGGTGGAATGAGCACATGTGGTTGGAGGAGGTATTGTTTTAAGGTGTCAAAGGCTTTGTGGAATTCATCATCCCATTTGAAGGAGACGTCCTTTTGAGAAGATGATGAAATGGATGGCGATGAGTCGAAAGCTGAAAAATAAAGTGACGAATAGATTACAACTTTCCTTGCAAACTACGAAGTTAACAAAGGTTAGTAGGTGGAGAAACCTCAAGAATAGACTTGATTTTAGTGGGATCAACTTCAATGCCATGAAAAGAAACAATAAAACCAAGGATATTTCTGAGAGAACAATGAAGACACACTTCTTAGGTTGAAGGAAAATGAAATATTTGATGAGATCACAAAGACAACATTAAAGACTACAAGGTGTTTAACCCAACGTTTGGATTTGGCAAGAATACCATCAATGTAATCTTCCAATATGTTATGCATGATGTCCTGAAAGATATAAGTCATATCCCACTAATATGTAGCACTAACCTTTTAAATGTCAAAGGGCATGACACGATAGCAAAAGGTGCCCCAAGGAGTGATGAAGGTGGTTTTGTGTTGATCTTCTAGGGTGAGTAAAATTTGTATATAACCCGAGAAACTATCCATGAGTAATAACATCTCATGGGTGGCGGTGAGATCAACTAACTGGTCGATCTTGAGTAGAGGAAAGTTGTCTTTGGGGCAAGCTAGGTTAAGGTTATGGAAATCCATGCAAATCTTTGAGACACCTATTGATTTTATGACATGAACAATGTTAGATATCCATTAGGGATAATCAATGGGTAGAATGAAGGAAACAAAAAGGAGGCATTGGAGTTCTTCTTTGACAAGAAGGGCAATGTGAGGATGCATTTTTCGTAGCTTCTATTTCACGGGTTTGGCATCAGGAATGGTTACGATATTGTGGACCACAATATTTGGGTTAATCTACGGGCATATCAAAGCATAGGACCAAGCAAAAGTATTATCATGATCCCGGAGGAAATAAGTGAAAGCTTCTTGTTTAATAGCATCTAAATATTGGCGTATTTTTAGAATGTGTGGGTTGTCCTGAGTGTGAATGTTGATTTTGATAGTCGATTCATTCAACATAATTTGCATCTTAGAAGGTAACGACCAGTGAATATAACAATCCTCCACACCAAGGTAGGTGAGAATAAACTCGTCATCCTGACATTGAATGATGTTAATAGAAGATGTATCATCATCGATCAAGTCGAGAATATAAGAAGGGAAGAGAAGAGGAGCCTCGCCGTCATGATGATAAGTCGAGAGGTCTCGGGGAAACGATGTTCATGAAAAAAAAATAGTAGGAATGTATTCCGGATCCATAGAATTTTAGGTGAAGGTGGTAAGGTGGGTGAATGGGGTGAGGAATATTTAACATCCTCAATGAGTTCGACTCGGGCCTTCTTGAAGGTGGTACGGTAAATCCAATACCATTGTAGTCTTTATGCTTACGAGTGGTGCAAGAAGTGATAGTATGGGAGCCTTGTTCATAGAAACCAAAGCTAAAGCCCTTCCAAGCATAGTGATGGGAGGAAGGTGTGGGTGAAGTGGCGATTGGTGAGATATTGAAGGTCGGAGGAAAATGGTCAATTTTGAGAAGGTGGTTTGGGTGAGTAAGTAGAAGCATCAATTCCCCATACGTTAAGTTGGTACGAATGTGGGGAGGACCGTAGGGGAAAACTTCACCTACGTGGTGATCATAGCAGGGATGTTGGTGAAGGCTGCCATACTCTTAAGGAGTAAGGAATGTGTCAATGTTATAAAGGTGGTACTCCCTTAGAATGAGGCATTGGAAAACACCTTCTAAGGGATCGAATGGTGGTATGTGGGTAGCGTGAATGGATGAATTCTTGGATAGATGGGAAGAAGAAGCATTGGATATTTGAGAAGTAGATGGGTCGGGTTTATGGGTTAACTACATAATCTACAACAAGTAATGGGAATAGAGGAGTTAGTTATGGAATATGTAGCAGCAAAAAAAGTGGTGGATGAGGCGGTGTGGTGAAGAAGACGTGGTAGTAGTGGTAGATTCCTTAATCGGTATAAGGAAATCATTCACCATACAATATGTTACAAGTCTTGAATGGTGAAGTATTGGCTGGAATGGTATAGTTGTGCCCTTCATGTTCAAATTTTAAATAGCATTGTAAGGTTGAAGGAATAAAACCCATGACATGAATCCATGGTCGGCCAAGCATCAGGTTGTACTGGAATTCCCCCTCTAAGACAGAATAATTCAGGAATGGCACGGGGTCCCACATGAATGTGGAGAATGATGGTGCCGAGGGTGGAAGTCATGACATCATTAAATTAATACAGACATAACTAGGTTATTATGCATGTAATTGGAAGGGATGTGCATTTGGTTGTATGCATGGGAGGAAATGATGTTGATACTAGCACCTCCATTGATCATAACATGTCGAACATGTATATTATCAATGTAGACAGAAATAAATAGGGCGGGGTTAGGATCATCCAATTGGAGAGGTACAATCTCATCATCAGAGAAACTAAGAGTGGATACTTGATGAGTGGTAGCGGGAGCAGAGGAAGGGGGTGAAGTGGTGAGAGAGGCAATGTGGTGAGGGGTGATAATGGATGCAACAAGCATAGGGTCATTAGGTAGAACCTCAATAGATTGTAGGACCTTAATGAGGGTGGATGATGAGACTCGAGAGGTTTAGACAAGGTCGTAAAAGACATTTTGAGACGAGACTAGTGTAATTTTTAAGCATTGTACGATGGGAAACCCCGTCAAAAATAGGGTATGTGGGTCCACGGATGGTGATTTTGGGTGTAGGTGTAGATGGAATGTTGGGTAAAAGAGTAGTGGATAAGATGGTTGTTTTTTCCTTCTAGGCTTGAGTGGAAACTTGAACCATATTGATCTGTGGTGAAGGAGAAGGTGAGTCGTGAAAGGTGTAGCAATAGGATGAGAAAAAATATGGTGAGGGAATATAATGGTTTTGTGAAAGCAATGCGACACATTGGCATTTTGGTGGAGGTTTGGCTAGCTCTCTTATGTGGACCATATTGATCTCAAATGTTGGAGGAGGATAAAAGGATTGTGGAGGTGGAGGAGGTTGTTGAATAGGTAAGGGACAAGGATGTATGGTCATAGGTGCAAGTGGAATAATTTCCTTATCTAAAATGTCATCATCATCAAATTTTTCTTCGAGAGAACATATTTGGAGAAGAATAGTCTTAAGAGCCTTATACTTTTCCACATCATGCCCTAACACACGATGATAAGTGAAAATTTTAGTATCATCAAACCTTTCTTGTTTAGGTTTGAGTGAGTCATAAGGTCTAAGCAAAGTGGGAATGTGATCGGACAAGTTTCCAAAAGGTTAGCTAAGATGTTGGTGTAAGACCACACCAATGGATTACAATGTGAAGTAAGTGTGGGTCGGATGGAAGTGTTGGTGACTTTTGTGGGAGAGGTATCACTAGAGGTGGAATTGGAGGTTGAGTAAGTTTGACTACTTGTTTGGTAGATAGTACGGTTTTGGGTTTGGGTTGCACCTTTTTGGGTAAAGGTGTAGTAGGTGAACTAGTTTTTGAAGGTAGTGTAGGTTTAACTACCTCTTTGGAAGGTAGTGGGTTTTGGGATTTGGTTACACCTTCTTGGGTAAAGGTGAAGAAGAAGTGTGTGATGTAGAAGGGAAGGTAGATGGTAGAAGGGGACGGGTTATCCAAGGCGATAATGGAGGTGTGGTGAAGGTTGTGGTAAGAGGCAATGTGGAAGGGACTGGTTGAGGAGAAGGGAATGGCATGGGTAATGATGAGGATACAATAATTGGTGTAGGTATAGGAGGTAGAAAGGATGTAGGTGACGGAAAAGTCATAATTTATGTAGGTAATTTGGGTGTAACAGAGGATTGTGACGAGGAGGTGGGCTGTTGTGTTTTTGGTTTACTTTGGGTAGGAGGTTATTTGACTAAGGTTGATGGGTGGGGACCTAGGATAGATGGAAGTGGTGAAGGTGATAGAGGGGTAATGGGAAAATCTGATGTATGCAGACTAAGAGGTTGGGTCTTCTTCTTAAGTGGCGGAAATTCTTTACGACAGCTTTTGATGGCGTGGATAAATCCAATTTGATAAGAGGATGGACTAGGCTTGATGTCGGCATGACTCCTAATGTGGTAATGGGTCTAGACATGGAGGAATATATAGGTGTAGGTAAGGTTTTAGGCATAGGAAAAAGTTCATTTAATGGTAAAGTTTTAGGTGTGGGTGAGGGTGATGAAGAAGAGGTCGCTACAACTGGCATGGGCATGGTGGGTTTGGTTGTCTAAAATACCTTTGGATAGATCATGGAAGTGTCAGTAGACAACATCTTCATTTGAGTTGAGATAGGAAGTTGAAGGCATCCCCAAAGCATGGAATTGTCAACATAATCCAATTGGTTGGCCAAATGTGAGAATGGCACCAATGTAAGGGGATGTTGTTGATTTGGTAGTAATCCCTATAAAGAATGTATGTGAGATAGGGAAATGGTTGGCTTCATACTTTATTGGTAGAAGAGACGAGAGTAGATCAACATGATCCTTAAAATCCAATGGATATTTTTCACCAATCGGAAGGTACGCTACTAATGGATCAATTGTGCATAGGGTATATGGCAAGTTGGATGAGGTAATTTCATCTTTTGGCAAAGAAGAAGGTAAGCATGACTCTCCCGTGGGTAGAAGAGTAAGTATTATGGGTTGTTCGTCACGTTGAGAGGTGATTAAAGAAACTGCATCGGAAAATATGGTGGACTCCTTCATGGATGAGGGAGACTCCTTTGTGGGTAAAGGAGTAGATGAAACAGGTCCCTCTGTGGATGAAGGAGCTCATGCAAGAATCTCCTTGATAGATGGAATGGGAGGAAATTGAGCAGGAAGAGTTGGTATGATGTCAAAAATGGCATGAACCTCACGAATGTTATTGTCATTGGTCAAGGTTTTGCTGGTTTGGTTAGACGATGGGTGTGATTTGGGAATGGCTTCTTGAAGATGTGAAGGTTTTGATTATCCAGTGTGTTAGGGTTATCCAAGATGAGATCTCCATTATCTAACATTTATTGGATGATGTTTTTGAAATTTATACAATTATCATCACTATGACCTCTAACGCGATGATAGTTGCAGTAATCATTTTCTTTATACCATGTAGGTATAGGATGAGAAGGGTCAAAACTTCGTATTTGGTTTGACAAGTTGAAGAGTGATTTCTCGACTTTTAGAATTTTTCTAAAACTAAAGAGCGGGGTTCTCCTACGGGGTATATTTTTGTTACTCTCGCTTGAATTGAAAATCCTGAATAGGAGAAAGGTTAGAAGAAGGTTTTGATTCGTTGGATGAATGAGATGGGTCAACTTTCAAAACTACTACATTGGCATATCCTTTTTCTTTAGAATGGTTATTTTGTGGTTTGGAAGAAGAAGAGGTATCATTTGATTAAAATTCATTGTTCTTATTGCACAATTGTATCTTCTTCTCTTCAATTTCATGAATTTAAAGTTTCCAAGCCATGGTGAATACCTCGTCAAGTGTGTGGAATGTTTGAACTTGGAGAGTTGGTGAGATGTGTCTAGCACAAGATCTAGTGAAAAAAACTATTAACTTGGTTTGAGGCGGTTGGAATGTGAGTTCGTGTATCGGAGCTCCGCTAATGAGCAACAAAATTTGTGATAGATTCATCTTCATATTATCATATTGCGTATAAGTTGGTCATGGTGACCTTTTTGACAATGTTGATAGAAAAGTGGTCTAGAAAATACTAAGCTACTTGAATAAATGAAAAGATGGAGTGCCTGGGTAGAGCACTATACTAATCTAAATTTGGTCCTATCAAGGACATTAGGAATGTCTGCAAGAGCAAAGCATCATCATGAGCGATCAAATAACATGTGTTTAAAAGACTAGAAGTGTTGTTGTGGGACTTTTTGTTGTTGAATCAATTGAATTTAGGCATTTCTCAATGGGAAGGCTATGCATGAATTGAAATGGATAGGTGAATGGTATCATTACAAATATTGTCGTATGTTAGAGAGTTACGTGAGCCAGAGATAGATGCTTCTAATGTCTACATCTTATCCATCATCATTTTGATAATATCATTAGTAGGTTGTGATGATAGGGCACCCCTACAGATAAGGGGGTAGATAAGGTGGGTATGATGTGGATGGAATCCTAGTATGTGGTGGTGCTGAGTATGAAAATTGTGATGAAGGAACATAGGCCGGAATAGATGTAGAGGGAAAGTACCTGAATAAGCGGTAGATGAAATAGGGGGTTGTTGGTGATAGGTGTAGGTAGGTGGGGTGGACATAAAGACTCTCGTAGCAATTAGAGGAAGAGACTGCATGGGATGGAGAGGATGATGTTTTTGAAGGGAGTGTGGGCTACCAACACTAATGGTGGTTGAGATGCAATAGGTATCTAAGAGGTGTTGGGTACAAATAGACCTACACTCAAGGCGGTTAATAAAGGCATGGTTGACATCGTAAGAGTGACAGATGTCAAATGTGTGATAGATGTCATAGGTGCAGTAGATATTGATGATGTAGGGTCAAGCTAGGAAAGCAAAGGTGGTAAGGTGGAAGAGGGTAAGGCCAAGCTAGTAGTATTTGATACAGAAGTGGGTGTGAGGGTAGGAGGAATGGACATAGGCATGCCATTTACAAGCTACCCTGATGCATTGCAGAGGAGTAGATGAATGAGCGAGATAATACTAGAGAGTGACGAGGTTGTGATCAAGGATACTCGCAAACTCCTCATCACTAGTGGGTATGACAATAACATGATTGGGGTTCATAGGTGATAATATGGAAAGGACGATGGGATAGATGGGATCGGTTGGTGGTTGATGTGAAACATGAGAGTTTTGGCTTGTCTATGAGTCAAAACCATGTGATTGATAATAGAACAGGTATTATGAGCTTTGCTAATAATGTAAAAATACTTGAAGGAATGGAGAAAAATGGGTCTAAAATGTGTGATTTGATCATTGTTCTGATTGAAAAATTAGAACACGAGACCGATGTTGGTTAGGGTAAGCGATGTCGGTATGAGGGGGTAACCACCGCCAGTGTGCTAGACCAATGTCGATGACTATGGGAAAATGTTAGATTGGTAAATCTAGCAATAAATGGTGAAAACAAGATAGAACTAGACTTTGAAGGTAATATCAAAGACTCAAAGACTAGTAAGATGACCAAGGAAGTCATAGAAAGAAAAGAAATGAAGATTTGATGCTACTTTGGCAAAAAGGACCAAAATAGCATAAAATTGATGGAGGTCAATGAACCGATGGTGGTAAGATGATGAAATTGATGGCGGTCACTGGACCGACACCGATTACTGTGAAATTTGTGAAAGATGGAAAAAGTGAATTTTTGGTGATTTAGGTCAAATAACAAGACCAACTCAAAGACTGAGTATGGAAATGATCATCCCTAACACACTCGAAATAGTTAGAATACACCAACTATGATGGTGGAGTGTGTAGGGAGAGAAAAATGAAGAGAACAAACTCACACCTCAAAACACAAATCAAGAAAAAGCTAGCAAAACATGAAATCCTATGATGTAGATTTTATGTTGTGGCTTATGCCATTTAGGAATGACTTGTGAATAAAGTAGAGTTTTTGGTTACCAAAGGTGCACTACAAAAATTGACAACTATGGCTGGTTTCAGGTAAGTTTTGGCATGGGGATCCTTCTCTGATATGATGACTAGCCAAAAACCAGCTAGAGCCCACTATCAATCCTCTGATCATGTGATCATTGACAGCTTCTTCCAGGAAAGATGTTGATGTCGCCTATAATTTACGAGTAACACCCTAGACGCACTGCACATCACTCATCCTAGACTGAGTGCTCACCCGAAGCACACAAAGGTACCAGGTCCCTCTTTAGGGTTGTTATTGTAGGATTTTAGCATGATGAGGACTTAAATCTTATAGATCCATAGCTAATACATCATTCTACAGAGCATGCCAAATCTATCTCTAAGGGAGAATAGAATTAAATGTTACCCATGATGAGATCAAAAACATACTAGATTCGGATACACACAGAACTAACACTTAAATTTAGCCAATATCCTCCATTATATTCAATGCAATAAGTATACAAAAGCTTCGTTCCAATAACAAAGAGTATGCGTGTAATGATTTAGCAAAGATCATCTCTCTATGTATACACACACATCTATATATGTATATCTACTACACGTTCACTTTGCATATATAAGGGTGGGTTCTTTCCCTTCACTACTTATCCATTCCAAAAATAGGTCGCATGTTATTAATAGCCATATGTCATTTACAAGCATAGCCCCACATGCAAGTGTGCTAACTATAGACTTCTATCAGTTAACTACAGTGATAATCCTATTCCTATCCTGTATCCATGTAAAGCACTTTGTATCCAATCCTCTAAAAATAGCTAATGCATGGCACACATGTCTCTACCTCGTTTGTGTGCTTTGCACGCCATCTCTAAAAATAGACCTTCATGAGTGAAAATAGATAAGTCCCAAAAGTTGAACTTTTGCTCCACGTGTGTGTTCTCCCTATCCATTCGTGCCTTTGAATATGACCTACTTTCCCACGTGGACTTCTTGTGTTCTTTCTATCAAGTGTTCTCTGATCAACATTACCCCACACTAATTTCATTGTCACCCCGACAATGGTCATCTCCAAAATGAATCAAATAATAGAAGAATGGAAAGAATTTGGATGAATGAAAGAGTTTTTTTAACCTGTAGTCTCGTCCTCTACAACCTGAACAATTAATTCAGGATATTCCTATCTTATTTCAGCCTCCAAGGTTTGCCACTTAATGAGTACTTCTCTAATTTTTCTAGAATTTCCATAGCAATGGACTCTAGTTCATCCTTTATAATCTATCATTTCTCATTCTACAAGACCAACACAATGTTGGACATTACATTCATTCTTCCCTCTAGAAAATCCATCTTCTGCGCAATGAGTTTCGTAAGCTCCTCTAGCCAATTTTTGTGTGGTTCTTGGGCTTCTTCCAGGGCCTCGTGCTTCTGTTTAACCATTACTAATCTTTTTGTGCGGCCCAATGTGTCATCCTTCATCACTTTCTAGACCTCGTTGTTCTCCTCCAAGGTTTTTATGTTGATGAGCACCTCTCGGCCTTCTTGATTCTTCTTGCAGCACTTGCACTGTCCTTCATATGATACAATCTTCCACATCATTGAAGCCTTCTCTCACTCTATATCTTGTGCTGGATATTTTGGTGTTGGCATGCACAGAGGTTCATCTTCAAGCACTAGGTCTACCAATGTACCTACATAGTGTATTGCCAAAGGAAACATCTTTGGTACCTTTGGCTCTAAGTGTGGCCTAGCTCTTATGACATTATCACCAATTTCCTTTGTGATGTTGATAAATACAGAGTTCTTCTTCTATGCTAAGTCTCTTTCTGTGTTAGGCGTGTTATTTCCCCATTCTTAGTTTTGATATCTTCCCTTAGCGCCCTAATTGTGGAAGCCTTGTCCATATTCTACCTTGCCACCTTTGTTGAGACTTTTACCAATGCATTGCTCACCTGTTCATTTGACATAATAGTAGGCTTTACTGTTATGTGTCTAGCCTGAGGTGTATTTTTCAACCTCCTCGACACACATGACTCCTCACACACATCAAAATCTAAATTATCCATGTGTGTGTGCATTGGCCATGATAATTTCTTCCTTGTGCACACTGTAGCCATATCCTCATCCATTAATTCCCAGCCATATAAATCCTTTTACATCGGTGTGATATGGAAATGAGCGCAAAAAAAAATCCTATGTCCTCAGCATAACCCATGGCTGGTGGAATGTGCTCCCCACTTGTTCTTCTTGACCTAGGCTTCTTAGGAACTTGAGCTTCCAGATTTGGAACTTGTGTTTCCATGTCCTAAGTATTCTCTATAGCTATCTCATTTGTTCCCTTTTCCTCCTCTTATTATTCCTTCATTTCTTCACCTTGTTGTTCCTCTACGTTCTCTGGAGGTGTAGGAGAATTAGGCGCATTCTCCTCTGACTCTTCCGCCTCCTCATTCAATTTTACTTTCCTTCTCATTTTCATGGTTGTCTCCTTCTGTGGAGAGATTTTGGGTGATCTACACACTATTTGTAGAGTAGCACCTTGATTCCTTATCCTCCTGAAAACTCTCTTAAATCAAAGTGCTCTGCTTAGACTACATCCAAGTCCTCATCTTCCCCCTCTTATGGCTAAGGTGGTGTAGTTGCATGCTTAGCTTCATCCTTAGTCATAGGATGTCTTTTGCCTCTATGTTCCAAACCACCACTATCTTCATGCTCATCCTCCTCATCCTCTACTTCAATTTTCTCTATGGGCTTAGGCACTAGAATGTTCTCCATTGTATGTTTACCCTTCAAAGGGCCCTAGGAGCTCAAACTCATTCTCTATGTACTTGTTATTCTCCAACTTGGGCTTCAATTGAAGGTACACCAATGCTGCTCCAATATCTCCCACAGCAAAACTTACTGGTTTAATGCTCAATACATCTGAAATGAGCCTTTCAATATATGCACCTCATCCTGGATACACATATTTTTCCTTAGCGTGTGGTAGTCTCAATCTACCTTGTCTGCATTAAACATTAGGCATCACACATCTGAGAATGTGTGTGCGACACCTAGAATTACCTTGCTATGAAGGTATATGGTAACTTACACCAAGGGATCCATGCTCCATCCCTCATGGTGAACCGCGCTATGTAAAAGTGTTGGTATATAGTGAACTGAATTACCTTTCCAACCACCGAAGGCAAGTCCTTAGGGATGCGCCATTCTTCTTCAAAGGCCACGCAGAGCCTATCGTACCATTTCTCAACCCTTTGCTTGACCTGTTCTGTCATGGATCCTTCACATAAGTAATTTTTGAAGCGTTCTGTAGGTGACTTGTGCTCCATGGGATACTCCCATATCTTCTCTTTTGGTCCATCAAGTACTCTGATCTCCATGAACACTAGTAACAACAGAACAACTCCAAATCTGATCTTTCCTCCTGTGTGTGCTTCTTCAATGATAGTTTCGCAATGTAACCTTGAAATATTGTAGACTACCCTTCGAAATATTTTTAGCAACATGGTATTCACTTGTGACCACCTTTCCTAGTCATTTAGCTTTGTAAAAGATGTGCGGCTGCTTACACAACTGGATACTTCTTTAGTTTATCTATGTCCATGTCACATGGGCCTTTTGTGTACCCCATCCCCTTTCTGGTCTCCAAGATTGTGGCCTTTTCTGTTAAATCATTCTTCAAATCTTCTCATGTGCCCTTCAATCCTATTACTGTGGAGATGAGCGCAGCTGAAATTCTAGGTCTACATCCTGTAAAGTAGAAAAAATATTCTTACACTCTGCTCATGAGCCACTGGTACAAGGGATCATATTTCTTAAAGTAAGGAGCTCATATAGTTGGTAAACTCCAATCTTCTTCAAAATCTTCTCACCAAAGATCATCGTACACCATCATGTCTTTCGTCATGCATTTATTTTTCTATGTTCAAGCAAGGCATCAAACTCCTTATTCTTTGTGGTACGGTGGTTGTACTCACTCACCTTTCTTCTCCTTATATTAGAATCCCACTCCTAGCCTAGGATGACCCCTATGGATATTACATTTTAGAAAAATTACTTTGGGAGCCATCTCCTCTTCTTATACGACCACCTTCTTCTTTCCCTTCACTCCTGCTGCAACTACTTTCTTGGGTGCCATTTCTACCTTGCAATCCTTTGTAAATACTCACCTCTTGAATTATGCAATGTGCAAATAAAACCCTATCTCGATTCAGCGTGTCCTAGAGAAGCACCATTTTTCTAATCTTAAACTTCATGTCCCTTATGTTTCTATCATGCCATGCTTTCTACTTGGCCTTTTCTTTCTTCTAACTCCAACGTGCTATGGCTCATCGCTCATCCAACTTAATTATCTTTTCAATTTGTTATTTTAAATCTCTCATCAGCTAGACCTCCAACGACATGCAATAAGCAAAGAAGGTAACATAAATTCTTTAAGAAGAATGGCTTCTGCACCAAACACTAACTAAAATGGTGTGGCCTTGTTCAATCTCTTATAAGTTGTTCTATATGCCCAAAGAACAAGAAGACACTTTGTCATCCCAATCCTTTCTTCCAACATCACAAAATTTTGTCAATGTCTCGCCCAAAATTTTGTTGAAAGCTTCATCAGTTCCATTTTCCTGAGGATGATAGGGTGTAGTCTTATGGTGTGAAATTATGAACTCATCCAATAAAATTCTCATTATCTCATTAAGAAAATGGGTGCCCCTATCACTGGTCAAACTTAAAGGACATCCATACCTAGTAATAATATGTTCCCATAGAAATTGGGTTGTTGTAGCTGTTGTACAGTCCTTTGTAGGTGCTTCTTCTACCCACCTTTTCGATAATCAGCATACGAGTTATAATGTAGTGCAATCCAGATTCGCATGCGGTGGTGGAATAGGACCCTCAAAATCTATAGCCCATTTCTCAAATGGCTCTACACTAGTAATAGGTCTCAGAGGCATTTCATCTCATTGACCTAGTTTTCCAAGACGTTGACAATGATCACATGCCTTACAAAATTCCTTACAATCTTTATATAGAGTCTCCCACCATAATCCAAAGAAGTAAAATCTTGTACATTGTGGCATTACCAAAGCATAATGGCCACCTACAATACCACCATTCATAATATTTGTGTGCTCATGTTCCAATACACAATGGTGCGACCTCATCTCATCCCAATTTGTACAAGTCACCATTGATTAACTTATAAGGTGTGGCGAGTATAGCAAGTTGTTTCTTATCCAAGGATTTCATTCCTTCTAGTGTCATCCTTGTTCATAGAAAGACAACAATGTCCTCTAGTTTTGATGGCGTGCATTGTAATATGTATAAGCTGCATCTGGAATGGTATTTGTTATCTAATTTCACCCCCCCAGTGGTTGAATTGATAACATACATCAGGATTCTCAAGTCCCAGGCTGAAAAAGAATGAGCTCTGAGAGAATGTGAGAAGTTGCAGAAAATAAGCCTGGACGAGAAAAAAATTGTGAAAATCGGCTAAGTCCTTGTCCTAGAAATATTTGGGACATTCGGGACACCAAGGCGCAGTTCGGCCGAAATGCCTCTAGGCGGCCCGCGAAGCACTGGGACAAGTGGAACAAGTGTACGTGGAGGGCGCGAACCGGCCGGTTCAGCTGAAATAGGAAACTGTAGCACAAGGACAAGTGGGACAAAGGGACGCGCGGGATGCGGATAGCCGAAGGAGCCGAAAGCCAATCAGATCACGCCACGTGTCACCGGCAGAAAAGGGACGAGGAAGCCCATTTCAGGCGGATCGGAAGATTTTGTCCCATGAAGCACTGGGACATTTGGGACAAAAGGACGTGGTGGACGTGAAAATCGCGGCCCCATGGACAAATCACAGCATGACACGTGTCGCCAAGGAAAAAGGTCCAAAATGTCAAAGGGGCGAGTTTTCGAGCACTGATCCAAACCAATAAGATAGCGCCACGTGTCCAAGTTTAAGGGGCCCACAAGAAAATCCCGCGAAAAGGTGGAGAGAGGGAATTTCTCAGCGAACCAGAGCCTGCCACGTGTCGTCCAGATGGCAGAGCGCGGGAAAAGAAATTTAAAAATCTGTTTTCGCCTGTTTTGTGCCCTAAATCTTCAGATCGTCATATCTTTCGATCCAGAGCTCGGATTTGCACGTTCTTTATATCAACGGAAAGCTGTTGAAATTATCTACATGATTCTAGGGTCAATATTGCATTTTGATGCAGTTTGGGGGAGAAAATTAAGAAAACGTCTCTGACACGTGTAATGCTTCAACTACTAACTTCAATGCACTGAGATGACTCGCCGCTCTGTTAGACAAATTTCATTGCTTTTGCCAGATCCGCCACTTGGATCATAATGAGATGATTTTAAATGCTACCAAGAAGTGGTTGGGGCAGATTCTAGATTTCCTCTCTTCCCCCTCATTTCTTCATATATATTGTAAAGAGGAGCCCTTTTTAGAGGTCGGACATTCTTGCTTTGCATCCTCCCTTCTTCCCTACTTGCAAGAGAATTTGTGGAGCTTTTCAAACCTCCCATATGGATTGTAATGCCGTTTTTGCCTCTTGCCACTTTGTAATGTACTTGTATTGACTTTTGAGCAATATATATATATATATATATATATATATATATATATATATATATATATATATATATATATATATGTTTGTGATTAATTCTCAACCCTCTCATGTATTCATTGCTGTTATTTTGATCTCTTATTGCAGTTTGGTTACCTGTGCATAGTGTTTGTATTGCATCTATGTGGTCTGTGTTAGATTTGCAAAATGAGTGTCTAACATTCCTTGGTGCATCACCTCTGTAGTTTAGGTTTTATTCTATGCATTTTCTCACCCTGTCTCCTTGACAAGTTAGATTAGGTTTTAGTAAACCCTCTGCATTTTTGTGTGCATCTGAACAGAGGAATAGGAACCAGCCTTCTCTAGAGAATCCTTTCTCATCTTTACAAGTCCCACACTTGGAGAAAGGATTCCATGTTGTGCAATCACACTAGATGCCTGAACATCAACCTAGAAGCCTGATCTCGCATCCGAAGGTGCTTTGTGAGTCTCAATGCAACAGGTTTTGGTACACCGGTGGGACTAGAGGTATCATTTTTATTACAGCAAGGTTGATATGCATCTGCTGTAGTTTTCTTGCTTATAAGAGCTATTATTTGCATATCTGGCGACTCCAAGGGGAAGAATCAACTGGTTTCAGTCAGTGCAGGCCTGAAAACTCATGAGAAGAATCACCACAAGGTCAAGAGCTGGAGAAGAAGAAGTGCCATTTGAATACCTGCAGCTATCTCCAAGAAGAAGGAAAAGAGGAAGAAGGATTCAAAGGTCTCCATCTCCACCAAACAGAACTCTCTCAACTCCTCCACCTGACAGGCCTTTCATTCAGTATACAAGGGCTTTAAGACCGATTAGAATGGCTCAGAACAATCCCTACGTCAACTTCACAGGCAGCAGCCCACTTGCTCTCAATGCACAACATCCAGTTCCTATTGCAGCCTTGAAGAACATTCCCTACTTCACTGGAGAAAATCAGACTACTCCAGGTGATCATGTTAAAGATATTGCTAACCTTTGTGTAATCCATGAAATCGATGAAATGCAAGTAGCTGTCAAATTACTGGCATCTTCATTCAAGGGTAAAGCATTACAATGGTTTAGGAGCCTTGGGGTTGGTTCTATCACAAACTGGAATCAGTTGTGCATTGCACTTCACGAGCAATTTGGAGAGAAGGGAGACAACTTGTCTCTTTTGGAGCAGTTGACAACTATCAAGAGAGCCCCCAACGAGCAGCTGACTGATTTCAACTTCAGATTTCAAAGGTCTTGGGATAGGATTCCAGTGGCAGTCAGGCCAACAACAGGAGGTGCTTTTCTATATTACCTTAAAGCTTTGAATTCTGATATTTCTATGTTAATTCAATCCATGGGAGGCACAACAATCCCTATGGCTTATAGCATTGCCATTAGAGCCGAAAACTGTCTTATTCAAGCTGGTAAACTGGCTCCTAGGCCTCCCATGCCCTTGTATCCAAACTTAGAAAATCCAAGCACTAGTCAAGCACCCACTTTGGCTCCTGTTCCCACCCCTAGAAACCAGAGTTCAAATGAAGCTTCCACTTCATCTCCAAGTGCTTCAAATGAACTCTAAGAGGTCATGAAACAGTTGCAAAATTTGGGAAATGAGCTGGTTACTCTCAAGAGGTAGTAAGCCCAAGGTTTCAAACCTTCCTATCAACCCCAAGCTCAGCCTAATAGGCAGCCATACCAACCACAAAGACCACCTAATCTAGCTACAAATATGAATCAAAATCAAAGCCAAGTAAGGCCTCCTGCCAATAGACCATTCCAGCCCTATAATCCAATTGCCATATCTATCTGCAAGGCATTAGTGCCAACACGAATAACATTTCCCGAGAATATGATTGGTGCTTTCCATGTAATGAGCCTCATAACCAATCCATGTGCTTGATATGGTGCTCTCAATCAAGCATTAATGGTGACAACTACCGGTGTGGAGGGCGAGGCGATCGAGGAAACAAACAACAACCGAAACATTCCAACAAAGAATCAGCCCCAAATGACACTACATTGGTGAACTGGCAAGCAGAAGATTTCTGTGGCATGAATCAGCAGTCTCTCAAGGTGTTACAGCCAACACAAGGTCAAAGAGGAGAAATTTGGGTGAAGAACAGCCGTTAATCCCAGCCAATCCACAACCTTCCACGGCTCCACAAATGATTGGCAAGCAGAGTCCAGTTTCAAATGCACAAGGACAGCCAAGAACAGCCCCTAGGCCAACTCAAATGCCAGCTATTGCTGCCCACGTGTAGGGAGTAAACGTGCAAACCAAAGGACAGCAGAGATATTCTTCATCACCATTCAGTATCATTGATCAGATGAAGAAGACAAACATTAACACATCAATTTGGGAATCCCTATCTATCCCAGGCCAAAGAGATCTGCTGCAAGCTGCCATGAAGGATTGGACAATTTCGAATCAGCGGGTTCAGATGCAAGACAAAGTGCTTACAAATGCTGCCCAGCCTGAAGGAAGTCATGGAGGAAAACAAGGTAAAATGTTGAAGCCCCCTCCTTTCTATGTTTCATTAATCATTGGGGATAAACTAGTACACAATTGCATGATTGATTCCAGGGCAAGTAGCTCCGTGATGCCCAAGCAAATAGCTGATCAGCTGGGTCTCGAATATGAAGTGATATCTAAAGGAGTAGTGCAATTGGATGGGACAACAATAGCAATAGTTGGAGTGATTAAAAACTTGAGTCTTACCTTGCATGCATGTCCAAATGTTGTTGTCTTACAAGATGTATCAATCATAGACCTTCCACCACTCTTTTCCCTTTACTTGTCAAGGGACTTCACAGCCAAGATTGGAGGGTATTTGTCTGCTGATTGGTCTCACATGTTGTTTAGAACAAGGTATGGAACTAAGGCTACAATTAGGTCCGAACCCATTGCAAACTTCCATATTGAGCCTTACACCCCAAGTCAGCTTAATGCCAATTGCTCAGCATTTGATCAAGAAGATCACCCTAGTACTGATGAGGCTGACACCAAGGTTGGAAGTGTCCCGACCTAACTCTTAATGAATGGGCAAACAAGATACATGCTTTTGATCCCTATCAAGAAGTAGAAGAATCTGAGCTGGGAGTCTATTGTATACACGAAGAAAATCAACCTGTTCCTAACGTCACCAAGCCAAGCCATAATGATGACAACGAGGTATGGCAGCTATTTTTTGATGGATCAAGGAGTAGGCAAGGTGCGGAGGTGGAGCCATACTTGTTTCACCTCAAGGAATAAATTACTATTCAGCTTTTAGATTTCAATTTGCATGCTCCAATAACACTGCTGAATATGAAGCCTTGGTGCAAGGGATGCATTGGGCAATCAAGAGAAAAATAAAGAATCTGCAAGTCTTTGGAGACAGTGAATTGATTGTAAATCGAGTCAAGGATGGCATGCTTTGCCAAGAATTATCTACTCAAAGCTACAAGAACAGGGTGTGGACCTCATGGAAGATTTTGAAGGTTTTGGCATCAAATACATTCCCAGGAAAGAGAATCAAGCTCTTGTGACAGGCTTGCAGCAGTAGGGGCAGCCTTTGACATTACGAAAAGCATTCAACAAGACAAGGTACAGCCAAACATCCACGTGATTGTGAGGCCTTTAGTGCCGATAACAATGCCGATTGTTAAGTGTTTGAGAATGACCAGCAAATTGTCAATTTCCTACAAGACGAAGTGAGTTCTCTGCCAGAATCAAGACAAGTTGCATCAGCGATATGGTGACCAAGTGGTGCAATTGAGAACTAACAAATTACCAAAAGGCCTCATAACCTTGAGTCAATCTTCAACCCGAATGATCGATTCCCGGAAGGAGAAGGCAAACATTCAAGTAAAGGGTGAGGATTCAAAGCCTATTTTAGTGGAAGAAGGCAAAACATTGCAGATTGGCAAAGTAAGTACCTCACAAGAGAAATCTGATTTTGTTCGGTTTGCCAAGAATTTCCGGATGTCTTCGCTTGGAGCTATGAAGACTTGAGAGGATTCAATCCGAATTTGGCACAACATACCATAGAATTGGATCCAGGATGCTAAGCCCATTAGGCGACAGCAGACCAGTCAACCTCACATTGAGCCTCTGATGAAGAAAGAGCTAAATAAGCTAATAGAGGCAAGCATTATATTCCCGATCAAGCACTCAAGCTGGGTTGCTAACTTGGTTCCGGTCAGGAAGAAGAGCGGAGAAATCAGGTTGTGTGTGGACTTCCGAGACCTCAATAGGGCATCTCTCAAGGATCATTATCCACTCCCTTCCATGGAGCAAATATTGCAAGTAGTATCCGGTTCAGAGAGATTCTCTCTCCTAGATGGCTACTCAGGGTATAATCAGGTGATGGTAAAAGAAGAGGACCAATTCAAGACAGCCTTCACAACTAAATGGGGCATGTATGCTTACAAGAAGATGCCATTTGGGCTGTCAAATGCTGGTGCTACCTTTCAAAGGGCAATGGACATGGCGTTCAAGGGCTTGATCAACAAGATAGTGCTGATATACCTTGATGACATCACTGTATTCTCCAAGAATGCAGCAGACCATCTCTTTCACCTCGGAAAGTGTTTGAGAGGTGTATAAAGTTCGGAGTGTCTTTGAACCCCAAGAAGTGCATCTTTCTTGCACATGAAGGAAAGCTCCTTGGCCATATTGTCTCGAAAGAGGGACTAGCAATTGATCCAGAGAGGGTTGAAGCCATAAGAGCACTACCATTGCCAAGTCACAAGAAGGCTCTTCAAAGTTTCTTGGGAAGGATCAACTTTGTTCGCAGGTTTATCCCAGATTTTGCAGCCCTTGTCAAGCCCATCACCAAAATGTTAAAGAAGAGCATGGCTTTTAAGTGGATAGTAGAAGGCAAGGAGAGTTTTGAAGCAATCAAAGAAGCTATCTCTCAGGCACCAACTCTCATCAACCCAAACTTCTCCAAGGATTTCATCCTCTATGCATTCGGAGGTGATGACACTATTTCTGCCATTCTAGTACAATAGAACAAAGATAATGATGAGCAGCCGGTTGCCTTCTTCAGCCAGAGTCTAGATGACTATGAGGTGAGGTACTCTTTTATTGAAAAGCATGTACTTGCAGTAATCAGAAGCTTGAAGAAATTCAAGCATTTAATCTCAAACAACAAAGTCTAGTTGTTGGTCTCACATGCTGGAGTTAAGGACTTCCTCCTCAACAAGGATTTGAATGAGAAAAGGGTAGGTTGGATCACCCATGTCATGGAGTATGACATTGATATCAAGATCACCAAGCTGGTAAGAGGAAAGGACTGTGAGCAGCAGCTAGTTTTGGGAAGCAAAAGGAAGTATGCAACGAAGAAGAGGTTGTTTGATACCAAGACAGCTATGAGCCAAGTGGCAATCAAGAAGAAGACAATGCTTTCCCCATTCCTTGCTGGACCCAAGATATTATGCACTTCCTAGAGTACGGCCATGCCCCGAGAAATGAACA
The DNA here is from genome assembly GCA_018340775.1 of Taxus wallichiana var. yunnanensis. Classification (NCBI taxonomy): domain Eukaryota; kingdom Viridiplantae; phylum Streptophyta; class Pinopsida; order Cupressales; family Taxaceae; genus Taxus; species Taxus wallichiana. The sequence goes on along the minus strand of CM031240.1, from coordinate 141,037,332 downwards.
AGACCCAAAGGAGACACTTGATTACGAGTTGTCTCATATGCCATTGTTGATGGAGTTTTGTTCAAGAAAGATGTAAATGGAGTCTTCTTTGAGATGCATTAGCACAGTCGATTCAAAGAATGTTGGAAGAGTTTCATGGTGGACCAGTGGTGGCCATTTTGCACCAAGAGTAACAGCTCTAAAAATCATGAAGGTTGGTTATTATTGGCCTAAAATTTTTGATGATTGCTATGCATGGATCAAGAGGTGTAAGAATTGTGCATTCTTCACGGGAAAAGAAAGACTTGCTGCCCTTCCATTGCATCCAATCTCGGTTGACCAACCATTCATGCAATGGGGTTTAGACTTCATTGAGTCATTAATCCCAATTCAAGCCAAGGGCATAAATGGATTTTGACACCCTGCACTACTTCATCAAATGGACATGAAGCGTAGCACTCAAAGAGCAAATGAGTCTAGCATCCTAGACTTTTATGAGGGAATAACAACCAAATTTGGTGTACCCTGCCACAATAATCTCGATAATGCATTAGCATTCATTAGATCTAAGGTGACCGAGTGGGCCATCAAAAATGGTATTTACATGAGCACTTCATCGAACTATTACCCTCAGGGTAATGGCCAGGCCGAGTCTACAAACAAAAACTTGTTGAGGATCATTAGGAGAACTCTTGATGAGAATCAAAGGTCTTGGCACACCAAGCTGAAATCAGCCTTATGGGCTGATAGGATCACTCCCAAAAGATCCACAAGTAACTCTCCATTCAGGCTTGTCTATGGAAGAGAGGCAATCTTGCCCATGTCACTTGAGTTACCAACATTGGAACTCATGAAGCAGCTGGAGTTACTTGAATTTGAGCCCATAGAGGTGAGGTATGCAGAGTTGATGGAGCTGCAAGAGATCATAAATCAGGCATCCCAAGCAATGGAAAAGGATCAAGAAGACCTTCGATAGAAAGGCCAAGGATAGATCTTTTCAAGTTGGAGATCTAGTGTTGAAATGGGATGCGGACAGAGCAAAACTGGAAGGCATTCAAAATTTGATGCTATTTAGAGTGGCCCATACATGGTCACAAAGTGCAAGAGTTACAATGCTTTCCAATTGGCCTCATTGGATGGTGAAGAACTGCAGATTCCAGTAAATGGAATATATCTCAAACATTGCTACTGAAAATAAAAGGTTCACCCTTGTAAATATTAGTCTAGATTTCAATTCCTCTAAGTGCGTATGCACATTGTCTTGTTGTAGTTAGGTTTCAGTTTCCCTAAGTGCTTTGGCACAGGTTTTGTTGCTCCTAGATTGAGTTTTACAGTTCAGCGGGCTCTCGTGGAGGGAGTTGCAGTATCAGGATCATTTCAGGTCATTGCTTATGACTCCATGCCCAATGGATCGTAAAAAAGGGCAACTGGTCTTTTCATCTAGCAGGCAGATGACCCCGCTGAGTCGCCAAATTGTTATCCAATTTCACCCCCCGGGTTGAATTGATAACATACATCAGGATTCTCAAGTCCCAGGCTGAAAAAGAATGAGCTGTGAGAGAATGTGAGAAGTTGCAGAAAATAAGCCTGGACGAGAAAAAAATTGTGAAAATCGACTAAGTCCTTGTCCTAGAAATATTTGGGACATTCGGGACACCAAGGCGCGGTTCGGCCGAAACGCCTCCAGGCGGCCCGCGAAGCACTGGGACAAGTGGAACAAGTGTACGTGGAGGGCGCGAACTGGCCGGTTCGGCCAAAATAGGAAATTGCAACACAAGGACAAGTGGGACAAAGGGACGCGCGGGATGCGGATAGCCGAAGAAGGCAAAGCCAATCAGATCACACCACGTGTCACCGGCAGAAAAGGGACGAGGAAGCCCATTTCGGGCGGATCGGAAGATTTTGTCCCATGAAGCACTGGGAAATTTGGGACAAAAGGATGTGGTGGATGTGAAAATCCGCCAGCCTATGGACAAATCACAGCATGACACGTGTCGCCAAGGGAAAAGGTCCAAAAAGTCAAAGGGGCGAGTTTTCGAGCACTGATCCAAACCAATAAGATAGCGCCACGTGTCCAAGTTTAAGGGGCCCACAAGAAAATCCTGTGAAAAGGTGGAGAGAGGGAATTGCTCAGTGAACCAGAGCCTGCCACGTGTCGTCCAGATGGCAGAGAGCGGGAAAAGAAATTTAAAAATCTGTTTTCACCTGTTTTGTGCCCTAAATCTTCAGATCATCATATCTTTCGATCCAGAGCTCAGATTTGCACGTTCTTTATATCAACGGAAAGCTGTTGAAATTATCTACATGATTCTAGGGTCAATCTTGCATTTTGATGTAGTTTGGGGAGAAAATTAAGAAAACGTCTCTGACGCGTGTAATGCTTCAACTACTAACTTCAATGCAGCAGACAGCTCGCCGCTCCTGTTAGACAGCCCGCCGTTTTGCCAGGATCCGCCGCTTGGATCATAATGAGATGATTTTAAATGCTACCAAGAAGTGGTTGGGGTAGATTCTAGATTTCCTCTCTCTTCCCCCTCATTTCTTCATATATATTGTAAAGAGGAGCCCTTTTTAGAGGTCGACATTCTTGCTTTGCATCCTCCCTTCTTCCCTGCTTGCAAGAGAATTTGTGGAGCTTTTCAAACCTCCCATATGGATTGTAATGCCAGTTTTTGCCTCTTGGCCACTGCAATGTACTGTATCGACTCTTGAGCAATATATATATATATATATATGTTTGTGATTGATTCTCAACCCTCTCATGTATTCATTGTTGTTATTTTGATCTCTTATTGCAGTTTGGTTACCTGTGCATAGTGTTTGTATTGCATCTATGTGGTCTGTGTTAGATTTGCAAAACAAGTGTCTAACATTCCTTGGTGCATCACCTCTGTAGTTTAGGTTTTATTCTATGCATTTTCTCACCCTGTCTCCTTGACAAGTTAGATTAGGTTTTAGTAAACCCTCTGCATTTTGTGTGCATCTGAACAGAGGAATAGGAACCAGCCTTCTCTGGAGAATCCTTTCTCATCTTTACAAGTCCCACACTTGGAGAAAGGATTCCATGTTGTGCAATCACACTGGATGCCTGAACATCAACCTAGAAGCCTGATCTGCATCCAGGGGTGTTGTGAGTCTGTAACAACAGGTATCCTCAATTGCTCAGTGTGCTTCTTCCGACATTACATGTATTCTTGATAGATGGTCTAGTCTAGAATTACTTTTTCCTGGTTTTACCACAACTGTGAAATCAAATTCTTGAAATAAGAGCACCCATTAACATATGCGCCCTTGTAAAACAAGTTTATTAACCAAATACTTCAATTCCCTATGATATGTATAAAATATGAATGGTGTAGCTAGTAGGTACTAGCAAGAATTTATGTAGCGCATAGATCATTGACAAAGCTTCATGCTCTGTAGTTGTGTAATTATGTTCTGCAAGAGTCAGCTTTCTACTAGAAAAATAGATAGGATGATCTACAATACCTTCTCTAGGTTGGGCCAACACCGCACCAATGGCCATGCTAGAGGCATCAACATGTACATGAAATGGTTTTTCCCACGAAGGAAAATATAGAATAGGTGTGGTAGTAATTTTCTCCTTTAATGTCTCGAATGTGTGTTGTTGTTGTTCTCCCCAGTAGAATGTACCTTTCCCTTTCAGTAACTCTTCTAATGGTGCGGAAACTTTGGCATAGCCTTTGATAAACTTTTTGTAATATCCTGTATGACCCAAAAATCCATGTACCTCACTTTGATTGGTAGGCTCCCTTAGGCCTATAATGACTACAACCTTTTCTGGATCAACCAACAAACCCTCCTTACAGATTATGTGTCCTAAAAGTATCCCAAATGGTGTAGCAAATATGCACTTCTTGATGTTCAAAGAGATACTCAAATGTCTACACTATTCAAACATTACACGCAGATTATCACAGTGATCCTTAACTAATTCATACACTATCCAATCGCCTAAATATATATTTAAGAAGTTGTGAATAAATTCCTTGAACGCTTGGACAACTATGTGTGAAAATACAACAGGCACATTTTTCAGACCAAAAGGCATTACATTATGGGTGAAGCTACCTCATTCAATAGTAAAACGTAATATTTTCTTAATCCTCCAGGAAATCCAGGACTGATGATACCTAGAGAACCCATCTGTAAACAAATATATTTTACGCCTGCAACCCCTTCTAGTATTTCCTCAGTGAATGGCGTAGGAAATGGATCAGTTACACATGCAACATTTAGCTCCCTATAGTCCACGCATATCCTAATCCATCCATCCTTCTTGATACTGATCACCATTGGACTAACCCATTCTGACTCATCAAGGGGCTTGATAATACCAGACTTCAACATTTTATCAATCTCTTCTTTGACCTTTTCATGCAAATTGGGGTTCATTTTGTAAGGTCTCTTTCTAACTAGGTACACACCCTCTTTAAGATTTATCTTCATCTCCCTAATGATTCATGCACGCCTTTAAGTTCATGGTACCCCTAGGAAACAAGTTCTAGTAATCCCTTAATAACTCTATGATTTTTTCCACTTCAGAGTCTGACCAATAGTCTCCAATTATGGCTTCCTTAGGCTCAGTATCTATTCCAATATTCACCCACTTTGTCTTCATCGGTTCATGATAGGCACGCGTGGTCTTATCCACATTGTCCAATACCTCACGCCTCCTGTTGAATGGTTTACATCCAGATTATCTACTTCTTCATCATCCACTAAGTAGACCATTTTTCCTTTCTCTTTCTCAAGGAAAGTGCGTTGAAGTAATGTTGCATCAGCCTTTGGTTCTTCATCAAGACGTGCTCCCGAGTCTTCTTTATCTAATAACTCCTGAAGGATTTCTTTAGCCTTGGCACTATCCCCCATAGTTAAGCACTTGATAAATTTCAATGCTTCTTCTACCAGAGGCTTTGTAGAGAAGAAGTCAAATGTCTGGCCATTCCTACAATTAAATTCTACCAATTTCTAGTTTCTCTATGGAGTTCTGCATATACATACCAAGCACGTACAACCTTGTAAAGTGGAATAAAACCTGTGCACCCATAGCGAAGGTGGTAAATCTTCCTGCCCTTCTATCCAAAGTCTCTCACACTTCTGAATGTGGTGTTGAACAGGATGATTACCATGATAAGTACTTATTTGAGTAGGTGCATTGCTCCTGAAGAACCTAGTAGTAAGAGCAATCCCAATTTCATTCCATCGACAAGATTATCCCTATGGACCACCCACCAATGTGTTATTGTCCCACATAGTGTATATGCTAGCATATTTCTTCTTTCCAATGGGTCTATCCACTTTTCTTCCATGGCACGCAGGAATACCATGGGATCCCCTTCTCTGTGTAACAAGGTACCAAGTTGTTACCTATCCTCTTGACATAACACGTTTTGTGCCTCAAGGGAATATGCTCTTTACTTCGTGCCCTACCAGCTCATAAGTTTTGTGAGCCCAATTACCATAAGAAAAACTTATAGTATCACTAATAGACTATGCATCCTCCCACTAAATTAGTCCTTCTTTGGTTAGTTCAATCATCTCTGGATCTCGGATGGCATGTACATAAATCCTATTCAAATCTTCTTCACTTAAGGGCTCAACATAGGGTATAGACTTTCTCCTCATTAAAGGGATAATAAATATTTCCTCTTTATTTTTGAAACTGATATATCCCTTTTTGACTGAAGATTGGCATTATTTGCATAGCACCAAGGATGCCCAAACAGAGTTGGGAAGCTATCTGACTCGGCCAACACTAAAACTTTAAAGTCTCCAGTGAACTTGGCTCCTTGTATGGTAATGGATGCATCCTTCAAAACTTTGACAGAGTAGCCTTAGTCCGATTAGCCATGAATAATACATTAGAGGATGGCTACAATGGGGGTCTTCCCATTTTTACCCATGCATCCAAGGTAAGAACATTGAATTTTGCACCTGTATCAATTAGTATATTACTCAATAGCCACCCATCCACAACAACATTTAGATTGATTTCCTTGTCATAATCCAGGATATGAGGGGGAAGATTCGCATGCAGGATCTATCATCTAGTCTCAGTACTTACACGTGGAGTGTTTCCTTTTAACCAACTCCCTAACAGTGGAATGATGTTTTCCTGGCGCAACATTTTACACACTTCTCTTAAGTCATCTATATCAATTTGGACCATCTCTGATGTTTTTTTTTCTCTTTTAAGTATTGTATTTCACCCTAGAAATTCCTTAGAACTTCCATGGTCTCCTGATAAACCTCCTTCCGATAGGTAGGATCAGGTACCGTGAATGAAGAACTACTTCTTTGGTGATGGTAGGTTTCTGCTGCAATGCTTCCCTGGCACGTACCTCCTCAATGCGGGTCATGATCTTCACTTATAGTGCCCCTGATTCTTCCTCCAACTTAAGCATCCATTTATTTTCAACAACACGTTGTATCCTAACCATCCTGCACCTTTTTTTTTTTTATATTGCTTACTCAAATGCTCATATAAGTCCGAGCACTCCTCACAACTATGGTTCTTTCCACAAAAAGAACATATAATATTCTAGGGGCATTCACGCCTATAGTGATCGGGGATCCACATGTATAACACGTTCCATGAGGGAACTCACCTCTTCCTCCACCATGGCCTCGTCCTCCATACCCACCGCGGTATTCTTGACCTCTGCCACAACCGCCTTGAACGTCCTTCATTTCGGTCATAGCGTGCCCGATTGTGATCTCGGTCCCGATGCTCATTCTTGTCCTTATCTAAAACTATTGTCTATTGTACACCAATATCTATAACATCATGCATATGTCCAATCAGTGAAAGTCTTCCATGTCATGATTCATGGACTGTAGATCTTACGAGCTTGAAAGCTTCTTCCTTATCACACGATGTAGCAAAGGAAAGTGGCTAGCATCACGATTCAAATGACAAATCTCATAGTCTAACGAAATGAACATATGGACCTATGAGGACAATTATCCTTGGTGTGTCCCTCCACCTCACAATCTATACACCAAATCCCTGAGTTTGTTTCATGTGTTGAATTCGTCAATAATTTCTCTAACTGTTTTTCCATAGCTATAATTTATGCCTCTAAGAATGGGCTAAACCAAAGTCAATACTCTAAACTACCTCAGCATGTATGGCTACCTCCAATGCCTCACATGGATCAGTATATGTCTTATGTGACAATTCCCTTCTAAATGGTGTAATCAATCCTCCAATGAACCATTATGCATGTTGGCTTGCGTGTATGTCATAAGAAAGCTTTGATAATAGTGTTTTAAACTGTGCATCATACTCTCTAACACTTTCAATAGTGCCTTGCTTAATATCCTTGAGTGCACTTATACTCTTCTGCTCAAACTCAGGGATATGAAACTCTTTAAGGAATGCATCCTTTAAAGATGTATAATCTACACAAGTCTAATCAAGGTCAAACTTTCTGTACACGCTTGTGTGCGCGCCCTTGTAACGTAGTAGTAAATTGGCTTGCCCTACGCTCAAAAGTTGTGATTCCTTTTGTGCACCACAATATTTCACACATATGCACATGTTCATTAGAATTTTCTATGCCCCTATACTTTGGAATACGAAGAGACATTTCCATGTAAGTATTATGGGGTTGGTGTGAACCTTTCCCACCTGATCCAAAACCTCCTGTGTTTCCCTTGCATCCAAAACTTTCAAAGCCACCTAAACCAAAGCTACCTATGCCTCACTATCCCAAACCTATAGCTAGGGTTAGACCAAAAGATTTACCCCGTGTCCCAATAGTGGGCCCGAACTTTACCCTAACAATCTACAAAGTGTTACTACTCCTAGAAGTTAATCCAAAAATTGGTGCTCTTGTATTCTATGTTGATGATACACCCGAAAATTTAATCCCATATAACAACAAAGCCATTTTTTCTGCCATCACTATGATTTTTATAAGACTCACTCCTACTCTCCCATTACTTAAACTAGCTTGTTGACTACTTGTTATACTAGATGCTGAAAAACCAAATGCAAGGGCAAGATTCCAGGTGGATTTAGATGTACGCCTGTGGCCCAAGTAGTCTCTATTGGTGCGCTTTTACATGAGGCCGAGGAAGCACCCCTATCATGCTTTCCAATATGGGGGAGTTCATAATGCTCTGCTCCACATCTTCTACGTGAGCTTCAAATCCTTCATGAGCCATCTCTCTCCTCAACACCATACTCTCTGCAATGTTATGTTGCTTCTCTATCTCCCTCTCGTATGCCTCATTATACTTAAGCCATCTTTCCTCTCTCTTCCTTTCTGCCACTAAGTCTGCCATCCTTCACCAAACTACTCCTGCCATCATGCGTGGTGAGGTTTAGTTAGCCATTGGTTTACTCTCTAGATTCAAAGTTACCATTAGGATCTTGATCGCTAGTGGAATGCCTTGTAGGTAAGCTCCCCTTGGATATCGTAAAAACTAGAATTTAGCTACTTTTGGACACGAATAAGTGGAAATTGAGTATTCCAAGATATAAATGTTCAAGACACCACAAAACCACGTATCCACAACTTCGATTCCAAATCAAATCAGCATCATAAAGGGCCTGGAATTATTCCTGCATCCAGACAAGTGCGCAATACCTCCAATTCCTCTTAGATGCATAAGCAATCATCCACTCGTACAATTCTACTAGAAAGATAGCAAAAAAGCTCTCATATAAATTGTCATATAGATTTTATTCCACACATACACGTGTGTTAAACTCAGATCCAATGTTGAACTATTGTATGTATTCTTCCTCCAGATCATGTATCCACTCCTCAACACTTGCTAGAGTTAACCGGTATGTATTCACCGTGAACCATCCTGAAAACAACTGAAAAAGAGGTCCCAGAAACAAAACCAATGATGCAGCCTAGAATTTACCAAGAAACACCTAGATGTGTTGGCACATCACTCAAATTAGACTCGAGCGTTCACCCAAAGCACGTAAGGGTACCAGGTCCCTCTTTAGGGTTGTTGTATAAGGATGTTAGCATGATGAGGACTTAAAGCTTAAAGATTCATAGCTAATACATCATTCTACAGAGCATGCCAAATCTATCTCTAAGGGAGAATAGAATTAAATGTTACCCATGATGAGATCAAAAACATATTAGATTCAAATACACATAGAACTAACACTTAGATTCAGCCAATATCCTTCATTATATTCAATGCAGTAAGTATACAGAAGATTCATTACAATAACGTAGTATGTGTGTAACAGATTTAGTAGTATCATCTCTCTATATATGCACACACATCTATATATGTATATCTACTACGTAGTTCACTACATATATAAGGGTGGGGGCTTGCCCTTCACCACTTCTTCATTCCAAAAATAGGTCACATACTATTAATATCCACGCTTCATTTACAAGCATAGCCCCATATGCAAGTGTGCTAACTATAGACTTCGGCGATAACTACAATGATAATCCTATTCCTAGCCTGTATCCATGCAAGGCACTTTGTATACAATCCTCCAAAAATAGGTAATGTGTGGTGTGCATTTCTCTGCCTCATTTTTGTGCTCTGCACACCATCTCTAAAAATAAACCTTCATGAGTGAAAACGGCTAAGTCCCAAAAGCAAAAATTATGCTCCACGCGTGTGTTCTCCCTATCCATCCGCACCTTTGAATATGACCTGATTTCCTATGCGGACTTCTTATGTGCTTTCTATCAAGTGTTCTCTCGATCAATAGACATTTAAGAAGTGTGTAGTTTGTTTTCAGATGATTTAGTATAAAGAGTGTGCAAAATGTGAACTACGGTTCAGTTTGTCAACCATCAGCTGGGCATGACTTCTAGCATATAGGTTGCCCATAATTTAGATGAGCTAGAATGCAGCATACAGAAATGAGATGCAAAGATTTTAAACCCAAATCCATAATGAAATTTGATGAGAGCAATAATGAATAGGAAAGAGTATGTCTTTCACTAATGCAATACAGAATAAAAAGAAGTGTTCTTTTTAATCCAAAATACAAGTTTCACTGAGATCAGTAGGAGAAGAAGAATGTTTCCAAGGGAGAATATTTTAATGTGAACTTTCTTTCAAAAATAAATAAACACACAATGATTCCCTAAGAATGAATAATGCAAAGAACCCCAAATGGGTCCCATTGGGCGTGCCAAGATGTTTCACCTAATTTGTTCGCATAAAACTGAATAGGAAATAGGTTAGGAGGAATACCTATAAGATCAAAGGTCGAAGGTTGAATGCGCATGTTAATGAATTTTGATCCAAGATAATCATGAAGATCTTCCCTTTGGCTAGGGGAACGACCTGTAAGAAACACAACAAGACCACAAGATAGCATTAATAATATAGGTTAGTGGACTGCCTAGAAAATTCTAGATCTGGGAAGCGAGGTGCTTCCTAGGAGGTTGTCAATCCACTTTCAAATACAAATTAATGCAGCAAGTATCATGAAATAAATAAATCCTATTATAGTTATATGATTTAGGTATCTCATGCAAATACAATAAGTAAATCTAATCTAACAGGAAAATTTATGATCAGATCCGAGACATGGTAGGTTATTCTAGGTTTTGCAAGTCTGACAAAGGTCTAGTAAAGGGTCTGGGAATGATTGGGTGAGGTCTAGGTTGATTTTGGTTGATTGGAAGGCTTGTTAGTTAGAAGGTATAAAATGACACAGAGACCGATATCGGTCAGGTGACCGATGTTGGTGTAGGGATGAAACCAACGATGGTAGGGTAAACCGACGTCGGTAGGGGAATTGGCAATAACTTAATAAAAATGGTTTTTGGGCTTCTCTGTGATTGCACATAGAGTGAGGAGGGTGTGGTTAGGTTTGTAATATAACTAAGAAGACTCAGGAATACAAAAGGAGAGGTCACAAAGGGTGAAAGGGCTTGAACTGGTTGGGTTGGTGGATTGGTGAGAAGATGGAGATATCCAGGATAATAGTAGAAACGAAAATAATGGAGGAAAGATATATGCAATAAAGTAAGCACAAATGATTAAGATCATGTTACTTACTTGCTACTATGAAGATCTCATGGCTAGATGGAGGTTGGTGATTGATTGGTGAGGTGGTAGCTAGTTCAGTTCTGCGGTAGTATGACATGTGTGTTCTCGTGAATGCTCCAATGATCTGGAAGGGAATCCTTGGCTTGTCTTTTCTCTGCAGGTGGTGTGTAGACGTCATTTGGATGAAGCAATGGCTCTGAGATCCTCACTTGATTGCAATAGCACTCTCAAAACTCAAAATTACCAACCCGGGTAAAAGGTTATAAAGTTGTATATAAAGGAACCGATGGTGGTTTAGGTAATTGACATCGGCCAGGAAAAATCAGCATTGGTTAGGGTGAAATAGTCTTATTTACCAAAAATAGGTAGATCTTCCCAGATTTAGCATGCTTTCCTCATTGATTCCGCTTAGGAAAGTGGAGTTCATATGAGAGAAGGCAGGAAGAACTTAGGAGAGGTCCAGTTAGGTTTAGGAAGTCTTAGTTAGTTAGGTCAAGTTAGTGACTCAGCATTGGGAGTAATGACTCGGTGTTGAAGGTGATGACTCAGTCACTGTGAGTTAAATGCCCCTGGAATGGGTCCAGGTGAGGTGTCATGATGAGGTGGAGGTGTGAGGGTGAAATTAATTTAATTAAAATAATTAAACTAATTAATAATTTGAGGGTGAATATTAATATGGGGTAAAGGGATCATGGTTAGTTAAATGTATTATGTTAATTAATTGAAACAGGGACCATAGAGAGTGTGACCCAAATTTGGTGTCTACGAAGGATCTCACCATTTGAAGGCTTTATGTACTCTTCTTTGGTTTGCTTCACCACTTGATATTGCTTCATCACACTCTTTACTCTTAGTCTCTTAGCTCTTCAAATGTACAAATCGCTTTGAATGTAAGGTAACATTGAACTCGGTTGTCCCCTATTTATATATATTTCACACTTAATACTCCACGACATATGCTTTTGGATTTAAAACACATTTTCACTTTTTCCCACACTTTTCGTTTTAAAACACATTTTTTTGTTTTAAAGGCACCTTTTTCTTTTCTCCTCACTTTTTGCACGTGACAATCATAACCTTTAGGTGTGCCACTATTTCCTAGGTTGAATTCTTCCTTATTTCCACCTTCATGCGTCACACACCATCTTCCTTTGTGTCACTTTCCAATTAGTTTATCATGTTGTTTTCTCCCTTGTGTTATATTATGTGGCTCTCCATATGTATGGTTGTCAATCTAAAATCAGCACCTATTTTCTTTTCAAGTAGTCGCATGCACCATTATTTTTCTTCTGTGCACATCTCTCATATTCATACATACCCCTGGACCAAATCTAATAACCATTTAAAGATTTCATAACCTTTTTTTTCATGCACTTACGCATATTTTACCCCACACTAAAGGTATGCATGGTCCTTTATACATTAACTTAACAAATAGTAATCATCTCCTGCGCATGAAAGTGCTTATTTGAAACAACATCAAAAAAAAACATGAAAGGGAAATCTAATCTAAGTGGAAATACTACCTTATTACAAACATAAAGGAAGCTTATTTATAGTAGGGCTTTAGCCTACTCCCATTGAAGTAACTAGGAAACATGGTGCCATCCAGCACTTGCAATTGATATGCGCTTGATTCCAGTGTCTTGGTTACTATAAAGGGTCCCAACCAATGGAATTTCAACTTTCTTGGATGGCAAACAAACTTGGAGTCATATATAAGTACCTTCTTTCCAATGGAAAAATACTTGTTATTGTTGTTCATGTCATGTCAAGCCTTCTTTCGTGCCTTTTCTATCTTACGAATCAACGCATAAATGGTGTGCCTCTCATAGAATTGCATTAATTTGTCAATGTTCTCATTAGCTTCTTGTTCATTATCCATTATACCTATGCACATAATACATAGGTATGGTAACATAAATTCCATAGGAAATACAACCTCTACATCAAACACCAATTGAAAAGGTGTTTCCTTATTCATCCCAATCCTTTCTTCCTACATCACATATCTTCGTTAGTGTCTGACCCAATATCTTGTTGAAAGCTTCAGCAGTTCCATTATCTTGGGGGTGATAAAGGGTAGTCTTATGGTGTGCTACCATAAACTCTGGAAATAAAATTCTAATATTTTCATTTTTAAAATGAGTTCCTCTATCACTTGTTAGGCTCAATGGACATCCATACCTATTGATGATGTTTTGCCAAAGAAACCTTATTGTTATTGTTATTGTGAAATTTTTGTAGGCATAGCCTCTTCCCACCTTGTCAAATAGTCAATACATGTGATGATGTAGCATGCCCATGTCCTATGTGTGGGTGGTGCAATAGGTCCTACAAAATCAATCACCCATTTTTCAAAAGGATTCGCACTTTCTATTGACCTTAATAGAATTTTGTCTTTATTTTCAGGATTTCTAAGTCTCTAGTAGTGATCACATTCCTTAACATAAGCCTTAGGGTCTTTGTATAATGTCTCCCACCATAGGTCAGCTAATAGGATCTTACACGCAGTGGCATCCCCTGCATAGTTTCCTCCTACTATTCCTCCATGAACTTCCTCCATGATGGAATCACGCTCATGTTCCATAACACACATGTACAAGACATCATCTATACCCTTTTTATATAGGTATCATCCAATGAGCTGATATGGCACAACTTGAATAGAAAGTTTCTTCTTTTCCAAGGTCTTCATTCCTTCTGGTGTAAGTATAGTGCATAAAAATACACCAATATCTTCCAAATCAGCGGGTGCATGGTTTAATCGAATAATTGAGAATCGGTATAGTATCATCAATTCTATATGCATCCTATCTAGAGTTTATCCTTGATAAGTGATTAGGTCCCGATTTGTTGTTTCTGATTTTACTATAAATGTGAAGTCAAACTCTGAAAAATAAGTATCCATCAAGATACATCCTTACAAAAACCAGCTTGTTGACCAAGTACTTTAATTCCATGTGATCTATGTAAAATATAAATGGTATGGATAATAAGTATTGTCTGAAATTTTGAAATACGTAAATCATGGATAATGCTTCACGTCCGTATTTGTGTATTTATATTTAGTCGCTTGTCAATTTTCTACTTGTAAAACAAATAGGGTGATTAACATTTCCTTCACCTAGTTGCACCAATACTACTCTAATTTCCATGCCAAAGGCATCCACATGTACATGGAAAGTTTTGTTCCATGAAGGGAAGCACAAGATAGGTGTGGTGGTAAGCTTCTATTTCAAGGTATCAAATGCCTTTTATTGAGCATCACCCCAAAAAAATTTCCTTTAGCCTTTAGCAATTCTTTCAAGGGCATGAAAATCTTTGCATATCCTTTTATAAACTTCCTATAATAACTAGTATGTCCCAAGAATCCATGCACTTCACTCTGATTGGTAGGTTCTTCTATCCCTAAGATGACTACAATCTTAACAGGGTCTACCAATAGTCCTTTACAAATGATGTGCCCCAAGTAATTTTCCAAAGAGGGTGGAAAATATACACTTCTTGATATTGAGAGAGATGTTAAGTTACCTACATCTTTAAAACATCAGCCTCGGAGTTATAAAAATGGTCCTTTACTAGCCCATAGATGGTCCAATCATCTAGATAATTTTGTAAAAAATTATGAATAAAGTCTTGGAATTCTTGAATAACGATGCACAAGAATACTGTTGGCACATTCTTCAATCCAAAAGGCATCATGGTATATGAAAAACTTTCCCATTCAAAGTGGTGAAGGTGGTCTTCTCCCGATCCTTGTGTGTAATGTGTACCTAATGGTACCCTAAAAATCCATCAGTGAATGAATAGATTTTGCACCTTATAACTCCCTCAATAATCACTTTTGTAAATGGCATAGGGAAAGGATATATGACACAGGATGCATTGAGTACCTTGTATTCCATCTGATTGTGATTTGGCCATATTTATTTATACTAATCACCATGCGACTGACCCACTTAGATTCCTCAATAGGCTCTATGATCCCTAAATTAAGCATCTTTTCAATCTCCTCTTTGAACTTCTTGCACAGGTTTGGGTTCATCCTATAAGGCCTCTTCAACCAATCACACACCTTCTTTCATCTTAATCTTCCTCTCCTAAATATGGATGGACGCCCTTCAACTCATGATAACCCCTTGGGAATAAGTCCTAGAAGTCACATAATAGCTCAATGATCTTCGCAACCTCTAGTTCTGACCAATAATCTCCAATAATATCCTCCTTAGGTGCATCCTCAGTGTCAATATTCACCTTTTTAGTCTTCATAGGCACATGGTATTCACATGCCTACTCATCTTTGTATTCCATCACCTTGCATGCACCCTTTGTGTGTTTGATGTCTAAATATTCAACTTCCTCATCATCTATGAGGTACATCATCTTCCCTTTGTCCTTTTCTTTCCACGTGTGTCCTAGATGGATCTCTTCTATTTCTATGGAATCATTACACACCTCGGTCTCGGGATCTCCCAACAACTAAACCATTAGTTCCTCTTCCTTTTTCTATCCCCAATGTGATGCGCTTCATTATTTGTAAGGCTTCATGTATTATTGGTTTAGTGTAAAAATAATCAAAGGTGTGGAGAATACCTTCATCATGTTGCACCAACTTGTAGTCTCTATCTTGAGATCGGTATGCACATACCATGCACATGCACTTTCATGCAAAGTGGAGTGGAACTTTTGTACCCAAAGGGATGGTGTTATATTGTAGATACCTAAATTTGCTTACATTCCCTTAGCCTCGATCGGATAACCAACTTAAACAAGGGAACCTAACCATGGCCCCCTTTCACCCCATATTAATAATTAGTTTAATTACTTTAATTTAATTAAATACACATCCTCACAATATCCATCATTTTATTACCTTAATTGACCTAATTTCCACCTTACCTAGACACCTCATCCAACCACCTCACCCTAGACCTATTTTTGGCATGTTTCTATAACCAAAAATAACTAAGTCTTACTTGCCTTAATGAGCTAAGATTTGTTCTAACCCTAAAATCAATGCCTAAGATCTCTCTAACCACATTCCCGCTCATTAGAAGGGAAGCTTCCATCCTGATCCGCAACAACAAACCAACTTGGCCCAAGAAATTAGAAAGATCTGCCCATTTTAGTAAACCTAGGGAATCCCACCTTAACCGACATTGGTCAATATGGAACCATCGTTGGTTACCATTTATTCACCTTAGCAACCTTGTTTGAGGGGTTGGCACATTCTATACCAAAGGAGAATGAGATCAGAGCTACATGCAAGCAGAACTAGCATCTTTTTGTGTATCCAGGCATCCAGAACCATCATCTAAATAGATATAGGATCATTACACCCACAGTAGCATTCCAGAAAGCACTGCCACGGCACTAAACACCATTCCTCCGATCAACCGTCACCTCCATCCAGGTAATCAAAACTACATCATAGTAGGCATTTTGTTAACCAAAGATTCTTCTATTTTCATTCTAGTAGGCTTTGTTACCTTTGTTATTAGCTTCTACTTGAACTCTCACTTCCTCACCATTTATCTCCATACAAGTTTGATCATTCCTTCACCCACACCATATAATCACCCATACCTGACTATTAGACATCTCTGAGTATTTCTAACACCTCTCCAGACCTACACCCACTCCTCACCATCTCTGAGTCAGTCTCAGACAAATCCCTAAATCATGAACTAGTGAGTTATTGAAAACCCGCAGTAACCGTCATCGGTTATCACTAAACCGTTGTCGGTCATACCAGACCGATGCCGGTCTCTGTGTTTTGTACTCTTCCCAAGAACAAAGCGAAACAACCTCCTACCAATTGACCTAAACAACCCAGAATCAGACCTTGACCAATCCCAGTACTTTAACAGTCACCTCACCCTTTAGATCCAACTATACCCTAGCCTTTTATGATTGGATTTGCTTATTGTACTTGAATGAGATATCTAAATCATATCAACTACAGTAGGACTTTATTTATTTCTCACATTAATTTGTTTTAAACAGTGGATTGACAGCCATCTAGGAAGTATCACACTTCCCGGAACTAGCATACGTTAGGTAGTCCATTGTCATATATCATTTGAATCCTCTTTTGTGGTCTTGTTTTCTATTACAGGTAGTTCCTCCTAGCCAAAAGGAAGCTCTCACAATTGGCATTAGTTCAAGAATTCATAATGTGTGCATCAACCTCTAACCAACCCATTTAACAGGTATTCCTCCTAGCCCTTACCCTTATCTGTTTTGTCATTCAAAAACGTAAAGAAAATGGTGAAACATATATCTCATTTTCCTTGCACCCATTATCTATAACAATTGTGGATGTGTACTAAATCAGGATTCTTCCCATAATACTCATGTACAAGATAAGGAATATTACTCTGGGTAAACCTTGTTAAAAAGGCTACCCTTACCTCATGTTAGCCCAAGATATTGTGCATTTTTGTTTCCCATCAGCATTTTGTTATTCCACATAATGTATAGATCATCATATTTTGTCTATCACCCTCGTTTTCCATTGTTCCTCCATTGCACGTAGAAAAGATTCAAGTTTCTCTTCCCTATGTATTGGGGTAAGTGATTCTTGACCAAGTGCCTAATCATGTGTGGCCTAATCATCCTTGTGAATCTTCCTTTGACCTCATGACCTACCATTTCATAAGTGTCATGGGCCCAATTTTCACAAGAAAACTGGTAGTGTTACTTGATATATTGTGCATATTCCCAATGAAGCGTGCCTTCCTTCAATGGTTCCATGTTCTTTGGGTCATGCACTATATGTGCATACATTATTTTGAGATCCTCCTCATTAATAAGCTTTGTATATGGCGCAACCTTTACATCATCCAAGGGTATGACAATGCGCTCATCCTTGTTCTCAAATCTAATATATCTTTTATTAAAGTGAAGATCTACATTATTATCATAGCACCAAGGACATCCAACAACATTGTGAAGTTATCTACCTCAACAAGTTCAAATACTTCAAAATCACCTATAAATTTTTCACCTTGAATAGTGATTTAAGCATCCTTTAACACCCCAATGGGCATCGCCCTTATTTTACTAGCCATATACAACACATTAGAAGATGGTTGCATTTGGGCCTTCCCATTTGGTTCCACACATCTAACGTCAAAACATTGACATTTATTCATGTGTCAATAATAATCTTACTCACCAACCAACCATCTATCACAAAGATCTTATGTAATCTCCTTGTCATATTCATGGTTTTGTGGTGGTAAATTTTCATGAATGATCTAGTGATTTCTCTCAACTCGTGTGTGTGGTAATTTCTCCTAAAAGCATTCTCCCAACAAGGAGTGATGTTATCCTAGAGTAACATCTTGCATACTTCCTTCAAATCATCAATAACTTTATCTAGAAGCACAGATCCCCTTGTGTGTACCCTCACACGCACTAGTTCCTTTAAGTATTGGATCTCACCCTTTAAATCCTTGATAACTCCCATGGTCTCCTAATAAACTTCCTTCGATGAGCCGCATCTAGATACTTAACATGCATAACTTCCTCTCTCCTAATAAGGTGTTTTTTCTTTAAGAGGCTCATGCACACGTGTTGCTTTTATGTACGTAGTGATTAACACATGTTGAAGTTTTGAATTAGTTGTCTTCTTAGGTTCCCATTGTTCATGTTTCACATGTTCCACCTTAATCATCTCTACATATTTTTCCTTCTTTTTGTTTTTACACATATACTCATAGAGGTCTGGACAATCCTCAACCTTGTGTGCCTTCCCACAGTATGCACATACCTGATTCTTAGGAAACTCATGTTAATAATGACACAGTGAACTATAAGCATAACATATGCCATGTGTGAACCTTCCTCTATCACCACGTCATATGCTCTGATATCCACCTTGAAATTCATCATCTCCATTATTGCACCCTTCAATGGTTTGTTCTTCTTGTGCCTAAGAACTACTAGCCATAGTGGTATGTCACAATCCAGTCTCACATGCCTCGTGAACATGGCTGATCAAATGGTAATTAGTTGTATCATGGGTGTGTGTGTCAAAATCTTACAATATATAGAGATGTTATTTTGTGTCCCACACCGCAACAAAGGGGAAAATTCTATATATCATGATTTTTATGGAAAATCTCACAATATGTTAACAAATCCCACACATTCCTATGTGGACAACTATCCTTTGTATGTCCTTCCACTTTTCAATCAGTAGACCATAACCCGCTAAACCTCTCATGCACCAAATTAGCAGATAACTTCTCTAACTCGGTAGCTATAGTTGTTATTTATGCCTCAAGAAAAGGACTTACCCCATATCTAAATTTTCAACTACTTCTATGTGTGTACATGTTTCCAAGACCTCTTGTGAATCAATAAATGTTTTACATGATAAATCCCTTCTAAAAGGAGTCAGCAAACCTCTAAAAACACTATGCATGTTGTCTCTTATGAATATCATAGGATAACTTGGAAAACTAAGTCTTAAATCATGTGTCATACTCCCTCACACTTTTAGGCAGGCCCTTTTAGTGTGTTAATGTGTTGTTGCTCGAACTCGGGGATGTGAAATACAACTAAAAAGGTAGTGCGCAACACATCATAATCTACCGCAATCTAATGTGAATCATATTTTCTATGCCAACTATGTACATGCCCCTGAAGTGTGGTGGAAAATTAACTTTCCTTCCTATCATGAGCCATTATTCCCTTAGCTCTCCATAATAACTCACACGTATACACATGATCAACTACGTATTTCACGCCTCTATACTCTTGTAAGTGAAGTGACATCTCGAAATATATCTAAGGGTCATTGTTGTGGATGTTGATGCTTTGTAATGGTTTTTGGGGTTTTTATTGTGGGTGTTGTGGACCTTGTATTAGAGTGGGTCCATATATTGAACATGAACCTTAACCAGGATTCCCTTTGTGCGGTGGCTAACTTGAACCTCCTAAACCTCCCTTCATGAACTATGGTCCTATGACGAACTTCCTTGTGTCCCTGTGGTTGTGCTAAATTGGACACCTACTTTTTGTGTATAGATACACCTATAGGATTGCTTCCAATGGGTTGTGTGTCAACATTTTTTCCTATTGATGTAAATGTGAAGATACCTCCAAAATTACTTGTTCCAAACACTGGCACCTATTATATCACCATGTGCGTATCTTTAATTTGTTTCGCCTCCCGAGAGGTAACTAAAATATGTCTACATATATCTCCTACCAAACGTGGAGATCCTCCTTTCTCACCTTCACTATGATGCTCTTCTACAACTAATATAGAGGACATTTTAGATGAAAGAAGTTTCCTAAATCTCCCAAGATCACTACCATGCAAAAATTGACTCGAGAGCTTTCCAACGACCACATGAATTTGGAAAAAGGAGCCCGTACCCAAAATTTTTGGTTGGTCAATGTTGGATCAACTCTAGGATGAGACAAGATCCACTAGCAAGTCACATTACGACAAGTGGAAAAAATGCAAATCAGGTGTAGGTGATAAGTTTGGGTTGATGTTTTAAGCCTTCGGTCTTTGACACTCCATTGTAATCATCTTCGTCAAATGATCAAAAAATATTACTAGGTGGTGGGTCCTCAAAACACCACATGGCCTGCCACCACATTGTTAAGGACACGAGTTATCTATCAACTCGGAAAGCTACTCAGATGGTGAATTGAGTTCATAATTGAGAAAGTTATGTATCAACTCAAATTTTTACAACCTTACACCAAACCAACCGAGCCGAGGGTGAGCTATTCCCACAAATTAGTGAGTGGCTTATACATATCGGTGAGAAAAATGTGGATTGTGTGGTCAAATCCATGGGTTAACAGTAGGGATAAGCCTTATAAAGGCTATATAATCCCTTCCTGCACAAATTTGGGATAATCCACATAGATGTGGATAAGCCCAGTCGACATGGTGGTGCCAACTTGGGGAACGGTGGGGAAAACTCAACGTAGATGGGATATGGACTCAGCTCGACATGGCAATAGCGGGGTCTCCATCACTTGGAAACATTTGGGTCATTAATGGAGGCTGATGTGGAATGTTCGGGCATGGATGTGGTGGCAACAGGGAATAACAAACTAGTCACCACGTGAAGAACAATGGATGCGACCGGTAAAACAAAATAAAGGTGAGGGTGGGGAGTTGACCCCGTAACCTTCCCCCTAACCACAAGGCCTAACCAACCCACCCAAATCGAGGGGTTGGTAACATATTTGGCAAAAAGCTATAAAGTGAAGAGATCAGGCCACCCTAAGGCTATATAAAGTCTTGTACTTGCTCATTTCAAAGACAACAAGCTCTCCATTCCAAGTAAGCTCAAGGAGACTTAAGAAGTTAAGGGAGAATTAATAAGTCCTATATTGTATTAGTATAGGCTTTATTTGAAGAGATATGAGTCCTAATTTATTTAGGAAATATTTTTAATATTGGGGAGTAATTATAAACTCACCCATAGGGCCCATAGAGCCATAGTCTTCATAGTGAGATAGCTTGGATTTCTAACTTGGAGCCATAGGGCATTGTTGCTTTGGAGGAGACTACAAGATATCTAATCTACTACATAAGCCATGGTATTTTAACTCGGTAGTCATGGAGGAGGTTCTTGTTCTTCCGGAATCATTGAAGATCTAATCTACCGCATAAGCTAGGGTATTTCCACTCAAAGGTTGTGGAGGAGGTTCTTGTTCTTCTGGTATCAATTTTATTATAGCTTCAATTGTGATTTTGTACTAGAGTTACAATTTAGAAGTGGATAATAAATCAGTTCAATTTTTGAACCCGAGACGTATGAATTTTTCCAACTCTATTATCAACACTTTTGTAGTGTGGCTCTAATTCTTGCATTGTATTTTATTTAAAGTTGATTTCAATGGGTTATTTGGTAAAATAATTAAGGTTCCATGGTCAAGAAAAAATTATTGGTCGGTTTACGCATCAATTTTGGTATCAAAGCAAGATATTGCAGGTTGTTACTTGGTATTTTCCATGGAATTATACCTATGGTTTCAAAGTGGCATGTGGTGCTCACTTTTCTAGGCACCATGATTTAGATGGTGGTGACTGTTATTAGGAGCAACAATGCCAAATTGAGGAATTACATGTGCATCCGAAAAATGTGCATGATCATCAATGTCTACAAAATTGGCACATTGTTGAGCTCTAGAGGAGCATTAATTACCTACCCAATAGGGTAGTTAAGGTAAGCTAACAACTGAAAGGATGTATAGTGATTCTATCATCGCTAGACCAGCTCGGGTGCAATCACTGTGGCAAAGATGGACATGAGGTAGAAAATTTTTGGAGATTACAATTTGATCGAAACCTCGTTGGATGAATAAAAAAACTACCAACGATGGTAAGGCTCCTACGGGTCCCGCTTTGAATCAAGATGGTCAAGAACAACACCACCATGCGGCGAAAGGGAAGGGAAATGACAGAATCTCTAGATTTGATCTTGCGATCGGCGGAGATATTCAAGAAGAGTGTTCCGACTGTCTCGAAAGGACATATAGTGTAGATTGTCTTCAACTAGAGCATCGGGGCGATTACATGTCATCGGATCTCGTATGTCAATTATGCCTAATAACTACACCACTTCCTCATGCCAAAACATATGGCACCAGAGATGGATGTGTCTAAGGAGTTGCAATTAGTTATTATGAACCTGAGATACATCATGGGGAAGTTCTCAAATGTTCTATATCTCGACATCATTCCCGTTGAGATGGACAAGATAGTCCTTGGGATTTTCTACCTCTCATCCCATTAGGTGTACATCATAGAAGGAAGAAATGGCCACAAACTATGATTAAACCATGCTTTGGTTATCAAGTTTGAAATTGGTTGGGTTACGAGCACAAAAATGGATATATTAGTGAGTCAATTGACTCATATTCACCATGAGATCAGCCTGATGATGTAGACGACACTCAATATCGGAAGATTTATCCTTGATACAAATCAGGTCCTCATCGAATTCAGTGTATTAGCTATAGAATCTAGGTGATAAAATAAAGTAGTCTTCTACTAAATGTATCCATTTTTGAGCATTTTTTTGGGTCTAATAAAATAAAACACACATGCTCATATTTTATAATAAAATAAAGTCCCATTTTTGGTAACTATCTGTATATGATACTTGTAATGTAAGACCCATTGTGAGGGAAAAATTTATATGAGGTACTAACCCCATATTTTGTAAGTATCAAATTTCTTGTAAGAATTTGTATACAAACACCATTTATACAGACTATGCAAAGTGAAGATGTTCATGTAGAAGTACCTAACAAAGCTCGGATCCTAAAAACATTAGATGTATCATGAAGATCATTGGCTCTAGAGGAGGATCATACTCATCAAGCTTGTTGACAATATGGAATCCACTTAGCCATGTGTAGCGGTCATTTTATTATGCAAAAAGAGTGGAAGGGAGATCATAGTCAACACATGACATCGGGATCAATCCTAACTCAAAGCAAAATGGAGGATGAACGTCATTATCGATATCTAGAGACGTAGCACCATGCATCAAAGGTGTTGAGTTATTCTGAAATGATACTTAGAAATTTGCAATGGAGGCGTTGATTTCTTCTAGAGATATCAAATCGGGAGCTATGCTAGAGAAACAAGCTTTCTAAGCCCGGATCAAATTCATAAAATCAACTGGAATTATTCATTTATCCATCAATTTGGTGCATCATAAAGTGGTAAGCCCTCTTTCCATAGATCCTGAGGATCAAATCAATTGTTTTGTTGAAGAAATAGCATTTTGGATACCATGATATCAGCTTTAGAGATCTCTTCACAGACAGGTGACATGGATCATGATCCAAAGAATGAGAACATAAGCTTTTTGGGACAAAAATCCTTGTTAGTGTAGAGGTGTGTGTTATCCAAATTCACCCCCAAGGTTAATTTGATAACATGCATCAGAATTCTCAAGTCTCAGGAAAATGGATTGATTCAGGGAAAAAATCATGTTTCCAGAGGTTCCCTCATATTTTTCCTAACTCTCCTGTCCAGGTTGAAAAGAGCAAGTTTTGAGAAAAGGTGAAAAAGTTGCAAAAACAAGCTTGGGCCAGAAAGAATCGTGAAAATTAGCTAAGTCCTAGTCCTCGCAATAGTAGGGACGTGAGGGACATCGAGATGTGGATCGGCCGAAAAGCCTCCAGGGCCCGCAAAGCAAAGGGACATCTGGGACAAAAAGACGCGAAGGGCGCGAGAAGCCGATCCGGCCGAAGGAGGAAGCAAAATTGACTAACTGCTGAGCAAAACAGTTTGGGACATTCAAGCCCTGAGGATGCGAACCACCCGGATCGGCCGAAATAGAGAACTTTAAGCTCTGGGATCGGGCCGGAAAGTACGCGCGGCGGACGCGGAAAGTCAGTTCGGCCGAAGGAGAAGAAAATTGATTAACTGCTAAGGGACATGTGGGACAAAGGAATGCAAACCGGCCGAATCGGGTGAACCGGAAGAATTTGTCCCAGACAGTATCCCGAGACAGTTGGAACAAATGTACGCGAAGGATGCGAACCGGCCAGTTCACCTGAAATAGAGAAATTTCGTATTGGGACAGTTGGGACAAAGGGACGCATGGGACGTGGATAGCCGAAAAGCCGAGAGCCAATCAGATTACACCACGTGTCATCGGCAGATAAGGGACAAGGAAGCCCATTTCGGGTGGATCGGAGGATTCTGTCCCAAACAGCACTGGGACATCCGGGACAAAAAGACGTGAAGGGCACGAAAGAGCCGGCAGACCCGCGGACCAATCAAATCACGACACGTGTCACAAGGGAAAAGGTCCAAAAGTCAAAGGGCGAGTTTTGAAGGGTCAGCCCGAGCCAATGAAATAGTGCCACGTGTCCAAGTTTAAGGGCCCACAAGGAAATTTCAAAAGGAAAGCCCACGAAAAGGTGGAGGAGAGAGAATTACTCAGTGAATCAGAGCCTGCCACGTGTCATCCAAGTGGCAGAGCGCGGGGAAAGTTCAAATATTTTTCCCGCCGACCTGTTTTTGCTCAAGCTTTAGTCCCTAAATCTTCGATCGTCATATCTTTCGATCCAAAGCTTGATTTGCACGTTCTTTATATCAACGGAAAGTCATGAAATTCTCTACATGATTCTCGGGATCAATCTTGCATTTTGGTGTAGTTTAGAGGAGAACATTTTGAAAACGTCCCTGACACGTGGTAATGCCAAAAGTGACGCTCAACAACCAACTTTAATGCAATGACAGTTCGCCGCCTGCTTGATGTACCACTGCTTTTTTTCTAGGATCCGCCGCTTCGCCATAATGAAATGATTCTAAATGTGACCTAGAAGTGGTTGGGGCGTTCTAGATTTCCTCTCTCTTCCTCTCTCATTCTTTCTATTTATTGCAAAGAGGGGCTTCTTAAAAAGGTTGAACATTTTCTGTTTTTCTCCTCCCTTCTTCTTCTAATCAGGCGAATTTGTGGAGTTCAAACCTCCCATTTGAAACTGTAATGCAACTCTACCTTTTGGAATTTTTTGGTGTATTGTATCAATCTTTGGAGCAAGTAATGCATGTCTCAGGATGATTCTCAACCCTCTCTATGTTTATTTGCATCCTCCTCGGTCTTTCACTACAAGTTTTGTTATCTGTGCATGATCTTGCCTCACATTTGAATGGTCTGTGTTTATCAGCAAGACAGGTGTTCTTCATTCCTCGATGCATCACCTCTTTTAGCTTAGGTTTATTTTTATGCATCCCTCTCTCTCTATCTCCTTGGCAAGTTAGATTAGGTTTTGAGTAAAACCTCTACATTTTTCATGTGCATCTGAACAGAGGAATAGGAACCCGCCTTCTCTGGAGAATCATTTCTCATATTTTCAAGTCCCACACTTGGAGAAAGGATTCCATGTTATGCAATCACACTGGATTCCTGAACATCAACCTAGAAACTTGATCTAGCATCCAGGGGTGTTGTGAGCCTGCAACAACAGTTTTGGCACACCCGGTGGGACCTAGAGGTCTCATTTTTATTGCAGCAAAGTTGATGTGCATCTGCTGCAATTTTCTTGCTTAAAAGAGCTATTATTTTCATATCTGGTGACTCCAAGGGGAAGAATCAACTGGTTTCAGCAGTGCAGGCCTGAAAACTCATGAGAAGAATCACCACAAGGTCAAGAGTTGGAGAAGAAGAAGTGTTGTTTGAATACCTGCAATTATCTCCAAGAAGAAGGCAAAGAGGAAGAAGGATTCAAAGGTCTCCATCTCCACCAAACAGAACTCTCTCAACTCCTCCACCTGACAGGCCTTTCATTCAGTATACAAGGGTTTTAAGACCGATCGAATGGCGCAACAACCCCTACGTCAACTTCACAGCAAAGAGCCCACTTGCTCTCAATGCACAACATCCAGCTTCTATTGCAGCAGCCTTGAAGAACATTCCCTACTTCACCGGAGAAAATCAGACTACTCCAGGTGATCATGTTAAAGATATTGCTAACCTTTGTGCAATCCATGAAATCAATGAAATGCAAGTGGCTGTCAAGTTACTGGCATCTTCCTTCAAGGGTAAAGCATTACAATGGTTTAGGAGCCTTGGAGCTGGTTCTATCACAAACTGGAATCAGCTGTGTATTGCACTTCACGAGCAATTTGGAGAGAAGGGAGACAACTTGTCTCTTTTGGAGCAGCTGACAACTATCAAGAGAGCTCCCAATGAGTAGCTGACTGATTTCAACTTCAGATTTCAAAGGTCTTGGGATAGGATTCCAAAGTGAGCAAAGCCAACAAAAAAAGGTGCTTTTCTATATTACCTTAAAGCTTTGAATTCTGATATTTCTATGTTAATTCAATCTATGGGAGGCACAACCTTACCTGCTACTTATAGCATTGCCATTAGAGCTGAAAATTGTCTTATTCAAGCTGGTAAACTGGCTCCTAGGCCTCCCATGCCCTTGTATCCAAACTTAGAAAATCCAAGCACTAGTCAAGCACCCACTTTGGCTCCTGTTCCCACCCCTAGAAATCAAAGTTCAAGTGAAACTTCTACTTCATCCTCTAGTGCTTCAAATGAACTCCAAGAGGTCATGAAACAGTTGCAAAATTTGGGAAATGAGCTGGTTACTATCAAAAGACAGCAAGCTCAAAGTGCTAGACCGTATCAGCCTCAAGCACAATACCAGGCTAGGCCCCCATACCAACAAAATAGGTCACCAAATTAGGCTGCAAATCAAAATCAAAGCCAAGTAAGGCCTCCTGCCAATAGACCATTCCAACCCTATAATCCAAATGCCATATCTGCCTCTAAGGCATTAGTGCCAACACAGAACAACATTGCTCAGGAATATGATTGGTGTTTTCCATGCAACGAGCCTCATAACCAATCCATGTGCTTCAATGGTGCCCTCAATCAAGCATTGATGGTGACAACTACTGGTGTGGAGGGTGAGGGTAGTCAAGGAAATAGCCAACAACAAGAAACATTCCAACAACAGTCACCCCCAAATGACACCACATTGGTGAACTAGCAAGCGAGATATTTCTATGGCATAAATCAAGCAGCTTCTCAAGGTGTCATGCAGCCACACAAGGTCAAAGAGGAGAAACTTGGGTGAAGAACAGCAATTAGCCCCACCAATCCACAACCTTCCACGGCTCCACAAATGATTGCAAGTAAAGTCCAGCTTCAAATGCACAAGGACAGCCAAAAACATCCCTAGGCCAACTCAAATACCACTGTTGCTGCCCACATGCAAGGAGTAAATGTGCAAACCAAGGGACAAGAGAGAGATCCTTCATCGCCATTCAAGATCATTGATCGATGAAGAAGACAAACATCAATATATCATGTGGGAATCACTATCCATCCTGTGCCAAAGAGATTTGCTACAAGCTGCCATGAAGGACTGGTCAACTTCAAATCAACAGGTCCAAATGCAAGAGAAGGTACTCACAAATGCTACCCAGCCTGAAGGAAATCATGGAGGACAACAAGGTAAAATGTTGAAGCCCCCTCCATTTTATGTTTCATTGATCATAGGAGACAAGTTGGTACATAATTGCATGATTGACTCTGGGGCAAGTAGCTCAGTGATGCCCAAGCAAATAGCTGATCAGCTGGGTCTCCAATATGAAGTAATATCCAAAGGGGTAGTGCAGTTAGATGGAACAGCAGTAGCAACAGTTGGAGTGATTAAAAACTTGAGTCTTACCTTACATGCATGTCCAAATGTTGTTGTTTTACAAGATGTATCAATCATAGACCTTCCACCACTCTTTGCCCTTTGCTTGTCAAGAGACTTCACAGCCAAGATTGGGGGGTATTTGTTTGCTGATTGGTCACACATGTTATTCAGAACAAGATATGGAACTAAGGCCACAATCAGATCCGAACCTATTGCAAACTTCCATATTGAGCCTTACACTCCAAGCCAAATCAATGCCAATTGCTCAACATTTGATCAAGAAGATTATCCAAACACAGATGAAGCCGACACCAAAGTTGGAAGCATTCCAGATTTGACTCTTGATGAATGGGCAAGCAAGGTACATGCTTTTGATCCCTACCAAGAAGTAGAAGAATCTGAACTAGGAGTCTATTGCATACATGAAGAAAACCAGCCTATTCCTAGCATCACCAAACCAAACCATAAGGATGACAATGAGGTATGGAAATTATTTTTCGATGGATCAAGGAGTAGGCAAGGTGCAGGAGGAGGAGCTATGCTTGTTTCACCTCAAGGCATCAAATATTATTCATCTTTTCGTTTCCAGTTTTCTTGTTCAAACAACACAACTGAATATGAGGCCTTGATTCATGGACTTCATTGGGCTAGAAAAAGGGCATAAATAACTTGCAGGTGTTCGGGGATAGTGAGCTGATCGTCAATCAAGTCAGGGGACAACATGCTACAAAGAATGACCTGCTGAAGAACTACAAGAATAGGGTATGGGACCTCATTGAGGATTTCGAAGCTTTCAACATCGTGTCCATACCCAGGAAGAAAAATGAAGCCGCGGATAGGCTCGCAGCAGTTGGAGCAACGTTTGATGTGGTTGACAACATCAAAAGGGAAAAAACACAGCCACATATCCATGTGATTGTGAGGCCAGCAGCTCCAGATAATAATATAAGTCGGCAGTGTGTTTGAGAACGATCAACATCGTCAATTTTTACAAGAAGAGGCTGAATTCTCGGCCTAGGAATCGATGATAGACTAGAGCAGCAAGATGGGGATCAAGTAGTGCAAATTATGGACAAACAAGCTTCCCAAGGGTTTAGTAATGTTGGATTCTATCTTCAACCCTAACGACCGCCTTCCGTAAGGAAAAGGCTAACATATAGGTCAAGAGAGAAGATTCGTGAGCCAATTCGTTGGGGAAGGTAAAACACTTCAAATTGATAAAGTGGCCACTGAGCAGGAGAAATCAGATTTCATACAACTTTGCCAAGAAATTCCAGATGTCCTCGCTTGGAGCCATGAAGACTTAAGAGGATTCAATCCGAATTTGGCACAACATACCATAGAATTAGATCTAGATGCTAAGCCCATCAAGCAGAAGTAGAGACCTGTTAACCCTCACATTGAGCCTCTAATGAAGAAAGAGCTAAATAAGCTAATAGAGGCAAGCATTATATTCCCGATCAAGCACTCAAGCTGGGTTGTTAACTTGGTTCTGGTCAGGAAGAAGAGCGGAGAAATCAGGTTGTGTGTGGACTTCCGAGATCTCAATAGGGCATCTCTCAAATATCATTACCCGCTTCCTTCAATGGAACAAATATTGCAAGTAGTATCTGGTTTAGAGATTCTCTCTCCTAGATGGCTACTCAGGGTATAATCAGGTGATGGTGAAAGAAGATGATCAGTTCAAGACAGCCTTCACAACCAAATGGGGAACATATGCCTACAAGAAGATGCCATTTGGCCTATCAAATGTTGGAGCCACTTTCCAAAGGGCAATGGATATGGCATTCAAGGGGTTGATCAATGAAATAGTTTTGATATATCTTGATGACATCACCGTATTCTCCAAAAATGCAGTGGATCACCTTTTTCATCTGAGGCAGGTATTTCAGAGGTGTAGAAGATTTGGGGTATCATTGAATCCCAAAAAATGCATATTCTTGGCCCATGAGGGGAAACTTCTAGGCCATATTGTCTCGAAAGAGGGATTAGCAATTGATCCAGAGAGGGTTGAAGCCATAAGAGCACTACCATTTCCAAACCAAGAAGGCTCTTCAAAGCTTCTTGGGAAGGATCAATTTTGTCCACAGGTTTATCCCAGATTTTGCAGCCCTTGTCAAGCCCATCACCAAAATGTTAAAGAAGAGCATGGCTTTTAAGTGGACAGCAGAAGGTAAGGAGAGTTTTGAGGCAATCAAAGAAGTTATTTCTCAAGCACCAACTCTCATCAACCTAGACTTCTCCAAGGATTTCATCCTCTATGCATTTGGAGGTGATGACACTATTTCTGCCATTCTAGTACAGCAGAACAAAGATAATGATGAGCAATCGATTGCCTTTTTCAGCCAGAGCCTAGATGACTGCGAGGTGAGGTACTCTTTTATTGAGAAGCATGTGCTTGCAGTAATCAAAAGCTTGAAGAAATTCAAGCATTTAGTCTCAAACAACAAGGTCCAGTTGCTGGTCTCACATGCTAGGGTTAAGGACTTCCTCCTCAACAAGGATTTGAATGAGAAAAGGGCAGGTTGGATCACCCGTGTCATGGAGTATGACATTGAGATCAAGATCACCAAGCTGGTAAGAGGGAAAGGATTGTGTGAGCAAGCTGGTTTTGGGGAAGCAAAAATAAGTATGCAACGAAGAAGAGGTTGTTTTGACAGTCCAAGACAACCATGAGCCAAGTGCCAATCAAGAAGAAGACAATGCTGCCCCCACTCCTTGCTGGACCCAAGGTATTATGCACTTCTAGGCATAGGCCTATGCCCTCCAGAGATGAGCAAGACCCAAAGGAGACACTTCAGATTGCAGCAGTGTTCCGTATGCCATTGTTGATGGAGTTTTTTCAAGAAAGATGTGAATGGAGTGCTTCTTGAGATGCATTAGCACAGACAGTCGATTCAAAGGGTGTTGGAAGAGTTTCATGGTGGACCATCTGAGGCCATTTTGCACCAAGAGTGACAGCTCTAAAAATCATGAAGGCTGGTTATTATTGGCCTAAAATCTTCAGTGATTGCTATGCATGGATCAAGAGGTGTAAGAATTGTGCATTCTTCACAGGAAAAGAGAGACTTGCAGCCCTCCCATTACATCCAATCTCAGTTGACCAGCCATTCATACAATGGGGTTTGGATTTCATTGGAGCCATTAATCCCAATTCAAGCCAAGGGCACAAATGGATTTTGACAGCCACAGACTACTTCACCAAATGGACAGAAGCAATAGCACTCAAAGAGGCGAATGAGTCTAGCATCTTAGACTTTTATGAGGGGATAACAACCAGATTTGGTGTACCTGCTACAATAATCTCTGATAATGCATTGGCATTCATTGGATCTAAGGTGACTGAGTGGGCTGCCAAGAACGGTATTTACCTAAGCACTTCATCAAACTATTACCCTTAAGGTAATGGCCAAGCCGAGTCTACAAACAAGAACTTGTTGAGGATCATTAGGAGGACTCTTGATGAGAATCAGATGTCTTGGCATACCAAATCGAAATCAGCCTTATGGGCCGATGAGGGATAACTCCCAAAAGATCCACAGGGTAACTCTCCATTCAAAGCTTGTCTACATGGAAGAGAGGAAACCTTGCCCATGTCACTTGAGTTGCCAACATTGGAACTCATGAAACAACTGGAGTTGCTTTAGAGTTTGAGCCCATGGAGGTGAGGTATGCAGAGTTGATGGAGCTGCAAGAGATCGAAATCGTGCATCCCAAGCAATGGAAAAGGATCAAGCTTTGATCAAGAAACCTTTGATAAGAAGGCCAAGGATAGATCTTTTCAAGTTGGAGAGATCTAGTGTTGAAATGGGATGTGGATAGAGAAAACCGGGAAGGCATTCAAAATTTGATGCCATTTGGAGTGGCCCATACATGGTCACAAAGTGTAAAAACAACAATGCTTTCCAATTGGCCTCATTGGATGGTGAAGAACCGCAAATTCCAAATCAATGGAATCTATCTCAAGCGTTGCTTCTAGAGGGAAGTTCACTACCTCTCGTATATATTAGATTAGATTTTCTTTCCTCCAAGTGCTTGTGCACATTGTTTTTCTGTAGGTTAGTTTTGTTTTCCCTAAGTGCTTTGGCACACCTTGCTGTCCATGGAGATGTTTAGCAGTCCTTGCCTTCATCAGGTGACATTCCATCTTCCTCCTTGCACATTCTGAGTCAGTTGAGGTTCTAAATAGAATATTTGATGACTCCATGCCCAATGGACTGCTTCAGGCAACTGGTATCTTCTACCTAGCAGGCAGGTAACCCCGCTGAGTCACCAATTGTTATCCAAATTCACCCCCCAGGGTTAATTTGATAACATGCATCAGAATTCTCAAGTCTCAGGAAAATGGATTGATTCAGGGCAAAAATCATGTTTCTAGAGGTTCCCTCATATTTTCCTAACTCTCCTGTCCAGGTTGAAAAGAGCAAGTTCTGAGAAAAGGTGAAAAAGCTGCAAAAACAAGCTTGGGCCAGAAAGAATCATGAAAATTGGCTAAGTCCTAGTCCTCGCAACAGTAGGGACGTGAGGGACATCGAGATGCGGATCGGCCGAAAAGCCTCCAGGTGGCCCGCGAAGCAAAGGGACATCCGGGACAAAAAGACGTGAAGGGTGCGAGAAGCCGATCTGGCCGAAGGAGGAAGAAAAATTGACTAACTGCTGAGCAAAACAGTTTGGGACATTCGGGCCGTGAGGACGCGAACCGCCCAGATCGGCCGAAACAGAGAACTTTAGCACCGGGACAGTCGGGCCAGAAGTACGTGGCGGACACGGAAAGCTAGTTCGGCCGAAGGAGAAGAAAATTGATTAACTGCTAAGGAACATGTGGGACAAAGGAACGCGAACCGGCCGAATCGAGCGAACTGAAGAATTTGTCCTGGACATACCCGTCAGGGGCCAGTTGGAACAAATGTACGCGAAGGACGCGAACCGGCCGGTTCGCCTAAACAAAGAAATTTTGTATTGGGACAGTTGGGACAAAGGGACGCGTGGGACGCGGATAGCCGAAAAAGCCGAGAGCCAATCAGATTGCGCCACGTGTCATCGGCAGATAAGGGACAAGGAAGCCCATTTCGGGCGGATCGGAGGATTCTGTCCCAAACAGCACTGGGACATCCGGGAAAAAAAGACGTGAAGGGCACGAAAGAGCCGGGACTCCATGACCAATCAAATCACGACACGTGTCACAAGGGAAAAGGTCCAAAAGTCAAAGGGCGAGTTTTGAAGGGTCAGCCCGAGCCAATGAAATAGTGCCACGTGTCCAAGTTTAAGGGCCCACAAGGAAATTTCAAAAGGGAAGCCCGTGGAAAGGTGGAGGAGAGAGAATTGCTCAGCGAATTAGAGCCTGCCACGTGTCATCCAAGTGGCAGGTACGGGGAAAGTTCAAATATTTTTCCCGCCGACCTGTTTTTGCCTGTTTCGTGCCCTAAATCTTCAGATCGTCTTATCTTTCGATCTAGAGCTTGGATTTGCACGTTCTTTATATCAACGGAAAGTCATTGAAGTTCTCTACATGATTCTGGGATCAATCTTACATTGTGGTGTAGTCTAGAGGGAGAAAATTTTGAAAACTTCCCTGACACGTGGTAATGCCAGAAGTGACGCTCCAATAACCAGCTTTAATGCAGACAGGTTAGGGCCACGCTTCGTTAGATGCCCCCATTTTGCCAGATCCGCCACTTTTGACATAATGAGATGATTCTAAATGTGACCTAGAAGTGGTTGGGGTAGTTCTAGATTTCCTCTCTCTTCCCTCTCTCATTCTTTCTATATATTGTAAAGAGGGGCTTCTTAAAAAAGGTTGAACATTTTCTGTTTTGCTCCTCCCTTCTTCTTCTAATCAGGTGAATTTGTGGAGTTCGAACCTCCCATTTGAAACTGTAATGTGACTCTACCTTTTGGCATTTTGTAGTGTATTGTATCAATCTTTGGAGCAAGTAATGCATGTCTGTGGATGATTCTCAACCCTCTCTGTGTTTATTTGCATCCTCCTGGTCTTTCACTGCAAGTTTTGTTATCTGTGCATGATCCTGCCTCACATTTGAATGGTCTGTGTTTATTAGCAAGACAGGTGTTCTTCATTCCTCGGTGCATCACCTCTATTAGCTTAGGTTTATTTTTATGCATCCCTCTCTCTCTGTCTCCTTGGCAAGTTAGATTAGGTTTTGAGTAAAACCTCTACATTTTTTATGTGCATCTGAACAGAGGAATAGGAACCAGCCTTCTCTGGAGAATCCTTTCTCATCTTTTCAAGTCCCACACTTGGAGAAAGGATTCCATGTTGTGCAATCACACTGGATGCCTGAACATCAACCTAGAAACCTGATCTGCATCCAGGGGTGTTGTGAGCCTGCAACAACAACGGTGTGGTCCAAAGGAAATAAGTTTCCTAAATCTCACAAGATCACTATGGTGCATAAATTGACTCCGAGATCTTTCCAATGACCACAAGAATGTGGAAAATGGAGCCCGTACATGAAATTTGTGGCTGGTCAAAGTTGGGTCGACTCTAGGATGAGACAGGATCCACTGGGAAGTCACATTACAAGTAGAAAAAATGCAAATCGGTCATAGGTGATAAGTTTGGGTTTATTTTTTAGGCCTTCGGTCTTTGACACTTGATTATAATCATCTTCATCAAACAATCAAAAAATATTGCCACGTGGTGGGTCATCAGGCCACCACGTGGCCTTCCACAACATTATTAAGGGCACAAGTTATCTATTAACTCGGCAAGCTACTCAGATGGAAAGTTGAGTTCATACATAAGTGATTTGTGTATCAACTTAGCATCCTACTACCTTGCACACAAACCAACCAAGATGAGGGTGAGTTATTCCCACAACTCGGTGAGTTGTCTTGTACATATTAGCGAGAAAAATGCATATTGTGTGGCCGAAGCCATGGGTTAATAGTGGGGGATAAGCCTTACAAAGGCTATGTAATCCCTTCCCCACATAAATGTGGGATAATCCATATATATGTGGATAATCCCAGGTCGTACATGGTGGCGTTAGCTCGAGGAACGGTGGGGTGGACTTGGCGTGGACGAGACATGGACTTAGCTTGACATGGTGATGATGGGGTATCTACAACGTGGCAACAACCGGGTGGTTAATGGAGGGTGGTGTGGATTGGTTGAGCATGGATGTGGTA
The DNA here is from genome assembly GCA_018340775.1 of Taxus wallichiana var. yunnanensis. Taxonomy (NCBI): domain Eukaryota; kingdom Viridiplantae; phylum Streptophyta; class Pinopsida; order Cupressales; family Taxaceae; genus Taxus; species Taxus wallichiana. Next base: position 141,002,004 of record CM031240.1, on the reverse strand, counting down.
GAAGCAAGGCATAATTAACCGGTGAACCCATTTGGAGAACAATGGATGAAGCCGGTTAAAAAATGCAAAGGCGGAGACGAGGGAGTAGACCTCGTAACCTCCCTCCCAATCCCAAGGCCCAACCAACCCTCCCACTCGGCATGTTGGTAAAATATTTGGTGATATGTTATAAAGTGAGGAGCTTGGGCCGCCTAAGGCTATATAAATCTTTCTCCCCACTCATTTCAAAGGCAACAAGCTCTCCATTCCAAGTGAGATCGAGGAGACTTAAAGAGTCAAGGAGAACTAATAAGTCCTATATTGTATTATTATAGGATTTATTCGAAGAGAGATAAGTCCTAATTTATTTAGGCAATATTTTTAATATTGGGGAATAATTATAAACTCACCCATAGGACCCATAGATCCATAGTCTTCATAGTGAGAGAGCCTGGATTTCCTACTTAGATCCTATTGTATTATTATAGGATTTATTTGAAGAGAGATAAGTCCTAATTTATTTAGGCAATATTTTTAATATTGGGGAATAATTATAAACTCACCCATAGGGCCCATAGAGCCGCGCCTTCATAGTGAGAGAGCCTGGATTTCCTACTTAGATCCATAGGGCCTTTTCGCTTTAGAGGAGACTACGGGAGATTGAATCATTAGATAAGTCAAGGTATTGTCACTTGGTGGTTGTGGAGGAGGTTCTTGTTCTTCTGGCATCATTGAATATCAAATATTTTGGATAAGCAAGGGTATTGTCACTCGGTGGTCTTGGAAGAGGTTCTTGTTCTTATGGTATCAGGTTTATTATATATTTAATTGTGATTTTTTACTAGAGTTGCAATTTATAATTGGATAACAAATTGGTTCAATTATTGAACCCGAAGATGTAGGCATTCTTACAAACTCTGTTATCAACCCTTTTGTAGTGTGGTTTTAATTCTTGCATACATTTGATTTAAAGTTGATTTTAATGGGCTAATTTAGTAAAATAATTAATTTCCTATAAGGGTCTGTGGTCAAGAAAAAATTATTGGTGGGTTCACGGATCAACTACTACATATAGATTTAGAACACCTTGTCACAAGGGCTAGATGGCCAAGATGGGTCGATGTGTGCCTGTGGTTCTCATTCTCTCCTCTGATGCACTCTCATAAAATTCTCAAGGGGTATCTCTACTATGCTTTCCCTATATCATGAGGACATGATCCTATGGTCCCTCGCCTTCTGCGGGGCTCTCATCACTTCTGTCAATCGTCATTCTTCTCAACCTTAGTGCCTCATCAACTACCCTCTATCGTGCATCGTTATACCAAATTTGTCTTTCCTCTCTCTATCTTTCTTCCACTAGGGCTCCCACCATCCCTCCCAAACACGCTTCTCACCACTATGCGCGGTGGGGTTTTATCCCACCATCGTATATTCTTCATTCCCGAGTTCAACCATCAATATCTTTATAGTTAAAGGTGTCACGTGTAAATATCATCCTCTTGGCTCACATAGAAACCAAAAATCTTCTTCCTTTGGGAAATATTAATTTGAAACCGTACATTCCAAGTTGTAACTATGCAACATACCTTCCCACCAATGATACACAACTTTTTTTGTGGCTCATATAAAGCAGAGAGTGCCTGATAATATTCTTATCTCTAAATTTTCTTCCTACCGTCTAGACACCTCTGTTTATCCACGTATTCTTCCAACCACTCGATACAATTTTACTAAAAAAAAATTAAGGATGTCTCATACAAGTATTCATAGAGATTATCTTCCAACCACTTTCATGCATTAAAATTGGGTCCAATACTATATATTTGGGAAAACACATCTTGTCCGTCATATATGCAATTCTCAATATTCTCCAAAGATAGTCAGAACACCATCTCGCAAACAACATCCTAGTAGAAAGTTTGTAAAATAGGTCTCAGTGAATGAAACCAAAATGTAGTCTTTTATTACCCAATGTATATATGCATGTTGGTGTTTCATCCAAATAATTTTGGAATCTCACGTGAAGCACGTGTAGCCTTCAATTCCCTCTTTTGTTTTCTTAGCAATATTTTATCATGAATTTTTATAACCATGGTAATCATTCATACAAGGAGATACAATATAGCATGATAATTTAGCAACACATATAATAAAGAAGACTAATCAAAGCATAAAGAATGTTCAATACTATTTGAATCCCCATAACCCCATATTTAGATGTTGTTACCACGAAACCCATACACAATTGTCCCTAACATAACACAACTAATTACATAACAAGTTTGTTGATTACATCATATATTACTTACAATCACTATTGGATCATGCATTACATAACAGACTTTATAACTACATATATCAATAGATCTCTTAATAGTATTGGCTCTAAAAATACTCATACGCACTCACACCCACACACCTCATAAGGATGCATAACCCATATATATATATATATATATATATATATATATATATATATATATATATATATATATATATATATATGGTGGGAATTTCCCTTCACTGCCTCCATGCACTTTCCTAATAATAGGTGTGCTTACAATAGAGTTCATGTTTTAACAACTCGTGCTAACAATAGATGCATGTTATAATTAGATCAATTATAGCATGCTTTAATCATATTATTATCTCACTTCATGCATGTTATTATCTTTACCTTGCATGTGGTTTTATTGATTATAGATCATTTGTGTGTATCCCAAGCTATCCTGTTTTTTTCTATTTTTGGATACTTGCTTGATCACGACTCCATCTCTGCTTTTCTATTTTTAGTCATGTTCTAGAAAATCAGCTAAGTCTCAAATATTGTATGCTCATGCATGAACCTTCACGCATTTATCCTTCCTACATTTTTGTGTCCCTCGTGCACCCTTGTGTGTTGTCTCTAATCTTCGCTCATGGCTAGTAATCACCATTTTCACCGTTTAACAATCTTCATTTGCATATCAGACCAATATCTCAAAATCCAGACGATAGAATATTCTAAAAAAAAATTCAATGTGAATTAGGAATTATTTTATTTATGATGAGTATTTGGTCACTTCACAAAATATCCTAAGGCTCCTGCAACATCTAGAACAAGCTCACTAGCTTTTTTACTACTTTCATTTCCTTGCATTGTGCTATAAGTAGCTTAGTGTTGCACAACTTGTTCCTAAACCTGATTTTCCTTACAAAACTTTCATAAAATTCCTCTAATGATTTCATATCTATTCAAAACACTTATTAGATTCATTGTCTACCTTCTGTTCATTCATGAAGAGTGTTCACTAGGTTCACTAGGAAGCACTTGTGTTTGCTTGATCCCAATATCTTTATGAATCAACTTGAATAACATCCCCTACACATGAAACATACTTTAAGATCGTATTATCACATACCTCTATTCCATAATTAGAGTAACACATTGATTTAGTTTATCGGAGGGCAGTTCATATTAACCGAGAAGGATTTTCAAGGGTGACTTAAGTTGTCATGTCAAAAAAATTGAATTTTTCATGTTAAACATTTTGCATGACAACATCTCCCTTTAATTAATAAAAAGGGACACACTTTCTTTCCTAGGAATATGAAATTTTTCAATTTGTAAAGGTAGGCAAAAATTCATGTGGGGGTAGATAAAGGGTCTCTCTATAAAGCTATATATTTGGAAGACTTCCTCATTCTAAAGGGTTGTCAATTGTGAGTCTTTAAGTAGATAGTTATTTCAATACTAATATAGAATCAAGAGATAACATAATTTTATTTCCTTTGTGTATGTTTCCTCCATTTCTTTACATGATCAACTTTGTAAACATGAAAATCTTGTAAAACCAAGGAAGGTGTTAGTGCCTTTGATCAATGAATCAATATAAATTTGTCTATGATTTGTTTGTCTTGCCTTGTTCTTGAAGTTGAATTATTCTAATTGAGTGTATAAATATTCTGGTTAATGTTGTGGAAATATATAAGTTCATATCCACTAACTTAACCCTCCTTCCCCACATTCTTACTCCCCTTTACCTTCTCTCTCTCTAAGAAAATTCCTCCACTTCACTAGGTATAAGCAATTTGCCACGTCTAGTGGAGTATTCATGTGCAATCCTCGACTTCATAGCCACCTAATATTTTATTTTTGGATTCAATAAGTGGGATCCTCCCATTACAAATAAGAGTGACTTAGTCCCAAAGCATTGGTGAAAATACAATAATTTTTCCTTGTGATAAATTATTTTTCCAATATTAAACTAGTATCAAGTACATTATGGTTATAATGTTATGTCATTTTGTCTAGTTAAGTAATCAACAAAATGAATCCCACTATGGATGGTTTTCACTTGTCTCAAATATATCCCTTAACTACAACTAATCCAATACAAAATGTAGTGGCATCACTTGCTATTAAACTTATTAACTTAGTCATCTCTTCCATGTGCCACAACATTTAGTAGTATAAATTTTCATTATTTTCGTCTTTTGAAATGACAACAAAGATAGGTCATGCGAAGACGATAAATAATTTTATTATTGTAATCAATATAATAAATTTTAAGTATTTATTATTTCAGTAATTTTATAAATTTAAAATTAATTCAATGTGAAAAAATAACCTAATTAAGAAAATGTGTTATTTTACTATTCCAAACATGTGTTCATAATCAAGTGAAATCAAGGAAATGTCTTCAATTTCCTATCCTCATCTAACACATATGAATCATCCATAGCTTGAGTATCTTTCTTCCATTCACCTACATAACCATGACATAGTTTTTACACTTTTTATATGCTTTTTCCATACACTCATAACAAAAACAAGAATAATCCCTTATTTATGTTTTCCATTTATAACTATATATGGTCATCACAAAGAGCAAATAACCTAGAATTAAGTATCCTTTCACAACCATTTTTTTATTATTCATTTTAATTGTGTTAAATGATGTAAGTAATTAATTTTATCATTAAATAGGTTAGAAATTATATATATGCATGTGTGTTTAACTAAAAATTACATAATATCATGTTATGCATATATGTAATCTCCCAAAACACTCAATTTAGAGGTGAATTCTTCTTATGTGGGGATAATCACTTCTAAAATGTCTCTTACACAATTAAAAAATGTGTGAAATTAATTAATCATCCCCCTTAGAGTCAAAAAATGTTTCTTTAGATCTCATGTGATGAAAACACTGGCACCATCATGTTCCCCTTCCAGGTGACCACTCTTAAAAAACTTTACAAGTGAATTATTTTGAGATAACATTGATATTGACTACGTGTGAAAAGGGGTGAAAGGATTTAAATTGTGACATGAATTCATATAACCAAAAAATTCAATTGTACACATCATTGAAAAATATATTTGAAAAACAAATCAAAATAGTGTTTCTTGAAATGTGTGTCATGTTCCTTCTCGTCACTAATATAGAAGTTGCATTCCTTATTAGAAAATTTATTCTCAAATGTAGTTTCAACACCACAAAACATTGATTGTGAATGCTTATAACACACATGCACCATGATATTAACTTGTTCATTATGATAGTATTGTGTATGAATTTAATTTTTATGGAAAAATGATTAATTCTCAACAAATCAACCATTGACATTATGGAATTGGGAGGGAATGCATCATTTAATCTATTAAATTGAGTTTTCTTCCAATTTTATAGCTAGGATTATTGATTTTAGGAATGATCAAACTCCAAAAACTATCCTTGAATGTCACTACAAGGATTTCCTCTACTACCTAGTCCAACCTTATGGATTTTTTTAGATTTAGTTGAGTATTTGATGTATTTTAACCTACATATCACATGCACGTGACAATGGTGGTATATTCATGTTCACCCCATTTTTAAATTAAATAAAAATATAATTTGAATATATAAAGTTTCAACTAAAATTAAAATTAAAATTATCACCTCCTACACTTCGTCATTCAAACTATGTCGAGTATATACAACTCTTTTTAGCATGTTTTTCAAGTCCCCACACATATCATAAACACCAATAATGAAATTAATTATACCATAAGCATTATCATCATATATGTTGTATAGAATGGAGGCTATAAACATGCTCACATTTCTAGGGGAATTCTCAAACCATAAACTTTTTCTTAACTTTTTATACACTGAAAACAAAGATCTTGATTACATGTGAGAACATAAAATTACATGATAAATTAAGAGATAGAATTGAAAGTATTCCTAAATATAAATTATATTTTACTTAATATTGATAAATAAACTTGAAATGATAGGGGAAAAACAATTTTCAAGGGTTTTATCTAGCCTTACATACCAAGTCTTTGATATATCAAACATCATTGCTCAATTTTAATATGTGGATGTTTTTATTTAAAGCTAACATACATTGCATGTTGATTTATTTCAATCCAATGCTTTGGATGTTTTTATTACATATTTCAACCAATCATAATTCTAAAACATACCTTATATTTTGGGAAGAACAAATCATCTTGTTTCAATATTTAGAAATTATCTCCACAATAATTATCATAATCTTTTTAATACGGGAATCTTACATATCGATTCCTAATTTACTTCCATAGAAGTATCATCCAAGGTTATTCTTCTCTTATTATATTTTTTGATAGTATTTATAGAAACAACCAATACATTATTAGTAGAATTGATATCTATAAATTTTTTGTTTTCTCTTCACTTACAATGAAGTTAATATCACTCTATGTGAAACACTCTTGTCATTGGACCAAGTTTTTGTGTTTGTACAAATTATTCCTTTGGATGAATTTGTCCTTTGATTTTTTTGTCGTGTTCCATTTTAAATCCATGCCCAATATCTTTAATGTGTACTTCATATCATCATGATTCAAGAAAGGATCCAACAAATTAGTTCTATAAAATGTGTTCAAATCAATGAATTCACTACACATCCTATCAACATTTTTCTTAAGAAATGGTTTCATAACTTATGTTATGATATTTTCATATGATTTAGGAAGGGAGAAATTGGGGGTATTCCTTATCTTCTTCACTAACATTGATGTTGGCTTCCTCATTGCAATATCACCACATGTGTGCATGTGACCAAAACAAGAAAAAATAAAATTTACACAACATACTAAAACTTGGTCATTGGATGCTTAAAGTAAAATATATAAATATAAACCCTAATTCACATGTGGTAAAATTTCACACACACACATAATGTATGTATGTGTGTGTAGTAAATTCTTCTCACTATACATTTATTTAACCAAGTAATGCACTAATACTTTTGACCATGTATTTGTGGTGGTTCCTTTAAAGGCAAAGATCCATATTTTTAGGAATTGGATTTCCCCGGAGGTGATATTAAGTACTAAATGGAATACCTTTTGGAATTTTAAGAGATTTACACATTGGGAAATATGGATCGATCATAATAGCATGAACTATAAGCCTTATAGTTGTTATTGATATATTTAAGAATCATTATTAATGTTCGGTTATAAATATTTATTACCATTACTATCGTTAAAGGTATTAATATCTAGGTGATTATAAACTAAAACAAAGTAACCTTTGGTTTTAGGAAATAATATGGTAGAATGTGATAAATCAAAAACATATGGGTGAGATATTGTGGGGAAAGGGTCCTTGTAAGATAATTACTTGTAAGTGAGTACACCTTAAATGTCTTGAGAGAAGAATATTAATAGGATGGAAAATTTCATTTTGGCATAAGGGTCATGGTATATTAGGGTCTTTTTTTTTCGCAAATAAAAGTACAAAATAATGTGGTTTATTCATTTTAGTGAATGAGGATTTTAGAATCTTAGTAGCAATTCCAAGATGCGGTGGAGAGGCATAACTAATTTGGGATTGTACGAAAAAAATTTAGAATAATTATTTTTTGTATTGTGAAGTTACAATGGATTATAGGGGAAGGGAAAGAAAGTAAACATTCTAATCTCACAATCAACCAACTATTATGTTAATAGGATTTTCAACTCCATTGTTAAACCCCATGTTCATAAATATTATTGTACATTAAGGATTATATGTCATTGTAGAACAATCATGCCAACTAATGTGGGATTAATTAGTTGATGGTAGGATGTGATTACAGGTTGTATAATAAATTTCGTAATGCAATGAGGAAGTATAGCCAAGTTGATTTTTTGGGATTGTGAAACCACAAAGGAAGATACTTTGGAAGGACAAGAAATAAATCATTCACATCCTACAATGAATGAACTTTAATAACTCTAGGAGAGTCACTTCCACTATAGCATCACCCTTATTGGAAAAAGGCTTACGGTATATTTTGGCTTATATGTTGTCATAGACCAAAATTTCAAGCTAATGTGGGATGTAGTGAAGAGGCATATTTGACATGAAGTAGTAAGGAATGTATTTAGAGAAAAATAAATGGTTTTTAATACTATGAATCCAAAATAGAGGAAAGGAGAAGCCAAGAAATAAAACATATTCATATTACAATCATCCAACCATTATATTAACAGGAGGCCCACTTCCACTTTGTGGAATATACCTATTCACATAAGGGTCATGGTATATTAAGGTTTATTTTTTATTGTAGACTAGACCTACAAACATTTGTGATTTATTCATTTAATTTAATGGGTCTTTTAGAGTCATAGAAGTAATGTGTAAGATGTAGTGAACATGAATACCTCATTTAAGGCTATAATGTATATATTTAGAGGAAATTAAATGGTATCATCTAGGATTCAAAAATTTATAGATGAGGATAAGGAGAGGATCATAATGAAAACATATCCCATAATCAATCAATAATTATGTTAGTGCAATAACCACTTCCATTAGTAAACACCCATGCTCTTAAAAATCATAGTACATTGGGGATTACATGTTATCAGTAAAGAAACCTATCAACTAAAGTGGGACTAATGTGTTGAATAAATGATGGTTTTGAATTGTACAAGGAATTCCAAGATACACTAAAGAGGCATTGTAGACATCGGGTTTTCATCAACCTACCTACTTCACATTATACACACTTTATTCAATTAAAACTCATCTAAAAATCATTATCCTAAGTCATCCTCTCCATACCTCCATAAAAATAATCTTACACCCCATAAAATTACTATTTACTATCTCTAAACCACCTAACCACTTGAAATCTACCATAACCATTTAAAAACAACCTAAATCTATTTTATTCCTATATCCCAACCTCTACATCCCGTTTACAACCTCCCCATAACCATAATCCCTCATCAAAAATTGAAAATTCATGTTTAGAATCAGTTTCAACCATTTTCTAAGTGATTTCCCCGAAAAATCTGGATCATCGGCGATTTTAATTAATTGCTAGCGATTATACATACACATTTTTTCTTCTTTCCCAGGGATCCTCGAAATATTTTTCTCGTATCCACACCACATTTTTGATTCCTTAGTGAATTCAAGGCATTCCATAGATCATCATAAGCTTGTATCAACCTCCGTGATTATCAATCCAAAGCATTTTGATAGCCTTTTCATTTTTGACCCTCGGGAAGTGCAACAACACAATATTAATCTTAACCAGCTCCATTCAACAATTTGAGGCATCTTTTAGCTCCTTATCACATCTAAAGGTATTTATCTACTTCATTCTATCATTTACATTCTGGTTAAACATTAAAAAATATCAAAAATATCAATTTAGACCTTTGTTTATCGTTTTTAGAAAAACTGTCCATTTCAAAGAATAATCACTAACGATTACCATAATCGTCAATAATTAGCCCGAATCATTGAAAACTCCTAGTAAAATGCATATTTTCCTCAATTTTCTAATTTATAGATCCCCAATTATTAGCTTTGAATTGTCGATGATCCCTGTCAAAACACATCTTTTTCTCAATTTGTAAGTTTATTATGATTTTTATCAATATCTTTACATTTAACGTGTTCTTTACAAGTATGGCTTTCTCTTAGATGGCAGTTCCTGATTGTTCTCATCCAATTACAAGCATTTACAACCTCCCCATATTCCAGAGCCCATCTTCTCGGGAACAATACAACATTCTCCATGAATCCGACACTTTGTGTGCAATATGATTTGTCATTGACGAAGAAGAAATCGAAGATCAGTTTGAATTCCTCCAAGAAATTGAGAAAGAGACTGAGGAATTTTGGTATGACAACTTTGAGTCTATTTAGATCGCATCCACCCTTACTTGGGCTGCCTTCAAAGCTTCACAATACCTACCTTTCAACTTTGATTTCTAGAGCTTCGCATCCATTATCTATCTTGTTATCTATTACATATCTTTATTTTTATCTTGGTAAATCTACTTAATTGTCTAAAAGTGAATGGAAATCCTCTAAGGAAGTCCCTTTGGATTCCTGGAATTGACATTTTCTGATCATCTTGTTTATCCATTTATCTAATATTTTATGTTTAGTGTATTTCATTATAGAGTGCTTTTTTAGGATAGGAGGATTTGCGCATTCATTTGGGCTCAATGCAGCTTTCAATCATCCGTCAAAATCAACATCAGCTATCTCACAGGTATCGGTAAACCTCACCGTCTTATGAGGTCGATTTTTGTTATTTCACTTCATTAAGTTAAAGTTGGAAAGCAAAAACTCTCTGGTACATTCTGGAACACGCGATGGGACCCTTAGTCCTGTTTTTCTTTCATTTAAATTAATTTTCATTCATTTTAGGCCTTTTTCTCTGTAATCACCAAAGTGATTGGGGTAAATCACCATTGATTCATGCTAATCACCGATGATATGTGTGACTACTTCCGATTACTCAATCGGTTAGCTTTGTAACATTGTTTTCTCTTTCTATTTTATGTCTTCACTAACCCTTGTAGGTTTCTACTTTGGGGATTTTGCTTGCTACATTATTATTGTGCCAAAAATCATCAAAAATTTAAAAATTTAAAAGGAAGCATTTTACAGGTGAGTCCTCTTCTTTATTTTTATTTTTAAGCATTGTGTTTTTCTTGTTGTCCTCATTGAAATCAATTATTCTTTTGGGATTAAAAATAACCTTTCATACTGCTTGGTCACATAGATTAATTAGAGGATCAATATATCACATTCACTTAATCTTCCCCCACACACGGCCTGCATCACATTAAACACAAACTTGTATTGAAATACTCCTACCTTGGTGAAACTACTAGGATTTCATCACCCATTGGGAATCCGACTTAGTGTTCGACTGAGTATAAACAACTGGTTGTTAGTATATTGGCTAAGCACCTGACTCCCTTATTGTTGTGGGACTATGAAGTGAGGGGGTAGGCACCGTAATGACACCGGCACATATTTGAGCCTCACATACCTTCGGTATATTAAGGACTCCAGCCTTAAAGATTCCTGAAACCATCCTTAGATGGCCATTTCCTAGGACCCTATCATCCATTTTACACATTTCACTTTTTTCTAAAGTTAATCAAGATAATTAAAAATTCCTCTGTGTGATTTACTTGTTGTTTGTAATCAATCAACTCAGTTTATTTTTCATTTATCATGTAATTGTTTTATTTTATGGTTTTTATAAGACAATAATCCCGTATCCAAGCTTCAGAAAATATGGCCAAAAATATTAATAGATCTATTAAAAATATCCAAACATGCATCGAAGACGCCTTGCATTTTCTATAATGATGAGCTACTCTATCACCCTAACCAAAATATCAAGAACAACCACCTTCCCTAGTATTCAATCGCTTCATCTTAAATACCTAATCCTTTCGGTCCCTATATCTTTGATAGTGGGGATCTCGTATTCTTAGAAATATTAGATGCAAACCACATTTCTCTTAATGCATATCTTTATTCTCGAGGTGTCCATATTCATCCATTCACACTGAACCATGACTCAGTATGTACCGACCCCTCATGTTCTTACTCATGTATCATTGATCTCAATCATGAACCAATCATCCAACAAATACATCCTTATCATGTACATAGTCAATCAAAAACATATGTTGTCATGTCTTCCATCCCCATTATTACTTTTGATCTTAGTGTAGTTTCCTCACAAAACACCAATATTCAACAATCTTCCTCCTTAGTATACCCCCGTCTAGATCTACTTCCCCTCGAAACAATGTCAACCCATCATAACCTACTTCAACTCCTTTAGTTTCCTCTACCATCCAAATTCCACCTAAGGGTTTCATAGACATCCCATCAAGTATAGTTCATCCTACCTCGTCTCAACAACATATGTCCATCATTCAAAACATGGTTATCTCCATCCCAACATCCACCCCACTAATCAATACTAGCTCTATCTCTGTCGTTCTTCCATCCTCTCAACATTCATTTACTATCCCTACTTTTTCTCAATCCACACCAAAACAATCACATGACCTCTCATTCATACCTCAAATCCTTTCTAGTACATACCGTAGCAATCCCATCCTTTGATCCATTCTTCTTGTAGTCACAAAATCATGTACTTTAGACATTATTTAGCATGGTCTCGTACTACTATTTAGAAGGTTCTTGAGTCAAGAAAGTACTATTTAATCCCATCTTTTGGCCATCTTGTTTTACTTTTATTTTTCATTCCTGCACATTTTTATATACATACCAAGTCTATTTCGGCACTTTCACGTCATTTTAGCCTAAACCAGGGCACCCGATCCTTTTCTACTTTCTGCCTTTTTTTTACCACCTTTTTGGGCTCTTTCTAGCTATTTTTTATCCTTATCTTTTTCCTAGTCGGCCATGTCGGGATTAATTACAAAATTAGATCAAGATAACCCTATAAATATAAAGTTATGAGACCATAATGAGGGTCCTAGCGTCATCTACTACTATCACTCCATCTAGAGTTGCATCCATTGCATCACTTGCATCCACATAGTTCCATGCATCAAGGCTAGGATATTTGCATCAACACACACTTCATAGGGGAGGATTATATTCTATTCCATGCACACATGTTATTACATTTTCTACATTTATTTATTGCTCGCTACTTCTCAAGTACTTCATATAGTGCAGGACACAAGAGCACCTAGGGCACGACATGCACACACACACCACACACGAACTACATTTGGGTCCAAAATGTAGTGCAACTCAGTTTAGTAAGCCCATTATTGTGGCAGCTGAGGTCAGTCTAACCCATTCATTTTCATCTTTTATTTTTTAGGGTTTTGATACTTCCTTTTGGGTATTTTGCAGGTCATTATTTCTCTTGGAATATTTCATACATTCGGTGCGATCCAGAAATCCAGTGTGATAAAACATGGAAGGTTACATGATATCTTCCGACCCTGAAAAAGAATCAAGTTATGACCTTTTTCAGAGACCAAGGTGCTATTTCATACATACTAGGGGGGGTGCCCAGATACCCTCTGGGTGCTCCAGTCTACTCAGATCTCCCAGATCCACCCTTTTCGAGGACCTCTATGTGTATCATTCTTGTTTCTAAAATTTCCTATCATACTTGTGACACTCTGACAACAACCATCTATAATCAGCTGAGTTCTTTCCTCACTTATCTTGCACATTAGGGTTTTATTTCCATTAGTTTAATTATTTAATTACTTTATATTGCTTTAGTGCATTTATTTACAATGTTTATGTCCTCCTAGATTAGATTAACTATCATTATACTTTCCCCTATTTTAGTTAATTTTAGTTAATCATTTTGTGAACCCATCACTTTCATGCTTAGGATCCTCCTCTTTCTTCTATCATGGGTCATCAAGTTTCTTTATCCATTTTCTTAAGAGATATCCCACTTGTCGGGATGTTTTACAAAAATCCCTAGACACCAAATATTTTGATGACAATACACCACCACACGAATTAAGTTCTATGCTTCATTGTTTCTTTTCAACCCTAGCCTTAATGAACCTACATCTAATCAACCACTATTAGACTCGATTCAAGCCTTACATACATTATTTCAAGATAAATTTTCTTCGATTCAAGCCTTTCATACATTATTTCAAGATAAATTTGTAGTCATGGAATCCACAATCACATCTCTTAGATCAAAAATTCAACAACTTAAGGATGCTTCTCAATCACATGTTTGTGCTCCCTCTACATCTCATGTGTAATCTATGTCCACTACATGTCATATAGTTGAACCTCAAGTCATGTCATCACCATAACCTCTCATACTTGATCACAATACTAAGCCACATGACATTCTTACTTGAGCTTCTTAGTCATCAATTGATCACTCTACCATCTATTGATTATTATCCTCCTTGTTGCCTAACAAAGTATCAAGATCATCCATATTTCCATTATCATCAAATCAATGGACATAATGACCATGATTTCTATGCTTTACAATGTAGAGTCAAACATCTTGAGCATCAAGGATTTATTTCATTCACTAGAAAACATCCTATTGCACGCCCACTTACAAATACTACACCCACATGGGCTCCTAAGTCTATTCCCTTCTCTTAGTCAAGATCAATCTAAGCAAGCTCCTACGGCTACTAGTGAGCCTCCCTCTAATATTTCTAAGGAAGTTTCTAGATGATTCTCTTATTCATTACATGTGTGATATTGACAATACCTCACATGTGCATAGTGATGCTTCTCCTAGTCAAACAAAAATTTCTCATATTTCTGATGTTGCTTCTTCTCCATCTAATGAGCATCACGCCACCATTTCTCTTGTACCTTCTTCGAAAAAACAAGCACCACCTAAGAAATCACCTACGATATCCCCAGTCAAAAAATTCAACCACCTATCAAAATTAGTTCACAAACCACTCCTACTAAGTCATCTACTTGCATTACCAAATAAACCTAAGCAGTCTCCCTTGAGACTTAGTGCAACATGGCCTCCTCTCAAATCTAAACTCCAACCAATTAAGTTTGTCAAAGCAATTATCCTCCTCTTAGTGTTTATGATATATTTTCACTTTCACCACCACCACCTAGTTCTACTACAAACTTTTCTCCACTATTATCTTCTATCATTAACTTTGGTAGGTGACTCTTATTATCTCTCTACATCCTCTTATGACACACTCATATTCATATGGTTCTTATATGACCATCGAATGATCACACCATAAAACCTATCATTTCATCTTACATCACTTTTGTTACATCTACCACCTTACATATCACACTCTAATACTTTTGACTTTAACTTCTCATTCATAAAATTTCTATATGTCCCATCACCCTTATACACATCCCCCATTTTAGTACACATGTAGCATCATACACATATCCTATTCTTGCATTACCATTATTATCCATAATCTTACATCATCACACTCTCTACTTTCACATAGCATCATCTCATCTTGCATAGTCATACACATATGATTTTAGCACCATGTCATTACTGATGACACACTCTTGTGCTTCGGTTCACACTTGATTGTTGAGGGATTACCATTACATTGAACCCCACACACCACACTTAGGCATTACACATTACATTTCATCATACATTGTGCATCATACACTATTCATTCTACACTTATTATACATTATAATTCCCTCATCATATATCACGCATTACATCCATTATGGTATCTACGCACATAGTCACATCATACACTACACATTTCTACATATATTCTACATACTACACTAGGTTACATTACATATGAGTCTAGCTTTACATTTTATCATTACATATTCCATTTCTATCTACACCTATTATCACATTTTACACATTACATAGTATACATCTACACACCCTACATATCCTACATTGCATTATCCATACCGCGCATTTACAAAATCCTACTCATCATATGGTCATCTAGTTTCATCATACATGCTACATTGTTTTCTACGTGTTGCACTCACTACCCTATGACACACTTTAGTTCCTCGGTCCATACTTGACTATCGAGGGTTTACAAAAATCAAATGGACCTTACACTCACCATGCGACATTTCATCATGTGACATTCCTAGGCTAGTGACATACGTTTTAGGATAAATCATCACTCACTCTCGATTCCATCTTGTAGTGGTATACACCTTAGGTTACATCACCACTCCTCCCTTCATCATATAGTGATATACGCTTAGTATTAAATCATCACCCATCCTTTCATCATGTAGTGATATATGCTTAAGGCTAAATCATCACTCATCCATTCATCATATAGTGATATATGCTTAGTGCTAAATCATCACTCATCCTTTCATCATATAGTGATATACACTTATTTTTAAATCATCACCCATATTTTCATCATGTAGTGATATATGCTTAGGGATAAATCATCACTCATCCATTCATCTTATAGTGGTATACGCTTAGGTAAATCATCACTCACCTAATCAAAAAGTCATGATATACGCTTCAGCTATAGGGTTCACACACATCCTTTCTACATATGTCACATCTCATCACCACTACATACACACTCATCACAGCGCATTAGACACAACAAACACTACTTGACCATTTCCCGATGACGCACTCTCATTTATGGTTCATTCTTGATTGTTGAGGGGGAAAAAAATGAACCTCATTACATACACTTCCATCCACTTAGGGGGCACGCAGCTCCTATCATTCCATTTTTCATTCCATTCCATCCATCCATAGCATATTGCATTGTCTTGGGGCATTTACTCTTGCTTACTAGTGTTTTACATGTTCACTTTACTACACATGTTAGATTGATTTCTTATATGTCATTATCTATATCATCCACACATGCACATTCACACCTTTTTTTAGTGTGATCATAGATACAAGACTCCTACACGTGGCATGGATGCTCACCTTCTACCCTTCTTATATTATTCGTTGGGGGCATCCACATTCATCTCATCCAGTGTTATTGTTTCATTTTGTACTTAGCATCTTACATTACTTGATCATACATGCTTTGACATATTGGTTATTTCTCTAACATGCTAATGGGTGTTCCATGTGCAACACTTATTTTGCAAGATTACATGTTTCCATGACTACTTGTTTGTTTATTTATACTTGTCTGCTATTGTTTGCATTGTATGTGGGATTTTCCTTATGTTTGTGTCACTTACTTGTTTGTTGTTTTTACGGCCATGATGGCCTTGCATGTCTTGTGACATCATGAGTGATGTCCCATGTTTGCAACCCACTTTGTGTGGCTTACTTGTTTTCTTGCGTGTTTACATTTACTACATTGTTTACGTAGCTTACACATGTTTTCTATATGCATGCATTGTTTTGTTTACACTTGTCTTTGGCTAGCCTTCTTGTTTGTGCATGCCTTGGTTTCTACCAAGACACTTTCTAGGGTACATAGTTTAGAGTGTGGTTGGTCCTCTTTTGGGGCCACATTCTCCTATCGATGATGTTGCATGTGCCCCCAAAGAGGGGGGCATCATTTGGGGGTTTACATACTAACACAACATAGCTACACCGGTTTAGTATAATGCACTTTCCGCCCTTGGCATTGTGGGTTTACATACAACGAGTGGGTTCATACTAGTTCTACGAACCCCATACATAGTGGATTTTATAGACATGGTGTCCTTAGCATTTCTGGGAAGTAGTTACATGCTTAGAGGTTACAGTGGGTGTGCCTCTCTACACTACTTTGGCTAGTGGTGCATCGGATCACCCAAAAAACTAGGATGCTACAGAGATCTCTTCACACACATTTCAGCGAAGTAGTTAGAGATCTTGGAGGACATAGAGCATTTCCTCCCTACACTTCTTCCACAAGGGTGGTGTGAGATCACCCAAAAAACTTGCAGCATTACAGATATCCTTCTACACCCTTTCTCTCGACATGGATCAGGTGCACATGTTCCATTTACATTTTCATTTCACATATTTTACATTTTACATATTTTACACATTTCTATACACATGCATATTTTACATAGCATTTTTACATACATACATATTTGACTACTTGATCATTTTCTCCTTGCAGTCCGACCATATGAGAAACAAACAGTCAAATTGGGGGCAAAAAACAATAACCACACAACAACAACAACAACATTCTACAATGGAACACGCCTTACTAACCATGGTAGTACTACTACACACCGCAGCAACTACACATGTGTTCCCCTAGGTTCACTCTCATCACTTTTTCTATGCACATTTTCATCTATAGTTTCCACGCTCCTCCATTTTTTTTCATTCCACTTTTTCTAGTCCTTCGACACATTTTTCTACTACACTCTACATGGACATCAAGTACACATCTTTATCTACTTTATGTTACTAAGCTTTCAGCTCACCAACATAAAGTGGGGGCAAAATGTAGTCACAAAATCATGCACTTTAGAAATTATTTAGCTCGGTCTCATACTACTATTTAGAAGGTTCTTGAGTGAAGAAAGTACTAATTAATCCATCTTTTGGCCATCTTGTTTTACTTTTATTTCGTCATTCCCGCACATTTTTATATACATGCCCAGTCTGTTTCAGCACTTTCCCATCATTTTAGCCTAAATCGGGCACTAGGCTGTCTTGACCGGGTGCCTCAGGTGCCCCGTCCCACTGGGGTGCCCTATCCTTTTTCTACTTTCTTGCCCTCTTTTTGGGCTCTTTCTAGCCATTTTTCATCCTTATCTTTTTCCTAGTCAACCATGTCGGGATTAATTACAAAATTAGATCAAGAGAACCCTATAAATATAAAGTTATGAGACCATAATGAGGTTCTTAGTGTCATTTACTACTATCACTCCATCTAGAGTTGCATCCATTGCATCACTTACATCCACATAGTTCCATGCATCAAGGCTAGGAGATCTACATCAACACACACTTCATAGGGGGATTCTATTCTATTCCATGCACACATGCTATTACATTTTCTACATTTAGTTATTGTTGCTACTTCACATAGTGAGACTAGCACAAAAGCACCTAGGGCACGACACACACACACACACACACATAACTACATTTGGGTCCGAAATGTAGTGCAATGCTCAATTTAGTAAGCCCACCGTTTTGTGGCAGTTGAGGTTAGTCTTGACCCATTCATTTGCATCTTTTATTTTTAGGGTTTTGATACTTCCTTTTGGGTCTTTTGCAGGTCATTCTTTCTCTTGGAATATTTTGTACATTCAACAGATCCAGAAATCTAGTGCGACAGATAATAATGAAGGTTACATGATATCTTTTGACCTTGAAAGAATCAAGTTCCCGAGATTTTTCAGAGACTAGGGCACCTTTGTTCTTCCATGCCTCGAGGCACCCAAGCCCTCTCCTGGGTGCTCATTCTACTCAAATCTCCCATATTCACCATTTTCGTGACCTTTGTGTAATCGTTCTTGTTTCTGAATCTCCTCTAGATCATACCTACGACACTCTACGAAAGCCATCTATAATCAACTGAGTTCTTTCCTCACTTTATTGCACATTAGGGTTTTATTTCCATTAGTTTAATTATTTAATTACTTTATATTGCTTTATAGTGCATTTATTTACATTTATGTCCTCCTAGATTAGATTAACTATCATTATACTTTCTCCTATTTTAGTTAATTTTAGTTATCATACGAATAAATATGCAATGAACCTATCCATCCGTCAAGTCTTGCGTATAAAGCTTATCCTCCTCATTGGGAACTCCGTAAGTTCCTTAAATTTTATAACAAAGAGGACCCCCAGCAACACATATGGGCCTTCCATCATGCATGTTATCTTATAGCTCACAATCAACACTTGATGTTTAGGACATACCGCAGATTCACTCTTCTCATTCACTCAACTCACCCAAATTTTCCTCGAACACTTTTTACTTAATATTTCCCGTAAGATTACTATCACCATTCTCGTATGTGATTAAACAATTGAGTATGAATCCATCGCAGACTTTGACTCCCATTGGAGGGGTATCATCAATCAGTTATCATTTTCCCTCCCACAAACCGAGCTAATTGAATTATTTTCTGCTCTTCGCACCAAACATATCTCATCCACACTTGAAATTAAATCCTTTCGAAATTTTACGAAGCCTTTACAATTGCTCGTAAACTCGAACTTTGAGCTCTCAAAGAAGGCAAAGTCAAACTTAGACCAAAGAAAACAAAATCTGAATTTTCTTCAAAACCATCCTCTAGTCAAGATAATTCCAAATCCTCAGCCAATGTAGTGGTTGTTAAATCTTCCTCAAAGGAGCGTCGACCACCAAACATTCTTGACCTCAATGCAACTACACCCCATTAGCGAGTCATATAGTGCGGTCTTCGAAAATCTTTTGGTCATTAATATGATCATTCTTCCTCACATCTATCATATCGACACTCCATTTCAAATACCTCTTGTACGTAGATAATGACTATTGTAAGTACCATAGGGTCAAAGGTCACAATATTGAGAGATGTCATTCATTTTGTAATCTCCTTCAATATTTGATTAATAAAGGTGATTTACATTTGGATAATCCTAACACACCTAAAAATCAAAATCTTGAGGTCTTTAAGCAACCATTCCCTAATCATTCTTCAACTAGTCAACCACAAACCAATCACATTCAAGCTCACCATACCATAAACATAGTTAGTCAAAAACCACTTTTGACATCCATAACCTCTTCCACCGAGTCCACATTTGTGTCATCTTCTAGTAAAACTCCAAATATTAAACGTGTACATCCGTAGAATATAAATCAAAGATGAACATTCTTCATCCGCATCACCCACTTGTCTACAAGATCTTCATAGAGATCACAAAAACAACCCATTCTACAAATTGTGAAAATATCCTATGATGACTTTGTAGCTCAATATCATACACATAAACTTAAAAAACCTAGCATACCTCCATCTAAGAAGGTTACAATCATATCTTGTGAGAGTCTTATTCCCCCATCCCAAAAACCAACATCTCATCCTTCTATCCTAGGGCCACATCCTTCATCCAACCTACCTATCACACCCTCACAACCAAAAACCATTCCTCGACACCCTATCGGACCAATCGTATCCTCACCCATCAAATCAAATGAAACATTGATTCCCTCGACATCAACCTCTAAGAGTTATTATGCATAAACTCTTGACAAAATTATTCAAATATCACTCGAACACTACCTCCTCTTAAGTCATTTGACTCTCGAGGCTGGAAAACCTCTTGGTATAACTATGAAGCTTTCTTTGATTACCATCGCACACCGGAAATTTGTGGAAGATTGTAAAGCCCTTCACGCTGCCATTAAAAATATTTCAAATATAGGTATTATTCCTATTGATTTACAAAACCAAGAATGCCTCGCAAAACATATACAACCACCGCATCTACATCATCCCCTCAACTAAGAAGTTTCCTATCGAAATCGCTCCTCATCAAATCGATGAAGTTCATATCACTACCCAATCACATACCTATGAACATGACTCCTCAAAACAAAATAAAGCCAAATTTTTGTTACTCTTTCTCCCGAGACATATCATCAAGTACCACCTCTTAAAGCTAAAGTTACCATTCTCGGTGCCCCTTCTACACAACCCACTACCACAATATAGAAGGTTATCATCAATAAATTACACCAAGTGTTGGTTAAAATGTATCTATATGAGCTAATCCAAACCTCACCTTTACATAAACAAGTCATGATTGAAGCCCTTCAATCCATAACAATGCCTTTCATATGACCCCGAGCTCTTCACCAACTTAGTAGGCACTCTCAAAACATCCGCATGACCATCTCCTTTGAAACTTCG
This sequence comes from Taxus wallichiana var. yunnanensis, assembly GCA_018340775.1. Classification (NCBI taxonomy): domain Eukaryota; kingdom Viridiplantae; phylum Streptophyta; class Pinopsida; order Cupressales; family Taxaceae; genus Taxus; species Taxus wallichiana. The sequence continues at coordinate 140,980,399 of CM031240.1, read as the reverse complement.
AGATACCCTCACTACAACTTGAAGACAACAATATTCCCCTCTTTATCACCGCCCAAATCAATGATGTCCTTGTAAAAGGGTCGTGATTGAAAATGGTGTTGCCATCAATATTATATCATTGCTATCTTTTAACCAACTCCGATTACCAAACATCATCGTTGCTCGGACTCTAACCGTACTTTGTGCCTTTAATAATATGATCGCTCCTACACCGGGTAAAGTCATTCTACCTCTTAAGGTCGAGATCAAAACTCTCCTAAACTCTTCTACCTAGTGGAAGGAGAGTTCTAGTATAACATAATCTTAAGACGACCATGGATACATGCTATGTGTTGTATTCCCTCAAAGTTACATCGATGCCTTAAGTATGAGCATGAGGGTAAAACCTTTATAGTGCTCCGACGATTATAATCCCTTCATATCTTGTAATATGACATATTGTCGAATGATGTACTCATTCCTAATTCAAACTTAGGGTCATATGATGAAGCATCTACTAGTTCATACATCCCATCATCCAAGCTATCATATGACTCTTCCTTTGACGATGTCATACATGCGTCTCTCTCCTACACGGGGAGTATCGCCTCCTTGTGCTTAGCTTACTTCCCACACCTAATACATATAAACGACTAGATAAACAACCTATGTATGAACCCAATGTCGGATCTTGGGCGTTACAAATAAGGTATTCATGATCTTATATTTCAACGTTCCTTCAAATCATACGAAAATTGCGGATTAGGATATGAACCTCCTACATCTGAATCATCCGCACATGTTGCACCCCCAACAATTGAAGAATCAGAACCATCCTCCTCATCCATGTAATATGACCCTATAGACACCCGATAATACCATTTCCCTTCCACCTAAATTTTTTTAGTCAATACTATTTCATTAGGACCCTTGACTTATCAAACCAATCAATATATTAAAACACTTCCACTCATCTCACCAAATTATCAAGAGGATTCACCCACTGTTAATTTCCTACAATGTCAAGATGATCAAGAAATACCCTCTCACTTGGGAGCAGAGGACCATTTCCTTCAGAAATCCCTACCACCCGACACATCAACACTCCTTAACGAATCCACCATCGACATTAACATAGAACTACACAAGCTGCTCACAGATAGTTAAGGTCATTCAATCCTTGAATCCCCAAGAGTTAAATGACTTCACCACCTTTATATCTAAGTATAGTCAAGCCTTTTTTTGGTCATATAGTGATATGTCAGGTATCGATCCAAACATATTCATTACACAATATCGTCATGTATCATAACGCTAAACCATTCAAACAAAGCTACGTAGAATGCACCCACATAGATCTTCTTATCAAAGAGGAGTTATAATGTTTTCTCTCCACCAATTTCATCATACCCATTGACTACCCGCAATGGGTTTCTAACATCGTACCTATAACTAAAGCCTCAAGCAAGTTACGCATCTGCACCGACTTCTGCGATCTTAATCTTGTTTGTCCTAAAGATGACTTTCCCTTCGAATATAAACTAGCTTGTCTATCTAACAATAACTAGCCACGAGATGCTCTATTTAATGGATGGCTTCTTTGGCTATAAAAATCCTCATCACCACTGACAATCAACAAAAAACATCCTTCATTACCCCTTAGGGAACCTTTGGCTATCGTGTTATGCCCTTCAAACTTAAAAACGCCAGAGCCACTTACCAACATGCTATGACATATATTTTTCATGATCTTATTCACAAAACAGTATAAGACTACGTAGATGGCCTTATAGGAAAATCTAAATGACACAAATATCATCTCATTGTTTTGGAAACAATATTCACCTACCTTATTCAATATTTCCTCCATCTTAACCCCGTTAAATGTGTGTTTGGTGTTTTTGTCCGAAAACTCCTAGGGTTTATCGTATCTATCTAGGGCATTGAAGTTGATCCTACCAAAATAAAAGCTATAATTGAAATGTCCCCTCTGTTAAACCTCAAGCAATTGTGCAGCCTCCAAGGTAAGCTTCATCTATCTATCGCTTCATATCACAACTCTTAGATCATTTTCAACCTTTTCACCATCTTCTTCGTAAAGATGTGGACTTTAGATGGGATCTTAATTATCAAAAAGCTTTCGATGAACTCAAATGATATCTCTTGTCACCACCCGTGCTCACACCTCCTCGTGAGGGGGAGTTGTTTTATCTTTATATCTCGATATAGATCACGCCTTAGGTGTTATGCTCACTCATCAAGATGAGAATGACTGCGAATAAGTCGTTTATTACATAATTCATACTCTCCATGAATATGAGACCCATTATACCGAATCGAGAAGTTGTGTTGTGCCTTATACTTCAAAACCTCTAAATTGTGTCACTATTTGTACTCAATCTTAAAAATTACATGGTTACCAAACTTTAACCCACTCAAAACCATGCATTCTAAACCATATCATAGTGATTTCATCACTCGGTGGCTCATGCTCATGACTGAATTTGATCTAGAATTTATATCACAAAAATCTATTAAAAGATAAGTCGCCATTGATCAACTCGTCGAGGCTCCTCTCCCAGATAATCAACCACCTCACGAATAGTTTCCCGATGAATCTATCAACACTATCAAAGATCAAGAATTCAATCCTTTCAAAATGACCCTCTTCTTCGATGGATCTAAATGCTAACAAGGGGGAGGAGCCGATATTGTCATCATACCTCCCTGGGGGACTCCTATTCCTTTATCATTCAAACTTAACTTCAAATGTACTAACAACATGGCTGAATATGAAGTTTTAATCATGGGTCTTCAAACTGCCATCATGCTCGGCGTTCAAATCTTAGACATCTATGAAGATTCACAACTCGTTATCAATCAAATCAAAGGAATTTACCAATGTAAGAATGAAATTCTACAAAAATACAAATCCATTGTCGAATTCCTTTAAGAAGATTTCAATCATTATATTATCCAAACCGTCCCACGATCTTTTAACAAGTTCGTAGACACTATGACTTCCTTAGGATCTCTCATCCCCTTATCAACTGAAGAATCCACTGATAAATCAAAGTTGTTTGTTTTTGTCCACATACTTGATCAACCATCTCACAAAAATCAACTACCCTCTATCAATGTTATCGAAAACAATCCAACTGACCTTTGGTACACACAAACATTCGAATATCTTTCAGAATCTAAAACTCCTCCTTATTTATCCGTAAATGCTAAAAGGTCTTTTCTTCAATGCACCACATGATATGTTATCATAGGCGTGCATCCTTTATAAACGTGGTTTTGATGGCCTCTTACTAAGATGTCTTAAATCCCATGAATCTACTAAAGCCATCCAAGAAGTCCATGATGGTATATGTGGTGGACATTTCAATGGTACTATTGTCACTAAACGTGTCTTACGACTAGGCTATTATTGGCCTACCATCAACCAAGATTGTTGTGTGTATGTTAAGAAATGTGTCAAATGTCAACAACATTCGACCTCATTCACATCCTCACCAAACATTACAACCATCTTAGGATCTATGGCCTTTCCGCAATGGGGTTAGACCTCATTAGTGTTATTAATCCTCGTTCATCACAACAACAAGATTTTATCATCACAACCACCGAATACTTCACAAAATGGGTTGAATATATCCCCTTAACTTCAACTAAAGCAAACAAAATCATCGACTTCATCTATCAGTGCATCATATGTTGCTTTGGTATCCTTCAACATAAAGTGAGTCCTTCAAGCCTTTGATTGAGTCGACCTCACACAAACCTACTTATTTAGTCGAGCTAGATAGAAGTGGACCACTTCATGGCAAATAACTCGTCCAATTAACAATATCTTAGATGAAATACCAAAGAGAAACCGAGAGGCCATGTAGCTCGAGTTAAATAAATACTTCAAGGGAAACTTGCTTATAGAATCGGGAAGTCACGAGTCCGAGGTGACAAAACAAGGAGCATATTTCGTAAGAACTAGCATATTAACTTAGTGAGAAGTGCTTGAATTTGCGAGGGCTTTTAAGGAAAATAAGAAAAAGCCTTTGGTAATGTTCCCGCTACCTAAGACATGGATTTTGTTGGGCTCCCAATGGAGTTTGATCCGGACCTAAAGACAATCTTCAAAAGGAATACAATCAACATAGAGGTCAGTAAAGTTGTTATTCTCATATCACTTGATAATAGGCTTAACAAAAACATTAGGAGTAGTTTCAAACTCATTACCCCGTTGTAAACTTTGAGAACAAACTTTCTCACATGCTTGGAGCCATTCTCATTGTCTTCTCGCAAAAAAGTTGTAACTCCCTGCACAAGAGCCATATTTAAAAGCTTGAGATGCCCAAAGGGCATATTTAATGCACATGAAGCTTTCAAAACATACAAGAACAATATAAACTATCTAGAATAAGTGAGAAGACAACAAGAACGATAGCCAATATGCAAAATCGTATGAGCTAAAAAAATAGTCATGACGCCCACCTCAAAGTCAATTTTTGTTTTGATTATCTCTATATTTTTTATCGATAAATGTTATTATATTGGAACTATAAATTGAACACCTTTGTGAGATTTCAAACCTAGGTGAGACTGAACACAACTAACCTATTTTACCAACTCACCTATACCTCATTGACTTCGATTATCTCTATATTAATAATCATGTAATGTGCTATATTTGAATTAAAAAGAATAAAAATTAAAGTTTCTTTGTTTGGAAATGTGGGGGACAGCTGTCGAGTACAAAACGGTGGTGGTTAGTATGTTACCTCTTCGTCGAAGATTGAAGGTACCAATCACGTCGGTGGACCGTCAGTGCCGTGTACTTTTGTGCTCTGCCCCACACAATTTATGCGCTTCCTTGTAAATCTAATGCACCTTTATTCCCCCATTTTGACGTTTCAGCGATTCGACCCCACAACCTATTCATGGTCAAAACCGTTGCCCTATTGAACACGCTACTGCACCTGAAAACTTTTCTTACTCGTCAATATAATTATTTTTCAACATGTATTGAATGGTTTCCTCTCGGGGTTGATATCTGATAGTAATGTTTACCTCTGATTTCCTTATCAATGGAGGTTCATGTCTACAAATCCGTCAATTTTATTAATTTAATTTTTAAAATATATGTATGAATAAGCTTATAATATTACAAATCCTTCCTTTCGCTTGGTTTAAAACCTCTCAAGCAGCCCTAGAAATTGACGGTTTGAAAGGCAGTATTTTATGTTTGTAAGGGTACAATACAGTTTAAGTTTTAGGTTGTTCGTAGATAATTATTAGTTCATGAAATTTGCTTATGGTTGTAATGTATGTGAGAGTGTTCTTATTTAATATCGATTTTAACAAAATATAATTTTTGGTGGGTTTTTGTGAGTCAAATAATTTTACCAATATACAAACACCGAAAATTATGTTATAGGTAAATTTGACTGAATAGATACCCTTCCGGCCTTGCATTAAATCAAAGAAGACAATTATTTTGTGCACCTAATCTATACCATTGTTGTAGGATTAAGATGTTTATCTTTCAATCCAAAAAAATCACAATATCTTTGTTAAATGATAGAGTTTCAAATCTTCTTTTTCTCTCCAACCCTCCACATTAATGTCGCTAGATTGACATCATTCATCACTATTTACTAGAAAATTTAGGTAAAAATCCAAGACTAGAGTCTTGAGATTTATATCTCCTATTTTGATATAGATATATCCATGCTTTGGATTATATATAGCAACTTCCCATATTTTAGATCATATGTAGTGGATTACAATATTGGGTCAATTACTATCCATGTTTTGGATGGATTATAATACTATCAAAACTTATCTATGTTTTGGATTAAATTTAGTGGATAATAATATTGAGTAAGTATATATTTAAATCAATATCTTCGTTTGATTAAGTAGTGACGACTTTTGTGTCATAGATGTAGACAAATTATATATAATGGATTATATCATTGAATAAGCCTACATCTAAATCAATGTATTCATTTCACTAAATAACCACAACTTTTTTTTTTACTATACCCTAAAATCAAATACAAGCAACCATCATTCCCATCAATCAAAGTATAATTCTGCCCACAAAATTAACATTTCATAGACTTAAAAACAAAATTTAATAGACTATAAGAAAATAACCAACTCCCAATCAAATTTCCAATTATATTACCCAATTCCAGAGCTAAGATTTGACACTGCTCCAGACGTTGTTGCCTATTTTAGCTCACATTCATATAAATATAACTGCAACATTGCATAGATATTTAAATAACATATTTTTGCTAAAAATGTGTTTATCTTGAGCATATAATCCCTGAAACTTACCCAACATTTGTAAATACAGCAAAAATAAACAATATATTTTTAAATTATTAAATAAAGAAAACGTAATTAACAGAGATGGACGGACTGTAGAAGCAGAAGAAGATATTTTAACTTCCACAAAGCTATCAAAGACAGCCTATGGAACAACAAATCTTTTAAAGTCATAGATTTTTAGTTTGATGGATGGGGTCAGCCGTCAAATCTCATCTGCCTAATACCATATCAAAAAAATTGGCCATATGATTGTCATATCAAATTTTGATTAGACAAGATAACTAATTGGAAATTCCAGGCCTGCGTGTCAAGATTCTAGATAAAAACACAACTGTTATGTACGAATATATGGTACACAAATCCCCACAAAAACACGAGTACAATAAAACGGTTTTCGTGAATTACTTTTGCGCTTCTCAAGAGTCCCATATTTTAATTACTTCAGTCTTTACTCATGTGTACCTGGTTCATATGCTTTTCTTTGATACAGTCAAAGCCAGGATCTTAACTAGCTGTTACACAATTGTCATTCAGATGAAGGCCATTTAACTGTTGGACAAGCTTAACAGCAATTACTACAATGAAGACTTAGACACCAACCCAGAAGAGAAATGTCTGGACAGGCATTTGCTTCATTGATGGCATAAAAGGGTTTTCTGTACATCCTTTTTCTAACTCATGACAGAGCAAAAATGGCAGCGAAAAAACCTGTATTTCAGATGTCTGATAGCTTTTTCTTTGATCCACAAATGCACTATGCCCAGGTTCTCTCATACCCAACTGCTGCAATTTCAGTATTCCCTGTTTAATTTATTCTATTTGAGAATAGAAAATAGTTTTGACCTTTTAGGAAGTAACTACAATAAAAGTTACACAATTGTTTCAGCTTTTATTTAATTTATCTCATTCTCTTAAGAAGATAGGATTCTGCCATGCTATGAGTGATTAATAAACTATCAAATACTTATTTTTATTTGTGTGGTGCTCTTGAACATCTGTGAAATGTCTATTCTGATTTGTATGGTGCTCTAAAATATCTGTGAAATAACAAAATGAACAGGGTTTTTTTAGGATGATTATTTTATAGATTTAACTGTGTGAAGTTTTTTTGTTCCATGCGTTTTGAATCACGGTCCATGATTTAATATGAGGAAAAAAATTGAGATTTCTTGTTGATGATGAATCAGAGACATTGATGCAAAATTTGAGATTTTTTTTTTTGGCAAACCAAGAATTTAATTCTAAACTAGCATGTCATATTAATTTTCTATGTTTATATTTCTCATATTCTTTCACCTACAAGATGATCAAATTTAGTCCCCACAATCACAATCACAATTATATATTTATATATATATATATATATATATTAGCTAGTTATATTAGTGTTCTTAACACATGATAATTTGATTGAGTTCCTCTATTAACAAATCCTCTAACTAATGGTATAAGATTGTGGTGTCTATCTCTCACACAATTTCGTAGTCAATGTAAGAATCTTTGTACCCGGCTTCAAACCTGCAACCTCTGCACCCCATTTCTTGTGCCACACCATCCTACTGTGCACTCATGTTAGAAGCAATACGTCACCTATTCTTATTAAAAAGTTGCAAACGGTAATTTGACAGAATAGATAACATCACATTACAGTAACGTTGTCATATGTTGCTACTTATTCCATCAAAATTAACCACTACACAACAGAAAATACTTTTTACCTATTGTGCAAACGTAAGTGAAGGATAAACTCTTCCGCATAAGCTCACATGATACACCTACCATTTCCTTATTTTTCTGCTCGATCTGACATAACACCAACTCTGGTTGTCAATTCCAATCATCTACTTTAATATCCTTTGAAGATTTATGGAATAGCAATCATGGGTATCTGCTTTAATTCTAATTAAATAGCTTTTTAGTTCTTTCCAATTAAATAAACTTTTAGCTCTTTTAAAACAACGACTATTTGTGATTTAAAATGTGTATTTCAAGTATTAGAATTTTTATATAAAATGTATACGAAGTTAATACTTACAGTGCTTGTTTGTGGGATATGTATAATAAATAGGTACTTGCAGAGGCTGGGGAGAAAAGGCATATCATCTATGATATCCCAAAACAGTTACGTCATCCACCAATAATAGAAGATGTTTCATGTTGTCGAATGGCCCATTTTAAGCCTGGAGAGTTGCAAATATCTCTAGAAGATATTAAGAAGAAAAGGCAATCATGGAGAAAGTCACTCTTATTCTGGAAGAAGCGTCAATCTGAGAAAAAACGCATAGCAGGACTTTGTTCTACACCACAACAACGTTCAAGTTTCAAATCTCGATCAGGACCAATTTATATGAATGATGGTCATATGAATGGTCAGCCATGTTGTTCCACTGGACCTAGTTCTGCTCCTCTTTCTGGGACACTAAGTCCAATGTTGAAGGACGAGAGTGTTGAGTTTCCTTATATGTCATTGAACCAATTCAAGCCTTTAACCTTGCCTTCATCTAAGATAATTTATTTAGTTACATGAATCCCTTAACCTTCCCATCTCTTCCTATGCAATTTGGATATATTTTATCATATATTTCTAAATTGTTTCTATAATTCTTAAAATCCTTTATAAATGTGTTTGACGATAAAAAATTTGTGTTTAATAGAAATGCACACCATTAAATTAATGTATTTAGTTATATATGAATAAATATGTTTGAAAGTGAAGATTTTTTTGCGCTAAATAATATAAATTTAATTATTTTTTTAAATAGTTTGATTATTACAAAACAAATAGATATACAAAATTACTCAATTAATAATGTAATGTATTGTAAATCTTACAAAAATATTTTATTTGTTATAGAAATTTTAATGATTGTAAGAGTTATTTTGTTAAAGAATTTATTTTTAATTACACTCATTCATATACATATGAAAAAAACGGTGTATCTTATTGCATTTATTGAAAATGTGGATACTTAAAGGAAGGGCTTAATTAATCCTTTGTAGTTGTATCTAGAAAATTCTCATAAGAGTGATTTGTCATTTAGAAAGAGAGTAACTTTATAAATGTTTATAGAATAAACTATTGGATATTATTATTTTGCCTACATGCATTATATTATCGAACTTTTTAAATAGGAAATTTATAAAATAATAATTAAAAGATGATTATTCATGGAATTAAATAATTGTGTATAAAATTAATTTTAGGACATTATATTAATAATTACACAATTATGTACAAGTGTCTAACTTAAATAACTAATATGTAGTTAGTTTGTATTACATAAATTAGTGCAAATGTTTAGCAATAAGTAAAGATTAAGAGTTAAGTAATGGGAGGATAGGAATTATATAGTGGTTGGTAAATAAGTATTAAAATGTCATAGAAATTATTATTATATGTGTTAGTATAAAATAACAAATATACGCTTGTGTAATAAAGGTTATTTTTATTAGTAAAACATGTTATATTGAAAAAATTATAATATTTATAGAAAAAGTTCTAAGAGAATAAAATTACATATCTTAAACCATTACTCTCATTATCAATCAATGAGCATTGGTATAAATTTCATCTTTTTCTATAGGATATGTGTTAAAATATTAACGTATAGAAAATGCCAAAAAAATATTAATAAAAACTATTTATGTCAAGTTAATGCTTTATCGATCATATGTAGTAGAATAAACTAGTAATCGTATGTATATGGTGCAATGGATATGTTGACATGGAAAGCAACAAGTGCAACAAAGTTGAAGATGAGGAAATGGCAATCAAAGAGTAGAGGACTAATGAATGAGTGGAAATGAGGTGTGTGTCTATTTGGTGGAATAATGTTGAGGCGTTGTAAGTTCAACTCTTTTTTTAATGATTGGGGCACATGGACCAAGAGCCATCTTCGAGGATTCGTGGAATGAGAAATTTGGGTGAAACGCAAAGTGAAAGTAAGGTCGCGTTATTCAAGATTTCTTCAATATCTATGGTTGTTTTGTGTAATGTTTAGCCTTAAGCTTTTGGATTGTCAAAGGCCATGTCATCTTCAAAGGAATTTTCTTGCAAGATCAATACACGTATCAAATTTGATCACCACAAAATGCGTAGTTCATGTGGTTTTCCACCAACATTGTAGACGATTACAATCACTTGGTGAATTTCTCTATTGACAAATCCACTTTAACCCATAAGTTGGCGTAAACATTAACTTTTGATGCTTACAAAGTAGAAATATGGTCTTGTTGGTCCGAAAATCATGCCGGGAGGGCGGATCTATGGATGACGGCGAGCCAACAGTGTGCAGGACATAGCCCCTCTTTGAGACAGCAAAGTGAAACTGGTTTATTGCTATTCTACAGCAGAATCTGCGCAAATCCTACAATATTCTACCTTTAGGGGTTTGGGATCTCGTCCCAGTTGGGGTATTTCCGACTATGAAAAGAAGGGAATGAAGCGAGGAGAGGAGATAGGATAGATCTGAAGGGAGAAAAGAAATGAATTCCAAAGTAGAAAGGTCAGAGGGTTTATGTTTTGGGTTGGTAGTAAACAGAGCCAAACCTACTTGCATAAACGAACAAAGCAATACTGATGAACAAATGACAAAAAAGTAGAGATAGATCCAATAGAATAAACACACAGATCTGACATAAGAAAGATTAGATGCCCATAACACATATATTCAGCACAAAGTCTTAATATTTGTATTAATGTTTTCTTTTGTTACAAAAAGTACAAAGCCTTTTCTTCTCACTTCTATTTTTCATCTAAAAAGTGTCCACCACTTGAATACAACAAATATTCAAGTATATATAGAAGGAGAAGGAGAGAGAAGGCAAAAAGAAACCAACAACTAATTACAAAATATTTACAAAATATTTAAAAGTCAACTGTTGACTTTGGGTAACTTGGTGGATGACAACATCCCATGGTGCAACATGGATGATGTCATCGTTTGTGCCAACATACTTTTAAATATTACAAAAATGGAAAGAAAGCCAAGAGGAGGAAGGCTATTCGTTGTCGTCCTGCGGCTAGAAGGGAGTATCCTGCTTCTGCTCAGGAGAGGCAATGTGGAATTGGGTGCAATACTCCATGAATTTGTTGATCATCGATTGGAGTTGATCCTGGGCAGGACCCTTGGTGTCATCACCGATGACTTCACAAGTCTCTCATTCATCTCTGAGTTTTTTTGGGAGCTTGAAGTATTCATTACCTGCCTCCATCAGGTATACCACAAAGTCGCAGCAGGCCAGAAGGTTGTTGAAGGATTCAGCGTCAAAAGTAACCACAGCCCTAACCCTTGCGAGACGATCTCTTTGAAGATCCGAATGGTTTCATCTGCCTTCCTCAAGGCATATGATGGAGTGAGCAATCCCGGAGACATCCTTAGGACAATTTGCTCCATTTGATGCATTGCATCCAAGGCTTCCTCTTTGACTTTGTCTATCTTCTCCAAGACAAATTCCATCTGATCGACCTAGTAGTCCAAAGCAGCAAGGACTTTGTTGGGTGCTCTGGGGTGATCGAAGATGCCAAATTTAACTAAATCATTGACGAGCATCGAGCATCTTCTGGAATGTCTCATGTTGTAACCTAGCATGGTCCAACTCTTCGGAGATAGGTCCCGCAATCACCTGGAGTTCCTTGTTCGCCCGATCAATATTCTGATATAGCTCGGTGAACTTGACGATTACTTCCTCACTATCTTTGAGGATCTGGTCTCTCTAGGAGGATACTGCCATGCCTTGGTCACCAATCTTGACGTGTTCGTTTATCTTTTCTCTTGACTAAGAGCCTCAGGAGTTTCGTGGCGGCGGTTGTAGGAGGTGCACTTCCTATTTTCTGTAGGGCTTGGAGAACATGTTTATTTTGCTCTTTTAGTATCCTCTTCTCTTCCTTTGCTTCCTGAAGCTTCTTACAAAGGGAAACCATCGCAGAGATAGAGCCTCCCTTTGAAGGCTCTTGGAGGATGTTCCCATTGTGACCTAACTCATTGTATAATCTGTAGAGACAGATCCTTTTTATCCTTTGTAGGATCGGGTACGCGATCTCCATTACTTGTTTCACCCGACACACTCTAAGAGAAGCGGGTTATTGACTTTTTCTTCTTTTCTCCTTTTGTTGAAATGACGAAGAAGTCCATAGGTGGAATGGGGAATTTCCTCTTGTCTTTGGCTCGGTGTTGGGAGATACATGTTGGACTTAAGGGAGTGGGACCAGCGGGAGAAGAGGGAACAGCGGTAGAAGAAGGGGTAGCTACAAAGTGAACAAGGGAAATGTGTCGAGACGCTTGGTGGCGGCATTGATAAAGAAGTCGAATCTCCAACGCTCATAGGGGTAGGAGTCACTGTAGGAGAGAGAAACTGTGGGGGTGGAAGGGATCTGAGAGATGAGAGAAGAAATGTTGGGGGATAGCTCTGCGAGGGAAGAGAAGATGGAGGAAGAGGAAGGGGGAATAGTAGAAGATGGGGGAGAAGACACAACCAAAGGAATGGTTGCTTGAGCAACACGAGGAGGGGAAGGAGGAGTGGGAGAAGGGGCGGTGGGAACCTCGGTGGTTGTAGCAGTGGCAACATCCTGAGTGGATGTGCCCGTTGGAACACTTACCGCCTCTTCTTTCTCTGGAGATACCAGGGTTACAACTTGTTCCTGGGCAGCGGAAGGGTGACTCTTGGGAGCTTACTCTTGAGTAGCGCTTGATTCCTCTTCCTTGTCTTTTCCTTTACCCTTTGCAAAATGCTTCAGCCTGGCAGGTGCATTACCTAAGGGAGATGTGGTGAAGTCTACCCTAAGGTAGATGAGACCATTAAACTTGCACCAGTATTCTGTGAGCTACAAAGTGCCCTTTACCCTCTCATCAATAGTCTAAGGTCCCTTTGCTCTATCTATCTCAACAAATGGCCAATTGTCCCCGTCTATATCTAGATATACTTGATCAACTTCCTGATCAGTCATTTGGAAACCTTTTGGGACAATGGCCACGCCATATTGAATAATTTCTATTAGGGCCAGGTGGGAGTGATCCTTTCTCCTGAGCTCAACCTCGTGGTACATATCGATGTAGATGTCCTCAATCTATGGGACGTGGATCGGATCAAGCTTTGCCTTTGGGAGGTAATTTCGTGGATCAAAGGTCGGCCTTGCACGAAATTATGCTTCAAGTTGAGTAGCTCCAGTTCTGCAAACATTTCTCGGGCCTTAGTGTGAGAAGTGTAGGTGTCCCTGCCACTATGAGGGGGAATGGAGTTTCACCCTTCTTTCATTTCAGGCACTTCTCGTGATAGGTAATGAGCTGTCTGGACAACTCCAATAGGATCAGCTTAGGGCCTGTATATCTTGGTAACTTGGTGGGCTCCCCCAAGAATTTGGCGGCTCTAAGATAAGTAAAAGTGGGGAATTGCATAAATAACACCCCCACTTCTCTGTTGCAGTTACTATGCTCTTGGTCATCCGACCGTGAGTCATATTGGGCCTCAATAGGCAGATGATGCCATAGAAGAAGGCATCGTTGATCTTGTTGAAGCTATGAGGATGTTGTTTTCCGCCAATTCTGAATAATATTCATATATTTTTACCTGGGGCCATACCCCGCATCGGCTCAGTGCTGGATAATCTCTCTCAGAGGCAGTAGCATAGACCACGTAGGAGTTCATGTAGAACCTCCCCGTTGTTGAGAGTTGTCGAGATACTCGTGAGATGGTTTCTTGATGATCTCTGCTCGAGATGGTGCTGTTGATGATCTCTGCCCACTCAAAACGCTGATCAGGCACGTTTTTGTTCATTGTCTCCAGATACCTGAGCATCCACTTGTGGAAGTAATGGGCGTCAGGAAGCCCAAATACCCTACTCAGGAAGGTTATGGTGTCGCTTAGCTCCTCTCGAAAAATTGTTGCGGTGAATAACCTGCGGCCACTTGGTTATTACCTTCTTATTTTTCAGGTATACTTCATTCATCAACTGCATGCATTTGTCCTCATTTTCATCCCATGCCTTTATGCGCCTTCCCAATTACGGCCATAAAGTTCCGGTGGTGGGGATACCCAACATGATTTCAAAGTGTCGAGCAGTGAGGTTGATTATAACCTCGCCATTCTCATTCTCGACACACCTTGTGTCTTTATTATAGCAGCGGGCCGCCACCATCATGAATTCATTATTTATTGCGCTTACGGGAATTCCCCTAGCAAAGTGTAGACCACTACCAACCAATTTTTCCATCCAAGGACTGCCTGTGACCCTTCTGGTTCTGGCCCAAAAATCTTCCATATCGATGTGGCCAAGTTTAGTGTCCCTGATGTCTAAGTCACACTCTGTATGGGACACGGGCATCCTGACCCTTTGATACTTATACTTCATTTATTCCTCTATGAGTTTGACCTTACCCTTAGACTTGGTCGGCCTCTTACTTGATGAAGACATGTGTGAATCTGAGTTCAGTTACTGATCTGCAAGAAGAAGGAGCGAAGTCCAACGCAGAAGAGCCATGTTAGTTGTTAGATTATCCATCAAATATTTGTAGAAAGAAGAGTTAGCAATTTAGAAGCCTCTGGGTGCGGGTGCAAGCAGATACTTTGCAGTGCAGGTCAAAAAGCAAGGCGCACTGATGAAGGGTGTCATGATGAAAGAAAACAACGCAAAGGGCGCATGGCGTAGATATATTACACACAACATTCAATGTTGGTGTCGAAGGATGTCTGCGTGCGCAAGATAAAGGCTTTTGAAAAGGGCGCAGATAATTCTAGTGTTGCAAGGCAGCAGGATGCACCATTGGCGTAGGTATTGAACATGTTGCAGAACTTTTTTATGCACCAAAGGGGCACAAGTTTGAATGATGCATCATTGAGTTAAGGTGTGCCTTGTTTTTAGCTTTGGCGTGGCACAGGAAAAGTTTACATGACATAAATGTTGGTGTAGCGAGTTGCGCTTGCACCGCGTAGGATTTTCGAGTTTGAAAGGGTGCGGGAGGGCATGTTGCGGTAGGGACAATGCGCCCTTTGGTGTGACTGTGTTTTAATGCAACATAGCGTTTGTTTTGCGCAAGGAGAAAGCCGCGAGTTTGGATCATAACAACTCAAGATTTTTCTTTTTGATTGGTTTATGTGGTTTTAGGGCTCTTTAGCATAGATCTGGATAGTGAAGGGGAACAGAGCAAAGAGGATCTTAGATCACTTTTGACAAAGCCCTCCAGGCCAGCAGATCTAGGAGGAGGGTGAAACTGGTTTGGGGGGAGCCTCTTAGGTTCATTTGTTTATTTTTTAACAACCACAACCTCTAGAAAACAACAAAGAAAACCAACAAACAAATACCACAAGACAAGCAAGGACCACTTACTAGGAATATATAGACTAGAAAGAAACGACGTGGCATCCACGAATGCGACGTAAAGCGACACGGGGATGACAAGAGCACTGACAGGTGCAGAGGAATAAACTTTTCACGTGTTTTTCAATCGTGAAAATGACAGGGTGGATGTGCCTATTTATAGAAAAAGGCGTAATAAATGCACCACCAACTTTTTTTGGCCCTGAGCACCAAAACGAATGTCAAAGATGAAATTATTTGCGCCCATTAAGCGCGATTATGCGGCTATCAACATGAATTTTTCAGCGCTTGCATGGCACTGCCGTTCAAGGGTGCAACAATTTTAATGTCGACGGGTGGCACATGCACCTCGGTGTAGGTTAGAAAGTCACACGGCATGTGGAGGTGCAACAATTTTAATGTTGACACAACAGAGAGTGTGCCAAAGGCGCAAAAGAGGGTGCGATACATTTGATGTTGCGTGAACAAAATCTACGCCCAGCCAAAAAAGGACCAAATGACTAAGTTTGAAAAACTAGATTTTCCGAAAGGGATATTATGCCATTCCGAACAGCTGAGGGACCTTGGCGGGACTCAAAACAAAATTTTGGTATGGTTACCTACAAAATTGCCCTCATCAATTTTACAGGATAACAACTAGCTCTTTCTAGGGACTATCTTTGAGCAAAACTTAAGGGTAGAGAACCCCAGATCAACATGTGCCTATCCATTGGGTTACAGAGTCAAAAACAAGGGCGACGACAAAAGGAAAACACACAACCAACAAAAGCAAACACATGACAAAAACAAACACACAACATAAAGCAAACTGTACAAAGAAGAGAGCAAGCTCTACTTCCTAAATATTTGAGATGTTGTCCGTTATAGGGAAGCGGAAGCTCGGTTCCATCCAGATACGAGAGATAGAAGCTATTCTCTCCATTGAGTTGCTTGATCTTGAAAGGTCCTCTCCATAGAGAATCAAATTTCCTGTGCATGCCTTTTGGCTCTCTTCGCTTGTCCCACAAAAGGACGAGATCTCCCACCTGAAAATATCTCTGCTTGGCCTTTTTATCGAATAGTCTCTTGACTTGATTCTGATGTTTGGTGATCCTGTCGACCACTCTTACTCTTTTTCTTCAAGCTCTACTAGATACATGATCCTCTTCTCGAGATAATTCTGAAAAGTCTCATCTTCAATTACTCGTGTCGGGCACGAGCGGGAAGTTCCGCAGAAATTGGAAGCTCGACGTCGATTCCATATAACACTTGAAAAGGTGACATACCAAGAGACCTCTTTGGAGTAATGTGGTCTACCCACAAAGCATCATATAACGACTTATGCCACGACTGCTAATTCTCATCAACTAGCTTCCGTATGATGGTCACTAAGTTCTTATTACTGGATTCTACCTGACCATTTCCCTGGGGGTAATAATCCGAGCCGTGGGCCAAAGGTTATCCCATATTCATAGCAAAAACTGATTATTTCCCATGAGGAGAAGTTGGAAGCATTATCAGCAATGATCTTGTGTGGAACGCCAAACCTTACAATGATACTTTCTTTGATAAAGTTACAAACAATTTCAAAGGTGGCATTCTTAACAGGTATGGCCTCCACCCATTTGGTGAAGTAATTTGTTGCTATTAGGACATAACTATGTCTGGCACTTGATTGGGGATGTAGTGCTCTGATAAATTCAATTCCCCATTGCCGAACGGCTCGTCAATTAATGACCGGCCGAGGGAAAAGTAGCCAATTTTGGTTTGCCAACAAACTGTTGGCAGAGCTCACATTTTGCTACCCAGGTGGCTGTATCCTAAAATAGCATTGGCCAATAGTACCT
Organism: Taxus wallichiana var. yunnanensis; assembly: GCA_018340775.1. Classification (NCBI taxonomy): domain Eukaryota; kingdom Viridiplantae; phylum Streptophyta; class Pinopsida; order Cupressales; family Taxaceae; genus Taxus; species Taxus wallichiana. Next base: position 140,962,939 of record CM031240.1, on the reverse strand, counting down.
GGCCCAGATGATCTTGTGGGCTGTGATGGAAGAGGAAAAGTGACCACCACAGGTTGAGTCATGAAAGCTTTCTATCAATTTTACCTACTCATGGGCTTGTCAACGCATCGCAAGAAGATGCCATCAATCCGCGCTTGTATAAACCGTCATCCCGGATGACATATCAGCCACCGCCCCGAGTTTTACAAAGATGCGCTTCTCTTTTGAAGTTAGATGAGCTAGACACTCACCATAAGTGAGAAAGAAAGTGATATCGAATACCACTCGTCATTAGTTGCAACAAATAGAACCATAGGCAGAGAATCAGGTTTTTTTGGTTTATTTTGCATTCCATCGACCCAATCATCTTTTTCTTCAGGAACCTCTGAATCTTTGTTTTCAGCCATAAGCTGACATAGGCCCTTGCCTCTTACCAACTTGGTTGTTTTTATGTCTAGATCATACTCTTGGACCTTTGCGATCCAATTCCTCAGTAAGATTCCTAACTCCTGTTGAGTTAAGATTGACTTGACTACCGTGTCACGAACCAACACTACTGTATGAGAGTTTAGGATGTAATATTAGAAGTTCTTGACTACTTTGACAACGGCGAAGGCATGCTTTTCCAACTAAGACATCTTCAATTCATGAGGCTTGAGGGGAGAGCTCATGAACGTGATTGGAGATTCAATGTCCTCATAATTATTTTGCATTAAGATGGCCAATACAGTATGCTCATATGTATAACTGTACACGATAAAATCTTTGGAGAAGTCGGGACATACCAGGACGGGTGCACGGGCGACGAGAGGCTTTTATATCCTTGAATGACGTCTTTCCTTCTTCACTCCATCAGAAATTTTGTGACCCTTTCATCATATTTGATATGTGGTAAGTCTTTTCAGCAAATTTGGGAACAAAGCACCTGAGAAAATTCACTTTTTCGAAGAAAGAGTGAACACCGGTCTTGCTTGTGGGTAAAGTAAGGCTCTGAATAGCCTTAACCCTTTCAACATCTATCTTCGTCCCTTCCTTGCTGACAACATGTCCCAAAGAACTTTCCTTCAGTGACCCCGAAAATAGACTTTTTCGGATTTAGGGAGATCCCGTGTTCTCGGCATCTAATCAATACTTACTCCAAATGATCACAATGATCACTTCACTATTTAGAGAACACAGTTAAGTCATCTAAGTAAACTATGATAACCTTTCCCATCATACCTTTGAATGTGAAGTCCATCGCCCACTTGAAAGGTGGCACCAGTGTTGGTCAAGCCAAAAGGCATCCTACTATAGGCGAATGTGCCCCAGGAGTAGTGAATGTTGTTTTGAATCGATCTTCGGTGAGACTTCAATCTGATTGTAGCCCGAAAAACCGTCAAGCATGGACAACATTTATGAACCAGTCTTACTGCGAACTCCGATCCATTATGGGAAGTCGGTAATTATCTTTCAAGGACGCCTGATTTAGGTTGCGAAAATCTACGCATATGTGTATCTCACCATTCTTCTTTCGCACTGGCACAATTTTTGTGACCTAGGTACTGTGATGGATAGGAAAAATGATCCTTGCATCCATCATCTTCTGTATTTCCACCGGATGGTACCCGAGATCTTGGGATTGTAATGCCTCTATTTCTGGCGAAAAGGTTTGACATCTTCTTTCAACAGGATATCATGTTGAACGTCCTTCGGCTTGAAAGACTTTAGATCGGCATAAGACCATGCCAATACGTCCATATATTTCTTCAGCAATTTGAAAAACTTTCGCTTTTCCTCGGGTGTGCAACATTTTCTCGATGTTCACAAACTACGGATGTTCCATAGTACCTAGATTGACCGGTTCGGTCTCTGGAGAGGAGTTAGGATCATCTGCCACTTCTTCTTGACAAAATGATCATGTTTGTCAAATAATCGTTCCAGAGAAACTAAACCTTTTGGGATTTTATTTCCTTTGAGCTAACATATGCCATCACCTCCTTTTGATTCATTTACTTGACCAGTGATAGATTCATGGCATGCAGAAGTAGATCCTTCAAAATGAAGCTCACTGAAATTTTCCACCTTCTCCAAAAAGGTAATAAGTTGATTGTCATCATTGAATACCTGCCAGTGCTGAGAATTATCTGGCACACTTGGGTAGAAGACTACCTCAATGGTATATGTGTATGTTTTCAACCCTGGGTGAGGGACGCGAGGGACGCCGAGACAGCTAGTGAATCGGCCATATTGTTCAGAGCTCTCGGAACGGATTTTATTGAGAAGGCGTCAAATTCCTCAATGTTGTCCCATACTGCGTTGCGGTAATGCCTGAGCCTTTCATTCTTTACTTGGTATATCCTTTTCACTTGATTCATGGCATCACCCTGTACTTTTAGGTTCTTGATTCCCCTTTCTTTTACGGCTTGCATGCCAAGTAGTAAAGATTCATATTCAATAGTATTATTCGTGTTGAAAAACTGCAACTTGAAAGAGAGAGGAAAAATTTCCTCATGAGATATTAGCACAGCTCCAGCACCACATCCACTAGTTGCACAACTGCCATCAAACTGCAATGTCCAAACCTTGTTAAGGTCTTCTTCCTGGACGAGGATGTCCATTTTGTCAGACTCAGTAGATAAGAAGTAATTCCCCATCCCTGATGATTCAAAGAGAATTTGGGCTTTGGGGTCATCAGAATTGGTGACCAAGTACTTCTTTTGCGATTCAGGCTCCAATGTCTGCATTACTCCTTTGACGAGGATCATGGCTTTGGACTAGTCCATATAAATATCTTCACCAACTTCTCTGCAAAATCTCCTTCCTAGCAGAATTCCATATGCTACAGGGATATCAGCAATAAGGATGGTCATCTTTACTCTTTTCTCTAGGAACACCGCAAAGGCGAACTATGCATCTTTGATTTGACCAATCAATGGAACCTATTTGGTTTTCATGGAGTAACATCTGCCGAAAGGCTTGGTAAGAGTGAGGCCCAAGGCATGGGTGACTTTTACCGTCATGACATTATCGGAATCCCCAAAATCAATTATGCAGTTGCTTAGCTTGTGACCATTGATTAGGAGGGAGAGATAAAAGGGTTGAATTTTTCCCGACACGTGTCGAGGCAACATTTATGTGAGATGCAGGAGAAGGGGAAAGGATTCCTTTAGGGGAGACATGGGAAGTTATGGCAGCTTGGCTTTGGATATATTTATTCAATCTTACAAGCTCCTCAGGATTAGGATGAAGATATTCAGCCTCAGACATTTGAATCTTGGTCTTCTTAGCATGATCGATTATGTCGAATGTGACCAAAGGTTGCGTTGATGAGGGAAAGAGTCCTTCATTTCGCGGCGGAGGGGTAGGATTACTGGTCTTTGTGGGAATAGGAGGAGGCTGATTTGGAGGAGAGATAGGGGGAAAATATCTTTTTGCAAAAGACTTAATAGGAGGTTGAACAGGAAGAGGATTACCTCTTTTAGCAATGGTTGGAGGCGTGTTTGACACAACCTTCTCTTTTTGTATCCTGGCAGCAACATCTACTTCTTTTCCTTGAGAGTGGGTGAAAACAACATATGACTGCCCACTTGCATACCCTTGGGTACCCTCTTCTTCATCAGATTCCTCATCTTCAAATTCCATATACCCAATTGTAGAGTCGCCAGTTGGTTCACCGACATCTTGATCATCTTCACCTTGGGATGAAGGTTCTTCATAATTTTACTCCTCTTCTTCAATCTCGACTAGGGCATTGATCGGAGGAGCCCCAAGTGTCAACTGCGGATTAGTTGTAGGTAAACACAGCCTTTGTGGGGCATTGTTGGAAGTGAAATTTCTTCGTGGGATATCCCGGTATGAAGTGCTAGGAGAAGCTTGAGCTAACTGCTTCTTCAACGTGAGCAAGTCGTTCACCATCTTCTAGAATGCCAGATCTGATGAAGTGGCTTGAGAAGGGGTTAAAACTTTGGGCTTAGATGGCTCTCGTTTTAATTCACCAGATATAAGCAGGTTGTCTTCTATCCGAATGGTAGCAGCTTGAGCGAGAACCAGGGTGGTAATTTGTTCTTGTAAGAGTAAGAAACTTACTCTTGAGCTCATGGCGTTCATAAAGAAACACTTTTGATTTTCTGGTGTTGGCAGCATGGCAGGCAGCACACGGTTAATGAGTGAATTGAAACGAGTGATAAAATCGCGCATGGTTTCATTGACTTCCTTCTTTAGGTGAGTGATCTTAGACAGTAACGCAAATGCGTCCTCTGAAGGCTTATACCTTTCTTCAAATGCAGTTCGTAATGTGGCCCAACTAGTGATAGATTTGGCTGACAAATGTTAGAACCACTCTGCCATAGGCCCTTGCAAGGTCTCTAAAAAGAGGCGCGTCGACACGTCTTCATGGGTCACATCCAGGATGTTGCATGACATGATGAATGCAGATATATGTGAATCCATGCTTTGGTTTCCACTCCCATCAAATTTGGGCAAGTTTTTTCGGTTTCCATGAGGGAGTGCGTGAACAGGATGGGGCAAAGCAAGAGGGCCCATAGCATTTCCCCATGGTACTACCATTTGAAAATCTAGAAAAAGGACACGAGCCGGAAGCGCGGTTCTGTTGAGCAACAAAGCACTGCAAAGGGATGTGGATGCTCCTTGTGAAAAATGGTTCCTTCATGGAGGTGAGACACTTCAGCTAGGTGGTCAATCGAACTCGGTGATGAGAAGCATGTTGGTGTGATACTAAAGTTGTGCCTTTGAAGTAGATCGAAAGTAGGATCAACTTCTCCATGAGCTCTCCTGCTACGAGTAAATGGTTCACCCCCAGTGTATCTTTCAGATCTACAATATTTTTGGAGTAGATTTAAAAACTCTTTTTGGTTGTACTTGTTGATTTTCTGATTTTTCTGACAAAAATCAGCAGCATGCACTTTTCTAAATATTTAATTTTATCCCTCTTTTGAAAACCGATTGCGGTTTAATGACAAAGATTAACGAGGATAAAATGATGGTTAAACTTAGCAAGCTGATTTTCGGATCTTAGAGTTGACTTTTACAAGGGTTTGAAATTTTTGTAAACTGTCAGAATCTCAGATCTATGGAAAAATATGGGTTTTTGTAAAAACTCAGCGAACTAAAGATCTCTAACTAGCCCAGATCTATGGATCTCTGAAGAAAATTTTCAGTTTGGATCACTTTTGCAAAAAAATGGATTTTAAGCAAAAAGTTAAGATTTGCAAACAGGTAGTGATTTTTGTAGTTTTATCTATTTTCTTAGTCTCCCCAATAGCTTCAAAAATTGTTGGTGTCTTTTTGCTGACATACCACTTACATAGATCTGGTTCTTTCCCCAGTAGAGTCGCCAAAAATGTTGGTCCAAAAATCTGTCAAGAGGGTAGATCTATGGATAGACGAGCCAACAATGTGCAAGGCATAGCCCCTCTTTGAGATAGCAAAGTGAAACTGGTTTATTGCTATTCTACAAGTAGGAATCTGTAAATCCTACAATATTCTGCCTTCAGGGGTTTGGGATCTCGTCCTAGTTGGGGTATTTTTTACTGTGAAAAGAAGGTAATGAAGGCGGAGAGGAGATAGGATAGATCTGAAGGGAGAAAAGAAATGAATTCCAAAGTAGAAAGGTCAGAGGGTTTATGTTTTGGGCTAGTAGTAAACAGAGCCAAACCTACTTACATAAATGAACAAAGCAATACTGATGAACAAATGACAAAAAAGTAGAGATAGATCCAACAGAATAAACACATAGATCTGACATAAGAAAGATCAGATGCCCATAACACATATATTCAAAGACAAAGTCTTAATATTTGTATTAATGTTTTCTTCACATTACAAAAGTACAAAGACTTTTCTTCTCACTTCTATTTTTCATCTAAAAAGTGTCCACTACTTGAATACAACAAATATTCAAGTATATATAGAAGGAGAAGGAGAGAGAAGGCAAAAAGAAAACAACAACTAATTACAAAATATTTACAAAATATCTAAAAGTCAACTATTGACTTTGGGCAACTTGGTGGATGACAACATCCCATGGTGCAACATGGATGATGTCATCATTTGTTCCAACATACTTTTAAATATTACAAAAAGAAAGCCAAGAGGAGGAAGGCTATTCGTTGACGTCCCCGTGTGGCTGGAAGGGAGTATCTTGCTTCTGCTCAGGAGAGACAATGTGGAATTGGGTGCGATATTCCATGAATTTGCTGATCATCGGTTGGAGTTGATCCTGGGCAGGACCCTTGGTGTCATCGCCGATGACTTCACAAGTCTCTCATTCATCTATGAGTTCTTTTAGGAGCTTGAAGTATTCATTACCTTCCTCCATCAGGTATACCACAAAGTCGCGGTAAGCCAGAAGGTTGTTGAAGGATTCAGCGTCGAAAGTAGCTTCTAGCCCTAACCCTTGTGAGACAATCTCTTTGAAGATCCAAATGGTTTCATCTGCCTTCCTCAAGGCGTATGATGGAGCAAGCAATCCTGAGATATCCTCGGGACAATTTGCTCCATTTGATGCATTCCATCCAAGGCTTCCTCTTTGACTTTGTCTATCTTCTCCAAGACAAATTCCATCTGATCGACCCGGTAGTCCAAAGCGTGAGGACTTTGTTGGGTGCTCTAGCGTGATCGAAGACACTAAATTTAACTAAATCATTGATCGAGTAATCGAGCATCTTCTCGATTGTCTCATGTTGCAAAACTAGGATGGTCTAACTCTTCGGAGATAGGTCCTACAATCTCCTGGAGTTCCTTGTTCGCTTGATCAATATTTTGATATAACTCGGTGAACTTGATGATTACTTCCTCACTATCTTTGAGGATCTGGTCTCTCTAGGTGGATACTTGCCATGCCTTGTTCACCAATCTTGGCATATTCATTTATCTTTTCCTGACTAAGGGCCTCAGGAGTTTCTGCGGCAGTTGTAGGAGGTGCACTGCCCATTTTCTGTAGGGCTTGGAGAAGATGTTTATTTTTCTCTTTTAGTATCCTCTTCTCTTCCTTTGCTTCCTAAAGCTTCTTGCAAAGGGAATCCACTACAGATAGGGCCTCTCCTTGAAGGCTCTCGGAGGATGTTCCCATTGTGACCTGTGTCACTATATAATCTATAGGAGACATATCCTTTTTATCCTTTGTGGGATCGAGGGTACGCGATCTCCATTACTCTTTCACCTGACACACTCTAAGAGAAGCGGGTTATTGGATTTTGCTTCTTTGCTCCTTTTTTTGGAATGACGAAGAAGTCCATAGGTGCAATGGGGACTTTCCTCTTGTGTTGGCTCAGGTGTTGGGAGATCCATGCTAGACTTAAGGGAGTGGGACCAACGGGAGAAGAGGGAACGGCGAAGAAGAAGGGGAAACTACACAAGAACAAGGGGAAATGTGTCGAGACACTTAGCGGCGGCAGATTGATAAAGAATTTGAATCTCCAATGCTCATAGGGGTAGAAGTCACTTGTGTAGGAGAGGAAACCGTGGGGTGGAAGGGATTTTAGAGATGAGAGAAGAAATACTGGGGACAAATTTGCGAGGGAAGAGAAGATGGAGGAAGAGGAAGGGGGAATAGTAGAAGATGGGGGAGAAGACACAACCAAAGGAATGGTTGCTTGAGTGACGTGAGGAGGGGAAGGAGGAGTGGGAGAAGGGACGGTGGGAACCTCGGTGGTTGTAGTAGTGGCAACATCCTGAGTGGATGTGCCCATTGGAACACTTACCGCCTGCTCTTTCTCTAGAGATACCAGGGTTACAACTTGTTCTTGGGCAGTGGAAGGGGGACTCTCGGGAGCTTGCTCTTGAGTAGCACTTGATTCCCCTTCCTTGTCTTTTCCTTTTCCCTTTGGCAAATGCTTCGGCCTAGCAGGTGCATTACCTAAGGGAGACGTGGTGAAGTCTACCCCAAGGTAGATGAGACCATTAAACCTACACCAAGATTATGGGTACTGCGCAAGTGCCCTTTACCCTCTCCTCATAGTCCGAGGTGCGTTTTCTCTATCTATCTCAAAGAAATGGCCATTGTCTCCATCCGTATCTAGATATACCTGATCAACTTCATGATCAGTTGTTTGGAAACCTTTCGGGACAATGGCCACGCCATATTGAATAATTTTTGCTAAGGCCAGGCGGGAGTGATCCTTTCTCCTGAGCTTGACCTCGTGAGTACAGTCGATGTAGATGTCCTCAATGCGTGGATGTGGATCAGATCAAGCTTTGCCTTTGGGAGGTAATTTCGTGGATCAAAGCTCGGCCTTGTTAGGAAATTGTGCTTCATGTTGAGCAGCTCCAGTTCTGTAAACATTTCTGGGGCATTGGTGTGAGAAGTGCAAGTGTACCTGCCCACTGTGAGGGGGAATGGAGTTCCACCCTTCTTTCATTTCAGGCACTTCTCGTGATAGGTAATGAGTTGTCTGGATAGCTCCAATAGGATCAGCTTAGTGCATGCATATCTTGGCAACTTGGTGGGCTCTCCCAAGAAGTTGGCAACTCTAAGATAAGTAAAAGTGGAGAATTACATAAATAACACCCCCCACTTCTCTGTTATAGTTACTATGCTCTTGGTCATCTGACCGTGAGTCATATTGGGCCTCAATAGGCAGATGATGCCATAAAAGAAGGCATCGTTGATCTTGTTTGAACTACGGGATGTTTTCTAGTTTCACTCTGATAATATTCATATATTTTTACACAGGGTCATACCCGCATCGGCTCAAGTGCAAGATAATCTCTCTCGGAGAGGTAGCAACATAGACCATGTAGGGGTTCATGTAGAACCTCCCCGTTGTTGAGAGTTGTTGGAGCTACTCGAGAGATGGTGCTTTGCGATGATCTCTCCCCACTCAAAATGCTGATCAGGCACATTTTTGTTCATTGTCTCCAGATACCTTAGCATTCACTTGTGGAAGTAATGGGTGTCAGGAAGCCCAAATACCCTACTCAGGAAGGTTATGGTGTCACTCAGCTCCTCTGAAAATCCACTGCGGTGAATAACCTGCAGCCACCTTGTTATTACCTTCTTATTTTTCAAGTATACTTCATTCATCAACTGCATGCATTTGTCCTCATTTTCGTCCCATGCCTTTATGTAGTCTTCCTGACTTACAGCCACAAAGTTCCGGTGGGGGGATACCCAACATGATTTCAAAGTGTTGGGCAGTGAGGTTGATTATAACTTCGCCCTTCTCATTCTCGACACACCTTGTTTCTTTATTATAGAATGGCCACCACCATCATGAATTAATTATTTATCGCTTACAGAAATTCCCCCAATGAAGTGTAGACCACTACCAACCAATTTTTCCATCCAAGGACTGCTTGACCCCTCTCGGTTCGGCCCAAAAATCTTCCATATCGATGTGGCCAAGTTCAATGTCCCTGATGTCTAAGTCACACTCTACATGGGACTCGGGCATCCTGACCCTTTGATACTTATACTTCATTTCTTCCTCTGTGAGTTTGGCCTTACCCTTAGACTTGGTCGACCTCTTACTTGATGAATACATGTGTGAATCTCGAGTTCGATTGTTGATCTCGCAAGAAGAAGGAGTGAAGTCCAATGCGGAAGAGCCACGTTAACTATTAGATTATCCATCAAAGCTTTGTAGAGACGAAGAGTCAGCAATTTTAGAAGCCTCTCGGTGCGGGCGTAAGTATACTGTAGGCTGCAGGGTCAAAAAAGCAAGGCGCACTGATGGAGGGTGTTACATGAAAGAAAACAGCGTAAAGGGCGCATGGCGTAGATATATTACACACAACATTCAGTGTTGGTGTCAAAGGATGTGCGCTTGTGCCAAGATAAAGGCTTTTGAAAAGGGTGCAGATAATTCTAGTGTTGCAAGTCCGTAAGATGTGCCATTGGCGTAGGTATTGAACATGTTGCAGAACTTTTTTATGCGCCAAAGGGGCGCAGGTTTGAATGATGCATCATTGAGTTAAGGTGCGCCTTGTTTTTAGCTTTGACACGGTGCAGGAAAATTTTACATGACATAAATGTTGGTGTAGGCTGGAGTTTCACTTGCGCCGGCGTAGGATTTTGAGTTTGAAAGGGTGCAGGGAGGGTGCATGCTGCAGGTAGGGATAGTGCACCCTTTGGCGCGAATGTGTTTTATGCAACAGAGCATTTGTTTGCGCCAAGGAGAAAGCCACGGAGTTCGGATCATAACAACTCAAGATTTTTCTTTTTTGATTGGTTTATGTAGTTTTTAGGGCTCTTTAGCATAGATCTGGACAGTGAAGGGGAACATAGCAAAGAGGATCTTGGATCACTTTTGAGACAAAGCCCTCCAAGCCAGCAGATCTGGGAGGAGGGGGAAACTAGTTTGGGGGGAGCCTCTTAGGTTCATTTGTTTATTTTTGAACAACCACAACCTCGAGAAAATAACACGAAAAATAGACAAACAAAACCACAAGAGAAGCAAGGACCACTTACCAAGAATATATAGACTAAAAGAAATGATGCAAGGTCCATGAATGTGACGTAAAGCAACACAGGGATGATAGAAGCACTGACAGGTGCAAAGGAATAAACTTTTCACGTGTTTTTCAATCGTGAAAATGACAATGTGGATGCGCCTATTTATAGCAAAAGGTGTAATAAATGTGCCACCAACTTTTTTTTTTGCCCGGCACACCAAAACGATTGTCTGCATGAAATTATTTATGCCATTGCACGGTTATGCGATTGTCAACATGACTTTTTAGCGCCTTGGCGCACCATTTAAGGGCACAACAATTTTAATGTTGACAGGGTGGCGCATGCGCCTCGGTGTAGGTTAGAAAGGCGCAACATGTGGAGGTGCAACAATTTTAATGTTGACACGACAGAGAGTGCACCAAAGGCGCAGAAGAGGGCACAGATACATTTGATGTTGCATGAACAAAATTTGCGCCTAGCCAAAAAGGACCGAAATGACTAAGTTCGAAAAACTAGATTTTTCGGAAAGGATATTATGCCATTCCAAACACTAAGGGACCTTGGGGACTCAAAACAAAATTTTGGTATGGTTACCTACAAAATTACCCTCAAATTTTACAGGGATAACAGCTTCTTGTAATTTATTTTCATAAGAATCGAATGATGCCTATCGTCTTGTATATCTAACATCATAATGAGTAATAGGAACATTTAATGATTTCAACATTTCCTTTATGTGGTGGTCAATTGAGTCATTTAGCATGATCAAGTGTAGTGATGAAAGGAAATCTTATTTTATTTTTCCCAAAAACAAAGAAACCATGCAAGACATGAGTGTATCCTAATTTTCGAAATGGCCTTCAACAAATCGAATGTTGAGAAGCGAGATGACAACAAGAGACTTGTGTTGGGTCTTAACTTTGTTAGCAAAAGATTGTTCACAAACCGAAAAATGTTTGAAATATTTTCCCAAAGGTTCACCTTGTATGAATGCCCAACATGCATAGGTATATCCTTGCAAGAGGCAACTACTCCTATTCATCATTGAGAACAATACATGTTCTGAAAATGTTTGTTTTATGATGGGGAAAACCTTAGTATGCGTAAATCAATAAGTGAAATTGAAATAGGGTCGTTGAATCGCATTTCATCAATGAGAAAAATTTGCACATGTTTGAGAGATCTGCTTGAAATTTTCCAATGACTGGCCTTCAACTAGTTTCATTTCCTTGATAGGAATTTGAAGGCATGCATGTACATGGTGGATGCATAAATGTTGAAGGCAAAAACATTGGTTGGCTCTAGCTAGAGAAAAGGGGAGTTATTAATAGCACTTGGAGTGGAAGTAACTACACCTTTAATATGGTTGATGAGATATGAATTACTTGTTCTAGTGGTGCCCTAAGTTATCAATTTCAAAGGTGGGATTTGTTCTTGACATATGAAGTATTGAAGAATAGTATCCAATGCAAGTTGTAGCTTGAAGGGAACAAGGGACTTGTAGTTGGAGAGACATATGAATAAGAATTGACATTCATCCATTTGAATAATGTGATTGGATTCATTAGGGATCCAACACGGTAAGTGAGGAGAGATGGGAAGGCTATTTGAAAGCCCCCAATAGCTCAAATCCTTCCCCCACCATCTTTTGAAGACCGGATAAACACATAATATTCAAGAAAATACATTAATGCATAAAAATATTCACAATATTTTTAGGTTATCTAGACATATGTGCACTTAACAATTAAAAAGAAAGCTTCAAAGTTCGAAAGTAAAATAATTTTAATTTTATTTAATGTAAAATCTATCAAATTTTACGGATAAAATACAAATTTTAAAAACAAAAAAAAGATGACAAAAATTAAAATCAAAAAGGGAAATCGATAATAAATTAATGTATGTGTCAACAAACCAAGAAAAAAAAATCAATCAAATTGTAAGTCAAGAAAAATGTATTTTCATTATCTTAATCATCATATAATAAAGTTAAATATAAATTTTGTTTTTAATGGTCACTTAACCATATGAATGATGTTTAACAATCAAAACATCCAATATTGTCGGAAAATTACATAAACAAGAAAAAAACCAGGTCTAGAAAAGTATATAAATAAGAAAAAAACATTGTCTAGATTGTAATAGACTAGAAAAATATATTTTGTAACTACACCATTACAAACTTAAATATTAATAATTAATAACAACAATTGTCCTACTTAATGCAATGTTTGTTGAGTATAAATGTGTCTTAATAAGCGCCACCCTAGAAGGCCTTACTTTTTAATGGCTTAATAACTTTTTGGGATTATTACAATTATACTAATGTGTGTTTTAATAATAAAAGCATTGAAAGTTATAGAAAAAACAAATCAGTGAATACAATGAAAATATAAAACACATCAAAACTAAAAACATGGTATATTAAGATAAACTTTGACAACTTAAAATATTAATAAAATATAAATGAGATACATAAGAATGTAGGAAACATTGTGTCCCTACACAACCAATCAAAAAAATGGTTTGGTTATTAAATAAGTGAAAATGTCAAAACAATATTTTCAAATTGAATCTTCAACATTACATACAAAACCAAAAAGTAAAAATATGTGTACACATATTCACCATCCCAATGTTTTAGACAGCCATTAAAAGATACATATATATATTCTTCCTAGTACTAACAAAAACACAAAATAGAGAACAATATTGAGTGACACCCTTATGAGGGGAATGGCATGAAGTGGAGATGCCACCTCACAAGATAGTTCGAGGGCCTCGAGATAGATCCACAAGTAATTTTTTGTTTATGCAAGATTTGATATCAACGGACCATATCTTCTACACCATAGTTCTATCACACCACAATAAATGGCAACCATATATCCATTTATTGTAACAACTTAAAATACATTTATGATCTCACAAGATCCCATTAGGAGAGAATATGTGGAGAAGGAAAGGAAAAAACATTGTGACATGTGTACATGGAAACAATATTATTATATTTGGTGGGTTCTATTGCATTGGGAAATTAAAAAACAAAGCTCTGCAAATCAATGGATCAAAATCCACAAGTGTGGGCCATCGATTCTTGGTCCAATCTATGGTAGAAATCGTCAACTTGAGAACTTTAGATAGATTCATGGGATGTTATAGATGGGGAAGTCGGTGCATATAGTGCAACAATTTGGCCACCCAAAGGTGAATGGTGGAGAGGTTAAGATCCTTCCAAAGGGAAACCCAACAACCCATGTTGAAGGGGGTAAGCCTCAAATTGTTTCCCTTAATGTCCACATTATCCCTTCCTTTGGACGCAAGGAACCTCTTTTCCCGAAGTTGCTCATGAAAATCCCATAAATTTCAAGAAGAAAAAATAATAATATGTTATAACAACCCCAAAACAACTTAATTGCAAGGATTGCAATAGTCCATGGCCCTTACGCAAACCATAATCTCAACACTCATGAAACTAAAATGAAGACAAATAAGTCATGAAGAAAAGATAAACCCTAAATAAAGACATAGGATAGTGTTAATTAGTCTTTGAGAGGCACCCATTGGTGTCCTCGGTGGAGATACAGGCTAACAATATGATGCATCACAAAGTCTCCTTCACCACCACCTACAGATATCCCTCACGCTTCTTCCCTTTCCTATTGCACCCTCCTCTAGTCTTCAAGGCTATCGGGGCCTAAACATATCATTTTTGACCTACCGTTAAAAGTTAAAACAAAAATGAACCATGTAGAGCTCCATATAATCGTCATAGAACCGAGATACTCATAAACAAAGTGACAAGGAGAGTGGTTTACTATTTTCAAGTTTAGTTATTAGGGTTTTCCTTGCATAGGGGTTAGGGTTTCCTCTTCATCACCTCGTGGATGGCCACCAACCCACCATGCATCAACAATGCCTCACACCCAACCCCTCCCCTTGAATCTTTGTCACATGTTAATGAAGAGTGCCCTAGCTCCATTAGGAAAACTCTTATCGACATAATGACAATTTATTAATTTATTGTTTTGAAAACTAAAAAATTACATAAATTAATGTTAATGGTTAGTTGATTTACAATTATGACTATCACTATAGACACCAAAATTGGGTCACACTCCCTTGGTCCCTTGACAAATAACGAACTCGAGCACACTCACGTAATCATGGCCTCTTTCACCCCACTCTAATATTAATTTAATTAATTTAATTTAATTAATTCATGATCTCATAATATTTATTATTTAAATATCCTAATTGGGATAATGCCCACACTACCACCTCACCTATACACCTCATATAGCCACCTCACCCTAAGACCTATTCTTGGTATGTTACCATAACTAACTAAGACCTACCTAAACTCTAAAAATCAAAGCTTGCATTCCCTCTAACCACATTCCCACCCGTGAGAAAGGAAGCTTCCATTCTAATCCGCACAAGAAAATGAACGAGATTCAAGAAATCAAGGGGATCGCCCATTTTTAGTAAAACTAGGAAATCCTACCCTAATCGATGTCGGTCAACCCAGAACCATCATCGGTCACCATTTATTCCCCAAAACAACCTTATTTCATTGTTGGCACATTTTTTGAGAGAGAGAGACGAAACTAGAGCTACATGCAAGCAAAGACTAGCACTCGTACATCGAGCATTCACACCTGCATCGGCTATCACAGAGCCATTTGCATTCATGGAAGCATTCGGGAAGTGCCATCACCACACCAAACTCCATCCATCTGATCAGCTGCCATTGCCATCCATCCATCATGCTCATATAACAGTAAGTGTTTCATTGACCAACATTCATCTACTATCATTTTAGTAGGTTTTTTTACCTCTCATTATCGCTTTCTACTTGCATTCCCGTTCTCCCATCATTCACCTTCATGCCTGATCATTCCTTCACCAACACCATTAAATTACCCATAGCCAATTTTTAAAGATCCCTGAGCATACCTAAGACCTACACGGAACTTGCCATTGCCCTCTCCATTTCCATTTAGCCTCAGATCTGTCCTCACATCAAGATTTTGATAAGTTTCCTCTACCCCGACCATACCGACGTCGGTTACCCACAACCATCGCTAGTTCACTTAAACCAACATCAGTCATACTAGACCGATATCGGTCTCTATGTTTTACCCTCAGACCAAGAACAGAGCCTAAAATCCCCACCAAATACCCAAAATAACCCGAACTAGACCTTGACCAATACCAATACTCTGACAAAGACCTTGACCTTTAGATTCAATCATAGCTTAGCCTGTTGTGAACAAATTTGCTTATTGTAGTCGAATGAGATACCTAAATCATTTTAACTACAGTAGGATTTCATTTATTGTTAACATTGAATTTTTTTAAATAGTGGATTGACAGACCTTCTAGGGAGTATCGCACTTCTAAGATCTAGCATACGTTATGCAGTCCACTGCATATGTTGTTTAACTTCTATTTGGTGGTCGTGTTTTCTATTGCAGGTAGTTCCTCTTTGCCAAAAGGAATCTCTCACGATCATTGTGGATCAAGAATTCATATGCACGTAACAACCTTCAACCAGCTTTAACAGGTATTCCTCCTAGCCCATTTACCCTTATCTGTTTCGTCAATATTCAAAGAAATGCTCTAAGAATCAGGTGAAACATTTTGGCACACCGGTGGGACCCATTCGGGGTTCCTTGCATTTCTTCATTCCTAGGTGAAAATATTACATGTTTGTTTCCTTTCTGAAAGGTTCTCACACTAAAATTTCTCCCCTGGAATCTTCTCTTCTTTCTATTTGTCTCAAAGCAATCATGTTTTGGTGCTATAAAAAGAATTCTTCTTTCCTTTCATTTGTACTACATTAGTGAAAGATCATACTTTCTCCTGTTCATCTTCTTGTGTCATCAAATTCAATATTTTGATTTGGGCTTAAAATCAACTTCATTTCATTTTGCTTTTCTAGCATTAGCTCACATTAACTGAGGGCAACCTATATGCTGGAAGTCATTCCCAGCTGATGGTTGACAAACAAATCATAGAAAGCACATTTTCTCTCTCTATGAGTCTTACCAAACTACACAAATTCAAAAATATACACATTCTTAAATGACATCTTTCCTGGGAATGCCTATCAATGATCACACTGATCAGAGGATTGGCAGGTACTCCCCAACTCGTTACTTTTGTCGAGTCATATCTCAAAAGACAGACCCACCCCCACCATAACATACCTGAAACCTCTCCTTGTAGATCTCCTTCTTCGTAGGAAGCCTTCCTCACCAAAAACTCTATTCTAAAGTTCATAAGTCAGTCCTTAATAGCATAAGTTGAATAAACATAATAGAAAAAAACTCTTAGGATCGTATTTTTCTTAGTGTTTCTGCTTGGCTTGCGTTTTGAGGTGAGAGGACATGTTCTTCATCTTTTCATTTCTCCTTGCATGCTCCTCATCATAGTTGGTGTATTCCAGCTTCATCTGAGTGTGCCTGGACCTATTTTCATCATTCTCAGAATTTTGGGTTTGATTCCACATTTGATTTTAACTCATAACCACCTTTTCTTCATCTCTATTTCAATTTCACAAGGTAACTTGATGTTGGTCCAGTGGCCGTCATCGCTTACCCTCTAATCGTCATCGGTTTTACCCAACCGGCGTCGGTTTACTGTTATTTTGGTTAACCTACCTAAAAGGACACCTACTTCACCTTCTTTGTTGTTCAGAGTCTCTATAACTCTTATCATCTTCCTTGTCCTGATAAAATCCATCGGATCTTATCTACTGGCGATTATTAGCCTTTTGCATTGTTTTAGCAAACTGTACATTTTCCACAAAGGACTCCACCATGGTTACTTGTGACCGACATTGGTTTACCCTAACCAACATCGGTTAGCCTGTTCAAATTTCCAGCAGACATTTTGTACCTAATCCACCTACCACCACCTGTTTTTCCTATCTTTGTTGTATTTTTGTGTCATTTACAGAAAGTAGTCCTACCACATCAGTACTTGTTCACATGGTGTTGACACGTAGCCAAGCAAATGCCCTCATATTCCACGCTAGTTGTCAACCACTCCCACCTAGTCCTTCACCACCTTCTATTTTATCACCCATGGATCCTACCCAACCTATCACTATCGCCACAGGGGATGAGGAGTTTGCACGACTCCTTGACCAGAACCCTATCGCCTTACAGTTCTATCTTTCCCACTCATCTACTCGAGATGCCTCGGGTCAATTGATATATGACATGCCCGTATCTATCCCCCGACACTTGCTCCTACTTCTACTTCAGCCTCTGCTAGCTCCACACTTTGCTCGCACCTACCTTACCACCAGTTGTTTCTCGGATAGGCCACAGTACCTCTACTATAACCACATCTACATCTGCTACATCCATTGCACCCACAACCTCCACTATACCTTTTTCCACCAACCGAACGTAACGTCATCTCATGCCTATTGTTTAACATATACCCGTAGCTACACGACCACCCCGAAGTGTCGATGACCACTACCCCTTTTCAAAACATTGTCCTTTCTATTCCACAGTCCTTAGCCCCCATTATTACTTATTAGAGTCACCTCGACCCTTCCACCTCCATATAAGTACTATCAATAGCCTCTCATTTCATCTATCACCATTACTCGGTGCACGTACTCCCTATCTCACTCCCTCCTCTGTCTACCTATACGGCGCGTGCCATATCTTTGGAATGCCACCCCCATCATATGTCAAATACCAACCCTTTTATGCTACATGAGGTACCCATCCATCACCACCTACCAATGACCTAATCAAGTTAATGATGGACAAGATGTAGACAATGGAGGCATCGGTTTCCGGCACACGTAACTCTCTCACCTATGAATAAATTTGTAATGAGCCCATACACCCATCTATTCCTATTCATCCATATCCCATACATTGGGAAATGCCTAAATTTAACCGCTTCAATAGCAAAGAGGACCCACAATAACACTTGTGGTCTTTCAAACACGGTTGTTATCTGATCACCCATGATGACGCTTTACTTTTGAGGACCTTTCCCATGTCTCTGACCAGGACCCGCATTAGATTGGTATAGTGGGTTACCTAGACATTCTATCTTCTCATTTAATCAGGTAGCCCAAGCCTTCTTGGATCACTTCTCCATCAACGTTGTTAAGAAGGTTACCATGACTGACCTCTACTCTACGCGTCAATATGATGATGAGTCTATCATGGATTTTGTCGCTCGTTGGCGTAGCCTGATCAATCAACTCACATTCCAATTACCACAAACCGAGCTCATAGAGCTCTTCACTTGGCTTGTGCTAGACATATCTTGCCAACCCTGTAGGTCCATAATTTCTGAACCTTCAATGAGGCATTCACCATGGCACAAAAGCTAGAGATTTGGGCCATCGAAGAAAAGAAAATTCAACTACGCAATAAGAACTTGGAATTTAAGTCAAATGATACCTCTTCTTCTTCAAAACCATAGAATAATTATTCAAAATCCAAGGGAACCACTAACACAATGGAACTCAAGGTCGGACCAACCCATCCATCAAATCAGGCTAACCCCTCATCTAATCTTTCTCCTATCCAAACCTTTCAATTCAAACGAGAACAACGGAAATACACCCCAATTAGGGAGCCTTATTCTTCTATCTTAGAAAAGCTCATTAAAGCTGGGGCCATCACCCTTCCTCCCGTAAAACCACACACTGGTTTTGATCCTGCTCACCCCACACCTGTGGTACAAAGAGCACGACTTCTACAACTATCATCGGGTAAAAGGTCATAGTGACGGAAATTACATCACTTTCAAGAACATTGTCTAGGAAATGCTCAAGAATGGCGAGTTAGTCTTGGATAATCCTAATGCACCTGCCAATCAAAACCTACACATCTTCAAAAACCATTTCGTAATTATGCCCCTTCTTGATCAAACCGGAGAGACCTCAACTAATGATAGCCACACCGCGAGGTCCATGCTATTTTCAGTGACACACCAATTACTTCCCAATTGCCTCATATTCCTTCCATAGAGGAAATCCTAGCCCGAAGTCCTCCACCTACACATGAACCCACTTCACCTATTCCTCCACCCACAGAGGAATACCCTTCATCTCCTCCCTCACCTGTGAAGGATTCTTCTGTTAACATCAAGACCATTTCACCTTTGGCTTCTCCACCTAGAAAGTCGTCACCCATGATGCAGTACCTTGCCGACCCATGGAAGACACTTGTTTATCTCCTCCACCCACAGAGGAGCACCCGTCATCTCCTCCACCTATCAAAGATCCAGTAGAAATTTCGTTGCCTCTAGGTGACCATTCTCCATTAGCCACCCAAGATCCTGCGGACTTACTTTCGGCTCTCTTACCCACAGAGGTTGAAGCTAGCGAATTCCCCATTTCTAAGACACATTTTATGGGAATCTCCATTAGATCCACATCAACCTCACCCACTACAGTGTTGTTCTCACGCTTAGTTGACTACCTGGATTATGTGGATAGAGCCTTACTTTGGGGTGTCTTCTACTTCCTGTCTCAACACAAATGCAGATGTCACTCGCTGACACTTCCACTATCTATCCAAAATATTTCAGCCAATTGAACCAAACACAACTACAACTATCACAAATTCTCCCATGATACCACTCATGGCTCAACTCACACCTCTACCCATAACTCAACATGCTTGTATATCCAAACTTACACCTACACCATCTTCCTTGCCTAAACCTATTACTACCTTAGGGGTCATCCTAATAGCTAGCCTTACTCACCCACCCATTAAATTAGATTTAGCTACATCCTCCAAAACTAACACCAAACTTATTCCGGCCCCCAAACAAGAATCAATCCCTAGATCTCATACTCCACCCTCACCAATCACAACTTCATCGCCTTCACCCCTTCCATCCGTCTTAGGACCTCACCTTTCGATCATGGCTAAGAAACCTCCACCCACCAGTAAACTAAAAATACAACATCCCATTCCTCCCTCATAGACCTCTAACATACCCAAACGCCCGACACAACTTCCACCCACACCTGCAACATTTTTACCACCCATACCTCTAATACCATCGATAACTTCTTCACTACCCACGACACTTCCCTCACACCTCCTACACAACCCGCGCCATCTACCTTCACAACACCTTGGTTATCCCTATGGGTAACTCACCCTCTTCCACCATCTGCTTTTCCCTCTAGATCTCATGCACCCGTATCACCTTTACCCAAGAAGGTGTAACCTAAAGGAAAAAATCCGCTACCCTCTAATAAGGTAGTCAAACCAACTACACACTCTATTGCCAATTCATCTACCATGCCCCTACCCAAGCAGACATGACCAACACCTAAGACCACACCAGCACCTAAAACCATAGCTTGACCCACTCCCCCTCTTGCAAAGACCCTTCCTATACAATCAACCGCACCTACACCCAAACCCACATTCACTTCCCATTGTGATCCACTAGCGGGATCCTATGCCAAAATCTTAACCAACCTCCTTGAAAAATTTGTCATCACATTACCGCCTCTTAGACCTTATGACCCACTCAAACCCAAACCAAAGGGGTTTGATGAAACCAAAATTTGCACCTACCATCATGTGTCAAGACATGATGTAGAGAACTATAAGGATTTGAAAACCATTCTTATCCAGTTGTGTCCTCCTGAAGAAAACTTTGACGATGATGACCTTCTCGATGAGGACCCCATTTTTCCAGCACTCAGTTTCCACAATTTTTCCTGCATTGCCTACTCAGTGACCAAGACCTCCACCCCCACAACTCTTAGAGCCACCCCAAGATTTGAGATTAACATGGTTTGTATAAGAGAGTTGGCCAAACCACCACCTAAATGTCATTGTGCCACTATCTTCACAAGGATTTTCTCCCCTAGTAGGTTTACGCTCGTCATGTCGTTATACCACTCATCCTACACCTTCTCCGTTTACCAACTCCCCTCAAATCAATATGATACACGTTGTTACCCATGCCCGAAGGACAAAGGCAAGGAAAAGGCAACCGACCCACCAACCAACCCTATACCCAACATACCATCTGCTCCCACACCTAAAGTCACTATATATGGCCCCACATATCCTATTTCTAATGGGGTTACACATCGCTCCATGCTCAAAAATTACACTAATCCTCCCTCAAGATGTACCTCTATGACATCATCCAAACCTCTGAATCCCATCGACAAGCTCTCACGGAGGTTCTTCAATCTATTAAGGTTTTACCCAATGACCGTACACATATGGCCTCCATTATTACTCCTCATCATGTAGCCTCTCTTACCAAATTACCATCTTCTTCTACACCTCCACCCACTCACCAAGTAGCCACCCTCACTTTTTAGATGAAGAGATCACACCGCACCAAACCGATGACTCAGATCCATCCCTTTTCATCTTCATCCATATCGATAATATACGTGTACGACTCACATGCATTCAACCAAATACGCATACCTAACAATTGCATGCATAAACATCCCGTCATGTTGTGTTCATTTAATGATGCTATCACCTCTACACTTGGCACCGTCATCCTACATGTTCACGTGGGCCCCTGCACTTGTTTCTAGATTTATTTTATGTCTTGGAGGGGGAATTTCAATACAACTTGTTGCATGGTAGACCCTAGAATTGTGTTATGGGTTGCATTCCTTTCACTTTGCATCGTTGTGTGAATTTTGAGCATTAACGGCACACTTATACCATTCCAGATGACCCATCACCTTTCAAAACTTGTAACATGCTTTACCTACCCAATGACGTGTTCATACCCATTAAAGCATCTTCCTCCATGACCAATTCCTCTTCACCTACACCTCCGCCAACCAATGTCGCCACTACATCAACCCCACCTAACTCCATCCCTATCGCCGCCACAACTTCCACCCGACCCATCACCTCCCCATTAGCTAGCTCCACCTCGATCCAATCTCTAACACATCGTCTTCCCGACCACCCACATATCGACCACTCGATCCTTGGAAGGCATTTTTCAACACCTCACTCTGAGGGGAGTATCACCTATATAATTTCAACACATTCCTTACTCCACGAGAGTATGGAAGCCTTCATCAACATCCTCATTATGATCACTTTGCATAGGGGAGCATCTCCTTTACTGATCCTCCCCACCTTCACGCCAATCTCACCTATGGAGGACTTGATACTACCACTTATACACACGAGCCACAATCACAAACCCACCCATTTTATGTCGACCTCCAGTCACTCACCAATCATCGTTTCACCCACACCTTCCTACACCGATGTACATGGAAGGGTTTTGGTTTTGGATTTTACTGAGCAAGGTTCTCATACTATTATTCAATGTACTACCTGAAAACATAACGACTGTAGTGGTATCAGCTTTGTTGAACCACCTACCAAGAAGGCTGCATTGAACTCATTGAGGACATCAGCCCTTCTCCACCTTCTTCACCTGCTCCACCTTCTTCACCACCTTCACCGATAGAGTTGATGGATCCATAATCCATTCCTCCTAACTTTTTTTTTCATAAACACCATTTCCTTGGGGCCTCTAACTTATCAACGTGAGGGCGAGGCTCCCTCTTCTCTTCCCTTCTTGTATCCTGAAATGATCGATGATGATACACCTTCCATTAATGTCATTCAATGTCAAGATGATGAATCTATACTCACCTACCTTGGTGTAGAAGACTCATATATTCATCGGTTACCATCTAAGATGCAAACCATGTTGAACGAATCGACTATTGAAATCAACATCCACACTCAGGACGACCCGCACATTCTAAAGATTGGCCAATCTTTAGATATTGCTAAACAGAAGCCATCACTTCTTTTCTCAAAAATCATAACCATGCTTTCGCTTGGTCTTACGCAGACATGCCCGGTATTGACCCCACCATAGTGGTCCACAATATTGTAACCATTCCCGATGCCAAACCCATAAAACAAAAGCTGAGGAAAATGCACCCTCGCATTGCTCTTCTGGTCAAAGAAGAACTTCAACGCCTTCTTTCTATTTCCTTCATCTTACCCATTGATTATCCTTGATGGATTTCTAACATTTTCCCTGTCACTAAGGCAATAGGGGACTCCGCATTTGCACATATTTTTGTGACCTCAACCTAGCTTGCCCTTTACCTAGTATTGACTAACTGGTTGACCTTACCACTAGTCACGAGATGCTATCACTCATGGATGGTTTCTTAGGTTATAACCAAATCTTGCTTGCCCCAGAGGATCAACACAAAACCGCATTCATCACCCCTTGGGGGACCTTCTGCTATCAAGTCATGCCTTTTGGCCTTAAAAATGCTAGTGCCACATATCAACGGGCTATGACTTACATCTTCCATGACATCATGCATCGTATATTGGAAGATTACGTAGATGATCTCCTAGCAAAATATAAACATTGCTCTAAGCACCTCGCCATCCTAAAAACCATCTTTGACCACCTCATTAAGTATTGTGTTCACCTTCAACCTAAGAAATGCGTCTTCGCGGTTCTCTCGCAAGCTCCTGGGATTTATTGTCTCCTTACGTGGTATAGAGGTTGACCCTGCTAAAGTCAAGGCCATTCTCAAAATTCCTCCGCCCACTAATCTATGGCAGCTTTGTAGCCTGTAAGGTAAGTTGCAGTCTATTCATCATTTCATTTCGCAACTGTCTAATCGGTGTCAACCATTTCATCACCTTCTCAAAAAGGATGTTTCCTTTAAATGGGATGAGGACTACCATAAAGATTTTGAAGCCTTAAAACAATACCTTCTCCAACCACCCGTACTCATTCCACCTAAATATGATCAACCCTTCTACCTATACATCTCAGCTACCGATCACTCCTTGGGGGCCATGCTCACTCATCGCAATGAACAACATAGGGAGCAAGTGGTTTATTACATAAGCCGTACTCTTTTGGACTACGAAACCTGATACACCCATGCCGAAAAACTTTGCTTAGCCTTAGTTTTTGTTGCCACCAAACTCTGCCATTACCTACTTAATCACAAAACCTATGTTGTGACCAACACCGACCCCTTACACTTCATGTACACCAAACCTTACCAAAATCAACGTTCCGCACGTTGGCTTATGCTTCTGGCCGACCTCGACCTTGAATTCATCCATCAAAATTCCATCAAGGGCTAGGCTATCACTAACCAATTAGACAAAGCACCTATTTTTGGGGACCAACCCTCTGTCTTTGACTTTCAAGATGATTCTATTACTACCCTTTCCCTGGACGAAACCGCGTACCAAATGACACTCTTCTTCGATGGTTCCAAGTTTCAGCGTGGGGGTGGGTCTAGTGTTATCCTCATTCTACTTGATGGTGAACCCATGCCTTTGTCTTTCAAACTTGATTTTTATTGTACAAACAATATTGCTGAATCGAAGCACTCGTATTGGGTCTCTAGGTTGCCTATGCCTTAGATGTTAAGTCAATCAACATCTTTGGTGATTGTCAATTGGTCATAAACCAAGTCAATGGTATATACCAATGTTGTAATGAGATAATTCAAAAGTATAAGCATCATGTGGACATACTCTTGACCACCTTTAACCATTACGCAATTCAAACCGTCCCCTGTTCTACTAATAAATTTGTAGATACCATGGCCTACTTGGCTTCTCAAATACCCACTTTTCCCATCGACTCTAAAATATTTTTCACCATACAAAGACTCCAATCACCCTCTTATTTACCTCATGAAGTTTACTCTATCGAAACCGCCGCTCCCGACCCGCGTGACCTTTGGTATAAACAATACTCAGACTATCTTTCCCTCTCCATCTTGCCTCCCGACCTCACTCGTAATGGACAACGTGCCTTTCTTAAAAGGGTCTCTCGTTACGTCATCATGGGTGGCCTCCTCTATAAGTGTGGATTTGATGGTATTCTCTTACGGTGCCTTACGATTTCTTAAATTCCTTATACCATTAAGGAAGTTCATGATGGCATATGTGGAGGTCACTTCAGTGGCCTTACTGTTGCTAAGCGTATTCTTCACCTAGGCTATTACTAGCCGACCCTTAACCATGATTGTTGTGATTATGTTAAGCGTTGTGTAAAATGCCAACAACATGCCAATCTTCATCATACACCCAGTCATGCTTTACAGGTTTCCCGTGACCTTTGGCCCTTCTCTCAATGGGGTTTGGATCTTTTCAGAGATCAATCCTCATTCTTCCCAATGACATCAATGGATAATCACCTCTACTGAATATTACACCAAATGGGTTGAATCCATACCTCTCGTCACCACGAAAGCGATAAAATATGTGAGTTCATCAATCATCACATAATTTTTGCTTTGGTGTCCCACATCACCTCATCACCGATAACGGAAAATAATTCAAAAATAAAACCTTGCGGAAACTTTCGCAACGCCGGTATTCAAATGCTAAGTTTCTTATCACCATATTACCCACAAACCAATGGCCAAGCTGAATCCACTAATAAAACCTTGAACAAAATTCTCATGAAAGTGGTTAACAATACTAGGAAGGACTAGCATACACACATTCCTTTTGCCCGTGTGGCGTACCGCACTAGTATTCACACTTCCACTGTTGCCTCACCTTTTCTCTCTGGTCTACAAGACAGGAGGCTTTTCTACCTCTTGAAGTCACAGATTCCCTCACTACGCATTTCTCTCCATGACATAATCAATGATGATGACTTTTGTCGATTGTTTAGCATAGCTTGAGTTATTAGACGAATGTCATCTTAATTCTCTTGACCATATTCAAGTTTACCAAAATGTATCAAGCGTGCCTATGATAAACATGTCTCGTGAACGAACCTTCCAAGTCGGTGACCTTGTCTGAAATAAAATCAACATGTAACCAAAGCATAAAAAATTAAACGGGGAAAATTTGCTCCTAATTGGCTTGGACCATACATCATGACTCATACTTATGGATCGGTGCTTATCGTTTATCTTCACTAGACATGAAACCCGAACTGAGCCCCTTAATGCCTTGCATATTCGACCATTCTACTATTGACTTTTAGTCCTACCTCACCTTTTGCCTCTTTTTCATGCTTGTCCCTTGAGCACCATTCACTTCCCTCCTTCCATAATGTCATCCCAATGATTAAATAAGAATCATGTGCATACCCGTCACTCTTTTACCCTCTCTTAAATATGTGTACCATGGTGTTGCACATGGCATGATTCTCATGGATACTTTTCATCTACTTTTAGATGAGATCCCATGGTCGTTTCACCTTACTTTCTAAACAAGAATCTGATTCTTCACCTTAGTCTTGTCCATGACTTAAAATCCCTCACATGGGATCCAACTCCTTGAGTCAAACTTCAAATAAAAAGATGACTCCCTCAAAAGGACATTTTTCTCTCTACATCTCTACTATAAATAGATTTCTCCCTCGAAGGACAGCTATGTAAAGCCTGCTTCAAAAAGAGAAGAATCTGAAGCTTCCCGCATCAATCAACTTCACGAAGACCTCAAGGAGTTAATTTTCTCATCCCATATAGACTTCCCGCATCGATCAATCTATCTCAAATATAAGTCAAAACAAAAAAAATTGTCATGGACTCACTCATTGTGATCTTGGATTTCTTCCCAAAAGGCATGCTACCAAATACCATATAAACTAACCACTTTTCACCCTCTCGTCATTTGCACTTTCATTTCCTACCACCTCAAGGGACCTCACTGGAACCATGACATTTGGTGATCATGTGACTATTCTTCACCTTTAGAATAATCAACCATGTAATGGCTTTAAGGTCTTACGTTCACTAGCCTATCTAAGGTATGATCAAACCGTTACGATCCTTTCCAATCAGGTGGCTCTCTTGCCTCCTCTTATCTTTTAACCTTCTTCATTACGTATTGATTACCTTATACAGGACTAGATCCTCGATGCTTATCTTTGGGTAATTTTCTTCTTTCTCCACAATCAACTCAAAATCACCCATACCAATGTGCCCACAATTCACCCATACCTAAAATACCTAGACTCAATCATGCCTATAACCTACCAACCCATACTCATACCTCCTCGCATTCTTCCCTAGCTTATGGGAGAACTACATCGGCCTGAGGTCCCTTTTTGTCGAGACTATGTAGGCAGCACTCTGAGGGCATGGGGCCCTTGGAGGTTAGCTCGACAACTCTCTACCCTAATCAATTCCCCTTTCCCTTTCCTAATCACATCCTACCCTAGTTAGTTTCCTTTTTATGTCAATAATTGGAAATTAAACCAAACAAAAACAACAAATTGCTTCACACCTTTATCATCATCAAACATTTATTCATTATGTCCACCATTTCTTACCCATTATCATGTATGTTACTATAAAACATCTCAACGTGACCCATATCATCATTAATTGCACAAATTAATGAATTACAAACTCAACCCATTTCAACTCAACCATCCCTAAACCAACCTAACTCAATCCATGCCTATGACCTGACTCCATCCATGCCTACAACCAATCACCTGACTCAATCCATGCCTATGACCTAACTTCATCCATGCCTAAACCACAACTTGACTCAATCCATGCCTATGACTTGACTCCACCATGCCTATGACCTGACTCAACCATGCCTATGACCTGAATCCACCATGCCTAACACACCTATCATCCATCCATCTA
This sequence comes from Taxus wallichiana var. yunnanensis, assembly GCA_018340775.1. Classification (NCBI taxonomy): domain Eukaryota; kingdom Viridiplantae; phylum Streptophyta; class Pinopsida; order Cupressales; family Taxaceae; genus Taxus; species Taxus wallichiana. The sequence continues at coordinate 140,934,920 of CM031240.1, read as the reverse complement.
TACATAACAATAAAATTCTATCAACACAAATACATCATCACAAAATCATCCATCTCATCATATAAATCTATGTATCCATACAATATACACTGATACCAAATAATATGCATCTCTCAAAACTCTCATATACAGCCTCACCATCTTTGGCACACAGGCAAAAGATTCGATCAAAAATACACAAAATATCGTATACATCCTCACTCTCTTCGGCACGCAAGCCAATATATATCAAAAATGAATAACTACATCAAAATGGAGGGACATACATCAAGCATCATGTTGTCGGATATCCTACATATTGGTCTTTCCTGCCTCCTCCCCCTCGGCTCCTGTCCGGTGGCCTGCTAACATCTCACCACCCATCATGGGTCGTGGCTGGGTCCCTCTAGTACATCACCTGGGGCTGGTCTCCGTGAACTGGTAGCCTCACCCTGATCTTGTCTCGGGGCTCGATGGCCCCCGTGCTCTCCACGTTGTGGGTGCGTGATCTAGTCCTCTCACTTGAGGCCTATTGTGCCTTGTACTCTCCATAGGATAGAAAATCTATCCCTTTCACCATCACTGTCTTGATAATACCTGGCCTCACCTAGGGCATCCTATAATCTAGATACGGTACTATCTGTGGTGGCCCCATCAGCCTCTACCCCTATGCCTGTCCTATGGGACCCTATCTCGCCCGCTCACGTGAATCGGGACCTGTCCGGTGCCTATGGTGGTGTCATCAACCTCACACTTGTGCCTCTATCTGGGCTGTAAGGCCTTAATCTGCACTTGTGCGGTGGCCAACTAGCCTCGCAAACTCGTAACATACGCCCGTAGGGTGGCCACTTGATCATCATCACCATCTCCACCACTGGGCCATTTGGGCCTGTAGACTGGCCACCTGTGCATGCAAAGTGGCCACCTCCACCTCTGAACCTACCAACTGTCCCTATACCATCCCCAATTGTGTAATCAGGGTCACCACTCGCCTCGTAGCGCGTCTCTCTCGAACGGTGATGGTGGCTAAATTTGGCCGCCTTGGCCAGTTAGTACTACTTGTAAATGAGTTGCCCACCACTATCTATATCTATCCATCACCCTGGCATCATCGATCCTCCGGTCTATCACCTGCTCCTCCTACCTCCCGTATGCATTGTCGGCTATGGTAGAGGCAATGGTCTCTCCACATCATCTCTCCTGTACTATGGGAAGGGTGGGGGTATATCATGTGGCAGCCCAAATTGTCGTCTAACCCTATCTACATGAATCATCTCACGCTCTCTGGCATGGCACCCCTCTATCCATCTGAGTAGCTACAAGCCATCTAACTCATTAGCCATCTGTCTGTATGAGGGATAACCCACATACGGTCTCCAAATAATGTCCACGCCAGAAAACCCTCCAATAACCGCCTGTAATATGCTACATCATGAGTATCCATGTCTGATCGATGCTCCCCATCACAGGCACCCATCACTTGTAACCTACCGAACCAAACCCAGCTCGAATGCATCCACCCGGGGCATACCATTCAGATGATCACACACAATGTGCTCGTAGGCCCAACAATGGAAGAATAAATGTGTAGCATAAGCTGAACCGGTGGAGCCGCCCATACGCCCATAGCTCTCTATATAACTACACTAGGAATGTTGGCACCCATGTAAAGCAGGTCTTGTCCATCACCATATCATGCAACACCCCCATTAGTGATCATGGGAATCTCCCACCCTCTGCATCCGGCAGTGCAAAATAGCAAACTACCTCCATCAATAACACTACTAGCCTCGTCTCCTCTGGACGGGATAGGTACATCTCTCCATAACTCAGGCTGGCACTATGAAATGTCATCTCTATCAGTCCCTCACCAAATACCATCAACATCAACTCCTCAGATGCCTTTGAGGAGATCGAGTATACATGCGTCCCCAATATAGGTAACCGTAAGATCTTGTACACATCCTCCAAGGTGATTGTCATCTCCCCATCGGTAGGTGGAACTTGTTGGTCACCGAATCCATCTATCGATGATGACAACCATCAAACTCAGCTTCCGGACTACATGTCGGTGGCACCCGACCCCACTCAGGCCCAGATTTTCCACATGTCACCACTCCTTGACCATCGCAGCCCCACGAATTGTCACAAGTAAGGGGCACTGCACTCTGTCTCACATCCGCAGCTGATCTCTCACCTGCATCCAGCAAAACATCACATTAATATACCTTAATCATAACCACCATCCCACTCAACACCTCACCTATACCTACCACCCTACCTCTTTTTTCCTCCCAACCTACCTGCATATCACATATTCTATCTACCCACCTCAACCCTAACCCATTATCACTCACCCATACCTCTTTCAACCCCTTTACCCACGCAATGTCTTTCACCACAACATCTTCTCTTACCCCTACTTACCTCACTCACCCAACCTAGGGCACTTTTGGCCCCCTTTTTCCCTAAATCATAATCAGTGCATCTGGTTATCTCTAACCGACCTAGTCTCCCCTAAACTGACATCAATCACCTATTTCTTGATCGATACCAGTTCTATGCCACTGACATTAGCTAAACCTCGACCGATGCCGGTCACCACACGCTAAAAACCGCAACACCCAAAATCCCCCTCTTTCTAAAATCCCCTTTCTCTCCCTTCTACCCACCCATTCAGACCTAATATACCCCTCCCCACCCCTCATTCACCCAACCACCTCCCTCCCCATTCCTATTTTACCTGATTTGCCCTCCCAAAATTCAAATTCCCTTTTCCTCCCCCAAAACCTATTTTTCCCCACCCAACCTCTAAACCAATCTAACTCATAAAACAAAGAAAGGGATTAACTCTTACCTCATCACGCTACCATCGTCATGGTGGCACATCGGGCCGCTGCACTAGTGGTCCACCCAATCCCTCTCCTACCTCTACCATCACCCAATCAACCTACTCACCTCCAACCAACCAAATTGATCAATCTGATCTCGTGGACCCGCCTATCGACTGCCAATCACCCGCTACACCACTCGCCAACTCAACTCTCCATTCCGCACGGACGCTTTCAACCTTTCTCTCTCTCACCTGTCATTTTCTCCAATTTGGTAAATGACAAATGATTTTAAAAACATGACACTTTTTCTTTTTTATAGCCTACCCGACTTGACCGATGACGGTTTTACCTTGACCGACATTGGTCTTGTGCCCTAGCTTACCGTGGTCACTCCATCGCGATTGACATCGGTTCCTTATAACCGTTGTCGGTTATCCTGCTTAGTCTTTTTCCTACCCCCTACCCCTAATTTGCTAACCTGAATCCTTTTTACCTCACCCACACCTGACTTGGACACTTCACTTTATCCTCCTGACCTCATCATTTACTACCTCACCTCGTCCTCATTTGGGGACTCGTTATTTTACCCATACCTCATCCCCACCCATACCGTGACCTAGTTACTTAGACCTAGAACATTGCTAGTGACCTATGACCTCATGTGCTCACTATACCTTACAGCATTGTTACCCGTGTTGATTGACATACTGACCTTACCTTGCCTCTTGCCGTGACCGTTTATCCTGACCCAACCTTTGGTGTACTGGAACATACCTACACGTTCCTGCACTTGACTTACGTCGTGTTTCCTGACCATATCCTATACCTTGGATACTGGAATCACCTCAACCTTGTTTGGATAAACCTATCAACCTTAGACAATGTAGAGTTTACCTACTCTTCAACCTAGTATCGTGTTGCAGTTTATACGTGTGCGTGTGTTTGACTATTACTACCTTTGACCTTGACCCATTACCTGGATTACCCGATTAGACCTTTACCCCTTTTTACCCCTATTGCCCACCTTCCTCTTCATCACATTCACCTTTTATCAAACCACTCACCGATTATGCCTTCGCCTCATCAGTTCCTAGGTTTGAGGGGGATCACCTTCACCCACACATGGGGAAACCACATCTTATTTTTTTAGCATTTCTTACCAATACAAGCTATGCAACAAAAAGGGGCAAAATGTAGACACCAAAATTGGGTCACACTTCCCTTGGTCCTTGACAAATAACCAACTCAAACACACTCACCTAACCATGGCCCCTTTCACCCCACTCTAATATTAATTTAATTAATTTAATTAAATTAATTCATGATCTCATAATATTTATTATTTAAATATCCTAATTGGGATAATTCCCACACCACCACCTCACCTATACACCTCATCTAGCCACCTCACCCTAAGACCTATTCTTAGTATGTTGCCATAACTAACTAAGACCTACCTAAACCCTAAAAATCAAAGCCTACATTCCCTCTAACCACATTCCCACCCATTAGAAAGGAAGCTTCCATTCTAATCCGTGGAAGAAAATGAATGAGATCCAAGAAATCAAGGGGATATGCCCATTTTTAGCAAACCTAGGAAATCCCGCCCTAACCGACGTCGGTTACCCTAAACCGCCACCGGTCGGCCTAGAACCATCGTCGATTACCATTTATTCCCCAAAAAACCTTATTTCATTGTTGGCACATTTTCTGAGAGCAAGAGACAAAACCAGAGCTGCATGCAAGCAGAACTAGCACTCGTACACGCATTAGAGCATTCACATCCAAAGATCGAAGCTATCACAAACCCATTTGCATTCACGGAAAAATCCGGGAAGCACCATCACCACACCAAACTCCATCCATCTGATTAACTACCATTTTCATCCATCCATCATGCTCATATAACAATAAGTGTTTCATTAACTAGCATTCATCTACTGTCATTTTAGTAGGCTCTGTTACCTTTGTTATCAGTTTCTACTTGCATTCCCATTCTCCCATCATTCACCTTCATGCAAACATGATCATTCCTTCACCCACACCATTAAATTTCCCATACCCGGTTTTCAAATATCCCTAAGTATACCTAAGACCTACATGAGACACCTGTCATTGCCCTCTCTATTTCCATTTAGCCTCAAATATGTCCTCACATCAATATTTTGATAAATTTCCTCTACCTCGACCATACCGACGTCGGTTACCCACAACCGTCACCGATTCACTTAAACCGACGTCGGTCTCTGTGTTTTACCCTCAAACCAAGAATAGAGCCTAAAATCCCCACCAAATACCCAAAATAACCCAGAACCAGACCTTGACTAGTACCGATTACTCGACAAAGACCTCGACCTTCAGATTCAATCATAGCTTAGCCTGTTGTGAACGAATTTGCTTATTATAGTCGAATGAGATACCTAAATCATTTTAACTACATTAGGATTTCATCTATTGTTAACATTAAATTGTTTTAAATAGTGGATCGACAAATTCTGAGAGTATTGCACTTCCCAGATCTAGCATATGCTAGGCATTCCACTCGCATATGTTGTTTAACTTATATTTGGTGGTCTTGTTTTTTGTTTGGTAGTTCCTCCTAGCCAAAAAGAAGCTCTCATGATCGGGTATGGATCAAGAATTCATACGTGCGCAACAACCTTCAAACCAGCTTTTAACAGTATTCCTCTTATCCCATTTACCCTTATCTATTTCGTCAATATTCAAAGAAACGCTCTAAGAATCAAGTGAAACAATCACCTAAATATATAAGTGTTAGAAAAAACTTTTTAAAAAATAAATTAATAACATATTAAAAATAACATTTATAGACACAAAATCACACGCATACTACTATTCTACTATACTTTGCCAAGTATGTTATTTTATGTATGGATCTTGAGTAAGAAAAGTATTCATTGGTGACACACTTCCTAGTCTATTTGTTTTCTTTTATTCTTTCTATTGTTTTTATCTCTCACATTTGTCACTCCTACACCCGGGCTTCTAGTCGTGTCATAGGGATATTTGTTTGTCAATCTTCTCAAATTTCTCGTCGCTTATCTCAGACACACTAGCGCCTGTGCATTCCTATGTAACCTAGGTACTCATGTCCTCTTTTTTTTTTGTTCACATTTTTGACATTTGTGGTTGGCCTTTTCAGTTTTTTTACTCATATCCTGAGGTCCTAGTCAACATGTCGTGTTACTAGTGTTGAAATTCAAACAAGAGATCCCTATATAAACACAATATACATACCATTATAATGGTGGGTAATTTTATCAAGGGCTATTTATCTACTTAATATTAAAGGGACTACATTTTGGGCTTATTACTTTGAATACACACTACATAGGAAGGGGAAATTCATTTTTCCATCCACACATTTGCATTCTACGTAGCTACATCTCATTTTCTTGGCGTCATTGGCGCGAGGGAAACCTAAGGACCCGATTACACACACACACACACACACACACACACACACACACACACAGAATTACAAGGAGTCGAGATATAGTGCGGTTTCGGTCATAAGTTCACTCTATCGGTGACCGTCGGGATCACCCAACTCTCCATTTGCATATTTCTATTTAGGATCTTTGATGTAGTTTGGGGTTTTGTAGGATACTATCTATTTCCCGAGTTACCAACAGACTCGGAGATCTTCCAAAGAACTTACAGTGATTAACAAAAGGATAGAGAAACCCTAGTGACACTAGAAAAACCAGTTTCCAACCCTCTCGCATAATCATAGGCACATACAGAAAGTCTCTAGTGCCTAGGTGCCCTCACCCCCGCCTGTGCGCCTGTCTAAGCTATTTTGTAAGTTCCATAATTTATATCGAGTGTTTCCAACATTTTTCCCAGCCTTTTCATCACTTGTTCCAGTTTGGGTATACTTTGGGATAAGCAAAAATTAGATAAGTGCCCTATCTCTTTCATTTGCTTACATAGTTACATCTTTGAAGTGTTTAGCATTTGTATTTTATTGTATATCATTTCAAGAACTCAAATTAGAATTTAACATAATAATCTTATATAGTTAAATAAACATTTAAATAAGTTATATCATATTTAAACTATCCGTGAATATTGACAAAATTATTTTTATTTAATTTTATTTGTTTGAAACCAAAATCAATTTAAAGAAGAAAAAAAAATCAAACATTACAAAAGTAGTGATGTAATGTGCCTTTCAACAAATTTTCCCATCATTATATGTAAACAAACTTTTAATGAGTATTTTTTCACATACAAAGTAATCTAATTTAACATAGAAATGTGGCCTTTAGTTGTATAGCCAATGTTTTGTTTTAATTAAAATATTCAAGTTTTGTTTTAATAGCTAATGTTTTGTTTTAATAACATGAATTATTAAATTTTGATGGGCATTTTTCACATACAAGTATGATTTAATATAGAATTTTTTTCTAACATGAATTATTAAATTTAAAGAGTCTCCCTAGAAAATTGTTCAAATATATCCTTTTCTTATGAGAGAGAAATATATTTCAAAACTAAATATTAGTTGAAACAACGTTCTAAACAAGTACACTTGAATGAGTAGGGAAAGGGGACCATTTATTAAGACCCTTACTTTTATGGGTCTAGAACATCAAGAAAATGTGTTTTCTTGTAAAAAAATAAATGCACGAAAAACACCACAATTATATTTTTGAGTCCAAATGGCATCACCGTATAGGCAAAAGATCCTGTTATATTGCATATGTTGTCCTTTGGCGATCCTCCTCAACTATCTACATTTGATGGTAGCATGAGAACCCATCTGTAAATGTGTATATATCTTACCCCACTACTCCTTCCAAAATCTCTTCTATAAAGGGTGTGGAAATGTATTGACAACACATACAACGTTCATGTGTCGATAATCTACACATATTTTGATGGATCTATATTTCTTGATGTTGATCACCATGGCGCTTATCCATTTAGATTCTTACATTATATTTATCACTCATGTTGCTAACATGATGTCGATTTCTTCTTTAACCTTAGCACGTAGGTTGGGATTCATTCGATATGGTCTCTTGTGCATTTATTTAGCGTTGTCGACCAACAATATGTGCATCAGAAAAGGTCTTCATAGTCACACAAAGAGTTCCATTATTTTGGCTACCTCAATTTTAGACCAATAATCTCCTATTGTCGCGATCTTTGGTGTTTCATTTGAGCTAATATTTATCTTTATTGATTTCGGGGTTCATTATAGGCCTCATTGTTGGATCCTTTTTATCCATGAACTCACACGAACCTATATATGTCTCTATATTGAGGTGGTAAGCGCTTGTCTCTTCATCTATATGAGGAACCATTTTGGCACTTACCTTTTTGTTTTTAGTTGTGCATCATCCATATGGCCTCATCCTATTAATTAAAGTTGGTTTTGATGTTGCACTCCTCGAATGCTTTTGGAGATTTAATTCCTTTTCTAGTAGCATAACTTTACCATACACTCTTCTCTAACAACATTATCCCCGAATCCACTAAAGTGACTAATGCAAATTGAGCATGTTATAAGAGAAATGAAAGTGTACACAAAGTGAAATTTTACCTTCTCCCATGTTGTGGCTTCCTTCTCACCTCACTATCCACATATCAAGTGTTTTACCAAATGCATAAGATATGGTAGAATCCATTATTCCAAAATATTGGTTTGAGTAACAAGGTGCCTTCCTTCCAAACAGCTTCACATTTGGCCAAATGTTCCTCCAAATTGTCACTCTACTATAACTTGGTAACTTGCATGGGTGATTCATTTTGTCCAACCTTGCATGCATTACCTCGTGAACCTAGGCCCATGAATCTAAAAATGGGAAATATTTTATGCACCACCTTGATGCAATTCCCTTATAGTGTAAACCATAATATTTATGTGCATTTTTCTTTTTAGCCTTTAATGTTATGTAGGAAATATTAGACATCTTCCCTATCATGGTATTGAGGCATAGGTCAATTATTTTCCTTTCCAAGTCCTCAAACATATTTTACATTGGGTTTTATTCATGTGCTCAACATCCATTACTTTTTTGATTGAACCTCTCCACAGTCCACATTCACTTATTTCATATGAACCATGTGCCTAATATTCACAAGTTACATTGGTTATGTGTAAGACTATATGTGCAACATCCCATTGACGCATGCAATCTTCATTTGGATCAAAATGTCCCATAATTTCAGCTTTTATGTTGTACAAATGGTACAAGACTTTTTTTCCTTATCATTGTGAATGTATTCAACCCCTAGCTTGTATTCATTGGAATAATCACATACTCTAAGAGTCATTCTCAAAGCTGATATAGCACTTTTTGAAGTACATATTTATATTGTTGGCGTAGCACCAAATTCTTCCAAGGAGCACTAGAAAAATATTTTCCTTAGGGTGTATGCACAAAGATGGGGAGCTAAAAAGTGGACACAAATTTGTTTTTTTGCAACATAACGCTCTCACGTTATGGCTCGGTCGCCATTATAACGTGAAAAGGGAAAATCTAGGTCGCGTTATAATGTGATCTCATTATGGCTCGGGTTTACCAAGTCGTAATGTGCTCGCATTTCATCTTGTTGGGGTTTGGAATACCCAATCCAAAGGCTTGGATTTCCAAACCAGAGGTTTGGACTATGTATTGTGTGATTAAAACCATGTTTAACATAAAAACATCAAAATTTCACGTGTGCACCCCAATATCTCATGCATTAAAACATAATATTCAAAAATAAATTATACTATGATGTCAAGCTCGTTTTTACCTTGATGACAATATAATTCTTTCTAAAATCTGATTAGTTTAAGGCTTTCATCCATAATTTCTTTTACTAGTGCCTTGTTTTCTTGCAAAAACCTATGCATACGTTTTGGTGCACAATTTATGATTTTTTCATCCAAATTAAAAAAAGTGGTTTTTCTAAACTCCATTCTACATGCAATTAAAAAAAAGTGGTTTTTGTAAACTCCATTCTAAACTCATATATCGAGGTGCATACAATCCTAATCATACATGCACTCTTCTCACTTTTTCCTTCATTACAAAGATATAGATCGGGAAATATTCTACCTTGTGTTCTCCTTGATAGTACATGTACATAGGGCATGTCGAGCAATCCCTTCAATAGTGATCCGGGGATTCACACTTATAGCAATAACTTGGTGAAATCCTTCCCCCTCCATGACCACCATGTTCTTGTCTCCCTCACACGTGCGCATTTTCCCTATGATCCCCTTGATTATTCCCTACTTATTTTTCCTTAGCACAAGGGCTCGGGCCTCATATATCTAGTAATATCACACGAAAAAATCTTTTTTTATTATTGGTAAAAAAATTTGAAAGGGACTATACCCTTGTACAAAAAGGCTCATTAACCGGATTCTACAAAAACCTTTTATATTGTGTGTGTGCATCACATATTTTGTAGTGTAATGACACTTTAGTTTGTTTTGCATGCTACAAGATGAGGAACAATTCCTTACATCACGACCTTCTCCAAAAAAATTGTATGCCTTGAGCATGGCGTGCACACTCCAACAAGGTAAATTTATCTTGGGCTAACCTTCAACTTCATAGTCTATACACCAAATGTCACTCTATATCTCTCCTGGAATTGTTTGTACCTCCATAAATGGGTTGACCCGGTATCAACATTACCTATTGCTTCACATGTAATGTTGCTTCTAGCGCCTCACTTTGATCGGTGAAGGTTCATGGGATAGGACACACCCAAATGGCATGAGTAACCCGCCAACAAACCATTGTGTGTGTTGCATTATATGGATATTATATGACATCATAGAAATCAAATTTTTAAACCACGTATCATATACACGCACACTCTTTATCAACTCTTGTTGTATATATTTCAATATAAAGATACTTTGTTGTTCAATTCTAGAATATCATTTTCCTTACGTAATGCTTCTTTTAGCTGGTCATAATTAATTACCAATTATTGAGGTTCATGCTTTTGGTACCATGTGTGTCTACGATCCAAAAGGTTGTGGCAAATTAACTTGTTTTACATTATGGATAAGTGATCCTGATGCGGGAGCATCCCTTGGAAAGCTTCCACTTGAACAAATTTCATCATGGACATGTTTAAGGGATCATAAAAGACCAATTGGAGTGTTTAGAAGGCACAGTACGATATAACCAAATTTAAACTTAGTTGTGATTTCCCTTTTCCCTCTATTGGGAATTTTGAATTTTCAAATGTATAATGAAGCCAATTTGGCTTGTTAGATGAGTATATAATGTTGAGTTGATGATGAGGGTGTGTAAGGTGACTAGCATGTTGTAAGTGATCCCTAGATATGTAAAAGTTGTTAGAATGTGTTAAAAGTGAAATTATATCTTCATTTCAAGGTTTATATATAAAGATATATGGAGGTAGTTAGGGTTTTGGGGGTAGTGTTATGAAAAGATAATAGAAACACGAGGAAAAGGGGTGAATGGAGGTATGGTGTTCTCTGAGGAGAACTCGGGAGGATAAGAATTTTGAAAAAGAAATAAAGAAGAATAATAAAGGAAAAACTTTGTTCTTGATCAAAGATGTCATGAGTATGGATTTGAGTTTGTTTCCTTTCATATAATTATTCATTTTATTTTATGTGGTTCATAGCCGAGGTGTTTCTTGTGGTAAGTACCAATAGGTAAGTTATTGATCTAGTTTCATGAAGTTCTAAGAGTGAATAGGTTTGGGAATGCTTTGTTTTGGATATAAGGATTGTAAGGCATGGGAAAACACTCTTTAGAGCATTATCCATATATGAATAGAATAGTATGAGTGGGTATTAATAAGATACTTGATGATGATTGTCTTTATATTGCTAAAGGAACGTGGTATTGTGGTTTGTAAAGGGTAAAAGAGTTTAATGTATCCAAGAGATTCTCAAGAAGTGTACACATACTTGAGTAAGTGAGAAAACTTTGTTTTAGCAAGGATGAACCTCTAATCTCCAATGTATTTCTTTGAAATTGAGGAAGATGTCAATTCAAGAGTAAAAACATTGATCACATAGAACTATTAATGACTTATTTTGCCTAAGGGGATGAGTACTTTGTTTCATCTTGAGGAACCTTAAAATGCTTAGACAATTGTCATCTACATGACAAGATAGTGGGAAAACATTGCATACTTAGGGATTGAATCTCACCGGCCCCCACTATTAAGTTAAACACATGCATGATGCAAATACAAATCCCTAGGTTTGTTATTTGGTCTTGAAGTTAAGTTTTAAGCATTGCATGCCCTTTTGAAGCTTCACGGGAATATGGGAAACCCTCACTAGGGTTTAGGAACATTTGTGTTTTAAGGAGGTTATCAAAGAGTTCATAGCTTTATCTTTGGAGAAAATCATCTAAGAGGAGAGGAGAGGTTGATTATGGTGATTTTACATTCTAAGTAATCATCTATTACTAGGAATTTGTGACAGTTTTCTCCACATTGTAAATGCTACAAGATATGACCTAATTGAGAGATCAAAAGTGCAAGAAAAGGGGTTCCCACTAAGAATTTTCCATTGAAACTCTATAGACCAATGAAACATGGAAATGGGTGTCAGAGAATTCCCTTGTTTTGTCTTAAATCATCCTAGAAGAAAAAATAGGCAAGGAAAACTATGAGGAGATGGCTAGTAGAGAAGAAGGTTAGTTGAAAAGAAGAATGAGAAGAAAAGGTAACTTTCCTTAAGAATTGTAAACTAAGATTTGGTACACACCATGAGGGCCCAAAAGGGTACCCAAATCTAGTCCCAGATGGTTTTGAGTGTGTATAGATTATTACCAACGAGTTTTGATGTATGTCATTCCTCTTAAGCACCTTGTTAGGACAATTTTGTTAGAAGTGAAGGAATTGATAAATTTTCTTGTTTTCAATCAGTTTGGGGTTTGTATGAAATTGTTAGGAGTATGCAAACAAGGAATATTTGTGGAGAGGGTTAATCTAGACCTTAAATCCAGAAAAAATCCAATTTGAGAGACATCTAGGCCAAGAAATGTGTGTTTTACTTCAAGAACAGGACAGTTTAGGGAAAAGAAGATAAAAGTTTGATATATCTTTGGTTGTAAATCATCTTGAAGGTTTATTTAATATTGAACAGGAGTAACATAGCAGGATTCATTGATTTGAAGTAGTAAGATAAGATTAAAAAGGATTATTTTTGCATGTTTGAGCCATATAGGCTACAAGTTGAAGATCCTCAAGGCAGAGCATATAAGTTGAATTCTTTTCTTGTTATTGGCAATGGTTTCTCATTAGCTCTGCATCAGATCCCTTTAGCTCATGTCGTATGATCTCGCACTTATGCACATGTTCCACAACATTCTCAATTCCACGATAGTCTGGGAGATGTAATGACATCTCATAGAAAATATGAGGCATAAGAGTAGTTTGTATGGTAGCCGTAACACTGTCTTATGTCTTGCTTTTTGTTTGAGCTCCTGATGTTGCCACATCCCCACCACTTCCTGAAGCCACTGGTGTAATATTTGTATTGACGGCACGTCTGATCATTTTATTTAGATGTGTTTTCACTACTCATTTGTTTGGGACCACGTTCCAAGGGCCTCTTGTTTGCATGCTTCCGCCAGGTTGACTCACTTATCTATTGTTCAGTATTCCTAATCGACGCACAATATGTATATTTTGATAACGTGTAAATAGGATCCTACTAGGTTGTGCGAACTAAGAAACTTTTATTACGTAAGGGAATGTCTTGTATAATACATCTTTCTCTTTCTCCTTCTCTGACTCTTCATCAATGTCAGTTTTTATAGGTACTAGATTGTCGATGTTAAGAAATCTAGGCACATAAACATGTGCATCAGGTTAGGGAAGGATGTCGTCAGCATTGTATTGTAAGTCATCATCCTCCGGATTTTATACAACTACAGCACACATCTGGTCTCTCCTTGGGTCTCCCTCTTTTCATTCACATTCTTCAGAGTAGTTCCTAAGGTTGATTCATCCTCTTGATGTATACCCGTCTCAACTATTGCTTTTCGTTGAGCTTCTTCCTACCCTTGGCCCATTAGCATGTGCCCATCTAAACTATCCATGTTATAGTTCAAACCTTCCTTCCCTTCCTAAACCTCTTGTGTTGCCCATGTACATACGAGTTTAGTTTTCTAGAAATTTTTAATGTCAATGTCGACTATTAGTTTCTTGATCTCTAAAGGAAGTTTTTACGTAGGATCCACGTGGCTCATGGAAGAATTACAACTCTACATCATCGGTGTAGGAGTAAGTGGAAACCGTGTATTCTATCACATAGTTACGAAGTGTCCCTCTCCACCAAAAATATACCATGTGTGTCCACGTCGCATCATGTTGCATGAGTCTTCTATTGTGATTTGGAGTCCAACTATACTTCTTCCACAAATTAAAACTTTTTTTTAGACAATAAACAATAACTAAGCATGTAAGTTGTTAGGTAGCTCGTTAAAGAAAGTTTCATAGAGTGATTCATAGAGGTGCCTTTCTACCTTAGTCCTCGATGAATAATACATATGACTATGTGTTTTTGTGCAAATATTTCTTCTACTCTATCCAGCTTAATGCTCAATATTTTCTTAAGTGAGGAAAAACATTGTCCTCCACCTCATCATATTAGCGATAATGGAACAAAAATGTTGCATCGTCAAATTTATCCCCCTTAAGCTCGGTCTTGTGTGTGTAAATCCTTTCCACTAATTTACATTACAAGTTCTTGCAATGTCCCGCATTGGTATATCACACCAAGCATTCTCTTGACATACTCACTTAAGGCACGAGGAAAGGACCGAGTCCTCGTCGGTTTTGGCATCAATGATGAAGTGTTGCCAAGTTTCCACACACTCATATAGCGATCGAATAGTGCAATAGTAATATCGGTTTGTGAAGTACATATTAATAGCATTGACCCAATTGTTCACTCAATACATGTACACGAAGTAGTCATAAGAACCTTGCATTCAATTGATATATTGGTTCAATGGTGTCCATTATATTGAATACCATCAAACTAGTATCCTTGCATTCATACAACCAAAGCATTGCTTACACTTAAGGACTATTAACCCATAATATCAACATAGGCTTGACTAATCAACACAAAATCAACCAACTTATTTAACCACTCATCATCTCTTTTACAATAACCCTTCATATATATATATATATATATATATATATATATATATATATATATATATATATATATATATATATATATATTAGCGGGTCTTACCCTTGATCATTTCAACAACAATCATACTAGACCTTGAGCCATGTTTACAAAGTTTTAACACTAAGTTTAGAGGGCCATGCACGTGACAAATGGTGCCGCATCGTGTCCTTGTGTGTAACTTAGGGGTTCTAGCTCTCCGAGTTCCTACTTCATTTAATGAACTACCTATATCTTATTGTAGTGTTCCAACTTTACCTCATTAATGAATTGCCTCTACCTCATTGTAATGTGGCGTTGATCTTCATTATAACATATGTGTGTCTCAAATGTCATTTCAATGTCCCTTAACTTCCTCTTAACTAACGTTATGCAATCAATTCTTATGTGCAAACCTTGTTTTCAAGTATAGGCCAATTCTTTCATGTGTGTGAGCTTTATAGACCGTTGAAACCCTATGTGCCAATTCATAGTCTCATTTAATCCTTCCACTCATGGGGGTTTGGGTTCTGTATAAGCGTGAAGGTGTGCCCCATCAAAGCTTGGCAAGTAGTCAAAGGTGTGTGTGTGCAATAAAATAAGTGTCTTATGCATTATGGGAAGAAATACCTAGCCAAAACTCCACTTTTTATTCCACAAAATTGGGGCCCAACATATGATTTCATGCTCATTTCAACTTGAATGTAATATGTACTTTAATTTATGTCTAGTACAACATATTCACTTACACCCAAATTTGATGTATCATTTGTTATTTCAATTGAACCAAAATCTGCAAAGTAATGAACCAAGCAATTTGGGAGAGGAGGTGGTGGTGACAATTGTAGACACCTAAATTCCACTTTTGCAATCTTATTGCCAAAATGCACGCAAATCACTCTTATTCTTCCCAATTTCGTTATAATTAGTGCTCTTTACTAATTAACTAACATTTCTTGCCACTTTGGTCAGTTAACAAGCACTTCGTTGATCACCAAACCTCTTTCACATTCAGGATGCCACTTTACGATGAATCGTAAGTCAAAATCCTCTTCAAAATAGACAATTAGTGTTTATAAGCTAATTAAGCCTATTTTGCCCTTGTTTTGGTCAATATACCCTAGTATTGGCTTAAACCCCTCTTCCAACCACTCAAAATCACCCCATTCACCTCCACAATGTCTCAGCAAGCTTCAAAATCTTATCCTAGCCTCCTAGTTGACCCTAAGCGGTCAATTAAGGCTCCACACCTCTTAATCACTTGGTAATTCACTAATTGTGATTAGAAAGGCCTAATCATGATTAGCAATTCTAATCTAATTTGGGGCTTTTAGTCCCACATGCACCAAAATACAAGTTTTTCCCAAAAATAAAACTATAAAAAGGGTGCACCTCATTCCTTTATACTTTACACCATGCTTTGATTTGCATCTCATATAATAAATATGATATATAGCCAAGTTCAATCTTTGCCTAAAACCTTCAACAAGGTTAGTAGATGAATAATTTAAAGTGACTTAACAAGTCATTTGGAGAGGTCATTTCACCATTGTTTGGAGTAGCAACCATAACCATTTGATTTCCCTCTTAAGTCTATTTAGGCCCATGTTAGGTAATTCAAGCATATTAGTAGGCATGTTTAATTAGATCTTGCATTGTTTTCATACTAGTTAAGCATTCCTTTTAGGTTCTATCTTAATGTTACATTCCTAGACTTAGAACCTTGGCTATTAGGTGGCAATGGTGTTAACCTTCCTTATTTAGCTTTGCAATTTGATTATGAAAGTTTAGGGTGTCATCAACGGTATTAACATTGACACATTTGCTTGGCTAGATTCAAAATTCGTGCCGAGGTTTGCTATAGCCTCCTTTACCCAATCTAGTTTGCTTACTTGGGTAGACAGGCTTAAATCTTGTTAGCAAAAATTGTAGTTACATCATCAATTATTGGTACATGTAGAAGTTGGTAGTCATGAGTTTCATGTCTTCATTGCACTACTTGGTATAAAACATCCTCTACATTTGTTGGTTTTTCTCCTTCAAGAATAATTGTTTCCTTCCTTTGTTGCAAATCTTGTTGCATCTCCATTATAGCAGACTTGAATTCTTTGTTGGTAGAGCTTGCCAACCTTGTGATATTTTCAACAACATTCACTTCATCTTCTTCTACATTGAATGCATAACTTGGAATCATGTGATTTGTTAGTGCTTTTAGGTTAATGGGGCATATGCAAGTCCATCTAAAACTAGCTTTAATATTGTCATGTGTTAGCACATTCTTAAATTTCAAGTTGCCTAAATTAGTCAAGTCTTGTTTGCTAACATCTAGCCAATGATGTTTATTCATCCACGCTTTTATCTCAACCTGAAGTAGGCCTTAAAGGGACCAAAGACACTTAGATCTAACAACAAGTTGCAAGTTATGCCTTATGTGAGCCAACAATATAAAAATTTAATCCATAAATTCCTTGCCTCTTCAATTTTTAGAAGTGCAATATGGCTTTCATGACCATAAAATATGAGAAGATGTTAATTTATAAGTGAAATTCCACCTAGTATAGATCTAGAAAATTAAGCATTCATTTCATAAATAAGTCTTGGGTCCTCCATGTGTGGTGTTGTGCAGCCATACAAGTTCCTAATTCACACCCTAACATAAAATTTTGCAGCTACATTTTTGTTTTGAATAGGTAGAATCTTGTTACACTTTGCCCACTAAGTTGATACATGCCAAGATTATTATCCATTTTGTGCTCTTAGACATGCTTTGTAGCCCTTGACCCTTTTTGTAATTACTCACATTCAACAATTCATTATGACTTCCAATCTCGTTTCATTGAAAAATCATATTATTTAGGCCCATATTGGTTTGGTTCATAATTTTTTTCAAATTATCATTAAAAACACCAGCTATAGAAGGACTAAGCATTACTATCCTATCTCTAAACAATCTAATCCCTATGTTGTTTTCATTAACAAATCATGATGCTTGTTTTTAAGCTTTTTCCACCACAACTTGTTGGGAATTCAATTTTCTAAAAGGGGTGGTCCTAGTTTTGCTTACATGAGAAAATGTCACTTTCATATGCGATATGTCAATCCCATGGCCCATTTCGGTTGATTCCTTGGCCCATTGCACAAGGTCTAATTCATCTTCCTATAATAAAATAATGGGTGGCCCCTTGTATTTTTGTTGTAACCCATTTCAACCAATTGGCCAAAGTGTTGGGTTTCATGCCCTACTTATCTGCTACAATTTTAATGGGGTACTCATTATCTTCGACATCTTTAATAGCATTTTCCATATCATAATTTTTCCATCTTGCATCGTTTGTAACATTTTTGTGACAACAACATTTCGTAAGTAATTCAACATTTGGTTGATATTTTGTTACAATCGGACTTGTGTCCTCTTGAAAAAATACTTAATCATCAATGCAATCCAAACTTGACACCTCTATTCTTCATTATTGCTTGAGGCTTTTAACTTACAAATTATGTCTTCCTCTTCTTTTTCCTCATCCTGCAATTAAAAAAATTGATATATGGGTCTTTAATTCATTCTTGATTAACAAAATATGTACACTTCAAAGTTTATGCAATGTCTAATCTTAGAGGAAAGATACGCAAGAATGTTCACTTCAAATTTTATGTAATGTATAAGTTCATATGGAAACTATGCAAAATGGCCATTACTCCTCAATTAAAACAAGTACATAAACATCCTTACACCGAGATCTACAAGCGAGAATCTAGTAAAGTGGAAAGAGTTGTAAGATCCAAGTTAATATAACTATTCAAATAAAAAAATTCAATGGTAAAAAGATAAGAACCTATTGAGTTGTATAAAAAAATTCAAATCCCTTTGGTAGAAAGTTAGCTAAGACCATGTACAAGGTTCCACTAAATTTTCATAATTTTTGGATGAATAGATAATTTTTATTAATTTTCAAAGTGCACATATCCCGAAAATGAAATATTTGTGTGTGCACCCCCATAACTTTAAGAAAAAAGTCATTTTTAGTTTTTTTTTTTTGAGTGCGTGTAGAATGGAGTTTAGAAAAACTACATTTTATTTTTTAATTTGGATGAAAAATCATAAATTGTGCACCAAAACGTATGCATAGGTTTTACGTAAGAAAACAAGGCACTAGTAAAAGAAATTATGGATGAAAGCCTTAAACTAATCAAATTTTAGAAAGAATTATATCGTCATCAAGGTAAAAATGAGCTTGACATCGTAGTATAATTTATTTTTGAATATTATGTTTTAATACATGAGATATTGGGGTGCACACGTGAAATTTTGATGTTTTTCTATCAAACATGGTTTTAATCACGCAATACACAATCTAAACCTCTGGTTTGGAAATCCAAGCCTTTGGATTGGGTATTCCAAACCCCAACAAGATGAAACGCGAGCGCATTATAACGCACTCGTGTTCCTGTTTCCAATGCAAAATATGTCCATTTGGGAGGGATAATGTGGAAAAACACATAGAAAACCATAACACGAGCGCATTTCGGCTTGGTAAACCCGAGCCGCATACACGATTGCGCGTTATAACACGACCTAGATTTTACCTTTTCGCGTTATAACTAACCGAGCCATAACGCGAGCGCGTTATGGCCAAAATTGCCAAAAATGGATTTGTGTCCATTTTTGGCCCTCATCTTTTTTGCATACACCCCCACGCAAATGGTGCAATGGAGATGCCGAAGGAGATGTGTTGAGGAAGTTGAACTTTAAGGAGTGAAACATTGTAGGAGGAATACGGGCACTGAAAAATTGGAATCATTATTAATTTGGTTATTCATGATACCAATTGGCATACAGATACAGGACCTAAACTCCTATGGAGTTTTTTTTTATATAGGACATTAAATTGTATAGAGTTGTCAATTTGATGGGAAACCTCAAATCGTATGATAGGTTTTTTTGGTGTTAGTTGATGTATGTGGTCGCATGGCCAATGATCAACATTTCCTTTCCTTTGGTATTGCATTTCTCCATGTCCTTCATGGATGGGCGACCCCACGACAACAAAGGCCCTAGTGGATGCATTCAAAAACTTTTTGTCACCATTGTTTGCAAGGGATGAAGCCTTACAATTTCCTCATCGCGTACACTTGCATGATCCTTCACCACTACATCCAACCCTACCCGAACTATGGCTTTTTTCTCGTTAAAAACCAACTTTGCCAACATCCACTATGTAACTAAAGCGATTGTCAATGTGTGACGAAATATCATCTCCTATAATATGCCACTTTAACCATATCATATTAATGTAATACTAATATATTGGGGGTTTAAATGCTCATATTAATATTATTTTATGGTTGTAATTTCCACTTCTACTTTAATTATGGGACCCTATGTATATAATAATTGTGTTCTATTATTTCTTGTGTCATACAACAATACACTATTTCTCGAAATAATAGCTAACTTTAGTTTATACACATAATAGCCTATGTTGTTGCTATTTATATCCCTGATTTTATGGTCAAATTCCTTACGTACCACTAAATATTTCCGAAAAGGAAACCTTGGGTGGCAACCAATAACCAATATTTCATTTTCTAGGTTGTATTGACACAATATTGATTTTACCAGAGAAATTGGTTTAATTAGATAATTCATGGGTGAGACAAGGGTAACCCATGAATTGTGATGCATAATGTTAATGTGGTAGATGAGTTGGAAAAAATTTGGTAATTATGGCACAATTGTGTATTTATGGCATCAATCAAATGTGTGAGCTACCTCTCAATAGTGGACACAACTCATATTTGTTGACTTGAGAACTTTGATTTCTTTTGGTTGACCAACATAAAAATAATGCATTGTCATTGTTGTGAATTGTCAATTTCATTCCACCAATTTGAGGTGCTCCCTAAATTAGTCAAATTGACACCATCCACAAAACTCCATGAAATACATGCCTCTATGCGCATGGTTATGTTTGAAAAATAAGAAAACACTTCCCAAAAAGTTAATGTGAATACCCCAATGTTAAAATGAAAGGTTGTGATTTTGATGGGCGAGAGATATGGACACCAAATAAAATTTCCATTTAAGTTCCAATTCACAATGATAAAGCAAAGTGAAGATGTGCCACATTTGCCATCGCTGAAAATGCTACACCGCATACGATACACACTACCATAATATTCTATATTGCTTCGTTAATATTGAACAATATAGGTTACAAATATATAGGAGATTACAATCCTATAAATAAGGTGAAGGTTGTTAACAACCTCAACCAACCTAAAACAATATTTCCGTAATATATATTGTTATAACAATATATATACAATTTAACCACTTACTTACATATTAACAATAATCATAATAATTACCAATGTAATTATCATTTACATGTCGAGCACTATATATTTCCTAACATTCCCCCTTAGTGCGAACATGGGGAAAACATGTCTTTATACTTACACCTGCTTTCATGATTAGGTGATTTTTACTTGCAAAATGATCACAAACCCGTTGTATGGTTTTCAAATGGTTAACCACGAACCAAAAATGGTGGTTTTACAACTGGAGTACCACAAACCAAAAATGAAGGTTTTCAAGTGGTTTACCTACAACCACATCATGATGTGCCAAGTACTATTATCAGCCCTCATCACATTTCACTACAGGGAATAACATAGGAATTTCACTAAATTCTATTACTCATACACACAAACTAAAAATTGGAAATGGAACATTAGATTATGTTCCCCCTCAATGTGAAATTTCCACTTATTGAACCAGAACATTACAAACTGAAGCACATTGAAAAGCATATACTCACACTATATATATGCCACCACATATGTTATGTGGCCTCGTCGTTGGTGACTTACAATAGGTTGTTGATTGACCTCCAACCTCAGATACCTCCTTCTGGTGTGATGCTTAGATCAAAAAATCATCAATTACGTGGCACTTAATACGTGTCATTTATTTTCACTTGCTTTTCCTTTAATGATGACTCTTCACTACCACTACCATGATGTTATTGTTTATTTTCAAGTTGGGAACACCTTCAACATGATTAAATGAATTGTGAGAGTCTCACGGGGGCCACCGGTAATGCGAAGTGGGCATATAAGTCGTTTATAAGACTATTCTTAAAACCCCACTATCCCCTCGCCCTTTTCTAAGAAAATATTCCCTGCACATCTCATAGATGTTCATTAATGGATACAAATGAGCTCAAGGATGTGAAAATGGGAAGTCATTCGGCTTCAATTTGTGAGCACCAAGTGGAAGTGAAAGTGGAGTCTTAATATTCTCTACTCAAAAATGAAGATGCCCAAAATGAAAGAAAAAACAATTGAATGTGAGGAAGCACAAGGGAGGGATGAGGCATTCACTCTACATGGGTGTGAGGAGGATGAGATACAAAAATGGTTTCTTGAAATTCAACAACCTAAAAAGAAATCCTGAATATGGATGGGGAGCTTTGACAGTGCTAAGATCAACCCAAACGCATGACATGGAAGCCCTAGCTCTAAGAGGAGCACATGTGTATTTGAATATCCCCTATTTAGTTTCATCCTTTCCCCTCTCACGGTCCAACTCTCCCAAATACATTTAGGCCACCACACTCGTAACCACCATATCATTACCCTCATCATCTGCATCACCATCATCGTCACCATAGCCAACTTCAAATGACAATCCATGTTATGCAGACATGGACGTTGACATGGACATAACATGTGACATGGCATAGGGAATGCTCCTCACCCCTCCCCACCTCTATCAACTTTCTCCTAACTATGACTACAAATCTTCTCAAGTTGGAATTCTTTTAATGAGTGCAGAATAGTTATCAGGACTTTTTCAACTCATGTCAAATTGTTTGCATTGTCCTATTATGATATGTCATCATTCTAGTAGTGTGATGCTTACTAATGTAGACCCTCCTTTGCTTTCTCTAGAGAATTTCGTCTGACAATCAATGCATAACAAATCATTGCCAACCAATACAAATGATGGTGTGTGACATGTCACTAAACCCACAATCAAGATTATTTTGATTGACGACCATGTACTAAATGAATCCTTGCCCTATGTTTCCCTTATGTGTGTCATCAATAATGACCTAAGGTCGAATTTGGAAACACCTTCAATGTAATTAAAATTTCTCATTCAAAAAAAAAGTTATTGACAATGTCATTTGTTCAAAGTTAGAGGATAAATTTGACAACTACCTATACCTATCAAACATTTTTTACGTGATGGTAATTTTCTAATATTGCCCTTCTAAAATGCAAACCAATGTTATTTATATACTACAAAGAAAATATATAAAAGATTATTTTATGTTTATATAATTATTTTCAAGATACATTTATGTGTATTAATTGAGTGGGAAATAACTCGCACGTGCATGATGGTTTCTACGCGAGCCCTAGCCCTCGCTGCAAACAAGCCTGCGTACCCTGTAGCTGTAGATCCACGCAAGGATCTGGTTGGTGCTCCTCGGTGAGAAGACGGTGATGGTGGGGGCATGAATCTGGGGCCTATTTTAGGGGATTCACCCTCGTCGTGGATCAATCTTGCCTTTATTAATGTTGCAGCAATCGAACCTCTGCCATGGACAACGGTACAAACCCTAGTTGTTTTCAAGCTCCATCTGGGGGCGTTCTTGGGAATATGCCAGAAATGGCTATCTTAAATCCTTGCTGGAAGGCTCTGTTCGTGGTGGGCAGGAACAAGGAGCTTTACCTATTATTCCAACGTTGGATAGAGAGATTAGACGCGGATCTCCTGGAACCTCCTTCAAAGACGTTTTAAAAGGCAAGGAATCCTCCATGAAACCTGCAGACATTACCTCGTGTATTACATTTGGGGAAGATGTCATTTCATCTGAGATTTACTACAAAGAGCATGCTTTGATTTGTAGATTCGGGGGTTTGTGGCCCAACCTTCTTGTTCTTCACGCGTGGATCTCTAAGCATTGGACTCCAACTTTAACTGGTAAGATAGACTTATATCCATGTGCTAAAGGCATTTTCATTATGACTTTCTCTTCAATAGCTGATAAAGACATCATTGCTTCCAAGCTCTGGACCTGCCAGTCCAAATATTTGGTCATGAAACCCTGGTTCCCATCCTTTAACCCGCACACATAAATCATTCTCATGGAAACCTGTTTGGATCAGGCTGCCCCATTTACCTCTCCAATTCTGGAGTCATGACTGTCTGACATCCATTGGCAATACCTTGGGTACTACACTCTATATAGATTCTCAAACCACTAATTACACCCATACTACCTATGCCCGGATCCTGGTGGAACTTGACACTGATAAAAATATTCCTACTACCATAGACCTTAGAGTGCAAAATAGAACTTGGTCACAAACTCTTGATTATGAAGGTCTACCTTTCCGGTGTAGAAGGTGTTTTGGATTAGGACACACCTCTACTGCTTGTGGGATGGAAAAATGTCAACATGAGAAGCGCAACTGGTGGAAAGACGCACTCCCGGAACACCGATTTTTATGCTAAAAAGGATCTTGAATCAAAAGTAGATACCGTGGTTGAATCCGATTCTGCCTTGGAAACCCCTCTATCCGAAACTCAAATTGTTAGCAGCATGAAAAATGCACAAGTTGTTGAGGGAAGCAAGGAAAATAATAAATATATCTCTTAGGATGTCAACGAGGCTGCCCCAATTGGCACAAATGCGACTAAGGAAAATACTCCTCCTTTGTCTTCTCCTCCAACCGTGGAGGCTCCTTCAGTTAGGTAACGGTCAGCAAAAAAAAAAAAAATCACCCTGAAGGAGAGCTCTACGCCTAGATGATCTTCTCTGTTAGTGTTCGGCTGGGTTACATTATTTCATTTTTCGTGGCCGGATCACAAAGTGTTTCTTTTCCAATGGTGTTGATGTGCCATTGTTGTTTGATCACTGTACATCAGTTGTCTATTTGTTGATGTGTTGTTGGTTGTGGGTTTTTCTTTGCAGATAGTTTTCATTGTTGGTCATTATTGTTCTATCTAGATTCTGATCTCTTTCTTTGTGCTCAATCTTCCAATTCTGGCTTCTGAGCCTTGTTGTACAAGGGTATAGTCCCTTTCAAAAAACTATTTACCAATAATAATAAAAATATACATTACATATAAATCTATATCAAAAATGATGGTTAGTTTTAAACATGCAAGTCCTATGAGATTATTATTTATGGCATTTACAAATATTTTACTTGCTTAAATCATGAAATAAACGACCATCAAATTTAACCCATAGAATTGTAGTTTAAATGTATCCATGTACTTTTTCAGTTAGCAAAATTGTATCAAATACGCTATCGTTCTATTTCTTACACACGAAAAGAATCATTTTCCTTCCGGAGAACTAGTCTAAATTCATGAAAGCTTGCTTATTAGTTACCTACTTCCAATAGTATATACACTAGCATAAATATCTTAAATACATCTATCTAAAAGACACCGAGAGATATCAATCTCGAGGTGCCTATCTAACTTATGTGAGAATTCCAATATAGGCACCTCAAGATTGATATCTCTCGGTGTATTTTAGATAGATGTATTTAAGATATCTATGCTAGTTTTTAAATATAGAATTGTATTTATTAAATTTTAATTACAAATATAAAACATTTATTTATATGTTTTATTTATAAAACACATCTAAATGTAAAAACTAAAATAAAACTAACCTAAAAGTAAAAATACATTTAAAGTAAAAACTAAAATAAAACTAACATAAAAGTAAAAATACATTTAAAAACTAAAAATAATAAACACTTATTATTTATTCGGCACTAATTATCTTCCATTAAAAATAAATATAGTTACTTACATGTAAAAGTAAAAATACATTTAAAAGTAAAAAACTAAAAACTAAAAATAATATAGATCAATATAATAATATTATAGTTACTTACCCATTCACACTTATTATTTACTCTACAGTAATTATCTTCCAACAAACTTACCCATTCACACTTATTATTTACTCCAAAGTAATTATCTTCCAATAAAAATTAATATCCTCGCACTAATTATCTTGAATTTACTTTCACACTTTTAAAATAACTTACATTTCCATGTATAAATACATAATCATATATTTATTTTATTTATTAAACATTGAGTCAACATTACAAAATAAATTATTTTAACCATTAAATATTAGTTGGCAAATAAAAAGTTTTTTCAATCAACGCACACCATTACACTCCTTGTCTGCCACTATAGGAACACCTCTCGGTGTAATCAAAGGAATCAGCTATATTTTTAGTCCCTTTTTTCATGGCTCCATACACTCATGTTGCTAACAAAACGCTTCAATTATTTATTCATCCACAAATAATTGCAATCATAGCCTAATATACAACATTTTAAATCTAGAAAATCCAACAAAACTTAAAAAAATTATCCTAACATATAAGAGGTAAGAAATATTTTTTCAAAATTGAAGTGAGGGAAGAAATTAGGTGTCATCTTAGGTTATTTCCTTGAAAAAAGCAATCAATTCGCTGCGTTATTTTATTGTTACAATTACATGACCAAATCTCAATTTTTAGTACTCTATAGGCTTCAACTTTGATTAAATAGTCATTATTCTCCACACTTTTTAACCAATAAGACATACTTATTATTTTTTATAAATAAATATATACTTTTTATATTAATAAACTTGCACACTTTTTAACTAAATAATAATAAAAATTCATTTATCTGTAATTTGATTGGTATGTAACTTTACATGTTATTGTAAACTTCAGCAGAATCGAGGAAACAAATGTCAGAACATTTATTGTACTCATAATTGTCATGCATGAGACTCGATGCCCTCCTCCGTAGCTTTCACATTGAAATTATGCACGCGGAAGCTCTCCATAAACATTTTCAACACAACTTTAATGGTGGACAAAAAAATTTAATTTTGGGGAAAAATGTAGCAAAATTCGACAATGCAGGGATGAATGATATGGACGGGGTTTCAATTTTTAGATCCAGCTTCCTTCAAATTTCAGCACAACCTCCCAGCTTGCCAATTGCCAGACCCAATTTCATAATTCCGCACAAAAGAAAAATGCTTAAAAACAACTTTTTACAAAACTAATGGCGAGAAGGTAGCTCAATATTTTGTCTTAAAGGTCGACGGATTAAGTTATTGGGGCAGTGATTATGTGAATCATATCTATACTGAGACAAGCCACCTTGACATGAAGATCTGGTGTCTTTCCTTTGCATCAGAAACAGTTGAAAAGAAATCATTCTGCAAATAATATAAAAAGGCAGGTTCTAATTCTTTAGCATTACAGTATAGTTTTCCAAAGTGCTCTTCCTATCAGTTCGATTGACAATTTGTCAGATTGAGAAGCCTGTGGTGAAATAAGGTGGTTTAAATAATCTAAACAGCACAATATACATGTATTAATTGAATATTCAGAGCCATGTTGCTTCCAAAAACAGATTTGGAAAAAAAAACTTGTCAAAGATAGAATTGTTAAGAGAACTTACAAATTCAAAACGGTAAACAATATTTCTCTTCGGTAATTTGGAAACATTCACATGATATACAACATCTTTAAAAGATGACGGCGATCTCCATCTCTCATACAAGCGTAGCTTAACTAGGACCTCTTTTTCCATCTCACTAAACGCAATAGTTCGAAGCTACAGTAAACAAGCTCAATATTAAGGATAAACAATATTAACAATTACACTAAACAAAGACGACCTAAAGTGATCCATAAACTTCTACTTTTGAACTCTACGAATCACACAACTATGTTGTTCTACTTTCAACTTTGGAAAATGACAGATTTGCTTGAAATTTAGAGCTTCGTGACTAATTATCTAGTGCTATAGAAAGGAAATTGCAGAGAAGGAAATAATTCGAACTTCAACACCAACAATTTCATCCTGGAAACCTCCAATGGACGAAAATAAGTCGAGAAGGGCAACTGCTCTTTCTTCCCACTTTTATTGGTCTAATATAGACAATTACAGATTACAATAAGTATGAAAAAAAACAACAATGTAAACCTTCTCTCCAATTACTTTCTTGCTCTGTTTCTACACCTTGCTCCTACAATTCCATTCCAACACTGAAGATCTTGCTCACTGCTCTCATTAAACTCTGCTTCTCGATCTCTCTGGATCTTCAAATGCCTATTCTCTTGTTCCTTTCATGCATTTATAGGCCTTCTCATGTCCTCCTGCACTGGAGGATGTGAAAGGGCATGGAAGGGAAGAGACACGGCTGGCGCTTCAAAACGCATCCACTCGCATTCCATTCTTTTTCTTTGTTCGAAAGTGTCAGGACCACCGCCCTGAGCAGACTGGCGGTCTCAGGACCGCCGCCCTCGTTGGGTGGCGGTTTCGAGATCGTCGCCTGCAAAGTGCGGCGGTTCGAGACCGCCACTCTACTCGAGCGGTGGTCAAGGCGGTTCCTTCCAAAACCTTCGTTTACCTCATTTTTCTCACTTTCCTTGTTTCTCCTTCTTGGTGCTGATGGAATTGATGAAGCGGTGTGTTTTTCGGATCCCTACGGATCATAAAGCAAACCTACTCCGTGAGTTTGATGGTCGGTTTCTCCAATTTAAGAGAATCTATCTTTCACATTTTCTCATAAAGCCAATGCCGGACTCTGCTCCAAATGTGGCTATCTTTTGTTGCTCTCATGAATTGATGCCTAATGCCCCTTTTAAACTAAATTGCCCACGAAACGCCTAAATTGTTGTTGTAGTATTATGTCGCTTCTCACTCTCTCTTAAATAGAGCAATTGGACGAGAGTAGAAGACACTTCAAACAGATATCAAGTAATGGACATGACAAAAAAACGTGTTATATCAGCGAAAACAGATATCAAGCAATGGACATGACAAAAACTGTGCTATATCGGCGAAAACATTTGAGTTGCTAACACCAATGCGAGAAAGGATATAGTTAATATAACAAAAAATTTGTCCATCTATAAATGGGTATGAACCATGGAGAGCAAAATTTAAAAATCAGAGCAAATGGTTCAACTATGATTGAATTGCAAGTTGTGTATTGACTGATAATTCTTGGCTAAGTTCATGGAAATGCTCTCGACTTGAATGCTCTAGCCGATGAGTCATTTCCATACCATCGTCTATGATGTTATAGGGCATCTGGATGCAAGGAAACATGTTTAATATAGGGCTACTTGCCTAGGGCATAACTCATGCATGAGCACGACATGCTCTCAATATTTGACTAATGTAAAGTTTCCTAGTTTTCATGAACTGGAAGAGTTCCTTGCTCAGTCGGTCAAGGGCAAGCATAGTCTTCGGAATCACCCCTCGACTTCAGATTCTACATGTCTGATCGTGTACACAACAGTGGAACCTGATCTATGCTACTCCCCTTGCGCACCGAGTAACATATATCGTCTGTTGTCTACAACTAGCGATATCGACCCCACCCTGTGGGTGGGAATCTCTAGGGAATGCTCCTGGTGAAAACCGTTTGTCCTTCCACCCAACCTTGAGGAGGCCTCACGGTGATCTCCCCTATTCCGAAGAACCGGGGCCAAGTGAAAGAGAAACTCTTCCAACAACTTGCCTAACGAGAAGACATTGCCCTACACAATCGTGTGTTGGCTCATTAGAGGGAGCAGATTTGAGCATACACGATAGTTTCTTTTTGGTGACTATTACACGCATCAACACGACACCCTTTCGCCTACGCGCCTTCTCCGTCTTTTTGTTTCTCAAGCTAACCAGCCCATTAATCACACACCGCCACGTATACCTCAACAGATGAATCGGCGAGTTGTGCTCTCATGCGGTGACAAGATAGGGACAATCGAGGCGGGCCCAAAGAACGAACTAGTCTTGGGTAGTTTTTTAAGATTTCTTGAGCACTTTTAATTATTTTAATATGCTAACAAATATTTATTTATAAAGCAATGTTTTGATTGATTTAAATATACACGGAAGACGTGAAGATGAACAAGGTTTAATGTGGATTGCTTTTGTCTATATACCTATACTTATACGTGTTTATTTAACTAAATTTTATTCTTTGATATTTGTAAAATGTTTTTCTTATGTGAGACACGTTTTTATTTTATGTTAGTTAATTAAGAAAATGTATTTTAATGTTTAAAATTTAAAATGTATCGATTTTTTAGAATCAATCTTTATGGTCGGGATCTCGTCATGTCAAGCCTTGGTGGCAATTGTTTCAATTCGAAGGTCACAAACATTTAAAAAATTAAGCCGTAGTTAGCGGGGCTTGGGCAACGGGAGTGGCAAAGTGGCGGTGCAAGCAAGTGCATGACACAACCAAACAATTTCCCAAGGAGACCAAACATGAATATAAAACATGTGTTTTATTACTCTTATATGCATGTATTGCAAGTGTAAAAATTTAGTCAAGATTGTATGCTCTTATATGCATGTATGCACGCGAAGTGTTTAACGAAATGATTGAACAAGATATCATCTTACACAATGTAACCATGAACCAAGAAATGGGTTTCCTCCTATGACACCGACATTCACCAAATGCAAGCTACATGTGTTCCTTTCAATTGGTTCACCTTTTTAACATTCTACTTGCCTATACATTACATTTTTTTCTTGCGACAATACTTTGCAGCATCGTTGTTTTTGTTGATACGAGGAAACAACAAATAAAAAATATTGAATATGGCATAGAAAAATATAAACCTAAACATGAATCTCCAAGCTATACAAATATTAATTAGGATAAAGCTAAACCGTTTGATATGACAATAACCTTTCCATTTTCCACCGCACGAAAACACAACAACAATTGGAGCTGAAAACAAACAAAACCAATAATTAAAAAGTAAAATAAACCATTGTCGGTTTTACAGCTGTTGGAATCAAACCCCCGTCCTGTAATCAATTTTGTCGTCGGTTGCCACAGACAAACTTAAAATTCAAAATTTTGTCATCTGAATCTTGACGCTAGAGAGTAAAAACGCACTTTTAGCAAAGGATTATGTGAAAAACCTCTGTTGAGCATGAATTTTGTACATGATGACTGAATTAGATGAATAATCTCTGTTTAACTTGAACAGCTGTGATTATTTGGAGGTCATTGATACGTCCCAGGGCATAAATGGTCAAGATCAAATGGTTCACTGACATGCCTGTCAAAATCTGCTCGGGCTTTCTAACTGGTAAAACACCTTTCAACGAAAAAAGTATCACTTCTCGAGTAAAAAGTAAGGGCTATGGTTTTGACCTCTCTAAGCCCACAAAAAGGATGCCTATAGCACACCCTACATTCTTTGGGGACTTCTTTTTCGGTTGCGAGCTTTCCTTACCACCAATCTTTTGCTATAAGCTTCGAAGGAGTAACCACCATGAAGATTTGAATTTAAAGCACAAGACTTTATAAAATATACGAAAAAACCATTATAAAATCCAAGGACAAGCAAATAATTGGTGTCTTCGATGTGCATGGCCCATCAATATCAAATCAATGTAAAAAGCATGGTTATGCGCAAAGAATTTATATATATTTGTGAATATTTTCTGTAATGGGAAAGAAAATTGGATGTTTCATATCTCCCTAGTGGAAAATGGCTTTGTAAAATTAAAGATCTCGCTTGTATACTCGATATATGAATGCACAGAGCCAAGACCAACTCAAAACCAAGTACAAGCTTATGAAAGAATATAACGATCTTTCACTGATTGTTGAAGTTTTTCAGAGCTCAATTGGGAGCTAGGAACAAGATATCATTAGTGAACTAAAATAGACTAATGAAAACCAACTCAAAGCCAAATACAAGCTTATAAAAAATATGTAAAAGAACTTTCAGACCTCCAATTTGGGGCTAGGAATATGATATCATTAGTGAACTAAAAACAGACTAATGAAAACCATTTCCTAAACAAAAAGTCACTAAAATTTGTTGATTCGTAAAAGTTGATTGACACCAAGTTCATCAGACTTGAATTATTTAATATAACTCAAATATGGATGCCGGGATAGGATTTCAAGAGTGATTCTTGCGTTGGGCTAAGAGATGATTTACTACTGTTGTAGCAATAAATTAGTTTTTTATTAAATCCTGAGATATAGGGTAGCTATGTTGACAATTCCCCGATATTTAATATTCAAGAAACCAACATATTTATTTTTGTATCCTTTTGAAGTTTGCATTACATTGTGTGCTTTATAGTTGGGTGTAATTTTCAAATAAAAAGTTTTTCTTTGGAAACACATATAGACTGATCGATTAGTAATGCTAAATACTCGGAATATATACGTTAGTTGTTGGTAATATCATCATGAGCACTCTCGTATATTTGTAACGAGGAATCAAGTGTCATCCCAAGTATAATCTGGAATTCTATTGGACTCGCAAGATAAGTCTCACACTTTTCTCTATTGTCTTTGCAGGCCACTTTCGAACTACAAACGCAACAAGAAGAAAAACGGGATTACCAAAGAACACAGATCCCTACCTTACTCCATACAAAGCGGGGAAGCAAGTGGCTAGGGAAATATCAAAAAAATCTTAAGTTGCAATATTGTCCCAATAAAATGGCGGAAAAAATGTGAATACACAGAAAACAAGAAATCAAAATAACTGTGTCGAGATCTAACACGAACATCTCTAGCCTCTTTTGACATTTCAAGGAAGAAAATAAAAAGAGCATGAGAATCTGCAGCCTACAAGGTGAAAGTCAGTGGATAATGATGGCAACAGTGTCCATTGATAAAGCACTTGATACCATATTTTGTAGAAAGAACTCCGGTGCAGCAGAGTCAAAACAACGGACTTGCGCCAATGAGATACAAGTTGAGTTTTGCATTTGTGTCCAACCCTCCATGCTTCATAAACATGAGCCTCCATTGCCTTTCAACAAGGATGAATCTAGTGAGGCAAGCGGAGGAAATCATATTTGAAAGTTTCGGACTGCTAGATAACAATGTCCAAGCCAATAGAAGAAAGTTCATATCTAGTAAAGGGTAAATGACTAGAATTGATGCTAAAAAAATGCGTCAAAAGTTTAACATGGGATCTGCTCGTGTACAATAATCATGAAAGCAAAGTGCTCCAGTTAGGCTCAACTTGCTTCTGGTGATGCCACAATTCAAGTTGAGCCTGCCATGATCCAATTCTTGATACCAAAGCCTGGGACGATATAGGGTGATTTCAGTATTTGATGTTTAAAATCAAACTCTAGAGTTTTCTATTAGGTTGACTGACCAGCATCAAATTTCGCTAATTTTTATTTAAGCTAGCAATAGCTTTAAACTAAATGCTTGATTGGTTGTAGATGGTTGTAGATACTATACTATGGTTTGTACCTATATTGCAATAGGATGTTTGTCTTCATGGGATAATAATAGGTAATTCGTATTATTATCCCATGATCGTATTATAATCCAAATGTGATAATAATAGGTAATTTGGATCTAGTACAGCGGCTACTATAAACATAAGAAACATCTCACTCATTCCTATGCCTATAAGATCTCAAAAGTTTATTTTCTAATTCAACCACTCAACAAACAGGACACTACCGTACAGTCCAACAATGTTAACTTCAACCACATCTCAAGTCCAAATGTGATGATAATAGATAATTTGAATAGTAAGGCAGCCTGTTCTAAACATACAAAACATCCCGCATTCCTCTGCCTGTAGTATCTCAGAAGTTTAGAAAGGGCGGCCTGTTCTAAACATACGAGACATCACTCATTCCTCTGCCTGTAGTATCTCAGAAGTTTATTTTCTAATTCAACTCAACAAACAGGACATTACTGTACAGTCAAACATGGTAGACTTCCAAGGACAAAACATTATGATTAGGTAAGCACTTGCTCTGAGATACTAGACTTCAAACACGAAAATCACCTCCACACCTTACAAGCCCAATAACAAAGAAAAAAAATTGACAAAGGAAGAATAGCAACCTATAAAAATCTTCCAAACAATTAAACCTGTTTTACTTGAATTCAGAGTATTTAGTAACTAGTGCTCATAAGCAACCCCAGTCATGCAACATGTGACAACAACGTAACAAGCATTCTTCTGGCCTATAAGATCTCAAGTTTATTATCTAATTCAACCACTCAACAAACTAGATGCTACTGTACAGTCAAAGAACATAGACTTCCAATGACAGCATTATGATTGTGTAACTCGGAAATGTTAAGACTTTGAAATTGAACATCAAATCCACACCTTGTAGCCCAATAACAAAGAAAACTTTTCAAGAAATGGAGTTGATAAAAGGAAAAACAGCAAACTGTAAGCATAAACTAGTACAAATATCTTAAATACATCTTATCTGAATTACGCTGAGAGATTATCGATTTGAAGAATCTTATGTTGTATTTTCCATAAATCACATTGACTAATAATTACAGTACAATGTTTGCCAATTTCTTATTGAGTGGTGACAAATGGCATCAATCTAGCTACACCATTGTGTCAGTCTCAAAATAATCTATCCGGAGAAAGGGGCCCCAAACTCTATTATATAGTTTAGATACTAATATTTTTTATTGACTTCCCCAAGCAAATAAATACTTATAAATGATGATCAAACGAACATCAAATTTAAGCATAAATTAACAGTCGAATGATGTCGAATTTAATGTCAAGAATTAAAATGAACCACACATGCCATTACGGTCCTGGCTGCCATTGTAGGAACGCCTCTCAATTTACTTGAATTTAGAGTATTTTGGTAATTATTAGTAAGCAATCCAAGTCATGCAATATGGGACAACAATGTAATAAGCATTAAGCCTCCTGTCCACATTATGAATACATCCACCAAGAACATCATGCAAGACTCATTCTAACCATGGAGTTGCATTAGAGAGCTCCGAAATTAACACCAACTATCAATGAAACAATGCAACAATCAAAAAGACTAAATATGCTCGTTGCAAGGAAAAACAAACCAGATATATATCATGCATATGCAGAATGAGAAACAATACACCAAAACATTAGTACGTCATAAAATCTAGAATAAATATTCCGCGTGTTTAAACAGTGTACCAGCAGCCACTATAGACCATGATTACAACATACAGGAAAAATGAAACCAAATATGGCAAGAAAATAAGACATGCACTGTTGGTCTATCACTCTTTGCACACAAAATTCTTAAAGATCTCAATTTGCAATATACAAATCCAAGCAAACAGTAGTGCTCAAACAACAAATCATGTTGCCTGTTTAAAATCTTACTGCCAGATCAACTTAATCATAACTAGCATTTAAGAATTTCAACAACTCATTCCGGTTGTTCTCAGCCAATTTGTCCTCCTTTGTTTTCTCAATCTTCAGAAGAATCTGCATAAAATAGGCACGACTATGAAATTCAAGCTCTGGAGCTTAAACTGAGGCCCCAATAAAAGTTGATGCATGCACTAATGAACGAATTAAAGAAAAAGAAAACAACGCAGCTTCTGAACCATCCCAAATCAACAACAACAAAAACAGAAGAATATCAAAATTTATTTTTAAATAGAAAAAATTGGAATAGCCTCAACAATATTATGTTTTACATCAATTTGCCATCTAATTCATGATTGAATGCAAAGATGGAAATAATAATGCAGATGTTATACTGAAGGTAAAATGCAACACTATGTATACCTTTTTACCAGAGACAGCACTGCGCCTTATACCATCTTCTTTATCCCGCCCAAGGAACTGAAACACGATAAAGAACCAAAAAGTATAAGGTGGATGTGGTTATGATTGCTTTGCCAGTACCAACAATATAATGCTAACAAAGAGACAATACAGCCTATGCAGCAGCACAATATCACCACCAGGCTTTAGTAATTAGTATTCTAGATTCTCCATTACAAACCTTGGAAAGCTGCACTGGACCATTACTCTCTTTTTCCTGCTTCTATATATAGCTCCCAGTCACCAGACAAGCCAACCAACAACCCACAAGAGTAAATCAAGCAGTACCAGAAAGCAGCAAATAAGAGTTGACCAGCAAAGAAGTGTCAGGTAAACAGGTTGCAGACCCCAGCTCCAATGTCAGAAGAGCCCATCCATATAAAGGCAACAAACCATATCAGCATCTTGAAAGTAATGTATTTAATATAATTTGTTCCAAATCAACAGAAGCCAAATATGCTGCAATAGAACAAACCAAGTTAATCTATAAATCAGAGAGAAGCTTACCTCTTTTGATCTATGTTTATGATGTTTGTGCCTGTGATCTTTAATCTTTATCTTATCTTTCGTCTGCATCGAAGTAAGCAAGGTTTTATTTATTCAATGCATGCAAAGTACGAGCTACAAGCACCACTAAATAGAAGAAAGGGTAAAAAGTAATCATTACCTTTTTGACCTATCTCTGCGTCTAAGCTTCCTTGGCTGATCAGATGCCTCTGAGTCACTGTCGCTGTTTGAACTCTTGTCCCTGTTAACTAGTATACATATAACAGCCTTAAAACCTCCAACAAAATGAACTGGATAAATAATTTATTCTATATTTTAGCTAGCTTTTTAACCAGTAGCTTGCATTTTGTCTGCCTTATCACACCCATAAAATGGAAACGACACAACAAGACCAAGGCTTGAAAAATTTAGAAGACGACAAATTTCATACATGAAAAATAATTATAATGCTACAAGTCCTAGGTAAGTAGCGAAGGGTTTCTGTTACATTTCTATTTGCTCCCACACCACGAAACACCAAGTCACACAGCAAAACGAAACATACACCCACGTGTCAAGGCATTTATGTTTCCTTTGTTGCTTTTCAATCTTTGGCCATTTCTGGATACTTCACAAAAAATTATGAAGATTAAATAGCAGCATAGTCGTTCAAACCTAACTTACAAGCATCTTGAATCCATTCCTGCAACGAGGATGATGCAAAAAAAGTATGAGAACTTTGAACCATTTGCAATTTCCAATGGCAATGCAAGCACTTACCCCTCTTGACCTATTTACAACTGATTGAGAGTCAAGACTGATTACCCCTACTAGGACCAAAATTACTCCCTGTTGGACCTATTGGAATTAATTTGGGTTCATTTGGGGCTAGTAACTTGCAACTTCGATTGAATAGAGGTAACAATGATGCTTCCCCCAAAAATGCCTCCTTCTAGCACTGTTCACATCTTTGCATACCCAGCCTAATTGAGGAGCCTACTGGATGAGTTTCACTAAAAGCAGCTGCCAGGTAAGCATAAGATATAGCCATAAAATGGACATCAATGTCCCTCTTAGAGAGGGGTTTGGTGGAGGGGGCTAGCACAACAATTTTTAATCCCAAGAAGTGGCTACTGTTTACAAGGAAATTTCTTGCAGCAAGGGGTGAAAGGGTGGCAGGGTAGTTTTGGATGAATGATGTTGTAGCAGCCTAAAGCCTTTTTAACTTTCAAGGGGCACATAAACTCAATTCAATGCATCCAGAGAATTTCCCTCGTTACTTCTGTGAAGAAACAACACTAATGAATGAAACATAGTTCAGATACTGCTCCTTGTAAGATGAAGCATAGCTAAATCTTAAATCACAGGTTCAAGTTCAAGTTTATGTTCAACAAAATAAAGTTCGGTTCAAGTTCACCAATTGATTTAGTTCGAAAACAAACATTCAAGTTCAAACAAAAGAATTTTTTATCATTTAAATTTCTAATTCATAAATATGTCAAAGGAACAAAGTTGAGAGAATTTTCAGAGCTCTATTTTCACTTGGTATATACATCTATACACATGTATAAAATAGTGCAAAATTGCATCAACTTCCCAGGTTAAAGTAATGGATAAAATTCAAGTAAATGTTCAACAGGGATAAAGTTTGGCAAAGTTTGAACATTTTCCATAAAATTCAGCATACCTTGTGACATATGCTAATAAAACTATCAACATGATATTATACTATGTTGCCAGGATAAAGGTACAGGTGCAGCAACAGGTTCAAAACATTGATACGCCAATCTTCAAAACCCTTAGTTTGGGTACGTTTTGGGTACATACATACATATACATAATATATATATATATATATATATAATCATTTTACTCATTTTTAGTCCATAAGAAATAAAAAAACTTTAAAAATATAGTAGGATCAAGGTTCAAAACATTCAATATGCTTAAAATTTACATTAATCATGTGGCATAATGCATATGATATATGAATATCATGTCAATGTGAATATAAAAAATCTTGAATATATCATCTACATTTTCCTCAAAATCAAATTCTTGCATGCCACTCCCACTAGCTCCACTTTAAAGAGTTCCGCTCTCTGAACTCTCTTGAATGTCATCTTTGCCATCAAATATTGAAAGTTAGGCAAGAGTGGCTGTGGAGGCTGCCTCTAAATGTAGATCCTCCTTGCAATGAAGCTCAAACAATCGCCGACTCCAAACATGACAACATCTCCTTCTTTGAATGAAACAATGGCTATCTCTAAACAAACTTGACCTCTTTGCAAGCAAATGCAACCTCCAATTTCATCCTTCATGCAATAGTTGTCTCCAAACAAATCCTCCTTGCAATGGCTGCTCCTCCTCAGTTCCTCTTTGGCACTTTGGTCTTGCACTTGCAAAAATCAACAATGAATTGTTTGTGTTTTTGTGATGCTTGAGTGCCTTTTTATAGGTTTTCAAGGAGTTTTGTGTTTGATTTTTTTATTAATTTTATAAGTTTTTAGAGTTTCCTTTCATTGAGTCAACACATGAAACATTTTTTTATACAACAGCAGCTCGGAAACACTGCAGAAACATCTTGGGCACACAAGACATACCCAAGCATACCAAGGAGGTTTCCCCATGTTTCCATACTGAAAACGTACCAAGGGGGTATCACGAAGGCATTTCCATGTAACATAGGATATTTCATGTCACTATTTTTGTGGAAATTAATCCATATTCAGAAAGGAAGAGCCGAAGCTCAAGTGTGCGCAAGCACGATTCAGTCAATCATCTTCAACAATTTTCATTAATCAGGAACAATACAATTTATAAGAATGGTCATATAACCATTCATCCTATAATAAGTTAGTTTTTCTAACAATAACAACTACTTCTCCTAACAAAAAAATAGGATGGTTGTTCTAACTTCAGACAACCTTTATTCTCTCACACCTAAAAGCACTACGAGAGTTGTTGCACCAACTCTTTAACAAATATACATTATATTTATTCGCTCGTGTTGGGACTAATTCCTAACATTCCCCCTAAGTTCTACTTCTAACATGGGCAAGAAACTCGAATGTCGATTTCAACCGATAATGCATTCGATTATATTGAAATGAAGAGTTTAAAGATCATCCATGCTTTGGTGATGTTCATCTGCCTTTAATAGGTTTATTTGCAACTTTTCGACACAAGGCACATGCTATTCAACTGACATATAACTTATTAACAAAACAACAAAGAAAAAATTAGAAAGTAATTAAATATTACTTTTTTATTGACACACTCCTTATTAATAAAATCATAATGACCACTAAAAACTTAAATGAAAACATCTTAGCAAAACAAATAAAAACATAAATATTAAACACTAAAATTAAATCAAAAAGACTCCAAACTTTTAAAAAATTACTAAATATAATATCACGTATAAAAAAACAATGAATTACACAAAAATAATAAATAAAAATTAAACTCTTAAAATATAATACCAAAACTACTTAGCAAATCATAAAGCCACAAATTGAGAAAACAAAACCACTCTTCTAAAAAGAAAATCCAAACCACTACCTAAAAAAAAAAAAAAACACTAAATATTATTAAACTAAAATATAAGCTATAACATGCCACGAATTAAACAAACTATCGAATAAAGAATAAGTAAAAGCAAATACCTAAAAAAAAAACGTATAGCTAAAAATACAAAACTCTTCCACCGCCGTTGGGGAAGGCAGAGATCGATGGTGGCATAGAAGATTATTCCAACATTGGGTGAGACAAATCAAGGCTTCCATAGAGGAACGGTGAGGCAAGCTGTTACAGATCTAGAGAAATATGATGTTGGAGGAGAGAAACCAGAAGTCACAGTCGCTACCAATAGAGGAATGGGAATTGGAGCTCGCTGTGGTGCAATCTGTGTTATCACTGGTAGGAATCCAGTCATTCATAACAGGATTGCTCTTCACACAAACCCTGTGCACATCTCCAACATCTTGGCAAGCTAAACGGAAATATGATCCGCCGTCATAGTCCAGTTTTATGTGCCCATTTCCTGTTGAATAATGTATCTTTCCATCTACAATCAAATTCTGGTAATAATTTGTTTCCACACACTCTTCTGCCATAATTTCTCCGTTCTCAGAAATAAGCACCGGCCTAGATCTGAGCTCTTGATATTTCGTAAGGTCAAGGATGATCTCCTCATGGTCAATATGTATTCTTTTCTGA
This sequence comes from Taxus wallichiana var. yunnanensis, assembly GCA_018340775.1. Taxonomy (NCBI): domain Eukaryota; kingdom Viridiplantae; phylum Streptophyta; class Pinopsida; order Cupressales; family Taxaceae; genus Taxus; species Taxus wallichiana. The sequence continues at coordinate 140,894,558 of CM031240.1, read as the reverse complement.
CTTTTGAATGTATACAGGGAACAGAATGGGTGAGAAAAACAGCTGCAAATACAGTGGAAGGGTGAAGAGAGAGACGAATGCAGGTGGATGGTAAAGCCAGCGGGTTCACATGTGGTCTGCACTGTTAGACCGTTGGCAGCATGCAAGAAATGTGGACGAACAGAGCAATGATTGTTGCAAGTGGTTTGCACTGCTTGGTCATTGAGTTGCTTTGGTACAAACAAACAACGAGTGGGTGAAGCAACAATGCTCAGAGAGACCACACAAAACCTGCTCTGATACGAAATGTGGAAACTAATCCATAATCAAAAGGGAGAGTCAAAACTCCAGTGTGCACAAGCATGATTCAGTCAAATCATCTTCAACATTTTTATTAATCAGGAACAATATAATATATAAGAATGGTAGTATAACCATTCATCCTATAATAAGTTAGTTGTTCTAACAATAACAACTAACTTCTCCTAACACAAATATAGGATGGTTGTTCTAACAACCTTTATTCTCTCACACGTAAAAACACTATGAGAATTGTTGCACCGACTCATTAATAGAAATACATTATATTTATCCACTCATGTTAGGACTAATTCTTAACAATTTTCACTAGAAAGGACTTTTGAATTTACTCAACACCCTCTCACTAACTGAGGAGCACATGTGACCAAAAAGAAACCATAAAAAACAAGAAGGAATCCATTGGCATCCACAATGGCATCCAGGGGTATATTCACTTTTAATTCCAACCTTAAATTTAATATCCATTTGTAAGAAGTTTTTCCTTTTTTATTGGAAAAGTCAAGAGAAAAATTGAAACTCCCCTTCTTCTCCATAAATTATCTTTCAAGCCTCAACATTTGTGCACCTAGATTGACATTATTTTTCACCATTCAGCGAGAAATTTGTGAAGAATCTAATGAAATTACTAATACATATGGTATGCTAAGAATCCAAGATAAGGGCCTTGAGATTGATATCTCTTGGCATTTTCCAGATAGATGTATTTTGGATATTTGTAATAGTTATATTGCCGATGGTCCATATAATTTCATTATTCCATAAGATTGTAAAAGGGAATCTTTTTCAGAAAACTTGTAGCATGTAGAAATGTTTTCAATGTTGATGGAAATGGAGGCTGAAAGTTTGCAGAACACACTTAAGAGACTTATTTCCCAGTGGAATCCTACATTTAGTCTATAATTTTGGCTGATTTCCCACTAAAATGTTAAATCCATAAAATAGGTAGATACAAATTTTAGATGCTATGGAACCATCTTGCCCCAAAAGGCTTCTAAGTTTAGTCAGCCACTCTTTTGCTAGGAAGGACCAGTAGATTATGCTTTTTAACATCATTCTCTAAACAGCAGTCACCATCTTAGTTTTGCGTCAAACCTCATTTATATAAGTGTAGATCATTTCTGAAAACGAACATATCCATGCAGAGCTGGAGCAGCAGTTGCTTAAAGTTGTACGGAACAGGTGCAATATACTCACCTACGGTTAATCCATAAAAAATTAGAACACAGACCTGGAGCTAGTTTGTGCGGAACTAATAAATGCTCACTATCCATACAAAATTGGTAATATACTCACCAAAGGCATAGTAGCAGAACTCGGCACATAATCAGAAAAACTTGCAAGGTCTCTATACGCAACACTAAAAATGAGCCAAGTCAGATAACCTGACAGCTCAGCAGTCGAGGCTTGGGAATCGCTCAATCCACTCAAGTTTGACCCACAATTCAAGTGAATACTCGGAGAAAAACCCACAAGACAATGACATACTAAGTAAAATGAATCTGTCTTCAAATCTGAATTTTTAAATAAATTCTCCACATTTAGCAAGTTTTTCAAAGTTTTTCAAGAGTATTCTTCCTTTATGGACATTCCTGCGACCTGTCCAATGTCAGGACAAGTCTGGCTACTATGGGTGATCCACACATAACTGGTAAAATACTCACCTGGGGTCAGTTCATACAGAGTCCTGACAAAATACACATCTAGGGTTAGTCAGTAAACGAGCAAAACACACACCAAGAGTTTATACATACAAAACAAGCAAAATGTCCATTGCTCACCTAGGGTTAGATCATATGTAATAGATAAAATTCTCACTTAAGACCATACAGAACTGGTAAAATACTTGCCTAGTGCAATAGTCCATATATGACAGGCAAATCTCCAGCGGGGATGATCCAAACAAATGGTAAAGTTCTCGCCTCAGATTAACCCTGTTGGAAGAACAATCTGCACTCTCCACCATAAAAGGTCTGGTCGCTCAGTGATAGAACGCACCATGATGCTAATGGCAGGTCATAGGCTTGAGCCCTAGCTGCTCCAAGAAAAATAACATGGCATCAGAGCCAGACTAGAAACCCCATGAAGAGAAGTATGGTTTGAGTACATTGTTGAAAGAGCAATCCACACTCAGGCCAGAATGCATAGGGTTGTCAATAGCTCAATGGTGGTAGAATACCTCGGGGCTTACAAATAACAAATCGCCCACCAGGCAGCACCCCCAAGCTAAGTCACCAGGTTCGTGTTCGTGTTCGTGTTCGGCGAGGATTAAATTCGGATTAAGTTCGGCAATGATAAAATTCGGCAAAAAAAATCGTGATTAAATTCGGCTGTTATAATTTTCATTTTTTTTTTTAAAATAAGATATAAATGCACAATTTTTTCAAAATAGCTAAAACATTATTATATAAACTTGAAATCTATATAATAACTTGTAAATTATTTATAAAGTATATGTAAATACTTTATAAATAATTACATTGATAAAGTATATGTAAATATAAAAACTAAAGTATAATTTATAAAGTAAAGTAAAACTATATGTATAATTTATAAAGTAAATGTAAATTATTTATAAAGTAAATGTAAATACTTTATAAATAATTACATTTATAAAGTATATGTAAAAGTTAAAACTAAAGACTACATAATTTATATAACTACAGTCTACAGTCATATAAATTCAATGACTACATATATATTTTTAAATATTTACATATTTACATATAATTTATTTATACTTTATACATTATAAAATATAAAATATAAAATATATGTAAACCTAATCGAACCATCTATAAAGTATAATATATATTTTAAACAAAATCAAACAAAAGAAAAGCTCGAAAAAAACCTGGCGGCGCTGGTAATGGGAGATGAAGAACTGTTCACGGAGGCCACGAACTCGCCACCGAGGCCACGAACTGGTCACAAAACTCGCGACAAAACTCGCGACAGAGGCTACGGTCCCGTAACTCGCGGCAGAACTCGCCCACGTAAACTCGCGGCAGAGGCTACGGTCCACGGAAGTCACGAAGAGGCTACGGAAGCAAACTCAAGGCCACGAACTGGTGGCAGAGGGTTTTTAGGGTTTTTTATAAAACGTTTTTAAGAATTTTTTTAATACCGAATAATAACGAATATTCGGCGATTTTTTGGGGATCGAATGAGGTTCGGCAATTTTCGAACTTCATGTCCAAAAATCGCCGAACCCTGTGACACAGGCCCCAAGTATCCAAAAACAATTCATACCAAAGGACAGACTGCAAAGGGCCTGGTATCTCGGTGCCTCGGAGTATCCAATGAACAATTCACACCAACAACAGATCGCATGGGGCCAGATAGATCAGTGGTAGAGTGGCTGCAGCTCCTATTTTCTTGCAGCGGAAGGTCCCGTGATTAATTTTAAAGCCAGCTACAGGAAATAATAGAATCTAGGCCTAAAAAATAGGAGCTCCACTTTTTTTGCCCCTAAACTTTAGAGGTGGCTGGAGATGGCTGAAGAGGGGGGCTGGGAGTTTCCCCCTACAGTTTAGGCTGATTTTTGTCCGTGTAGAATATAATATGCATTCACGCCATTATTTTTTTGGTGGTTTTAGAGGGAAATATGATTTTATTTACCTACAAATAACTATAAAAATCCAATGGGATCCTATAATATCTCAGCGGGTATTGTTGAGGAAACTAATTAAAAACATGGGACCTTAAAACTGCTAAAATGCTCCTAAATTTTCTCAGCAGCACCCGCTGAGATATTTATGGAGCCCCCATGGGACCATGCTCTTATAATAAGAATCCACGCCCCAACATGCTAATGGGAGGTCCCAGGTACGAATCCTAGCCGGTCCATATTTTATACCGAACACATACAGAACTGGTAAAATAGTGACCTTAACTAATCCGTGCAGAACTCGCGAAATACTCTTCTGGGGTTAATTAGCCAAAAGACGGAACTGATAAAATATTCACCGGGTTACTCCTTAAAGAACTGGCAAGCTGCTCTCATAGGGTTTGGAACTAGTCCACGACCAGCAAACAAAGGGTATCCATAAATTTCATTCGAAGACGTGAATCTTTAAACAAATACAACATTTGCTAATCAGAGCAACACTGTTATCAACTGTAAAAGGGGGAAAATTTGTTCTTGAGAAAAAAAAAAAAATAGAAAACATTACACACCTACGTTGCCGCTTGTGAGAACGATCTGAATAAGAAGAAGAAAAAGAAGAATCGTCATCGCTTTCGCTGTGCTTTCGCTTGCGCTTAGACTTCGACTTGCGGGAATAACGTTTTCCTTACTCCTGTAAACGTCTTTATCTCTGTCTCTGTGACGGTGCCGATGGCTGCGATTGGGGTGTTCTGAATTAGATGATGAAGATGTGTCTGAAGAAGACGAAGGTCCCATTGCCATGATCTACAAATTGCAAACCAAACAATTGTATTTCTAAACCCTTGCTTCCTTTCTCCCTCGATCTAACTCAAATTTGTGAAATACGGCATGTCATATAGGGCAAAACAATGGTGTTTTGATATTGTACGGGTCTTCGGATCGAACTGCGGGAGACGCCCACCGACAGGCTTCCGGAGCGGAGACTCTTCTTTAAAGTGTTTTGGAGTTTTTATTTTTGAAAAGGAGATTCAAAGATGGGTTGGTAAGAGGGGCTAATGTAATGAATAGTTGCCACCACCAGCTTTCGAAGGTTTTCAATGTGATTCATGGTGGATGGAATTTAGTTGTACTATTAGGTGAGTGTATAGTTAGTAATCGTGTGGGAGCGGTGCAATGGAGATGTCAAAAGGGATTTGATGAAAAAGTTGAAGATAGGTGTTGAAAAAGGGGATTGAGAGGAGAATTGGAGGAAATTGGGAGGAGAATTCGGGGTGGAAAAAGTTGGTTAGAACATATGTGAAACTCTTTTTTCTTACGATAAGACAAGTGAAATTGGTGGCATTTTTGTCAATCATTTGAAAGAAAAGGGGGGGTGTGGAGTTGTAGGCACTCATTTTGGTAATGCATGTCTTGCAACAATACAAATTGTACAACACTTTTGCACTAGCCCACACTCGCTCAATTTGACCAATTATGTTATCCTTTGTTGAAGGACTTAGGGTCACGTCTCTTTCCCTCATTTATAAATTGATAATTGAGTTAGTACACAATAAGCATTATAGGAATTAGGTTCTTCATCCATAGCAAGAGGGTTTAATCACATTACAAGGAAGGTCATGTTTCACTTTCCTATGGAATAACATCCCACAATTACACTTCCCAAGGCCAAACATCAATTATAAGCTTACTATAGTTATGCTCCAACAATTAGTTAAGGATTCGAAGGCTCTAACCATGGCAACATACTTCCTTATTTTCTTGTTTCTAGATTAGGTTTCTTGAGTATCGTTTTACGTCGACTTAAGAGGTTTTATTTCTCCCTAACTAGGTTCATATACTTTTTGTAATGAATTGTGTAGACTATTTGTTAATAGAGGCATTTATATCCTCAATGAGACCCCTAGACCATGTCTTAGGAGATTTGTCTATAAGGACAAGATCACATAGTTTCACATCATACATCTATTACCTAATAGGACTAATGGGAGAGCAAGATGGAGTAGATCATTGTTTTAAGGGGGTTAAGGTTCACATTAGAGTTTGCACCACGTGGGTCTCGTTTCTCACCACAAGATGGTTTATACATGATATAAGAACAACCTAAAATATCACTTTTCTCCAAGCACATCACCTTATGGTTACATTTTCACAAACTAATCATACATACAAAATGTTGTTAAGTTTCACAATTAACTTCTTAGTATTGCACCATAGAACCCAAACGAAAAATAAGATTGGGTATCGAGTTCATTTATGATCCCAACTCTTAAAGGTGACTTTCAAGGTTAGTTGGCCATCTTCACCACTCAACATGTATGTCGGTCCAAGAGGATTTTATATTATGTTTAATGTAGGTTTCCCAAGGAGTACTACTTAAGAGAACACATTCTCCTTACTACACACATGATTACCAATCCTAGAAGGGGACCACATACTCAAGATAAAGTTTGACCATGTCATTCCTAACCATCGGGTTTCTGATGACGTTCTTTAAGCAAATGGGCTATGATGTAAACTCATACTTGGGCTCTTATTTACCTAAGCTAGAAGGTGTCATTGAGTGTAAAGATTAAGTTCATTCTAAGGTCTTAGTTTTCTATGTTGAAAGGAAACACACATGAAGGGTAGTTATGCACGAATTTTATACTAGGGCTAACTATTTTGGTTAGATTTCTTTATTACATTTTCAAAGTAAGAAACACCACACACCAATTATTTAATCATCAATTACACACTGGAATTACACTATAAACTATTAAATTCAATTTCATTTAACACATTTATCCCACTTTTACAATACAATTTTGGAATCAAATAACACCCATGTTTAGATGAACATTTCCCTTAAACACTAGCATCTTAAAAATATTACAAAACTTCATTAATAAACCTTTCAATACTTAGCAAATGTTGAACTTATCCTTTACTGATATCTCTTAAATATTAATCCAATCCTTTTTTACCATATGTAAGTATGAATCAAAAGAACACTTATAGTTAAATGCACATTTGCCAAAGCACCCCTAAACGTAGCATCTCATTCATATTACCAAATTTCAATAATAAGTCTTTACTGTAACATATCAATACATAAAAAAATCTTTCCATTAACATACATGAGTTACAATAATATACAAAGAATCACAACCGCGTTGTTTTTGCCATCTTACTTGCATCTTGTAAAACCATGTGAGCGTGAAATCAACGATAAATCACTACCATGGCATCCACCTATATCTAGCATAATTAAGATTTTTCAGTTTTCCATTTACATAATAATAATAGTTTGCACTCGAAAAGAGAGGGTTAGACACATGTATTCATTTCACTTCATTTCTTAACTAAGGAGAGAAAAAAAGATAGGGAAGAGAGAAAAAAATTCTAAAAATCAAAATTTACACAATAAGCCACAAGATAGAGTTTTGTACAATTATCTCATATAAGTGTGTCACGAGGTTTTCATGCCTATTTGATAACTTGGTTAGGGTTTTACGACCATCCTTAACGTTTTCCCTCCTAGTTGCGAAGCGTCCAATTTTGACTCGGAAGCTAAGAAAGTGCACTAAAAAAATCATCTTCGATAAGCAAATTCACGTCGGGCGAATTCTTGTGTGTCCACCTATATACCAAGAATCCATTGGGACTTATGAAATCCATAATTGGTGAATGATGTACAATTAACATATGGTTTTCTCGAAGCCACCGGTTGTAATTGACCAGTTTGACATAGTCAAACAAATGAGTGAGGCCTCACGAAAGACCTTTGCCAAACTAACCGAATATTCTTTTCCTAAACCGAAGGTTCCAGGAAATTTTCTAGTAAAAACACTAGTGGTTTGTGAAGGGGGACAAGCATTTCGTTGTTTAGGGTCCAAACGGTGAGTCGATACGAAACCCAACTTACCAATTTTAACAACTTCCTAATAGCGCAAAACAGGAAACATGGCTCCTAGAGGAGCGGCGAAGAGAGTACAAATAATTGATTGGGGTCAATCTAAAGCTTGATGTGTGTTGTCATGCAAATGTGCAACAGGGAAATTGATAATTTTCGAGCACGACAACTATACCCCAGTGTCAAATTTTTCAAGTCCTATCATTTCAAGACACCCGGTCAAATCCGTCAATTTGGTCACCCCCTATTTGTTTTCAAATTTTTCCCCTAGGTGATTTAGGAAAGTCTACTCATTCCACCTAGGTGATTTTAGGGAGTTCTAAAAAGACACTATCTTCTGGCAGTATAGGGAAGGGTTATCACTAGCCTTCCCAGATCGTGATTCAACCCCACAGAGTGGGACATAAGGGAATTCAACATGGAGATGAAATGAAGACCTTAAAACATCATGGAAATTATTTTTTAAGGTTTAGGGAAGTTTTGAAAGACTTGGAGTAGTCTGAGTAAAAAATAGGGTTCACAAGCCTAGGCGATACACAGGCCTAAAACAGTTGTTGGGCTTCAGAAGAAGATTCTGGAGCTCCGGATGGAGTTAGAAGAAAAAATATATATCAAGAAATAGGATTCCAATACCTACATTATGGTGAAATAATATTTTTCACAACACTTTGGTGCATCAGGTTTGCAGGCATTTTTTCTCAGGCACAAGTGGAGTACAAAATCAAAAATCTAATTTTTCATAGATCAAATGGAATAATAAATACATGATAACCAAACCATTGGATTCATAAGGCCATTTACAATCAAGATCATATAAATTTTTTCCAAAAAGTCCATCGGGAGCTCAAGTTATCATTGTTACAAGTTCAGGACTTAGCCAAATTTTTGGGAGGACACATGTCGGCACGGGAACTCGGGATTTTGTGTCCCTCGTGTCCCCAAGGTTGGAAAAGTGCGCCCAACCCCCTTGAAGACCTCTCAGCCCCCATATGACCTCTTGGACCCTCATGTGACCTCCAAACTTGATAGTTCAACCCCAGTGCATTTTTGGAGCATCCATTCCCTGCCGTCGGATCGGGCGCCACGTGTCACCTCTAGGACCACCGTGGAAACTGATGTCCCTTATGTCCCCTAGACATGTAAAAACATGCCCATCCCCTATGGGGAGTCATTTGGACACCCACGTGACCGACTTTCAGCCCCAGTGCTTATTTGGAACATTCACTCCCTGTCGTCGGATCGGGCGCCACGTGTCCGCTCCAGGACCACCGTGGAATTTGAGGTCCCTTATGCACCTAAGGTGGGGGACATTAGACATGGAAAAATGTGCCCAACCCCTATGGGGAATGATTTGGACACCCACATGACTGGATTTCAGCCCTTAGGTGCATTTTTCAAGCAAATCCCTTGCCGTCGGATCGAGGACACATGGCATCACCTTGACCACCGTGGAAATTGATGTCCCTCACATCCCTAAGGTTAGGGAAATCAGGGACACAAAAATTCACCCAACCCCTCCATGTGCATGTTTTGAAAATTTTAATTCCGGCACTTAGCCGTTTCTTCCCCCTCATTTCTCCTTCACAACTTCATACCTTGCCATGGCTCCGTGCATGATTGTCCAGACACCCGGTCCACCATTTTTGCTCCAAACCAGCTCTGCCATGGCCACATAAACTCTCCACACCATGAATACATAGAAATATGTAGGTATCGAGAGAAAATGGAGTGAAATGATGAAGAATGGGGAGAAAATGAAGGTTTTTTGCCAAATAACCATGAAGTCACCCGATCGAAAAATCTTCATATCTCACAAGATACAAGTCGAGATCATGATGCCATCTTTTGTAGATTTCCTCATTTTTCAAGGTGATCAAGATGCAACAAACAAGAGGTAAAATGGTGCCCAGAATCATTTGCTCCAACAAAACCCTCTCTTCATGCATCGACTCACATTCGTTGGATTTCCCATCATTCAGCAATGGAAACGAGCTAAAAACACACACGAGATCCAAATGAAAAACCTATCACAATGGAGTTGTTTTCATTGCAAATGGAGACAAAAACCAGACCTGCAAATTTTGAGCTCCATTAATGGCCGCCATGGTAGCTTCGTGCCTAAAGCCACTGCCAGGTCAAAATTTCAAAATTTATTTCCAGGCATTCTAGTGGGCAAAACTATGTGAAATTCAGACAAAGTGTGACTATAACAATAAGACGAATCCAAAAAATTATTTTCATCGTGAATCGAGCACTAAAAACACACTTTCTAAAAATAGTAAGGTTTCATATATATGTTTGCTATGTTTGGAAAGTCATCATCAAAAGCAATTGAGATAAAGGCAATGAGCATTGAAGATTATGAGGGAGCCCAAATGAGTATCCGGAGTAGAAAATACTAATAATGGCCGCTTACTAAAAATAGTAAGTCCCCCATCTAGGCATTTACTAAAAATAGTAAGCCACACTCAAAGAGCAGTTTTGGTACAATGGGAGCCGCATCAGAGATTTCCATGAATGGGGACCATTGGACTTCATCACAGGCAACATCTTCTCCTCTTCTCTCTCTTCCCTCTCCCCCAACTTTCTCTCCCTTCAAATGTTCTAATTCTTCATTGGGGTTTGCACTTTTTGATATGCCTTTAAGTCACTTAAAAGTGACTTTAGAAACATAATGTAAATTAAGTCACCTTTATGTTATAAAAAGGGACTTAAAAGTTTCCTAGGAAGTTGAAAAGTTTTAAGTTGTGCGAGGACATATGAAAAGGCATTGGGGGTAGATGAAGAGTCATATTCTATTCTATAAATTGTAAAGCCATTCCCATTTCAAAGGGTTGGCGATTGATCTTGTAGACTCAAGAGTGCATTCTACCTTGAGAGGACAAATGAGATAGCCAAATTCTTTCATTCCCCTCATTCTCAAATTTCCTCTATTTCTCCACTATGTACAACTTTGGTTTGAGCAATCAATACAATAAGAAGGAGTTTCTAGCTTTCTTTGACTAAGGGGTTTCTTGATACTTTATGGTCAATAAATTCTATTTGGTCTTATTGCTATTTGCGGGTTATTTCTTCTCATGAATGCATGTGATGAATTTTCTAGCTAGTGTGTGTGTAGGAATCTAATTTTCTACCTGCAACATTAGTTCTCCTACCTCTTTTCTCACTCCCCTTTCCTGCTCTTCAAAAAAGTCTTCCCTAGTAAGAGATTGCTAGCTTTACCGAGGTCGTCGTGGAGTGCCCTGTTAGATCCTTGGTCAAAAGGCCACCACAGCAATCCACCTTTTCATGCACATGGACATACAACACTGCACCCGGTTAAGTAGAGGGACTCATATTCCCATAGCGTTGTGGCATAAATCCACAATTTTTTCCACCCGAAAATTTTCTCGCCAACAATGTGACTCTCCTCATATCAAGGAACACATACAACACTTGACCTCTCTTTTGGGGTTTAGAAGTTTGTTTTACAAGTCTCTATGTGTGGTGTTTTTCCAACTTTACAAGTAAATGAAAGAGGTCAGTTTAGTTTACACATCTAACTTGATCATTTCCATAATAATTAGCGCTTTTCCACTAATTAGCTAACATTCCTCTTCATATTCATTAATTAACTGACCTTTCATTAATTAATTATCCTTCCTATCATTAAGGATGTCGATTAACGACCTTTCATTAATTAATATTTGCTTCTACTTGGGTTAATTAATTATTATTAATTAATTACGCTCACAACTCTAAATCAATAAATTACCATTTATTGATCAAATTCCTCTCTTACATCCCGCAAATCATACTAATTTTCCTCTAATTAACTTTTATAAGCTTACCTCTACCTATTAATTAATCACCTTTGATTAATTAAAACATCCCCAACTCCCATGACTTACTAATGACAAATTAAACTCTTCTAAATCAAGATTACCTTTTATAAAGCAACCTTATCCATTCCTAATCTTGTTTTACCTTTATCCCACATTCATCAATTTACTAGCCTTGCCTCTTTCAAAAGCTATATAAAGAACCCTCCTTACCTTTCTTTTTGCACCATGCTTTGAATAGTGAAAACTATAAGCATTTTGATCTTGAGTCATTCTCCATTGTTGGAAATAGCTTCTCCATCTTGCATCCTTTCACTCAAAATTGAGTAATATGGGAAGATCCAAAATGGCCTTGTAGCCATTCTTGGTGAGATTTCATTCTCAATCCTTGAGATCAAGTAACAATCCACTTTGATTGCTTATGTTCTTCATAGGTTCATAGTTTAAGTTAGCAATCATAGAGAGTAGGAAATAACTTAGCATGTAGTTTCATTTATGCATTGAAGAAAGCATTTCCTTTAAGCTCTTATCTTGATGGTTCATTGTTTAATTAGCATTTTCTTTTGAAGCTATGTAGATATTAGTTTCAATTTATAGCTTAGTTAATTATACATGAGCACATATGGCATGCCCAGTGGGACTTACTCCATTGTCCTTTGCACTTAATTTCAAGTTTTTGTAGTTAAGTTTCAATTTTGGTTACTAACCCTCTTTTGCATATTGATCTAACTTGTTTTTCTTAACTTGTTTTGTTGAGTTTTCATGTGTTGAGTCTTCCTTGTAGGTATAAAGGAGGTGAAGTGCTGTCAAAATTGGATCTTGATGGAAAAATTTCAATATTTCTCCATGTTTTCATTTTTAGAGCTTCATTTTTCAACATTCTACATGTTAGTTTTGTCAATTTCTTGAAAATCTTAAATTCTTGAGCATGTAGGTTAGTGTTTGATAGTGTTGAGTCTTCTATTTACATATTAATGTGGTGGGTTGCTGTCAAAATTGAATCTTGGTGAGAAAATTTCAAGATTTCTCCATGTTTTCATTTTTAGAGCTTACTTTTTCATCATTCTACATGCTAGTTTTGTCAATTTCTTGAAAATGTTAAGTTTTTTATCGTGAATGTTAATGTTTGATAGCATTGAGTCTTCTATTCATATATTAATGTGATGGGTTTTTGTCAAAATTGAATCTTGGTTGGAAAAATTTGACCTTTTTGTAGATTAAGGGACATTTTTTGACATTTTTTTGAGTACATGTTAAGTGCATACCCATGAGCATAAGAGCATATGTGTAACCCATCTTCCGAGGCCATAAATTTTTCTCCCGAACTCAAATGACTCCATTTTTTTGCGTTGAAAGGTATTGAAGTGAACTATGCAATGAAAACATAAATTTGGGATTTATACTTACAAAAATTGTAGGTTTTCCTTTATTGTAAAACTAGTCATTTTCTAACATGTCTAATGTTTTGATGAATGTTGTATTTCCATGCTTTACTTGATTTAGACCAAAGCTTGTGTATGCTCTTCTCTTGAACCTTTTGGTGATCTTGAGAATAAAAAAACTTTGATCTCTATCTTTTTAACATTTGGATTAACTTGGAAATTTGATTATTCATTTTGCTTAAGGGAATGAACCTTTTACAAAGCATTTTTTTATGGTCCTTTGATTTGAAGTTTTCCATTTCTATCTAGTTGGGCTAAAGTTTGTGTATGCTCTTCTCTTGCACCTTAGGGTGATCTTGAGAATCAAAAGTAACTTTAGTCTTCATTTTCTAACATTTGGTTAATTGAAACTTCATCTTTCATTTTTGGTTTAAGGGAATGAACATTTATCAAGATTTTTGTATGGTTCATTAATTACAAAGTTTTCTTTTACTTTTTAGTTGGATTATTTGTTGTGTATGCTCTTCTCTTACATCCTTGGATGATCTTGAGAATCAAAAGCAACTCTTAATCCTCTTTTAAATAATGTGATTTTCTTGAGAACTACTAACGCTTGAGTGCAGGACCTAAAAACGCTTGTCAAAGAAAGGAGTTCAAAACAAAATTTTCTAACTACACGTGTGTTGTAGGTTGCCAAATGGTGAACGAATAAACCACATTAAGTCTAAAAGATAAAAAAACACCACATTCAAAACACTTGATTTGTAGGTTTCGGATAAGGGTACGCCCCATCCGCTTAAAAACTAGGACATAACCCCTTTGGCATAAGCCTTAAGCTACAACAATGGGGGTGGTCCTAGGAACCCCAAAGTAGTCCACACAAGAGGGAACCTTGTGGATGAAACGGGAAGTGATCCGCACACCTACTTGACTAGTATACACATGAGATTTAGTGTCAAAGTTATTTGTATCGTGACCCCAATGAGAGTACACGATGGACACATTTATTGCCCACTATGTGCTTGAAGGGGGTAAAGTAAAGCCAGATAATCCTTGGGAAACCTTGGCAAATCGAGCTTCACTCTTAGATAACTTTTGACACCTAGTTGAGTGAACCACCTAGGAAGCTATCTTTGACTAGGAGCCAACTTTGACCATTTCAAAACCAATTTGAGTTGAGAGCCATTATTCATCACGAAAATGTGTGAAGCGTTACTTTTTCTTAGTTTTTCACTCACCCTAAGGTGAGGAAAACTCTATGTCAAAGTGAGGCTAATATTTTTCATCCTCACTTGTACTACTTCCTTCACTTTCTTTTGACACTTTGTTTATCAAAAGAAGAGTGACCACACATGTATTTCCAATTGATTGTGTCACCACTTTTATGTCCATTTACGCTCATCCATGTTTTGCGCATGGGTGTTAAACATCTAAAGTGTGTGGGAACGTTCTCATATCATTGACAACCATTTTTATCTTGATACCCATGTCAAGATCATCATCATAGTTAGGCTTGTTTCTTCACTAGACTCTCCTTTGAACTATTACGTTGCTTGTATCATATCGTCACAATTTTGATACTTACGTCTTGTTTCTTGAAAACTTTGCCTAAGTGTCTAGATTGTAATGTTACGCTATGCACACCTTAACAATTCCTTGGTATACTCTAGCATTAGTTTGTTTTCAAACATTACCTCGATTTTGAAAGGTGTTTTTATTACCTTTGTGCACATCATATCAATATTATTTTGATATTAATACCTTACTTTTCCATAAAGTTTGGTTAACATATCTTAGTGGTATTGTTGTGTTATTCATATTCTCATAACTCCCACTTTTTTTGAGATATAGGTCTTGATTGGATTCAAACTCGCTTTTAGTATACTTTGTTTGGGGATCATATCAACCTCTTGTTATTACTTACACCTTGTTCATTTCTTTGAACTTGACATAAGTGGTGACATTTTGTTGATCATCTTAAACATCAACTACCATTTGGAAACAACTTAGGAAGTAAGTTCATTGATTGATTGGTTTAACAAACCTTGTGTGATTGTTTCTTACGATTATTCATCATTTTGACTTATCCATTTAGGAAAATCACTTTGATCCATTGATTATCATTCATTATTCTTTGGTCATTAATTTGGCTTTGTGTTTTGAACTTGCGTGATTGTTCCTTGTGTTTATCCACCTTATAAACTCATTTCTAGGACAATCCTTTGGGTCTTTGATCCTCTTGATCTTTTGTTTTTTTTTCTAAGTTCATGGTCATTTTTTGAACATATCTTTCAAACCTTAGCAAAAACATTTCCTATCAAGCAAACTTTTGCATCAATCAAACATTGGAAATCTTTCCTTTGTATCCTTTATGTTGCTAAAATTTTGATCAATCCTTTGACATTTACACCTCCAAACTTGTTGTCCAAACCTTGTTGGATTATCAATCTTATGTCAACACAATGTATGTTTTCCTTAGCTTCCCTTTGGAAAATCACACAAGCATCCCCTATCTGTTTGTAAAATGTCTAGTTGGTTGTCGTTATGCTACCCAAATTGACATGGAACTTCCTTCTATTTGAAGGAGTTCAATCACACTATCTAGGTCTAGGCATTTGGACTTAGTGAACACCAACCATGACTGATTATCATAGGGTTCCTTATACATGACCATAAAGAATCAAAATTTAGGCATTCACATCAAAAGACACCCATCATGACTAAACCATGTTTGGTTCTTTGCTTCTAGAGAACCCATTCGGGTAACCCGTTCCCCACCTTCATCTCATAGTCGATGGTATGGTTTGGACACTTTTGATCCAAATTATTATTCGGTTCCCCCAATCTTCTTTTTCTGATTCTTCTAATCCAAACATTTCCTCTTCTTATGAGGATTCCAATCCAAATATTTCCTCGATTCTTCTAATGATTCGATCCAAACTACTATTTAGATTCATCTAATTTCAACTCCTAAGTCATGGTCCTCCCCTTCTTCACAGGACCTCCTTCATCATACTTCTACTGTGATTCTTGAGTCCCCCTTTCTTTCATGGGACCTCCTTTATCATTCATCCAATTTGACTCCTAAGTCATGGTCCTCCCCTTCTTCGTAAGACCTTCTTTATAAAACATCTAATGTGATTCTTCAATCATGGTCCTCCCCTTCTTCAGGACCTCTTTTATCAGTCACCTCAATGAACCCTTCCTCCTTTGAAGATTTGTGTGACTCAAAGTCCTTCTAGTCAATCATCTAAGTCGACTCCTACATCACAATCTATGGAATTTTTGATACAAAATCCTCCTATTCTTCCTCCACGACGTCATCTTATAGGGAAACCTATACCAACCAATTCTAAATCCACATCTTCTTCTACTCATGAGACATCTAGCCCTAAGTCTACTTCATCTCTTGAGTCATCTTCTTCTATCAATCATCATCAAACATCTTCTAAGTCTTCCACACCAGTTGGACCTTTTTCTTCCAATCAAACCCCTGTGGTCGATCAACAACCCATACCGATTGATTTCTTTTAGAATGAAGGAGTGATCATGGCATTTATAGGGGCACACAAAGATATCCCTCTAACAAATTATGAGCAAGGATTCTCTTTAGACCTCGATGCATTCACGTATTGTGGGGAAAAGGTTGATTCCTTTTATCAAGAAATAGAGGAAGAGCCTAAGAGCATGCAACTTGATCCTCCTCTTATTCTTCCATCCTCACATTCTTCATTCTATGATGAACTACTTAGGTCTAGTATTGAGCCATGGCCCATCTTCTCATCACCCAATTCTTCTTTACATATCACAATTCCTCAATCACAATCACACTTTGGGTCATCACCAAGTAGCCCATCACCTTCTTCTATATATGGGCCACCTCCAAGTAGCCCTTCATCATCTACTTGTGGGTCTCCTCTGGGTAGCCCATTACCTTCTATTCTTGGGGCCATGTCTAACTAGCCCCTTGTCTTCTATATATGGGACACCTCCGGGTAGCCCCTCATCTTCTATTCTTGGGCCACCTCCTAACAGCCTTCTTCCTCTATACTCGGGCCACATCCAAGTAGCCTTCATCTTCTATTCTGGCTCACCTTTGGTA
This sequence comes from Taxus wallichiana var. yunnanensis, assembly GCA_018340775.1. Lineage (NCBI taxonomy): Eukaryota > Viridiplantae > Streptophyta > Pinopsida > Cupressales > Taxaceae > Taxus > Taxus wallichiana. The sequence continues at coordinate 140,877,454 of CM031240.1, read as the reverse complement.
GCCCCATCTTCTTCAATTCTTGGACCATATCCTTTTTCATCCATCACATTATTCTTCTATCAATGATTGTGGCAAGCCCACCATCATTCCTCACATCAATCAATTAAACATCCACATTTCTTCTCCCACTTCTTGGGATCGAAAGTCACGCATTAGCTTATAAAAACCTAGACAAGTTCTTTATCAAGCTAAGATCAAAACTCCAAGAGCTCCAAAGCTCCCAACAACTCAAATGATTATAAAATTCAAAATCAAATGATTCTAGAATGCACACCAACATGTACCCATCAAGTATGGCACAAAGTGCAAAAACCTATGGATAGGGAACTCAAGCTCCCACATACGAAACCCATGTTTCAAAACAAATCACAATCATTTGTTGAGTGTGAGCTCACCACGATCATCGAGATCGGGGATAATATTACACTTGATAAGAAAACACGCTTAGTCTCTCTTATCAAAGAAATCACGAACATCATTGTTGGATCCTATCATACAGAGTGACATGTTTCATTTCTGATAACCATAAAAAAATCAAAAAATCATAAAACAGTTCAAAAATACAAAAAAATGAGAAAACATTAAAACATTACAAAAAAAAATCAAAGGTACAAAGATCAAACATTGCAATCAGGTATTGCATACACATGGATGTTTTTTCTTCCCTTTCTTTCATATTCCTCTACAAGTCATCCACCATTTTCATCCCTTCATGATATTTGGTTAGCCTATTCACACACATTTTGTGACATTTATCTCTATGGTATCTATTTGACCTTGGTCTTTTATCACCTTGGTAAATTAAAGAACGACTGACCTCTTAGAGATCCTATCACAATTCACATTTAATAAACTTGTTGTGAAGAAATTTTGGATATATTTGTTGACACTAGCCAATGTCATCATCACAATCACTTCCATATCCTTCCATCAAGCCATCTAGTGGTTCTTAACCCTTGTCAAACAAGAGAGCTGAAATAAGTTTTTAGAAAAAAAAAAGAATCAAAATCAATCAATCAAAAAGCAAAAGCTAAAAGCAAAAAAATTGATATATAACTCTCTTGGGGTATTTCCAATAATCTCTACCGGGCTATGGATGCCTTACTAGCAAGTAGAGAGAGCAATGTTGTGATTAGAATCAAATGCATCTCCATCGGGCTATGGATGCACTGGTGGTAGTGGTGAGCAATGTATGGCTCTCCTTCCACAATCCATTCACAAATCACCTTTCAAACTAAATCATTCCTACACATTGGCTAGTGTCTTCACTTGTTGTCTATCAACTCTTTCCTTCAAGAGGTAATTCATTTCCACGTGCACACACATGGATCTCGATGAGTAAACAAGATTAGTATGTTACCAAGTGTTTTTTTTTGACCTTGTTCAAACTCTTGCTTTAGCGCATGTCTTGTCTCATGATTTGTGCCTTGGGCTAATCACTTTTTCATCGACCACCTTCTAAATATTTTCATAGCATCCTCTATTCTTCAAAATCATTTAGAACATCCATGTGTATAGGATGTCCTCTTTTCCATGTTTGCAGACACTTTTGTCCCTTTTAATAAGACAATTTTCTACTTCCTTTCTCTCATGTGTTTCTTGGCTAGCTTACTTACGTGGGGCATCCTTGCTCCCTCATGATTGAACCTATTTTATATTGGCCTTGATCCCCCTTCAACACGTGAAGAGTTTTCCTTTGAATACTCCCACCTAATTGTTGGGGCATTTTCACATCTTCACTTTCTTGCACATACACGTGGCATTTTCCTTGTACATCCCATCTATCATTGGGGAATCCACACTTCTTTGTCTTCCTATACATAGTTTCAAAAAACTTTCAAAATAAAAACATTCAAATATGTTTCTAAAAATCAAAAATAATAAAAATCATCCTACAAAACATCACTCTTTGGTTCTCACTTGTTCTTATGCATGACTCACGGATCATCTTGATCTACCTCCATTAACAAAGTTGGTTTGCTTACTATGTCTATACTCTAGGGCACAATGAGTTGTTTGGTATTGTTTCATAGTGCATACTTTTTTTTCATAGGACCCAAGTGTCCTCCATTATTCCCCTTGCATGTATCCTTTCTTGGGGCACCATATTTTAACCCTTGTCATTAATTCACACAAGTCGGAATCAAAGCTTGATAACAAAAACATTGCATTATGTTTCTCTGTTAGGTTAGCTTGTTTACTTTCTCGTATTGCATTGCATTATGTATGTTGTAGGGAGTTAGGCATCTTTTACTTTCTCATATTGCATTGCATTTTGTATGTTGCATGGAGTTGGTGTTTTTAGCTATGGACATTTGTTCGTATATGGATTTTCATGTCATACTACACTTTTGTTCATTCTTTTTAATAAGGACCGATGACGTCGATCATAAGAAAAATGATGAAATAAAGTTGGTTTTTACATCGGCAAGATGATAGCTATATCCATCTCTTTTCATCTTCATTTTTCTTCCATATCACTCTCCTTCTATCAACACTTTTCTTCAAAAGCAACTTGGGGCAATAGGATCAATTCTTCTACTTCTTCTATTCTTTTCTTTCATCTTTTTTATCATCGATCACCCTCTTTCATCACCCCATCGACACTCGAGGGGCATCCTTCATTCTATTAATTTTTTCTTCTATCTCTTCAAAAAAATTATTTATTTGTACTTGTCTACTATCTTTGAAGTGGCATCACTTACGCCACCCCAAAGAGGGGAAAATGTAGACACCTAAAATCCACTTACGTAGGCTTTAATGCTAAGATTGCACTAATTATCCTCTTTCTCATCATTTCCATAATAATTAGCACTTTTCCGCTAATTAGCTAACATTCCTCTTCATATTCATTAATTAATGACCTTTCATTAATTAATTATCCTTCCTATCATTAAGGATGTCGATTAACGACCTTTCGTTAATTAATATCCACTTCTACTTGGGTTAATTAATTATTATTAATTAATTACACTTGCAACTCTAAATCAATAAATTACCATTTATTGGATCAAATTCCTCTCTTACATCCCACAAATCATACTAATTTTCCTCTAATTAGCTTCTATAAGCTTACCTCTACCTATTAATTAATCACCTTTGATTAATTAAAACATCCCCAACTCCCATGACTTACTAATGACAAATTAAACTCTTCTAAATCAAGATTACCTTTTATAAAGTAACCTTATCCATTCCTAATCTTGTTTTACCTTTATCCCACATTCATCAATTTACTAGCCTTGCCTCTTCAGAAAGCTATATAAAGAACCCTCCTTCTTACCTTTCTTCTTACACCATGCTTTGAATAGTGAAAACTATAAGCATTTTGATCTTGAGCCATTCTCCATTGTTAGAAATAACTTCTCCATCTTGCATCCTTTCACTCAAAATTGAGTAATATGGGAAGATCCAAAATGGCCTTGTAGCCATTCTTGGTGAGATTTCATTCTCAATCCTTGAGATCAAAACAATCTACTTTGATTGATTATGTTCTTCATAGGTTCATAGTTTAAGTTAGCAATCATAGAGTAGAAAATAACTTAACATGTAGTTTCATTTATGCATTGAAGAAACATTTCCTTTTAAGCTCTTATCTTAATGGTTCATTGTTTAATTAACATTTGCTTTTGAAGCTATGTAGATATTAGTATCAGTTACATTGTATGTTATGGTGGCAACCATAATTGATGTTCAAATGGTAAAAAATTCTAAAATCACAAGGTGGGGTTTTATTGCTTTACACTATTTAAGTTTGGTTACATATCCAATTGTAAAATTATTCAGAGGTGTAATGTTTCTAATATAATGCTTACAAAAATTATAGAAGATGAAGGTAAGGAGACCATGCATGTCAATGAATGACACATTGAAAGATGGGCTCTGCGCAGTCCACCGAGTATTCCATGAGACTCCAAATCTCCTTTAGGCATTCCGTCAAGAAAATCACGAGCGATAAAAAAACTCCCCATTTACATTTTGTTTAAAAACTTATATACACGTTTCCCAAAAACTCCCCATTCTCTGCCATGATTGTAGCCCATCAAAACAAGTCTGCTTTGAGGTGCTCCCCCTTTAAAATTACCATTCCATATCCATTCTTCTAAGCACCCACAATTCCACACCCTATTTCAAAACTCCCCATTTGGTGCAGGTTGGGAGGAAGCTAAAAGATTGTGGGCTCTTGGCTTTAAACATGCTAAAGGCATTTACTTGAACATTTTTCATGGCCTCTGAATGTTGATTCAACCATTTTCAAAAGGAGCTCCTGGGCTTCATGCATTTTCCTCATTTACAAAATGCTTCAATCGCAACACCCAAATTGTCGAGCCAACATTCACCAAATTGTGAATCTTCATGTATTTATACACATCCAGGGCCAGTTGGGTTGGTCTCAAGAATTTCGGTAGAGGGCATTGTAAGAGGAAAGAGAAAACACAGGAGCTGATCTGTTATAGGTTGCAATAGCACCGTCCACGTCACCTAATTGAATGTATTCCTGAATGAGGTATTGATAGAGGAACCCTCCAAGTTAGCATCAAGGAAAGCCTCTTCCTGTTTGAATAGGTGTGCATGAACCAACATAGAGAATAAATCCCTGCATGTCAGAGGGAGATGACCACCATATCCTTTCTAAAGGGCGGCTAAGTTAAAGAAGCAGAATGCGAGCTTGGCCTCTTTCTCCAAGATTATTGACAATGCCATGTAAAGCAATATGTGAATATAACCTGACACTAGAATGAGGTGCATCGTGTCAGACCAATAGAATCAATTACTCATGCATAAGATCTAAATGCATTTGCCTAAAAGTTTCTAAGGCCTTTTCAACAAACCCAAATTGTACATATCTTGAAGTCAATATTGTCTACAAAAACAAAGTCATTGCTTTATTTATTTTTGACATTCTTTCAACAGTTCATGTGCCTATCTATACTCCTACGTTTTGCATCCATGTTAGCCAAGCATTTGTGACCACAACATCTAAAAAAATCTTGTCCCTTCTTCATTATGCTTTGGTTTCCTACAATCATTGTAGTTCATGCCACATTTCTTTTAGGAATTTAGTCGAAATAGTTCATATGCCAAGTGCATGCTTCCATATTTTGCATACATATCTCCCAGAGCACTTGCAACTACAACATCTGACAAAATTCCTCTATCGTATGCTTTGTTGGACGTCCATACCTTGTTCTAATGCTAGTATTTTGACACAGGCTAGGAGCGCGTGGCAATTGTAAAATGACCACGTTGGAGACACATTTCTTTGCATACATGAAACAATGTGTCTATCTCATGAGGAAATCATGTCTTCTGCACATTGCTAAAATCACAATCCATTTGAAGTTGCCTCGTTCTTTCATTTGGAAAAACACCGCCTCCCTACAACCAACCGATTATTGCTAAATTTACAGCGTTGAACTTGGGTACCAACATGTTAAATGCCTCTGGATCTCAAATAAAGTGGAAGTATTATTATGTAGGGAAAATGACAGGTTTGAGGCCTTTTGCGAAACCCAAAGCTCGATCACACGCCACCTCCAAACCACCACTTTCAGCAGCTCACCTACCATAAGAAACCCCTCCCACACGCCAAGACCACATCTCCCTTACACCGACCACCATCAATTCTCACCAAACACATTCATCACGTCCCCTTTTTAAAAATATAAATAAATTTATAATTCAATTTTATTTATGGCAGCACTACACAGTGCCTGACCCAACCCAACTAATGTTTGTTTTGCAAGACTCGCTTGCCATCTAGGATTTTTAAGATTCAATCAGCTACACAACAAGTAGTGCACACTGTTGAAGGTCCAAATTTCATATAGGAATAGATCATGAAGCAACACACAAACCCAAAAAGATTTAGGATCTGAAATATTAAAGGGACAAAAGTGTATGAAAGGGCCATAAGACCCATACGCCTTGGTCCATGCCATATGCTTTGGTCTAGGAAGCTTTGCGAGGACATAGATTCGACACGAAAGCTTTATGAGATCAATTTCATCTCTTTACAAATCATCAACTTGATCTAGATTAACACACGGTCCCGAATATCGTGAGTTACTCTCTATTTCCTCTTGCTAGTACTTTGTTTTATCATCTATCGTTATTTATCTTCATTTATGTATTGTCCTAATATTTTTGCAATTAGCTTTGGAAACTAATTGATTAGGATAATCTACCATCGATTACCAACCCCTTAAATTTAACCATTTAGGTTAAATCATTTGGTGAACCCAATATTGTACATGCATAGGATATGTTTCTCTTCTTCTCATCTCTTTCATCCTTCTTTTAGGGTTGTGGCTAATTCTTCTTCTTTCACCCCTACCAGTGTGTATTCCCAAGTAACTATTCAATATGAATATATACCAGTTGTCACTCAATTCCCTCCTTGATTCAATCCTCCCCTGTTAATTCTACTATAAATGTTGTGACTACTCAACGAAATAAACAACCCATGAGGGTCCTATACCACTCCCCTCACATATTTGTACACAACCATCTCATCCCGTTGAATCATTGAAAGGTTTGTGATATCATTAATCAATTAAATACTACTCCTACTAAGATATCTCTTTTTGATCTTCTTCACAAGGCTCTTGATTGTCATTGTACATTAGAAGAATCATTGCACCTCTATTCGAGTTATAAAGTGATTATCCTCATGTAGCTTGTGTATCTATCATGGAATCTTTTAAGCTCATGGATAAAGCAATTACATTCACCAATGAGGATATTCCAATCACTTCTTCTAATGATTTGTGTCCTCCTCTTTTGATTACAACTTGCTTATAAGTTTTCTCATAAGCGTGTACTCATTAAAAATGGATTTACTCGAACATTGTCATTATTGAGGTAATTGGGTATCCTTGATATGGAAATAAAAAGGTCTACTCTTATTGTGTAAGGCCATGACACCACCACTCAAACATTTATAGGTACAATCACCTTGGATTTGCATGCGGGGATTCAAAAAATCCCCACTCTCCTTTATATTATGGATGTTCCACTTCATTCAATCTTCTTATTGGTTGTCCCTAGATCCATGCCATGCAGTCATCCCATCCATGGTGTATCAATGTGTTAAATTTTCCTACGATGGGTATGAACACACTATTCCAGCCGACCTCGAACCATTCAAATATTGTAAAATAGATCCTGCTACTTCTATGGTTATCTTATCATGAAAATCAATTCCCCTCACCATAAGCTATATATGTTATTGGGGATTTAATCACATTCACTAACACACTAGCATATCCCCTACTTCTTCCACTCAATCTCCCACCACTAATGTTGTATCTCCTACTATTCCATCTTCTACTTTTACTTTAAATCCTCTAGAGAATGTTATTCAAAAATTTAACGTCAAGACCAATGAATCAAATGGTGAGGATGATGGTTTTGTTAAGCTTGCAAATGAGCACTTGTGTAAGTTAGATTTCAACCTTGTTGAAGATGATGACTCCGTGTTCCATTCTCTTTATACTATCACCAACCCTAGAGAATATCAACCTTGCTCCACTACTCACCATGCTACTACTAATGCAATGGTTCATTTTCATAATGTGATCCATGCCCTCGATCCTAATCCCACTTTTAGCTCTATCATTATTCTCACACACCAAAATACCTCACCGAAACTTCTACCCATATTCTTAGATCATACGTTGCTCACTTTCCCCACTACAAGACACCATTCTACTAAGAAACATTCTCAACATCCGGACACTCCCTTTTGTGATTACCACTGTTTATTTGGGCATATGAATAGTGAATGTCAAGCCCTATTATAATAAATACTCACCCTTAAGGCTAATGGAATCATCACCATTTCTCGAAACTCTAAGTCACTACTTAGGCCATAAACTTCTCTAAATGTACAATTAACACACACATAACATTTTCTCGATGCATTCACCTACACACTCTACATTCACGTGAAATATTAGAAACATGTGCCTTTCAATCCTACTAATGACAATAATGTGTGTACATATGAAGCCCTATAACAATTAGAACTTACTCCCTTAGACATTACTCCTCTTCTACAACCATCTTGTGATTACCAAGGCTACATCATGCTACAAATTACTTTTAGTACACGAGTCCTCGTTACACAAGTGTGGGTTTCCCTTGACACCCAACTTGTTTCACTTTCAGTTGGTCGCTCTTGGTTACGACACATATGAGGTATGATCGACAAACATAATACTACTATCACCTACCCTCGACGCAAGAGCATGGTCACAATTCATAATGATTCATTCCTTGATTACACGCCTAACATGACACATTGGAATTAGCACATGAACAAGCATGAACCACCTTACACCGATGAATAATATATCATGGCCATGTATCACTTGTGTATGATAGGATTCTTCTTTGGGTTCCATAAACTTTGCGCATATTATGCAACTAATCTGACCATGTAGGATTTGATCCCAATTTAGATGACACTCTTGATTAGTCTCTATGCTACACACCCATAGGGGGCATCCAACTTCCCTTGTTTCCCGATGACATGCTTTATGTGTATAGGTTTGACTTGATATCAAGGGAGAAACTACACACCTGAACCTCACTTTACACACACACATTGGGGAGAATTCTTAGATCACTAGGTAACCTTGCTTTCCCACCTCTGATTTTCATTAAAAAAAGTACTAAAATCAAGATATTTCGATTTAATAAAAATCTGAATTAAATTTAATTTCAGAGTAACTAATATGATAAAATATAACAAAATACAAATGATAAGCACTCAAGCAATACAAGTTCATAAACAAATATAAGAGATGAGTGACTTAGTTGATTCCTATGTAATCTAAAGGTGATCGAGGCTGTGTGAATACTAGATTTGATAGGAAATGACATGACATGAGCTCGATAAAATATCCGGGACTTTCTTTGTGAGACCGAGAAAAGGTGTCTGATAGGACAAGGGCACCTGAGCACTGGAGACCACTTATGAGTGTCAGTGACTATGTAAATGTCCGTAAAATGGTTTCTTCTGTGTCGCTAGGGTTTCACACTTGATTTTTGTTGATAGCTTGATATTCGCTCCTTAATCACTTTGAAGGTAATCAGTAACCTATAAAAAAACCCTTGTTACCTACACAAGCTCAAAAACACATCAAATATGAATTAAATATGTAATATGTGAAGTTTGATTGACCTTCGTAATCATCCGAAGGGTAAACTTATGATCGAGAACTGCACTACATTCCAAGCTCCATGTAGTTCTATATGCTTGTGTGTGAAATAGTGTCCTTAGGTTTCCCTCGTGCCAATGACACCGAGATAACGGGCTATAGCTATATAAGATGCAAAATGTATGATATGGAATTCAAGACTTCCCCTTTCCTATACAGTGTATGCAAACCAAAAATGCAATCGCTTTGATGGTAGTGATAGTATGTAGATGTGATTGCCCCTTATAATTACACCACTAGAATAATGGTGTGTATGTTGTGTATATATATGAATCTCTTGTTTGAACTTTGACATTAGTGACACAAAAATACCGACTATGAACACGGGATGCGGATTAGAAAACTAGAAAGGCTGACCATAAATGTTAAAATGTGTAAAAAGAACAAAGGACAGAAGTACCCAAAATGAATAAGAGATCTAGGTGCTGAGTGTCTAGGGATAAAAGACAACGAGATGTGAAAAGACAAATAAACAAGGATCCTGTGACTTGACTTTTCCAGAAGCTCGGTACAAAATGACATATGTGAGAGAGGAAGACAATATAAACAATCAAAACAAGTAGATGGACAAAGTATTATGTCACCAATGAGTACTTTTCTTGCTTAAGATCCATGAATATAATAACATACTTGTGAGATAGAAAAATAGTAATATGTGTATGATTTTTGTTTACATTTCCCCCCTTTATGTTATTTGAATGAAATTCAAGTAGTGTAAAGGAAGTAAGGAACATACTGCAAAAAAGTATGGAGAATCCATATTGTAAAGTGTGTGTAGAATGTAAGAACTTATCACATATCAACTTTTTGATCCATGTGGAGTAAGTAGAGATAGAAAACCATCATAAGGAGAACTTAGAGAAATATTTGAAGTGAATCGGAGAATTTGGAGAATTTGAATTGTTTCCAAAGGAGATTGAAGAGGTAGGGAGTGATCAATTCCCAACCCGATTTGTTTGAAAATGAGAGGATTTGGGCATTCTTGCCACCAGAGGAAGAGTGTTGGGGAGAGAGGTATAGTTTTACTCTCCTTCCATGACTACATCCCCAAAAAGGTCCAAATGTTGTAGATAGATAGAGACCAAATTTTGTTCTTAATTAATTCTGATTGAAAAATTATTTGTTCGATTAAAGAACCCACATAGGAGCAGTATAGGAAAGGCAATGACGTCTCATTACCCCCACTCCTATAGTAATGGGTGTTCCGATTTGAATAATGCTAGATGGATTCCAAGTTATGTCATCTAGAAGCGATAGTAATGTAAGTTGATTCCCAGTTAGATCATCCGGGAGAGATAGGAAATGTGTTTATTGTCTGATTGATTGATTTTGATTTGAGTGATAGAAGATTTTCTTGAAATAGTATGTACTTAGTAGATTACTCACAGAGAGGTTTTTATTTTCCCCCAGATTAGGTCATTTGGGGAGTATATTTGTGATAGTAGAAAGTATTTGAATGTCATATAGAATGATTGTTCCTTTGTTTGAATAAGATCATAGAAAATTGTGATAGTAATATGTTAGGAGTGTCAATTGATTGTGTTGTATCCTGAGAGGGATTATAAGATGATCTTGATTGTATGCCCCCTTTTGACGAAGGGGAAGGATACATGAGCACCGAAATGAAAGCAAGACGCATTAGATTTTTGATAGTAAATGAGAAATAGTATGAGAGTAGAAATAATATTGTCAAAGTATGAGTATAAATTGATTAGTACATGTGCTAGATTTGAAAATGAGATGTCTAAATGTCCTCTCCCCACATAGAAGTCGAATATAATGTAATATGGTTGTTATATAAATTAACAAAATTTATACGAAAGTCCCCTTATGATTTATTGAAATATTCAAAAGCATATTTTCGCCTTTTTATCAATTTAAATAGATCAATATCAATGGGTTTCTTAATAGTAGCACTAATATTTATATATGATTCATCTATTGACAAATTATCAATCAATCCTTTAAAAAATTCCGATTGTAAGAAAAAATCATATAGATGATGCTAAAGAGATTATGATTTGTATGCCACAAATAGGGAAGAAAAGGGAATAATGAGGCTCAAGATATGAGCGAAACCGTGTGTTGTATATTAGTTAAAAAAATGTAAATAGTAACTATAATATACAATAAATTGGAAATAATAAATATAGTAATAGGAAAAGGTGAATAGTGATTTCATTTGTACTAAGATTGATTAGAATTTGGAGCTTTGGGTTGTGAGAATGCCACGTGTTAGAGCAATGAGTTTGACTAGATTTGAGAGAGTAATGCGATAACTTGGCTTCGCAAAAACCGATGAGTTGATATGTATGATTATTTTAAAAAAATTGACAAATGTGCTCATTTTTATGAAAATTTGTATTTGTGTATTTTTGAGCATTTTTTACTGGATGGAGGCAAACATGACATTTTTGTCTTCGTGACACTAACGCCTAATGTCGGCACTAGTGACCTATGTCGGGCACCGTGACTTGCTCTAGGTGATGGCGTCCCGGGGGGGTTTTAGTACTTGATTTGTAAAATATGTATATTAAGATATGTTTTGAGCTATGATGAATGATTTTGCAGTATGTATAATGTGCTAATAGGAGAATTTTGTTGTTGTTTGTGTTATGTAGAGGGATATACATTCTAGAGAGTTTCAAGTGGGTCTCCATTTGAGTACATTGCTTACTTTGGGGTTGTCAAATGTTGAGTGGGATATATTAGACTGTGTCGGCCTGTGGCACATTGCTAGATTGGTGGAAATTCCCCATAATATGCCTATGTTGACAAATTTTTGTGAGAGATGGTGTGTGAGATAAATGTACATTACATTTACCAATGAGCGAGATGACGGTGACCTTAGAGGATGTATACAGGATATTGTGGTTACCTATAGTGGGCAAGAGAGCATAAATCATGCCTCTATTGGATGGTCATTGTCGATGAGGGCAACGCGATGGTATTTTATAGGGCCATGGGTACATGTAGATACACATATTAGTTTAGATGTTATTTTGAGATCTGGGGTTCCGCGATTGTGGAAATTTATTGTAGTGATTATAGCTTCATCGGTGGCAGTGGAGGGTGGTGGAGTGGGTATTTTGTATAGAATGCATGATATTTGTCATAGGATAGAGGAGTATGGTACTAGATATGCTTGGGCACGGTGTGTATTGGCCCATTTGTACAAGGACTTGTATATATTCACTCAGGAGGATTATGGAGGTGGAATACAAGCTATTACATTGTTACATGAGTGGGAATATGATAATATTGCAATATTGAGTCCACTTAGTGGGCCATGGGCTGATTGGGCTAGACCCGATATATTTTCTACAGGTGGTGGGTACTTAGTAGTAGGAGGATGAGCACGACTGCATATAGGTCAATACTAGATCGAGATGGGACTTGCGGCCATTATTTGGAGGTTGTACAAAGACTATGGAGGATGGTGTGGAGATGCGGTGTATATGACACACCACGAGGATCACTTTTCAAGGGTGTCCGAGTTGTTCTAGTGTGAGGTAGTATCGAGGTAGTTTGGCATGGCTTAAGAGGTGCTTCCCGAGAGCCATATATATGGTGTTGATCGATAAGGGTGGCTGGCAGACGAGTAGGGCAAGGCTTATCTCCGACTTGAGCATAGCTAGTACATCTAGGTACAAATGAGGTGGATGTGATTATAGAGCCTATACAAGTTGATGATGCATGCGGGGTGCACCGAGGTATATAGTCAATGGTGGGCGACACACCGATGTGTGTTTCTATTTCCAGTGAGTAGTGGATGTGGCGGTGGGCCGACAATTGGAAGAGTAGAGGGTGAACTTTCCCCGATGTAGATGATGTAGTTGTGGCATGAGCGGAGCGTAAGTAGTGTTCCTAGTTATATGCTAGTTGTGAGTTGTTGCATAAATTATTTTTGATGATTCTAAAGATGTGTAATGATTAAGGTGTTGTATGATTGTAGGTGATTCCTATTGATCCTTGATTATGGACATCTCCATACACATGTTGACTCGTAACTCACCCTCGGATGTTCTCATGGGAGGAGGCATGTTATAACGCGATGTTATTGTGGGCGAGCATGCCCTTTTGTTTGAGCCAATGGCTATGCTATAACGGTGGTGATGTGCACTATTTTTTTAAGCGAGCATGAGGCTCGTGGAGAGGTAGAAGCGAACGAGAGAAGCCATAGGTGTATGAGGCATAGCTCAAGATATTTTTGCATGATATGTGGAGCTATAGGGTTTATATGTGGATTAGACTCCGAGAGATTGTTGTGGTATAGAGTCAGCTAGAGAGGCATAAAGGCCAAGATAGGAGACATAGAGTGAGTAGTGAAGCATCTAGTTCTAGATCTCCCGTGATTGTATATAGTGATAATGATGATGATATATGATGTATTGTATATAATGTATAAAGGTGTGGGGTTTTCCCCAATGATTATATTTTTTAAAACTTATTATTTTGTATGATATATATATATATATATATATATATATATATATATTGATGTTGCATTTGTTGTTGATGTGCATTGTAGACTATGTGATGATTATGATTTGTATATGGTATGAATTGATAAATTGCATGTGCATTGTTGAAATGGTTGTTTTGATTGATGAATGTAGTATGATGTGGAAAGAGTAGCTAAGTAGTAAACTAGATAAAGAATGTATGTGAATAGAAATGAGTGGTAGATCATATGAGAGATAGAAATGTATGAATGTGATAGATAAATAAAAGTGACAATGTGATGTAGAGAAGGTAGAAGAGTAAAATAATGATGTATTGTATAATGAGGAGATGTAAAATAATGTGCGTAAGAGCATGTGATTAATATGAAGGGGGAAGATAAGCATTCCCCTAATGTAAGAATGAGGTTCATTTGAGTAACAATTCCTCAAATAGTCATGTGTGAACCTTAAGAACACGATTGTGTCATCGAGTCATGAGATGAAACATGAACATCATCTACCAAAGATGAAGAGGCCTAGGAGGCATGGAGGGAACATGTGAAGCAAAAAAAGTGTGAGAATAAGTGTCAAAAATGGATGTCGGAAGAAATAGAGCTAATGATAGGATGTGTGGTAAGAGGAAGTGTAGAAGCATATTGCTTAAGGAAGCCAATGAGATGTGGTAGCAATGTGTGAGGGATGAGAGGATGTAACTATAGGGGATTAGTTGGAGAGCATGGATGGATGATGACCTTAGGAGGTGGGTGAATGATAACCTTAGGAGGAGGTGAAGGAGTCAAATGAACAATGGTAGAAGGGTGCTTATGTGGAATAGGAGAGAGAGAATGCTCACGAGAGTGAGGGCGGAAAGCAATGACACCTTTATCTTCTAATTCTGCACAGTCATGGAGACCATAATAGTCATTGGCATGATGGCTAGTGATGTAGCAGAAATTTTTGAAAGGATGATCATGATGGCGATGCAACTGATGAGGTGGGTGATGCTGGTTATAACGAAGACAAATTAACCTTTTCTCAAGTAAAACATGCAAGCCATTATGTGGTTTACATTATGTGTAAAGTGTAATGGTTCACGAGTGGGAGGTGGAGAAGACTTGGGTGAATTCTGACGTGGTGACGGTGAGGAAGGGCACTTATATGGAGGGGGATGTAGAGCGAGAAGGAAGTACAATAGATGGAAGAGGAGAAGACACAATATGCAAAGGATGAGTAGAAGAAGGTGCTATGACATTATCCACAATTAGATCCTTTTCTAAATCATTGACTTTATAGCATAAAAGAGTGAATGATTCGCATGTATCATATAATAATTTTTCTTTCAATTAAGGAATTAATCCATGAAAAAATATAAATTACATTTCCAAATCAATAGGCTAAAATAATAACTAATGCATGCAAGAATTAAAGCGTAAGATGTAATCTAAAATTGGTTCTTTCTTTCCTTGATGCAAAGAAGGCAAGTGTTCATATGTCATTTTAGGACCATTGTTACAAATAAAATGTCTAAGAAAAGCATCCTCCATATCATAGTAAGTACTAATAGATCCATTAGGCAAATGAATATACCATTGAAGAGCATGATCAATAAGGATATTACGAAATGCTTTTAGTAACAACAATCATTAGAATAAGAAGCCATGGCCAAATGATAATGCTTGAGATGCAAGTAAGGATTGCATGTGCCATCAAAACATGAGAAAGTAGGCATGACAAAGCCCTTAGGGAAAGTGGAATTGTGAATCTTCTTGGGAATAGGATTTACAAGAAGGGAATTATTTTCAATGGAAGCATAATAGGCTCTACTCTCAAGGGTAAGGGTATGAACTTGGGATTGTAAATTACCAACAACATGCATGAGGGATAGGATATCATGTGAGGGAATGGTTGGAGAAGTGAGAGGCACATTGAGAGGTTGGATCTTGCCATTGTGAGTGATCATGGGAACTTGAGAAGGAGGTGTAGACATGGAATGCAAAGAAGGGGGTGTGAGAGGAGGAGAGGAAGATGGAAACTCTATGGGAATGCTAGGTTCAGGAGATACAATAAGAGGTGGATTAGGTGTGGGAGTGGAATCCTCATGGTCAACATTGGAAATGAATTCAAAAGTAAAAGAAAGAGGAGTAGTAAATTCACAATCAACATTATTAATAGAAACAACATCATTACTAACATGCTCATGAACAAAAGCATAATCACAATCACTATCAATCATATTTTCACAAGAAAGGATTTCATCAAGAGAATCATCAACATATAAAGAACTTATAGGAGTACTAACATCAGATTTATCATTACAATCATGGGAAACAATTTCAGAAGTAGGGAGAGGAGGAGAAAGAGATTGACATTCATCTTGATTACTAATAGGAACATCCTCATGCATATTTACATTGTCATTATCAGAAGTAGAAACATTAGCATCTATATTTTCACAAGCAAGAACTTCATCATGTAAAGAATCTAAATTAATGCTATCATTTTCCATAGTAGAGGATGAAGAGGGGGTTGAAACATGGGAATGGGAAAGGCGGAAAACATTGAGTAAAATTTTGGTCATGGATACTATGCCAAAATCGGGGTTTCATAGCCAACGAGGAAAGGGTTTTGGAAGTTAAGGAGTTATTTGAGGATTACGGGATCACATTGTTGATTGCACATGAGGCCATGAAATTTGGCTTTTGCGGCAACATCGTTAAATATGGGTTGTATATGTGTATAGGTCATATCATGTTTGGGATATGGGGACGTCTATCTAGCCATGAGGGTTTTGGGATTCTAGGGAAAGGAGTTCAATTTAAAGGAGTTGGTTCACCAAATGATCTAATTAAAAACTGAATTTAATCTAATTTCGAGTAACTAATATGATAAAATACAACAAAATATAGATTAAGAACTCAAGCAATACAAGTTCACAAACAAATAGAAGAGATGAGTGACTTAGTTGATTTTTGTGTAATCAAGGTAGTTAGGACTGTGTGAATACTTTCCGAAACAATGTGATATGAGCTTGATAAAATATATGGGACTCTGCTTGTGAGACTACACAAGGGCACCTATATCAAGACAGGGCACCGGGTGTTGGAGACCACTTTTAGGCGGCGGTGACTATGCAAATTCTCAAAAATTGGTTTCTTCTACATCGTTAGGGTTTTGCACTTGATTTTTGTTGACCACCTAATATTCACTCCTTAATCATCAAAGGTACATGTAACCTATAAAACAAACCCTAGCTACCTACATAAGATCACAAACACATCAAATCTGAATTAAATATGCAATATGTGAAGTCGAGACTAGCCTCGGTGGTCACCCGAAGGGTAAGCTTATGACCAAGTCTTTGCATTACATTCTAGACTCCATGTAGTTCTGCATGTTTGTGCATAAAATGGTGTTCTTAGGCCTCACACCAATGATTCCAAACGGGTTATAGCTAGATAAGATGAAAATGTGTGATATGGAATTCAACACTTCCTCTTTCCTATGTAGTGTATGCAGCCCAAAAATGTAGTCCCTTTGATGGTAGTGATAGTATGTAGATGTGATTTCCCTTAGAATTGCCAACCAGAATAATAATGTGTATGTTGTGTATATATATGAATCTCTTGTTTGAATTTCGACACTAGTGACACAAAAGGTCGACTATGAACATAAGATAAGGATTAGAAAACTAGAAAGGTCGACCACAAATGTCAAAATGTGTAAAAATAATAAAGAGGATATATTCACGAAAAATGGATAGGAGCACACAGGTGCTAGTGTCGAAGTGGGTGCTGGTGTCTTGGGATAAAACACGACATATGTGAAAAGATAGACATACAGGGATCCTATGACCTGACCAGAACTGGGTACAAAAATGACATATGTGAGAGAGAAAGACAATAGAAACAATCAAAACAAGTAGATGGACAAAGGATTATCTCACCAGTGAATACTTTTCTTGCTTAAGATCCATGCATATAACAATATACCGATGACATACCAAAGTAGTAATATGTGTGTGATTTTGTGTCTACAATTTCCCCCTAGGAGCATTCTTGGATCACCCTTCCTTCTTTTTGGAGAATAGGTTTTCATTTATGCCCTCAAGGGGCCTAAAAATATAAAAACATTCAAATATGCTAAAAATCATAAATTTTTCAAATATATACAAACATTTAGACATATTTGCATTGTTCTTTCTTGGTTGTTTTTATTGCATGCTTATATTATTCATGTTGCACATTACTTATCATGTTAGATTGATACATAGTATGTTATATCATTTTTCTATACACATGTGTATTCATGTGGTACATTGAGTTAAATGCATGCTACACATAGATTGTTACACGATGCGAGTTGCTTAACACTGCTCTTTACTAATTCTTCTGCAACAACTAGGGAATTCACTTTACACTTTCTCATATATAAGTATTATTATTCCAATATTTACTACTTTACTTTCTCTTACCTCATTCACTCAGTACATACATCATGTCATACTATTTATTACTCTAACATGCTAATGGGTGTTTCATATATAGTATATGTTTTACAAGTTGCTTCAAACCGATATCATCTCCATCTTATTTCTTATTTACATGTTTTCTACATGCTTTCACTTTTTTATGGGCAATGCCCTATGTTACTTGTTTATTGCTACTTGTTTTTGGTCTTGAGTGCCTCGATTGTCTTGTGATATCTTGAGTGGTGTCCCATATATGTGGCATATTGTTTTCCATGTTGTTATATTTATGTTCCCTTGCATGCTTTTTCTTACATCTATTGTGTTATTTCTTGTTAACACTTTGTTAGTTTTTATACTATACTATTATGTATGTGTCATGGTATACACCATGTGCACTCCTATTCCCCCTACAAGAATCCTGAACACATGTGCATATGAGCTACTGGTCCTCTCATTTTGGTCGCACTCACATTTCTCTATCTCACTCAACCTAAACAAGGGGGAAATCATCAAGTGATATCTCACCCTCAAAAAAGTTTAGAATCGGAAACAAAATGATAAGGTACAAAATCGGACATTTCGAGGTTCGAAAATGGCTCAGAAACAAACTTGGGTCATAAAACATAAATGGACCAAACCATACATAAAAGGCCATAGTGTCCAGACACTGTGGTCCATCAATATGATTCCTTCTTGGGGGTAAAGTCGGCAATTTTCTTAATTAGTACAATCTTCTCAATGACATTTATATGCTCTTTACTTGGTTTTAGTGACATAATGCATGGCACAATTTAGATTATGGTGACACCAAGGATATGTGTAAGCTAGCATTACCCTGGTACATTACATCATCATTTGCAAATCAATTGGGTTTGTTTCCATCTATAGTGGCACTTATCCATGGGCCTTAGAAAATATCAAGGTGACTATTATCCTCATAAGCTTGACTTTCCATTGCTCATTATTAGCATTACCAATATCAAGATAATACATGAAACAAGATAGATAATGATAGCTAAATGAAATGAAGTACTAATAATGAGGAGGAGAGAGGACTTAGTTGATATCTTGGACTATGTGTTGATCTGGGTTGGTCTGATGACTAGAAATGGTTAGAACAATCTAAATAAGCTTCATATCTAAAATTGCACCTCGTAGAACTACGGATCAAAGCGTATAACATGGACCAAAGTGTACCCCTGCTATGGCCCTTTCTGTACACCCTTGTCCCTCTGTACTTTCAACTTCGTAACTTTCTATACCTATTCACTACTTCTTGTTATGCTCCTATATGGAATTTGGACCTCGATCACGTGTGATGTTCATTGTACAACTGATTTAATCTTCAAACCCTTATATGGTGAGTGTAGACACCCAAAATTGGGTGGCAACCCTTTAAGCCCCTTTTAATTATATACCCCCTTACCATGACCCCTTTCATACAATTTTATTAATTTAACTATCAATATTAGGTTAACTACCACCTCACCCTCCACCTCACATTGGAACCATTCCAAGGCCATTTAACACCTAAGGCTAAGTCATCACTCCCCTTAACACCCTAAGAATGAGTCATCACTTCCCTAACTAACTCGAGACTCTTTCTAAACCTAATATTTATTGCCAACTACCTCTCTCATTAATTTCCCACATGTTTAAATGACAATCAAGACTCCTAACACATTTCTATCCTTGACCCACACCAAAAAGGGAAGAAACAAGCTATTTTGATCAAATTTGACTATTTCTCCTTAACCGACGCTGGTTATTCCTCACCGCGTCGGTTAAGAAATCACCATTGGAATGCTTATTCTTTGATCTTACATCCTGGGGCATTCAATTGGCTATCTCGAGGTTCAACTCAAAGGCATCGAGCATCTACATCCCGCACCAACAACCAACCCACCGCTCCATAGTCTTGAACTACTCACATGGAGAATCCCTCGAGCTTTGTTTCAACGGAACTAGATCTTGGGCCATCTCTCCTAAAAGCACCCACCAACCACCATCATTCACCAATCTCCAGATCTTCAGATAAGTATCTTAACCAGGTTATTAGTTCTTAACTTTGGTCTTATATCTATTATTGTCTTTTGTTGTATAGATCCTTTCTCACCCGAATATCATCCGTCGCCTATCTACCCAATACCCTACCAACATGAACCTCTATGTTCCTCCAACCACCTCTTTCACCCTTGTTGATCCTTCACCTAAATCCCAACACCCTGCCTAAACCTTCCCAACACTCTATGTAATCACAAAGATCCCAAACCAATCCCTTTTCACCTTTGGTACCTAATTTCCCCTACCATGATCGGTTAGCCAACCAATCCCACTATAACCAATTACGGCATCGGTTCCCTGACCGCATCGCTCTCTATGTCCGACATTTTCCCCAGACCAACAAGCTCATTCACCCACCCAAAAATTCTCTAAACCTCCCGTAACTTCACCTGACCTCCATACTACCCCCTGCCTCACCTGCAGACCTTGATACCCACCACCCTCTTTAACATATAATCTTTTATTCATTATTCGATTAGATTTGAATTATTGTGCTTGTGTGAGATACCCAAATTATACTGACTATAGTAGGGCTCTCTCTTTCATGTTATTTATCGGTAATTTTTGTTTTAAATCATGGATTGACATCCTTCAAGGAATCACCCCACTTCCCGGATCTAGATTTTGCTAGGAAATCCACCAAAGCACATGCTTTTAATTCTATCTTGTGGTCCCTGCTTTTTCTCGAGGTAGTCCTTCCCAGACAAAGGAGTGTTCTCGATCAACTGGTCTTCAACGGTGTTCAACCTCTTCACGACCTCTAGGTATTCCTCGTGTACCTTACCTTTACCTTTTAAATTGTTTTGTCATACGGTACTCCTATGTGGTGAAATATTTGGTATGACTCCCGGTGGGACCCTCATAATTTATGGGTTCTTTATATTCATTTAGGATTACATTTCTGATTGTTTCCTTTCTAAAATATTCACTAAATCTCTCCTTGGTAACATTCTTTCTTCTATTTTCTCTAAAATTCACATTTCATTTGGTGCAAATTAAAACAAATCATTCTTTCTTCTTTCTTGCTTGCATTAGTGAAAGTCATACTCTATTCCTATTCACTATTGCTTTCATCCAATCTCAATCTTTCGATTTGGGTTTAAAATTATTGCATTGCATCCTGTGTATTCTTGCATTTAGCTCACATAGTCTAATTAGCAATCAAATATAACAAAGGTCATGACCGATTGATGATTTGGTAATTAAGCATAGTTCAATCTTGTACACACTTTTCCAAATCACTCAAACAAACAACACATTTCTTAAACATTCCCCAAATCCTAGGAAGAAGCTATCAAGGATTTAAACACCCGTTGATAGTGGGCCCTAACCGGTGTTCTAGCCGATTTTCATATCAGAGCTCGGACCTCACGTACAAAGGTATATCGAGGATGCCCCCACCAAAAAACATTCTTGAAACCATCCATAGTTGGCTTCTAGGTACCTTATATCCACTCCTTTATATATATTCACAATCAGTCCTAAGGCTTAAGCCATCAAAACACTAAAATATTATTCCTAGGATAACGTGTTTGTTAGATTTTTCTTGTTGGATTTGTGACTTTATTTCTTGTCTTCTGCTATTTGAGGTGTGAGATCGTATTTCATCACTTTTCTTTCTTTTTCACACTCGGCCATCATAATCAGTTAATTCTGGTTCTCTGAGTGTGTTAGATTAGAATTGATATACACAACCCAGTTCTCAGCTTCTTTTGACCAAAATATTTCTTAGAAATTTTAAATTTCTTAAGTTTAGATCTAATCTACCCTATTAGCATCGGTTCAAGAATCGACATCTATCATTTCCTCTTACCAAAGATCGGTTCACTAACCGGTATCGGTCTTTGTGTTTTTTATTTTCTTTAAAAAACAAGTTATTTTCACCTTCCATTCATCTTCCAATTTTTTTAATGAGTTTTTGTCATTTTTACAGAGCCTAGAGTACCTATTTTCCATCCTTTCATATGGTTTAGACTCACCAACAAGTGCGAGCTCTTACTTTCCATGCAAGTTGTATACCTTTTCCTTCTAGCCCTTCGCCACCTTCCATTTTGTCTCTAATGGATCCTAATTCTCCTGCGAACATACTCGTAGGTGATGAGGAATTCACTAGATTCCTTGATCATAACACCAAGGCCTTACAACATTACCTTACTACTTCTTCCACCCGTGACTCATCAGGTCAACCCCTTTATGGAATGCCCACTTCTATGCCCGTGATTTCTACCATCTCTAGCCATATCGAGGAATGCTAATGTGGCCACCCAAACTACTCTAGCATTGCCTACTCCTCGTTTTGAACCACCTACTTCTCATGTAACCTTTGCATCCTTGACATCTTCTCTCCCACCAACATCTGCAGTACCCATATCCACTGCCCCTATTGTGTCATCATCAGTATCTTCTGTACCCATTCCTACACAACCACCGATTGCATTCGACCTCTTCCACTCCATTTCAGAGTTTGGTGGTTTTTATTCCCCAAACTCTTCCACCTATCGCCATGAGGATCTTTCCACAAGCCCCTCCCACTTCCACCTTACCTCAAACGCAACCCAATGCCTCAATTTCATATTCGGGGTATATGCCCTCTTTGTCCACTACTTCCTACATACCTATGTCTCAATTCACGTACTCGACACCACCCCATACTTGGTTTTCCTTTTACGACCCATTCATCTTATCAGGCCCCTTATACCTCGGGGGAATCCTACAATCAAATCCCACTATGAATCTCATTAAAATGATGATGGATAAAATGCAAGCACTTGAGGCCTCAATCTCTAGGTCCCGTAACGTCTTAACATACGATGAGATTTGTAACGAACCCATCCATCCCTCTATACCTATTCATCCATATCTTGTGCAATGGGAGCTACCTAAATTCAACCACTTCAACAGTAAGGAGGACCCACAACAACACTTGCGTTCATTTAGACACACTTGTTACCTAATAGGCCATGATGATGCCTTGCTCCTTCGTACCTTTCCCATGTCCTGTGAGACCCACCTTAGACTGGTACAATGCTTTTCCCAAGTACTTGATATTTTCCTTTAATCAATTAACACAAAACTTTCTTGATCACTTTTTGATAAACATTTCTAAAAAGGTCTCTATGATGATTTATATTCTATTCATCAATATGATGATGAGTCTATCGTTGATTTCATTACACGGTGGCGAAGCCTAATCAATCAACTTTCCTTCACTCTCCCGCAGCTTGAGCTCATAGAGTTGTTTATGAGGGCATGTGCCAAACACATTTCCTCAACTCTTCAAGTTCAAATGTTTCATACGTTTAACAAAGCTTTTACCATGGCACAAAAGCTTGAGATCCATGCCCTTGAAGAAGATAAACTAAAATTGTGTAACAAAAATGCCACCTTTAAATCAAACAAGTCTTCTTCCAAACCACCCAACAACCATCCCAAGCCAAAAGGATCCGCTAACACGGTAGTTCTAAAATTCAACCCTTCTCATCCAACCAATCAATCTAAACCTCCTTCTAATCTCTCGTCGGTGCAAAATTTTCAATATCGGTATGAACAAAATAATTACACTCCCATTGGGGAGCCTTATTCTTCCATATTGGAAAATTTTTGAAGGCAGGAGCCATCACTCTTCCTCCCATCAAACCACATATTGGTTTTGATCCTTCTCACCCCACACCAGCTTGGTATAAGGAAAATGACTTCTGTAATTACCACCGCGTAAGAGGACATAGTGATGCAAATTGTAAAACCTTTAAAAATATTGTGCAAGGAATGTTAGACAATGGTGATCTCGTCCTTGACAACCCTAACATGCCTGCTAATGTAAACTTGGAAATTTTCAAAAACCTTTTCCTAACCATGCCCCTTCATCAACTCATGCTAGCGAGATGTCTAAAGAAGAAACCAATGTACATGTGGTTCATGCAGTCTTCAATACAACGTTTGATCCTTCTATCCAGTCTCCTCCTATAACATCTATTGAGGAAATATTTACACGAACTCCTCTACCCATAGAGGATCCCACCTCACCTGTTCCTTTACCCATAGAGGAACCCACCTTACCTATTCCTTTACCCATAGAGGAACCCACCTTACATGTTCTTTTACCTATAGAGGAGCCCACCTTATCATCCTCTCTACCCATAGAGGAGTCTACATCACCCACTTTGCCTTCTCCTCAATCCATAAAGGAGTTAATTTTATCTACTCTTCCTATTGGTGATACTTCTCGAAGGTCTTCAAAGATCCCATCACTCTCCTTACCTCACTCTTACCCACCAAGTCAGAGGCTAAGACCTTCCCTGTCTCGCATGCCTCAGATCTCTTCACAGGATTTAGCACTAAGTCATCATCCTCTTCATCTACTCCAAAACCCTTCTCTTGTTTGGTTGACCGCTTGGAGTACGTCGATTACACTACCCTCTGGGGACACCTTAGAATCCCTATTTCCACACAAATGTAGATGTCCTCCCCTGATACCTCTACCATATATCTAAAGATCTTCAAAATGACTAAGGCTATTATGCCTGAACCGGTGGTATTAGCCCCTTCTTCATCAACACCCCCTCCACTCAGGCCTCCATCTGCTAAAAACCTACTACCACCTTAGGGGTTTTACCAGTACCAAGTCTATTACACCCCCCTGTGAAGCTAGACTTGTCAACTTCTTCACCACCAATCACAAAACCTACTTCGACACCTAAAAGGAAGACCCAACCTCTTAGGGCTCGCACCCCAGATACTCCCTTCACCTCTACCGTCAATATTGGGTCATAATCCTTCACCTTGGTTAACCTACCCCTTTACCAAGGAAAAACCAAAGTGTGACAACCTATATCCTTGCCTTCACCTCCCATTCTACCCACACCTTCTTCATTACCTTTACCCTCACTCTTGCCAACACCCACACTTTCACCTTGGATTACTCGGATACCTACACCTTCTGAGTCTCCTTCACCCTACCGCATTGTTCCTTTGCCTTTACCCAAGAAGGCACAACCTAAACCCAAAACTTCACTACCTACCAAAAATGTAGTTACACCAACATGATCTCTCACCTCACCCTCCTCACGAAGGTCACCTACCCCTTCACCCAAGACAACCTTGACTTCTCATTATGATCCTTTGGTAGGATCCTACTCTAACATCCTTGCTCGGTTGTTAGAGACATATGCTATATCACTTCCACCTATCAAGCCTTACAATCCTCTCAAACCTAAACTAGTAGGGTTTGATGACAAAAAAATCTGCCTATCATCGCTCACTAAGACATGATGTCGACAAATGTAAGGCCCTTAAAAACATTCTCCTTCAATTTTGTGATTATAATGGTATCTTTGAAGAAGATGATCTGGTGGAAGAGGATAAAGGTCAAGGAGGAATACCTGTTAAAAATTTGGTTGAAGGTTTTTACGTGCACGTTGACTTCTTGATGCCAATCGATCGTGAGAGCTTCCTTTTGGCTAGGAGGAACTACCTGTAATAGACAACAAGACCACAAGATAGAAGTTAAACAACATATGCAGTGGACTGCCTAGTGTATGCCAGATCCGGGAAGTGTGATACTCCCTAGAAGGCTATCAATCCACTATTTTAAAAAAATTAATGCGAGAAATAAGGTAAATATTTTCCTACTATAGTCAATATGATTTAGGCATCTCATATAAACACAATAAGCAAAATATAATCTAACAGGCTAGGTTAGGATCAGATCTGGAGGTCGGGTAAATGGTTCTGGGTTATTGTAGGTCAACTGGTAGGTGGTTGTTGGGTCTGGTCTTGGTCAAGGTGTAAAACATAGAGACCGATGTTGGTGAAGATGACTGATGCCGATTTTAGTAGAACCAAACGATGGTTATGGGTAACCGGCGTCGGTATGGTCGGAGTGAAAGGAACTCAAAATAGGTAAAATGGTATGGGTGATCTGAGGTCGAATAAAGTTTGGACGAGTGAATGGGGGGTCTGTGGAGGTCTTAGGTATGCTAAAAATATACAACAGGTGAGAATAGGTGATTTGGTGACGTGAGTGAAGGGATCTTAGGTTCATAAGCAAGTGGGTGATGGGGTGATAAGCATGCAAAGAATAGATTAATAACAAGAGTAATAGAGATTACTTAACTGAACTAAACTATATTGATTAGGGCCATACTTACTTGTGTTGATGGTCTGATGGCTAAGTGGTGGAGGTGATTGATCGGAGGATACATGTATGGTCTGTATAGCGGTGCTTTCCCGGAGTGCTCCTGAATACAATGGCTCTCTAATTGATGTTGGTGATGGCTCTAGATGGTTGGATGTGTAAAAGGATGCTTGTTTCACTTACATACATAGCTCTGGTCTCCTTCCTCTTTTTAGATGTGCCAACCTTGAAATAAGGTTACCAAAGGGAATAAAAGGTGACCAATAATGGTTCCTAGGGGTAACCGGCGTTGGTTAGGGTGGGATTTCCTAGGTTTACTAAAAATGGAAGATCATGGCAATGATTTTCACCAGATCTTTCTATTCCTCCGGGAAAGAGTAGGAGTTACCATTTTTATGCAGAATGTGGTTAGAGGGGATGTAGGCTTTGATTTTTAGGGTTTAGGTAGGTCTTAGTTAGTTATGGAAACATACTAAGAATATATTTGGGGTGAGGTGGCTAGGTGAGGTGTCTAGGTGAGGTGGTGGGGTAGGAATTATCTTAATTAGGATAATTAAATAATAAATATTGTGAGATCATGGATTAATTTAATTAAATTAATAAATTAATATTAGTGTGGGGTAAAAGGGGCCATGGCTAGGTAAGTGTGTTCAGGTTGGTTATTTGACGAGGGGTCAAGGGGAGTGTGACCCAATTTTGGTGTCTACATTTTTCCCCTTTTTTGTTGTGTAGCTTGTATTGGTAAGTGACAATCTGACAAAAATAAGATGTGGTTGCCCCATGTGTGGGTGAAGGTGATCCCCCTCAAACTAGGAACTGATGAGGTAGAAAGTAGAATCGGTGAGTGGTTTGATAAAAGGTGAATGTGATGAAGAGGAAGGTGGACAATGGGGTAAGGGGGTAAAGGTCCAATTAGGTAATCCAGGTAATGGGTCAGGGTCAAAGGTAATAATAGTCAAACACACACACATGTATAAACTGAAGAAGGTACTAGGTTGAAGAGCATGCAAACTCTACATTGTCTAAGGTCGATAGGTTTATCCAAACAAGGTTGAGGTGATTCCGTATCCAAGGTATAGGATATGGTCAAGAAAACATGACGTAGGTCAGGTGTAGGAACGTTTAGGTATGTTCCGGTACACCAAAGGTTGGGTCAGGATAAATGGTCACGAAAGAGGCAAGGTAAGGTCATTAGGTCAAACAACATGGGTAATAATGTCACAAGGTATAGTGAGCACGTGAGTTCACAGTCACTAGAAATGTTCCAGGTCCAAGTAGCTAGGTCATGGCATGGGTAGGGCGAGGTATGGGTAAAATAATGAGTCCCCAAATGATGAAGAGGTTAGGTGGTAAATGATGAGGTCAGGAGGATAAAGTGGAGTGTCCAAGTCAGGTGTGGGTGAGGTAGAAAGGATTCAGGCAAAGAAAATTAGGGGTAATGGGTAGTAATAAGACTAAGTAGGATAACCGACAATGGTCATAATTAATCGATGTCGGTCACCATGAACCGACCATGGTATGCTAGGGCACAGGACCGATGTCGGTCGAGGTGAAACCATCACCGGTCAAGTCGGGAAGGTTATAAAAAGAAAAAATTTCCATGTTTTTGAAAATCATTTGTCATTTGCCACATAGGAGAAAATGAAAAGAGAGAGAGAAAGAGGTGGAAAGTGACCAAGCGACATGGAGAGAGAGCTGAGTTGGAAGCCACGTAGAGTGAGTGATCATTGGTCGATAGGTGGGTCTACGAGCGTGGTGTGATCGATTTGATTGGGTGGAGAGCCATGGGAAATCGGTGATGGCAGAGGTAGGAGAGGGATCGGGTGGACCTGTGCAGTGGCCCGAGGTGCCACCACACAGATGACAATGTGATGAGGTAAGAGTCCATTCCTATTGTTTTTTTTTTGAGTAGGTGGAGGATAGAAATTGGGTAGGAGGAAAGTGGGTTTTGGGGGAAAATATTAAAATTTGAATGCGGGGAATTTAATGAGAAAAGGGGAACAAGGGAGGGTAGATTTAGGTAAATGAGGGGTGGGAATAGGTATTGGGTAGGCATTGGTGGGGAAATGGGTAGAAAGGAGAAGTGTAGGTAGAAATAGGGTAGGGCATCGTGGGTTTGTCACCGATAGTGACCGAGACCGACGTCGGTCCACTCTTAGCCGGCATTGGGTGGGTGAGGACCGATATCGGTCACAGATGTGGTGACCGATGCTCGGTTATTGTTGGACCATGGTCGGTCGATGATGACCGATGCCGAGTTGGCAAGCTAGAGAGGCAGGCCCACAAGGAGCTAAAATAGATGGGTTATGACAGATAGGTAGGGGTAGGGAGAGTTAGGTAGGGGGAAGAGTTATGGGTATGGGTAGGTGGGTGAATAAGGAAGATCGGTGAGAGGGGAAAAATGAAAATAGGTGAGGGTCCGAGGTGTGGGTAGATAGGTAGTGTTGATTTAGGGCATAGATATAGGTGAAAGGTTGATTTAGTTAGGGTAAGGGTATAGTGGGGGTGGTAAGGTTGCATGCAGGTATGGTCAAGTTTTAATAATATGATTGGTTGTATGCAGGCCAGGGACCAGCTACGGATGAGGGATAGGGTACCTCCCTTGCTCATGGAGGTATGGGGGGACATGACATGAGGAGTGGAGCCATGTTGTAGAGGTGGGCCTGATTGGGGTCAGAACTACCGACACATAGTCCGGGAGGTGAGTTTGATGGTTTCCCTCATCGATAGATGGGATTCGGTGACCAATACATTCCATTTTCCGATGGGTGAGATCACGATCACCCTAGAGGATGTTTACAGGATCCTGTGACTACCTATAGTAGGTACACAAGTTTACTCGATCTCCTCAGAGGCATCCGAGGAGTTACTGTTACTAGTGTTTGGAGAGGGGATGGCATTGTTAGGATTCCACAGTGCCAGTATGAGCTACGAGAGTGATGTACCGAGCCTACCCCAAGGAGATGAGGCTGTAGTGCTTCTTGATGGAGGTAGTCTGCTATTTTACACTACCAGATGCAGAGGGTGGGAGATTCCCATGGTCACTGATGGGGTTCTACATGACATGGTGGAGAGTAGGACTCGGTTTGCATGGGCACCTATGTTCTTGTGTAGCTATACAGGGAGTTGTGGGCTTATGGGTGACTACGATGATTCAACTTGTGTTGCACATTCCTATTACATTGTTGGGCCTATGAGCACATTGTGTGTGTGTGCCCAATTGGTATGCCCCGAGATGATGCATTTGAGCCAGGTTTTGTTCGAGTGGGCTACAGGCGATGGGTGCCGATTATTGGAGAGCACCGAGCGGTGAGAGCTACACATGATGTAGCCTATTACAGGTGATTACTGGAGGGGTTTTCTAGCATGTGGACATCATTTGGAGGCCATATGTGGGCTTCCCCTCATACAGTGGATGGTGGAGGAGCTGGATGGGTTATAGATCTACAGGTGGATAGAGGGGCGGCGGGTAGGGGAGCATGAGATGATACCCATAGACCGGGTCAGATAGCAGTTTGGTTGCCACAGATATACCCCCACCCTTCCCATAGTATAGGAGAGATGATGTGGAGAGGCCTATGTCTCCACCATGACCTACAGTGCTAACCGGGTAGGAGGAGGAGCCGGTCGATCGACAGATAGATGATGTCGGGGTGATGATAAAGTGTATAGATAGGTGGTGGGATGCACAACTATGAGCAGTACCACCAGGAGGCTGAGGGCAGCAAATTTAGCTACCATCACAGTTTAGAGAGACACCCTACAAGGGCAGGTGGCTACCCTGGTGACCTAGTTGGGCATAGTACATGGACATCTGATAGGGGTCGAGGCACAGGTTGTGACTCTGCAGGCACAGGTGGCCACTTTTCATGCATAGGGAGTACACAGGACCAATACTTGCCACCGGGGAGAGAGAGGGTGGAGATGGAGATGGAGATGGGGTGTAGGTAGCCACCCTACAGGTGCAGTGATAGGTTTGTAGGGCCAGTTGGCCATGGCACAGGGATGTTATAGGTTTACAGGCCAAGGCTAGCTTCATACATAGTGCACATATATAGTAGCACCCCTTTAGGCCTAGGTATAGTGCAGTTCTGGGCCGATGGACACCACCATAGGGGCAGGGACAGGGTCCCATTATTCAGGTAGGAGAGGAGTAGGGTAGGTCAGAGGCCATGGCACCACCACAGATAGTACCTACTAGCTAGGTTGAGGTTGAGATGCCATGGGTGAGGTGAGATACTATCAGGATCACTTGATGGCAAGCGAGGATATATGTCTTATCATATGCCAAGCACATGAGCACAACAAGCCTCGAGTGAGAGGAGTAGATCCCACACACATAGTGTGGAGAGTACAGGGGGCCAGTGAGCCCAGGGGCCAGGTCAGGGTGAGGCCACTAGTGCATGGAGGCCAGCTCTCTAGGGGGGACCATCGAGGCCCAGACCAGGGTGAGGTGGAGAGAGGTCACCGGACATCGGGCTAGAGGAGCAGAGGAGGAGGAGACAAATGAGACAGCTTAGATATCAGATGGGGAGATGATTGAGCTCCATGTATGATTAGTTTATTTTTGACATCATATTTTTGACATATATACCAGCCTTGTGCCAAAGATAGTGAGGATGTGCATGAGATTTTTGAGATTTTGTTATATATACCGGCCTACGTGCCAAAGATATTTGAGAGTCATGTATATGGATACACATGTTTGGATGATTTATTTATAGAGATGATGGTGATTATGGCATGATGTATATATGGTTGTGTGTAACTTGCTATTATGATTTGTATATGTGATGGAAACCAAGTAGTGTAGGCATGATAGAGCCAAGTCATAGGCATGGATCGAGTCAGTCATGGATCGAGTCAGTTTTGGTAGGTATGGATTGAGTTAGGTTTAGGTTTAGGCATGGATGGATTGAGTCAGTTTTAGGCATGGATTGAGTCAGGTCAGGGCATGGATGGAGTCAGTCGGTTTAGGCATGGATGAGTCAGGTTTTTTTGGTTTAGGCATGGATGGATGGTTTTGGTTTAGGCATGGATTGAGTCGGAGTTTGGAGTTTAGGCATGGGCATTTTTGGATGGATGGTCAGGTCATAGGCATGGATTGAGTTAGGTTTTGGTTTAGGCATGGATTGAGTCAAGTTTTTGGTGTAGATTACAAGTAATTGGTGATACAGATAACAAATGGTAATGTAGATATACGTGATGATGTAGATTTCCAAATTTTTGTTGTGTGTGGAAATATGAAATGATGAATTGGTGAATGTTATGATGATGTTTGAAACATGGATGGTAGATATGTGTATTAGTTATTGTGTGTTGAGATCTTACTTCCAGTTGTCGATATACAAAAGGAAAAATTAGGTATAATGTGAATAGGAAAATAGGGGAAAATTGGTAAGGGTAGAGAGTGGCCGAGCTAACCTTCAAGGGCCCCATGCCCTTGAAGTGCTGCCTACATAGTCCCAGAAAAAGGGACCTCAGCCGATGTAGTTCTCCCATAAGCTAGGGAAAAATGTGAGGAGGTAGGAGAATGGGTTGGTAGGTTATAGGCATGATTGAGTCTAGGTTTTTTAGGCTTGGTTGAATTGTGGGCAAAATAGGTATGGGTGATTTTAAGTTGATTGTGGTGAAAGAGGAAAATTTCCCAGAGATAAGCATCGAGGGTCTAGTCCTATATAGGATAATCAATACGTAATGAAGAAGTTAAAAGATAAGAGGAGGTAAGAGAGCCACCTGATTGGTGAGGATCATAATGGGTTGACCATACCTTAGGTAGGCTGGTGAACATAAGACCCTAAAGACATTGCATGATTGATTATTCTAAAGGTGAAGAATAGTCACATGATCACCAAATGTCATAGTTTTAGTAGGTCCCTTGAGGTGGTAGGAAATGAAGGTGCAAAGGGTGAGAAGGTGAAAAATGGTTAGGTTATATGGTATGAGGTAGCATGCCTTTTGGCAAGAGATCCAAGATCACAATGAGCAAGTCCATGATGAAAAAGTTTTTTTTTTGACTTGTATTTGAGATAGACTGATCGATGTGGGAAGTCTATATGGGATGAGGAAATTATCTCCTTGAGGTCTTCGTGAAGTCTGATCGATGCGGGAAGCTTCGATTTTTTTTTTTTTTTTTTTTGAGCAGGGCTTTACATAGTTGTCCTTCGAGGGAGTAGTCTATTTATAAAGCAATGATGTAGAGAGAAAGATGTCCTTTTGAGGGAGTCATCTTTTTATTGGAAGTTTGACTCAAGGAGTTGATCCCATGTGGAAATTATTTGAGGGATTTTAAGTCATGGACAAGACTAAGGTGAAGAATTGGATTCTTGTTCAGAAAGCAAGGTGAAATGACCATGGGATCTCATCTAAAGAAGATGAAAAAAGTATCCATGAGAATCATGCCATGTGTAGAGCCGTGGTACACATATTTAAGAGAGGGTAAAAGAGTGATGGGTACACACATGATTCTTGTTTAGTCATTGGGGATGGCATAGTGAAAGGAGGGAAGTGAATGGTGCTCAAGGGATGAGCATGAAAAGAGGTAGAAGGTGAGGTAGGACTGAAAGTCAACAATAGAATGGTCAAGATGCAAGGCATTAAGGGGCTCAGGTTCGGTTTACCATCGAGTGAAGATAAATGATAAGCACCTGATCCATAGGTATGAGTCACGATGTATGGTCCAAGCCAATTAGGAGCAAATTTTCCCCATTTTACTTTTTTCTACTTTGGTTACATGTTGATTTTCCTTCAGATGAGATCACCAACTTGGAAGGTTCGTTCATGAACACATTTTCATAGGCACGTTTGATACATTTTTGGTAAACTTGGAGATGGTCAAGAGCATTAAGATGACGTTCATCTAATAACTCAAGTTGTGCTAAAATGGTCTTGGCAAAAGTCATCATCATTGAGCATGTCATGGAGAGAAATACGAAGAGATGGAATCTGACTTCGAGAGGTAGAAAAACCTCTATATCGTATAGACCAGAGAAAAAGGAGTGGCAGCATAGTGGAAGTGTGAATACTAGTACGATATGCCCACAAGGTGAAAGGAATGTGTGTATGCCAATCCTTCCCAGTATCATTAACCACTTTCATGAGAATTTTGTTCAGGGTTTTATTAGTGGATTCGGCTTGGCCATTGGTTTGTGGGTAATAAGGTGAGAAACTTAGTTGAATGTCAAGAAGGCATCACAAAGTTTTCACAAGGTTTTATTTTTGAATTGTTTTCCATTATCAGTGATGAGGTGATGTGGAATGCCAAAGCAACAGATAATGTGATGATTGATGAACTCACATATTTTCTCGGCTTTTCATGGAGATGAGAGGTATGGCTTCAACCCATTTGGTGTAGTATTTGGTAGCGGTGATGATCCATTGATGTCTCTAGGAAGAATGGGGATTGATCTCTCCGACAAGATCCAAACCCCATTGAGAGAAGGGCCAAAGGTCACGGGTGACCTATAAGGCATGACTGGGTGTATGATGAAGATTGGCATGTTGTTGGCATTTTACACAATGCTTAACGTAGTCACAACAATCATGGTTAAGGGTTCGGCCAAGTAATAGCCTAGGTGAAGAATATGCTTAGCAACCATGAAGACCACTAAAGTGACCTCCACATATGCCATCATGAACTTCCTTAATGGTATAGGGAATTTCAGAACTCATAAGGCACCATAAGAGAATACCATCAAAGCCACACTTATAGAGGAGGCCACCCATGATGACGTAATGAGAGGCCCTTTTGAGAAAGGTGTGTTGTCCATTATGAGTGAGGTCGGGAGGTAAGATGGAGAGGGAAAGATAGTCTGATGTATTGCTTATACCAAAGGTCACTCGGGTTGTGTTCAAGTTCCAAGAGTAAAACTTCATCAGGGTAAATAAGAGGGTGATTGTAGTCTTTGTATGGTGACAAAGATTTTAGAATCGAGGGTGAAGCGGGTATCCGAGAAGCCAGAGCAGCAGCCATGGTATCTACAAATTTTTAGTAGAACATGGGGTGGTTTGTAGTTCATATTGGTCAAAGGTGGTCAAAAGTATGTCACATGATGATTTTTATACTTTTGAAGTATCTCTTATGACATTGGTATATACCATTGACTTGGTTTATGACCAATTGAGAATCACCAAAGATGTTGATGGACTTAACATCTAAGGCATAAGCATCTGAGAGACCTAATACGAGTGCTTCATATTCAACAAATATTGTTTTAGTACACTCAAAATCAAGTTTGAAAGGATAAAGGCATGGGTTCACCATCAAGGGAATGAGGATAACACCTGCACCCCCCCCATCCATGCTACACTTGGAACCATCAAGAAGAGTGTCATTTGGTAAATGGTATCATCTAAGGAAAGGGTAGCAATGGATTCATCTGGAAAGTCAAAGTTAGAGGGTTGATCCCTGAAAATAGGTGCATCACCAATTGGTCATGATATGGCTTGGCCCTTGATGGAATTTTGATGGATGAATTCAAGGTCAAATCAGCCAAGCATAAGCCAACAGCACATGACACATTGGTTTTGATAAGGTTTGGCATACATGAAGTGTAAGGGGTCGGTGTTGGTCACAACATAGGTTTTGTGGTTGAGTAGGTAATGGTGGAGTTTGGTGGCAACAAAAACTAAGGCTAAGAAAAAAATTTTTCAGCATGGGTGTATCGGGTTTCATGTCCAAGAGTACAACTTATGTAATAAACCACCTTGCTCCCTATGTTGTTCATCACGATGAGCGAGCATGGCCCCTAAGGAGTGATCGGTAGTAGAGATGTATAGGTAGAAGGGTTGATCATCTTTAGGTGGAATGAGTATGGGTGGTTGGAGAAGGTATTGTTTTAAGGCCTCAAAAGCTTTATGGCAGTCATCATCCCATTTAAAGGAGACATCCTTTTTGAGAAGATGATGAAATGGTTGACATCGATCGGAAAGTTGTGAAATGAAATGGTGAATAGACTATAACTTACCTTGTAAGCTACTGGAGTTTCCACAGAGTTAGTGGGTGGAGGCATTTTGAGAATGGCCTTGACTTTAGCAGGTCAACCTCTATACCACATAAGGAAATGATAAATCCCAGGAGCTTTCCCGAGAGAACCACGAAGACACACTTCTTGGGCTGAAGGTGAACACAATACTTAATGAGGTGGTCAAAGATGGTTTTTAGGATGGTGAGGTGCTCGAGAGCGGCATTTAGATTTGGCAAGGAGATCATCTACATAATCTTCCAATATATGGTGCATGATGTCATGGAAGATGTAAGTCATAGCCATATATGTGGCACCAACATTTTTAAGGCCAAAAGGCATGACTCGATAGTAGAAAGGTCCCCCAAGGGGTGATGAATGTGGTTTTGTGTTGATCCTCTAGGGCAAGCAAGATTTGGTTATAACCTAGAAACCATCCATGAGTGATAACATCTCATGACCAGTAGTAAGGTCAACCAACTAGTCAATACCGGGTAGAGGAAAGTCATCTTTTGGGAAAGCTAGGTTGAGGTCACAAAATCTGTGCAAATGTGAAGTCCCCTCTGTTGCCTTAGTGATAGGGACAATGTTAGAAATCCATCGGGGATAATCAATGGGTAAGATGAAGGAAATGCAAAAGAAGGCACTAAAGTTCTTCTTTGACCAGAAGAGCAATGCGAGGGTGCATTTTCCTCAAGCTTTTGTTTTACGGGTTTGGCATCGGGAATGGTTACGATATTGTGGACCACTATGGTGGGGTCAATACCGGGCATGTCAACGTAAGACCAAGTGAAAAAGCATGGTTATGATTTTTGAGAAAAGAAGTGATGGCTTCCTGTTTAGTAATATCTAAAGATTGGCCATCTTTAGAATGTGGGTCATCCTGAGTATGGATGTTGACTTTGATAGTCGATTCATTCAACATGGTTTACATCTCAGATGGTAACGACTGATGAATATAAGAGTCTTCTACACCAAGATAGGTGAGTATAGATTCATCATCCTGACATTGAATGACATTAATAGAAGGTGTATCATCATCGATCATTTCAGGATACAAGAAGGGAAGAGAAGAGGGAGCCTCGCCCTCACGTTGATAAGTCAGAGGCCCCAAGGAAATGGTGTTTATGAAAAAAAAAAGTTAGGAGGAATGGATTCTGGATCCATCGACTCTGTCGGTGAAGGTGGTGAAGGTGGTGGAGCAGGTGAAGAAGGTGGAGAAGGGTCGATATCCTCAATGAGTTCAATGTGGGCCTTCTTGGTAGGTAGTTCAACAAAGCCGATACCACTACGGTCATTATGTTTATGGGTAGTACATGGAATAACAGTGTGATGACCTTGCTCGTAAAAATCCAAAACCAAAACCTTTCCATGCACATCGGTGTAGGAAGGTGTGGGTGAAGTGGCGATTGGTGAGTGACTGGAGGTCGGCAGAAAAGGGGTGGGTTTGTGATGGTGGTTCAGGTGTATAAGTGGAAGTATCAAGTCCCCCATAGGTGAGATTGGTGTGAAGGTGGGGAGGACCATAAAGGAGATGCTCTCCTATGTGGTGATCATAGTGAGGGTGTTGGCGAAGGCTTCCATACTCTTGTGGAGTAAGGAATGTGTTGACATTATATAGGTGATACTCCCCCAGAGTGAGGCATTGAAAAATCCTTCCAAGGGATCGGTGGTCGATATGTGGGTAGCTGGGATAGATGATGTGTTAGAGGTTGGATCGAGGTGGAGCCAGCTAATTGGGAGGTTGACGGGTCAGGTCATGGAGGTTGTGGCAGCAGTAGGAATGGAGGATTTAGGTGCGGTTGAGGTAGCGGCGGCACTGGTGAGTGGAGGTGTGGGTGAAGAGGAAGTGGTCATGGAGGTAGATGCCTTAATGGGTACAAGCACATCATTGGGTTGGTAAAGCATGTTGCAGGTTTTGAAAGGTGATGGGTCAGCGAATGGTATAGGTGTGTCCTTCATGCTCAAACTTTACACAACGATGCAAAGTGGAAGGAACACAACCCATGACATGA
Source organism: Taxus wallichiana var. yunnanensis (assembly GCA_018340775.1). NCBI lineage: Eukaryota > Viridiplantae > Streptophyta > Pinopsida > Cupressales > Taxaceae > Taxus > Taxus wallichiana. Next base: position 140,840,139 of record CM031240.1, on the reverse strand, counting down.
ATCCAGGGTCTACCAAGCAACATGTTATATTGAAATTCCCCTCCAAGACATAAAATAACTCTAGAATAGTATGGGGGCCCACGAACATGGAGGATGATGGTGCCAAGTGTAGAAGTGATAACATCATTAAATGAATGTAACATGATGGGATGTTTATGCATGTAATTTTTGGGTATGCACATTTGGTCGAATGCATGGGAGGAGATGATGTTAATGCTAGCACCCCCATCGATCATAACATGTCATACACATATATTATCAATATGGATGGAGATGAAAAGGGTGGATCAGGGTCATCATTTGGTGTGGTGTGATCTCTTCATCTGAGAAGCTGAGGGTGGCTACTTGGTGAGTAGGTGGAGGTGTAGAAGAAGGTGGTAATTTGGTGAGAGAGGCTACATGATGAGGTGTAATAATGGAGGCTACGGGTGTAGGGTCATTGGGTAAAACCTCAATAGACTGAAGAACCTCCATGAGAGCTTGGCAATGGGATTCAGAGGTTTGGATGAGGTCATATAGGGACATTTTGAGGGAGGATTGGTGTAATTGTTTGAGCATCATGCGATGTGTAACCCCATTAGAAATAGGATATGTGGGGCCATGGATAGTGACTTTAGGTGTGGGTGCAGATGGTATGTTGGGTATAGGGTTGGTTGGTGGGTCGGTTTCCTTTTCCTTTCCTTTTCCTTCTGAGCATGGGTAGCAACGTGGATCATGTTGATTTGAGGTGGGGAGGTAGATGAAGTAGGTGAGCCATGAAAGGTGTAATGATAGGAAGGGTAGAAGCCAAGAGGTGGGAAGGAACCTTGTGAAATGAGTTGGGCACACCGACATTTGGGTGGAGGTTTGGCGAGTTCTCTGATATGAACCATGTTAATTTCAAATCTCGGGGATGGATCTAAGAGTTGTGGGGGTGGAGATTTTGGTTGTGAGTAGGTGAGGGGAGAATATGTGAGGAAATGGTGTTTGGAGGTCGAATGGGTCCTCATCAAGAAGATCATCATCATCAAAGTTTTCTTCAGAGAGGACATAATTGATGAGAGGCTGGCTTTTTTAAAGCCTTACAGTTTTCACATCGTGTCCTACACACGATGGTAGGCAAAAATTTTGGTTTCATCAAACCCTTTTGGTTTGGGTTTGAGTGGGTCATAAGGTCTAAGAGGTGGTAATGTGATGACAAAAGTTTCGAGGAGATTGGTTAAGATTTGGCATAGGATCCCTACTAGTGGATCACAATGGGAGGTGAATGTGGGTTTGGGTACAGGTGTGGCTGATTGTATAGGAAGAGTCTTTACAAGAGGGGGAGTGGGTTGGGCTACTAACTTGGTGTGTGGTGTGGTCTTAGGTGTTGTGTCTGCTTGGGTAGGGGCATGGTAGATGAACTGGAAATAGAGTGTGTGGTTGGTTTAACTACCTTATTGGAGGGTAGCGATTTTTTTTTTAGGTTGCACCTTCTTGGGTAAAGGTGATATGGGCACACAAGATGTAGAGGGAAAAGTGATGGTGGAAGAGGGCGGGTTACCCATGGGGGTAACCGAGGTGTTGTGGAGGTAGATGGCATAGGTTGGGTAGGGGTGTGAGGAAAAGGGAAGGAAGTGTCATGGGTAGTGAAGAAGTTATTGATGGTATTGGAGGTATGGGTGGTAAAAAGGTTACAGGTGTGGGTGGAGGTTGTGTGGGGCACTTGGGTATATTAGAGGTCTGCGATGGGGAAATGGGTTGTTACTGCATTCTTGGTTTACCAACGGATGGAGGTTTCTTAGCTAGGGTCGAGGGGTGAGGTCCTAGGATGGATGGAAGGGGTGAAGGTGATAAGGGTGTGATTGGTGAGGTTGGGGTATGAGATCTAGGAGATTGGTTCTTTTTTTAGGGGTTGGGTTAAATTTGGTGTTAGTTTTGGAAGATGTAGCTAAATCTAATTTGATGGGTGGATGAGTAAGGCTAGCTATTGGTATGACCCCTAAAGTAGTAATAGGTTTAGGCAAGGAAGATGATGTAGGTGTGGGTTTGGATGTAGATGCATGTTGGGTTATGGGTAGAGATGTGAGTTGAGCCATGAGTGGTGTCATGGGAGAATTTGTGATAGTTGTGGTTGTGTTTGGTTTGGTCAAAACACTTTTGGATAGATAGTGGAGGTGTCAGCGAGTGACATCTGCATTTGTGTTGAGACAGGAAGTAGAAGATGCCCCCAAAGTAAGGCTCTATCAACATAATCCTAGGTGATCGGCTAAGCATGAGAATGGCACTGTCTGTAGGTGAGGTCGATGTGGATCGAATGGTGATTCCCATAAAATGTGTTTTAGAAATACAAGGAAATCGCTAGCTTCAGCCTCTGTGGGTAAGAGAGCCAAAAGTAAGTCAACAAGATCTTGGGTGGTTGATGGAGAATGGTCACCTAGAGGTAACGACATTTCTACTGGATCTTTGATAGGTGGAGGAGATGATGGGTGCTCCTCTGTGGGTGGAGGAGATGAACAAGTGTCTCCCATGGGTCGAGAGAGGTACTCACTTGGTGATGAAGCTCTCTAGGTGGAGAAGCCAAAGGTGAAGTGGTCTCGATGTTAATAGAAGGCTCTTTCACAGGTGAGGGAGGAGATGAAGGGTGTTCCTCTGTGGGTGGAGGAATAGGTGAAGTGGGTTCATGTGTAGGTGGAGGACTTCGGGCTAGGATTTCCTCTATGGAAGGAATATGAGGCAATTGGGAAGACAACTGTGCATCACTGAAAATAGCATGGACCTCACGGGTATTGCTATCATTAGTTGAGGTCTCCCCAGTTTGGTTAGAAGAAGGGGTGTGATTAGGAAATGGTTTCTTGAAAATGTGTAGGTTTTGGTTGGCAGGTGCATTCGGATTATCCAAGACTAACTCACCATTCTCGAGCATTTCTGGAAATGTTCTTGAAAGTGATGCAATTTCCATCATTATGACCTTTTACCCGATGATAGTTGTAGAAGTCATGCTCTTTGTACCACGCAGGTGTGGGGTGAGCAGATCAAAACTAATGTGTGGTTTTATAGAGGAAGGGTGATGGCCCCAACTTTAATGAGATTTTCTAAAATAGAAGAATAAGGCTCCCCAATTGGGGTGTATTTCCATTGTTCTCATCTGAATTGAAAAGTCTGACAGGGGAAAGATTAGATGAGGGCTTAGCCTAATTTGATGGATGAGCTAGGGCCGGCCTTGAGTACCACCGCATTAGTAGTTCCCTTGGATTTTGAATAATTATTCTGTGGTTTCAAGAAGAAGAGGTATCATTTGACTTAAATGTCCACATTTCTTATTTCGTAGTTGGATTTTCTTTTCTTCGATGGCCCGAATCTCTAGTTTTCATGCCATGGTGAATGCCTCATCAAAGGTTCGAAAAAGTCTACACCTATAGGGTCGGTGAAATATGTCTAGCACAAGCCCAAGTGAAGAGCTCTATGAGTTCGGTTTGTGGTAATTGGAATGTGAGTTGATTGATCAGGCTACGCCAACGAGCGAAAAAATCTATGATAGACTCATCATCATATTGATGCGTAGAGTAGAGGTCAGTCATGGTAACCTTCTTAACAATGTTAATGGAGAAGTGATCCAAGAAGGCTTGGGCTACCTTGATTAAATGAGTAGATAGAATGTCTAGGTAATCCACTATACCAGTCTAATGCGGGCCCGGTCAGAGACATGGGAAAGGTCCTCAAAAGCAAAGCATCATCATGGGTGATCAGATAACACCCATGTTTGAAAGACCACAAATGTTGTTGCAGGTCCTCTTTGTTGTTGAAGTGGTTAAATTTAGGCATCTCCCAATGTACGGGATATGGACAAATAGGAATGGATGGGTGTATGGGCTCATTACAAATTTCATCGTAGGTGAGAGAATTACATGAGCTAGAAACTCGATGCCTCCAGTGTCTATCTTGTCCATCATTAACTTGATGAGGTCATTGGTAGGTGGTGATGGATGGGTACCTCCTGTAGCGTAAGAGGGTTGGTGTTGGACATATGATGGAGGTGGCATTCCAGTATATGGTGATGCCGAATAGGTAGGTTGAGAATGAGGGAGTGAGATAGGGGGCACATACCTAGAATGAATGATAGATGAAATGGGAGGTTGTTGATAGTACATATATGAAGGTGGAAGGGTCGAGGTGACTCTAGTAGTGATGGGGGCTAAGGACTATGGAATAGAAAGGAAAATGTTTTGAAATGGGGTAGGGGTCATCCGACCACCGGGGGGTGGTTGTGTTGTTATGGGTATATGTGAGACAATAGGCATGGATGAGGTTATGTTCTGGGTGGTTGAAGAAGGTATAGTGGATGTTGCAGGTGCAATAGATGTGGTAGATGCGGCGGTCATAGTAGGTATAGGGCCTAGCTACGAAATGACTGGGGGAAAGGTAGGTGTGGGTAGCGTGGAGCTAGAAGGGGCTGACGTAGAAGTAGGAGTGAGTGTCGGGGGATAGATATGGGCATGCCATATATCAACTAACCCGAGGCATCTCGAGTGGACGAGTGGGAAAGATAGAACTAAGGGCGGCAAGGTTCTGATCAAGGAGTCATGTGAACTCCTCATCACCTGTGGTGATGGTGATAGGTTGGGTAGGATCCATGGGTGATAGAATGGAAGGTGGTGAAGGACTAGGTGGGAGTGGTTGAAGGCTAGCATGTGGAATATGAGGGTTTTTTGGCTATGAGTCAACACCATGTGAACAAGTGCTGATTTGGTAGGACTAATTTTTATAAATGACACAAAAACACAACAAAATAGGAAAAATAGTAGTGGTAGGTGGATTGGGTCAATATGTCAGTGAAAACAACACAAGCTAACCGATGTCAGTTAGGGTAAACCGATGTCGGTCAGAGGTAACCATGGTCGGTCACTATGAAAAAGAATAGTTTTCCAAACAAGGCAAAAGACTGATAATCTACTAGGTAGATAAGTTATAGGATGGATTTTATCATAACAGAGAAGATACTTAGAGTTACAGAGACTCTAAACAACAAAGAAGATGAAGCAGGTGTCCTTTTGGGTAGGTTAACCAAAAGAATAGTAAACCGACGCCGGTTGGATAAAACCAATGATGGTCAGAGGGTAACCGACGATGGTCATTGGACCGACACCGATTATCTATGAAATTGAAATAGAGATGAAGAAAAAGGTGGTTGTGATTTAAAATCAAGTGTGGAATCAAACCCAGAACTCTGAGAATGATAAAAATGGGGTCTAGGCACACTCAGATGAAGTTAGAATACACCAACTATGATGAGGAGCATGCAAGGAGAAATAAAAATATGAAGAACGTGTCCTCTCACCTCAAAACACAAGCCAAGCAAGAAACACTAAGAAAAATATGATCCTAAAAGTGCTTTTTCTATTATGTTTGTTCAACTTATGCTATTTAGGACTGACTGTGTGTATTTAGAATAAATTTTTGGTTGGGAAGGCATCCTACGAAGAAGGATATCTAAAAGGAGAGGTTTCAGGTATGTTATGGTGGGGGCGGGCCATCCTCTGAGATAATGACTCGACAGAGGCAACGAGCTAGGGAGTACCTGCCAATCGGACCATCATGTGATCACTGACAGATGTTCCTGGTAAGATGTTGTTTAAGAAAGATGTGTTAATTTGAATTTGTGTAGTTTGGTAAGACTCGAGAGAGAGAGAGAGAGATGTGTGCTTTCTACGATTCTTTTGTCAACCATCAGCTGGGCATGACTTCCAACATATAGGTTTCCCTCATTTAATGTGCACTAATGCAACATACAAGAATGAAATGCCATTAATTTTAAGCCCAAATCAAAATATTAAATTTGATGACACAAAAGATGAACATGAGAGAATATGATCTTTCACTAATGCAGTACAAATGAAAGAGAAGAAGAGTTCTTTTTATAGCACCAAAACATGATTGCTTTGAGACAATAGAAAGAAGAGAAGATTCCAGGGAGAAATTTAATGTGAGAACCTTTCGGAAAGGAAACAAACATGCAACTTTTACCTAGGAATGAAGAAATGCAAGGAACCCCGAATGGGTCCCACCGGGCATGCCAAAATGTTTCACCTGATTCTTAGAGCGTTTCTTGGAATGTGACAAAATAGATAAGGGTAAAGGTCAAGGAGGAATACCTATTAAAAAGTCTGGTTGAAGGTTGTTGCATGCGCGTTGACTTCTCGATCCACAACTGATCGTGAGAGCTTCCTTTTGGCTAGGAGGAACTACCTGTAATAGACAACAAGACCACAAAATAGAAGTTAAACAACATATGCAGTGGACTACCTAGCGTATGCTAGATCCAGGAAGTGTGATACTCCCTAGAAGGTTGTCAATCCATTGTTTTAAACAAATTAATGTGAGAAATAAGGTAAATATTGTCCTACTATAGTCAATATGATTTAGGCATCTCATATAAACACAATAAGCAAAATATAATCTAATAGGCTAGGTTAGGATCAATCTGGAGGTCGGTAAATGGTTCTGGGTTATTGCAGGTCAACTGGTAGGTGGTTGTTGGGTCTAGGTCTTGGTCAAGGTGTAAAACACAGAGACCAACATCGGCTAAAGATGACCGATGCCGGTTTTAGTAGAACCGACGATGGTTATGGGTAACCGGCATTGGTATGGTCAGAGTGAAAGGAACTCAAAATAGGTAAAATGGTATGGGTGATCTGAGGTCGAATAAAGTTTGGACGAGTGAATGGGGGGTCTATGGAGGTCTTAGGTATGCTCAGAAATATACAACAGGTGAGAAATAGGTGATTTGGTGATGTGAGTGAAGGGATCTTAGGTTCACGAGCAAGTGGGTGATGGGGCAATAAGCATGTAAAGAATAGATTAATAACAGGAGTAATAGAGATTACTTAACTAAAACTAAACTATATTGATTAGGGTCATACTTACTGTGTTGATGGTATGATGGCTGAGTGGTGGAGGTGATTGATCGGAGGATACGTGTATGGTCCTGTAGTGGTGCTTTCTCGAGTGCTCCCGTGAATACAATGGCTCTCTGATTGATGTTGGTGATGGCTCTGGATGGTTGGATGTGTAAAAGGATGCTTGTTTTGCTTGCATGCAGCTCTGGTCTCCTTCCTCTTTTTCTCAGAATGTGCCAACCTTGAAATAAGGTTACCAAAGGGGAATAAAAGGTGATCGATGATGGTTTTGGGTTGACCGTCGGTTCAGGGGTAACCGGCATTGGTTAGGGTGGGATTTCCTAGGTTTACTAAAAATGGAAGATCATGGCAATGATTTTTTGCCAGATCTTTCTATTCCTCCAGGAAAGAGTGGGAGTTACCATTTTTTATGTGGGAATGTGGTTAGAGGGGATGTAGGCTTTGATTTTTAGGGTTTAGGTAGGTCTTAGATTTGGGGTGAGGTGGCTAGGTGAGGTGGCAGAAATTAGGTAATTAAAACCTCGATTCTCATTGCCGGCCCCTCATCGAGGTCTTACAATCCATCGAGGTTCCACCCAATGACACTTCACCTATCACCACCCTCATTACCCCTCATTAGATTGTTTCCATTAATTTCTCCAAATCAGAGATTTCCCCTTCACAACCTAATAATCCTGATCCCACTCTTTTCATCTCTCGCTTACATTAATGATATTAGGCATTAAATGATTGATGGGGGTGCTAACATCAACATCATCTCTTCTCATGCCTACAAACAAATAGGCATATCAGCTAATTATATGTCTAGCAACCCCATCATGCTTCATCTTTCAACAATGCCATGACCACTACCCTTGGCACCATTGTCCTCCACATCCGTGTGGGTCCCCAAACTATTCTTGAACTCTTCTACGTTCTCGAAGGAGAGTTCCAAGTATAACATGTTGTTAGGCCGTCCTTGATTCACACCATGGCTTGTGTATCTTCCACCCTTCACCATTGCCTCAAATTTTAATATGAAGGAGAACCTTACACCATTCAAGCAGATCCCTCCCCTTCAAAACCTATAATATGATTTACCATCCAAATGATGTTCTAATCCTAGTTAAGGCATCTACCACATCTACCACATCTACCACTTATGTTGCTTCACTTTCCTCATCTAACCCACCTACCGACCCTCCTATTCCGCCCTCTACTGATGCCCCATCTTCTCAGGCTTCAGATAGCTCATCTATACCTGCTACCCAAGTACCAACCACAGACCCCTTGGTAGGCATTTTTCAATGCCTCATACACTCGGAGAATACCACCTCCTCAACATTGACACATTCCTTACTCCTCAGGAGTATGGAAAACTACACCAACACCCACATTACGATCATCATATAGGAGAGGTCATACCATACAGCCCTCCCCACCTTCGCACCAACCTAACCTATGGGGGATTGACACTTCCTATTATTCTATTGAACCTCCCTTCCAAACCAAACCTTTTTCATTCGACTTCTCCTACCTCACAAATGTAGCTTTGCACTTACTTTTCTTCACTGTTATTATGCCTGGAAAGGCTTGGCTTTGGTCATTATGAACAAGGTCATCACACTCATCATATCATGCACCACTAAGAAAAAAAAAACCATTGTGGTCTTGGATTTCCTAGGAAACCTCCTCCTAAGAAGGCCCGAATCACCCTCGTAGAAGATGAAAATCCTTCCCCACCTTCCTCACCTATCACGTCACCTTCTCCCACAAAGTCTATGGATCTCAAATCCATTTACCTAACTTTTTTTTTTTGTGAACACCATCTCCTTGGGACCTCTGACCTATCAATGTGATGGTGAGGTTCCCTCTTCCCTTCCTCTTCTTTATCTTGACATGTTGGATGATGATACACCTTCTATAAACATCATTCAATGTCAGGATGATGATTCTATTCTGACCTATTTAGGTGCAGGATTCTTATATTCAAAGGTCATTACCCTCTAACACACAAACCATGTTGAATGAATCTACCATAGAAATCAACATTCACACTCAAGATGACCCATAAATTCTAAAGATAGGCCAATCTTTAGACTCTATGGAACAAGAATCTTTCACCTCTTTTCTTCACGATCATAGCAAAGCATTTTCTTGGTCTTATAGTGATATGTTAGGTATTGACCCTAATATCATGCTTCATAATATCATAACTAACCCTGATGCCAAACCCATGAAATAAAGCTGCGTAAAATGCATCCTCGCATTTCTCTTCTTGTGAAAGAAGAACTTCAATGCCTTCTCTCTGTTTCCTTCATCCTACCTATTGACTATCCACAATGGATCTCTAACATTGTTCCTATCATGAAAGTGACTAGGGGACTTTGTATCTACACTAACTTTCATGACCTTAACCTTTCCTATCCAAAAGATGACTTTCCTCTACCAAGAATTGACCAACTAGTTGATCTTACAACCATGGCCATGAGATGTTATCTCTTATGGATGGATTTTTGGTTATAATAAGATATTAGTCACTCTAAAGATCAACACAAAACCACCTTCATAACCCCTTGGGGACCTTCTTCTATATCATCGTCATGCCCTTTGGCTTGAAAAATGTGGTGTTACCTATCAACATGTTATGACTTACATCTTCCATGACATCATGCATGACATATTGGAAGACTATGTCGATGACCTTCTTGGTAAGTCCAAGCATCACTCCAACACCGACCATTCTTAAAGTTATCTTTGACCACCTTATCCAATATTTGTGTTTCCTTCAACCAAAGAAGTGCATTTTCACAGTTCTCTCGGGTAAGCTCCTTGGTTTCATCATCTCTTTGTGGGGTATCAAAGTTGATCCCACTAAGATCAAGGAAATTATTGACATGCCTCCACCTACTAACCTTCAGCAACTTCATAGCTTGCAAGGAAAATTACAATCCATCCGACGCTTCATTTCTCAACTTTCGACTAGATGATGCCAACCATTTCACCACCTCCTTAAAAGGATGTTTCTTTTTCCATTGGAATGATGAGTGTCATAAAGCCTTTGAAGTGTTGAAGAACTACCTTCTTCAACCTCTATGCTCATTCCACCTAAAGATGATCAACCTTTTTACCTTTACATTTATACTACTGACCATTCCTTGGGTGCCATGCTCACTCATCATGATGAGAAACATAGGAAAAAGTGGTTTATTACATAAGTCATACTCTTCTAGACTACAAAACTTGTACACACTCACATTGAAAATATTTTCTTAGCCCTAGTCTTCATGGCCACCAAACTTCACCACTACCTTCTTAATCACAAAACATTTTTCATTACCAACACCGACCCTCTTCATTACATGTACACCAAACCTTACCAACACCAATGCACCACTCATTGGCTCATGCTTCTTGTAAACTTGGAGTTGGAGTTCATTCATCAAAATTATGTCAAAGGAAAACCATCATGGATCAACTTGTAGATGCTCCTCTTCTTGGAATCAATCCTCAAACTTTGATTTTCCCGAGAATCTATCACCACCCTCTCCACTGATGATATTGTTTATCAAATGACATTATTCTTTGATGGATCCAAATGTCACCATGGGGAGGTGGGGGTCATCCTCATTCCTCTTGATGGTGAGCCTATGCCACTATCCTTTAAACTAGACTTTGACTACACAAATAACATAGCCGAGTATGAAGCTCTTGTGTTAGGTCTTCAAACTACCATTTCCTAGAGATGTTAAATCCATTAACATATTTGGTGACTCTCAATTGGTTGTGAACCAAATCAATGGTTCATACCAGTTTCATAATGATGAGCTTCAAAAGTATAAACATCATGTCCACCTACTTTTGACCATGTTTGATCACTACCTCATTCAAGCCACTCCAGTGATCCACTAAAAATTCATAGATACCATGGCTTGTCTTGCTTCTCAAATACCTACCTCACCTTCAGACTCAAAAATATTTTTCACAATACAATGGTTGTAGTCACCTTCTTATATTATCCCCGATGTTAATTTTTGGGTAGCATTGATATTGACCCACATGACATTTGGTATAAGTAGTTCATTTGACTACCTCTCACTTTCAATCCTACCTCCGATCTCACTCACAATGGACAACAAGCCTTCCTAAAAAGTGTCTCTCATTACATCATCATGGGAGGTCTTCTCTACAAATGTGGCTTTGATGGTATCCTCTGCGGTTGCCTCACCAGTTTTTTGAAATCCCATACACCATCAAAGAAATTCATGATGGGATTTGTGGGGGACATTTTAGTGGCCTCATTGTTGCAAAGTGTATCCTTCGACTCGGCTACTACTAGCCAACCCTTAACCAAGATTGTTGTGACTATGTTAAACATTGTGTGAAGTGTCAACAACATGCTAACCTTCATCATACTCCTAGTCATGCCTTACAAGTTGCCAGAGAGACTTTTGGCCCTTTTCTCAATGGGGTTTGGATCTCATTGGGAGATTAACCCTCATTCCTCACAATGTCATCATTAGATCATCACGACTGACTGAATATTACACTAAATGGGTGGAATCCATCCCTCTCATTTCTACCAAAGCCAAGAAAATAGTCAAATTTATCAACCACCATATCATTTGTCACTTTGGTGTTCCTCATCACCTCATCATGAAATGGAAAAAAATTCAAAAACAAAACCCTATGCCAACTATGTGACAAATTTGGTATTCAAACTCAGTTTCTCTTCACCATATTACCCACAAGAAAATGGTCAAGCCAAATCTTCTAACAAAACTCTCAACAAAATTCTTATGAAAGTGGTTGATGAATCTGGTAAGGATTGGCACACACACATTCCTTTCACCTTATGGGCTTATCATACCAGCATTCACACCTCTACCACTACCACACCTTTCTCTTTGGTCTACTGGTACATAGAGGCCATCCTACCTCTCAAAATCCAAATTCCATCTCTTCATATATCTCTTAAAGATATCCTCTCTGATGATGATTTTCACCAAGAATGTTTGGCACAACTTGAGCTACTAGATGAATGTCATTTAAATGCTCTAGACCACCTCCAAATCTACCAAAAGTGCATTAAGCATGCCTATGAAAAACACATTTGAGAATGAACATTCAAGATCGGTGATCTTGTCTTGAAGGAAAATCAACATGTAACCAAAATGGAGAAAAGTAAATGAGGCAAGTTTTCTCCTAATTGGCTTGGACCTTATATTGTCACCCATACCTATGGATCAAGAACTTATCATTTATCTTCTCTTGAGGGTAAACCCAAACCTGAGCCCCTTAATGCCTTGCATCTTTGACCATTCTATTGTTGAATAAAGTACTACATCACTTTATGTCTCATATATGCTCGTCCCTTGAGCGAACCTCTCCTTCCACCTACCTCTTTTAAGGACCAATGACTCAAATAATTGTGTGATTATCCATCACCATTCAACCTTATCTTGAATATGAGTACCACGGCTCTACTCATGGCATGATTCTCATGGATACTTTTTGTCCTTTTTAGGATGGAATCCCATGGTCATTCATCACTTGAAACCCCTCTTTCATAGCTAACCTTTATCGTGTTATGGTTTTTCCTTCATAAAAGAGGCCTATACTCCTTTATAGTCTTGTCCATGACTACAAGTCCAAAATAATGCAAAAAAATTTTGGGATAAAAAATTCTACTCCTTGAGTCAAACTTCTCACAAATAGATGATTCCCTCAAATGAACATCTATGTCTCTCTATTACTACTATAAGTAGACTTCTCCCTCGAAGGAAAACTATAAAAATCTAGCCACATGTTATACTTAGTCTATCCAAAAAAGAAGACTAATCTATATTTGTTAAAACAAAACAAAATTATTGGAGCTTCCCACATCGATCAACTTCACGAAGACCTCAAGGAGACTCTATTATTCATCCCAATATAGACTTCCCACATCGATCAATCTATGAATACAAAAAAAAAAAAAAAAAAAAAAAAATCAAGAAAAATACAAACTTTTGGTCATGGACTTGCCTATGCTGGTTTTGGGTATCTTGCAGAAGGGGCATGTTGTCCCACAACAAGGTTACGCTAAACAAACCACTCCACCCTACCCTCTTTTATTTTCTCCTATCTACTCAAGGGACATGGCACTCATGTGACACTTTGTGATCATGCAACTTCTTTCAACCATAGACCTATCAATCATGCAATGTCTCAAGGGGTTTATGTTCATAAGCCTATTTGGTATGGCCATTATGGTCCTTGCCAACTATGGAGCATTTCACTTCTTTTTGGTTCCCCTCTACTACTTGTTGCTTCTTCAATAGGATGAGACCATCAACATTAGATATCTTGGTTCTATTCTTGTCTCACCCACACCTATACCCATCATCTAGTTCCCATAATACCATCATACATTGGAATTAAATTAAATAAAATACACCTACCTTACCACCTTACCTATCTTACCTTAACTTACCACTAATCCTATCTTACCAACATCTATCTACCTTACCTTATCTTACCCAAATCTACCTTACCCAATCCTTACCTACCTTACCTACCACCATCTTATTCTTCCCTATCTTATGGGAGAACTACATCGGCTTGAGGCCCCTTTTACAAGGGCTATGTAGGCAACACTCAAGATATGGGGTCTTTGGAGGTTAGCTCGGCATTATTTTTTTTCCATCTTTCTACTTTTCATGATCTTTCTAATTTTCCTATCTCAATACTTGGATCTAACCTCTCTCTTATAATACCCCATAACTAGTTTCCATAATATCAATACATTGAGAAATTAAACCAAACCAAACATACATACAACACCATGCCTACATCTATCTAATTTCCATAACATCAATACATTGGAAATTAAACCAAACCAAAACATCATCAACCATGCCTACATCTAGTTTCCATAATATCAATACATTGGAAATTAAACCAAACCAAACATCATCATCAACATGCCTACATCTAGTTTCCATAACATCAATACATTGGAAATTAAACCAAAACAAAACAAAACATCATCAACCATGCCTACATCTAATTTCCATAACATCAATACATTGAAAAATTAAAACCAAACCAAACCATAAACAACCATGCCTACATCTAGTTTCCATAATATCAATACATTGGAAATTAAACCAAACCAACCATACATCAACAACATGCCTACATCTAGTTTCCATAATATCAATACATTGGAAATTAAACCCAAACCAAACCATATCATCACCATGTCTATATCTAATTTCCATAATAACAATACAATGGAAATGAAAAACACACATCACAACACATACACATCTAATTTCCATATAAATAAATACATGGAAATGAAACCAACACAACAATATAAATAAATATCATCATATATATGGAAAGTCTATGTGTCAATACATTGTATACACATATATAAATAAGTCTCTCAAAAAATCTCATATACAACTCACCTCTTCGCACATGTAGGCAATATATATAAGTCATAAATCAAAAATAAAAAAATCTCAATCATCTCATCATCCCAGGAGGGCCCAATGCCTCTACCACTCTCTCTTGTCCCCTCACTCTAGCCTTATCTCTTGCACTGGTCACCTCCTTCCCCTACCCTACCTATGAGTATGGTGGCTCCCTAAACTACTACACACTATGGGTCCATGAGCTGACCTCTGACTAGCTTCTACTGAGCTCTTGTAGGTAGTAGCATAGATGGAAATAGGAGACCAAGCTCTGTAATATGATCCTCATAATATCTAGCCTCAGCCACAACCTCTCTTATATTGGTCCATCGATATCACCTATGGTGGTGGCATCACTCTACTACCTACCTATCTGGACCCTTCCTAGTGGTAGTAGTCCCTGTCCCCCATATGTACCCGAAGGCCATGGACCCTTCCCTATCCCTGGTTCTCATGACTACTTGTGATGATGGGACCTTGTCCCTCTATCTATGTCCCATCCCATCATGTGCCCTCGAAGGTGAAGGAGGGGCAGCCATGTGTCCCTCGACACTATGCCTATGCACTGTTTGCTACTAATTGTGTTTGTAATGTGGCCACCTGTGCCTGTAAAGTAGTCACTGGGCTGCCTAGTCCCATAACCTATCCCCTCACCACCACATATGCCTATGTTATCTACTAGTATGTGTGTAATGTGGCCACTGCTATAAAGTAGTCACTGGGCATGTAATCCTATAACCTACACCCATAACTTGTCTCTCTCTCACTCGATAATATGGCCAAATCAGGTGGTCTTAACTCCTGATGGTGCTTGTATAAATCATATGTTTCCACCACTTCCTATAATACTAGTATGCACCCAACATCATCTATCATCTCATCCACTACTACTCCTCCACTCCTCTAGGTGGTGGTGCTTGATGTGGAAGAGGTAATGACATCTCCACATCATCTCATAATATTGGGAATGGTGGGGCACACCCTATTATAAGCCAAACTATCATCTGACCCATCTATGGGTATGCACTCATGCTCCTCAACCCTATGCCCCTATCCATCTCAAAAGTTGTAGACCCTCCATCTCCTCCTCCATGCCTTGTGAACTCTGGATACGTGAGGTATGGCCTCCATAGAATCTCTACCGGTGATAGGCTATCCAGTACCCTCTATAATATGCTATATCCCGAGTCACCCCATCCACCCTCACCTTGCTCTCCAATCCATAGCCACCACCTATATCCTACCTTATATACACCCACCTCCCACCCCTATTCATGGTAGACCAAGTGGATGAAGGCACACAATGTGCTCATATGCCCAATAATGTAACATATATAGTACAACAGAGACCATATCGATCCGTATCCTCCTATAAGCCCACAACTCCTTGTATAAATAACCAAGTACATTGGTGCCCATGCAAAAAAACCTATCAAACACCATGTCCTCTAGGAATCCCATCAAGGCCCATGTGGAAACCTCCCACCCTCTAAGTTTGGAAGGGAAAAACAACCGACACCAACCATCATCAACACTAATAGATGAGTCTCCTGTGGATGTGCCACATACATCACACCATAACTAATACTCACACTATGATATGTCATCTCTATCATGGCCGGCCCAAACACCATAGCCATATGACCCACCACATCTGAAGATGACACCTGATATAGTGGCTCCCAATGATCGGAAGCCATAAAATCCTATACACATCCTCTAGTGTGACAGTCATCTCTCCATCGGTAGATGGAAGGTGTTGGTAGTTGGGTCCCATCTATCGATGAGGGCTACCATCATGTTGTGATCTCAAGAAATCCTCCTATATCTCCTCACCACACCTAGCCTAACTTACCCTCATGTGCTCCCACTCCTCATCTGAATGGTAGGGTCTCATTTGTACTAACAAGGGTGTAAATCGGTCCCTCATCATCATCTGTTGCTAGCCTACATCATCAACACCCACACAAGTTACTCATTTACCTTTCAACTTTCTATTCAACACTCGACTTAGCCTATTTTCTACCCCCATTACCTTACCTAGACCATCCACCTTTACCTAACCTACCTCCCAAACTCATATTCTTAATATATTTTTCCCACTATTTCACCTATTTGACCTACCCTTCCCCATCCCTCCCAAACTCATCCTATTACATCATCATTCACCTAAAACCTCCCCTTCAACATTCTTTTGGACACCTTACCCAGCTACACTACCTTAGACCTAGCTTTGACACCCCATCTAACTTAAACATACCTTTGACATCCCAAAACACCATTTTCTTAAAACTTAACTTTGTCATTTCACAGAGCAACCAACATCGGTCACCCTACCGATGTCGGTACCCTTCTCTATCATTTAGTTCCATTCACTCAACCGATGCTTGACGATAACCGACCGATGTTGGTTACTTGGTTCAGCCCCAAGGCCAAACCCCATGTCCCCCAATGTAAAAAATTGACAAAAATACCTAATTTACCCACCCAAACACCTTTAAAATTTCCCCAAAGTTTCATTTTGACCCCTAATTAACCTAATTCCACCCTCCCACAGCCCAATTTCACCCCCATTTCAATCAAATTTCAAAAAACAAAATTTTCATTTTTCCTATCCTATTCTTCAACAAAAAACAAAATTCAAGCTTGAATCCTACCTCTACTCACCGGTGCCTCCATGGTGGGATGGGTGGAGCCTAAACTAGAATCACCCCCAGAGCCTTCTCCTACCTCTGCCATGTCAAATGACTCTCCAACTCTCAAACCAATCACACTCACTCAGGTGGCTGCAAGAGGGCCCTCAAACTCACTCCTCTCACCCACTAATCTCTCACCAAATCACTCTACTGGCCTATCTGTCATTTTTCTCATGAATATGCTCTCCACCAATCATTTTCCAAATTACCAAATGCTCAAATGAGCACTTTTGGGTGGGTTTTCCATTTTAACTCATAATTTTCCCGACCGATGACGAATGTTGGTCAGTCATGCCCTAGATGACCGACATCATGGTCACCCTACCAACATCAAGTTCCCCTGAACCGACATCGATCACCACCCTGCCATATACCCCATATGCCTTCCTTTTCCTAATTTTTTCCTTCACTCACCTTTTTTCTTGCTGCCACAACCCTAAAACCTCCTCTAGGCTCACCTACTAATCCTCACCACCTCACCACTCCCCTACTAAGGATACTTAGGGGCATGTTTTCCTAAATACCTTCCTATACCTAAATACATTCTTAACTAACCCAACCTTACCTAAATACCTTTACCGACCCAACCTCACCTATATATGAAAATCAACTCACTTACTCTCTACCATGTGATAATGCTACCCATGTTGTTTCACCTACCAACCTTGCCTTGCCTTATTTCATGATGTTTATCTCGACCAAACCAAACCTTTTGGTGTTTTGGAACACACCTATACCCATTCCTACACCTTGACCCATTGTGTTTCTAGGATCACATCCTATACCTTGGATACCTGGACCACATCACCCTTGTTTGGATAAACTATCAACCTTTGACAATGTAGAGTTTGTGTGCTCTTCAACCTTTGCCTTGTTGCATTCTAAGCATGTGTGTGTGTTTGAATTCCTTCACCTTTAGATCACCCCATCATCACTATTACCTACACCTACACCTTACCCCATTTTTCATCACCTACCACCTTATCAAACCCATCACCGATTCTGCCTTCCACTACATCAGTTCTTGGTTTGAGGGGGATCACCTCCACCCATATCTAGGGCAACCACTTCTTGTTTTTTTCATCGTCACTTATTAATACAAGCTACATGAAAAAAAGGGGAAAATGTAGACACCCAAAATTGGGTCACAACCCTCTAAGCCCCCTTTTAAATTATATACCCCCTTACCATGACCCCTTTCACACATTTTTATTAATCTAATTATCAATATTAGGTTAATTACCACCTCACCCTCCCTCACCTCTCCACCTCACCTTGGACCCATTCCAAGGCCATTTAACACCTAAGACTAAGTCATCACTCCCCTTAACCACCTAAGACTGAGTCATCACTTCCCCTAACTAACTAAGACTCTTTCTAAACCTAATATTTATTGCCAACTACCTCTCCCATCAATTTCCCACATGTTTAAATGAGAATCAAGACTCCTAACCCATTTCCATTCTTGACCCATGCCAAAAAGGGAAGAAACATGATATTTTGAGAAAATTTGACTATTTCTCCCTAACTGAATGCCTATTCCTCGGCCAACATTGGTCAAGGAACCACCATCGGTTCCTTTAAATAAGGATTTTCAACTCTTTTCCCAGGTTCTTCTTTTTGGTTGGCATTCTTTGATCTTGCATCTTGGGCATTCAATCGACTTCTCTAAGGATCAACAAAACAGAGAGCATCTACATCCTTCACCAAAACCAACCTACTACTCCACAACCTCGAACCACTCACATGGAGAAGCACTCAGGATTTGTTTCCATGGCACTTGGATCTCATCCCATATCTCTCCTACGAGCACCCACCAACCACCACCATCTACCAATCTCTAGATCTTTAGATAAGTATCTTAACCAGGTTGTTAGTTCTTAACTTTGGTCTTAGATCTCTTATTATCTTCTGTTGTATGACTCCTTTCTCACCCGAATACATCCATCACCCATCTACCCAATACCCTACCAACCTGAACCTCTCTGTTCCTCCAACCACCTCTTTTACCCCTATTGATCCTTCACCTAAATCCCAACACCCTATCCTAAACCTCCAAATCCCTTTTCAATCACAAAGAGCCCAAACCAACCCTTTTCACCTTTGGCACCTAATTTCCCCTACCATGATCAGTTAGCCAACCGATCCCGGCTAAAACCAATAGTGACCATTGGCGTCGGTTCCCCAACCAACATCATCGTCTTTGTCTGATATTTTCCCCAACTAACAAAAGCTCATTCACCCACCCAAAACTCCTCAAAACCTCCCATAACTTCACCTAGTCCTCCATACTACCCCTTGCCTCACCTACAAACCTTGATACCCACCACCCTCTTTAAATTTAATCTTGTATTCACTATTTAGATTAGATTTGAATTATGTGCTTGTGTGAGATACCCAAATTATACAACTACAATAGGACTCTCTCTTTCATGTTATTTATCAGCATTAATTTGTTTTAAAATGTGGATTGACAACCTTTGAGGAAGCACCCTACTTCTGGATTATCTTTTCACACTAGGCAATCCACCAACCGATGCTTTTAATTATATCTTGTGGTCTTGCTTTTTCTCTTCTAGTCCTTCCTCTCTCGTATCAGCCTAGTCCTTCCTCTTCACAAAAAACCTTACTTTTACCTTTTAAATCATTTTTTCATATGGAGTCCTCTGTGGTTAACTCAAGATCCTGTAAAAAAATGTTAAGTGGGTTGTAGGCACCCTTGTGGTCATCTCCAACTTTGGATGCATCAACCTCTGTGATATCTATAATGCATGCAACCTCCATGATCTTCAACAATGTCCTAGATACATGTGTGAGTGATGTAAAAATTGGAACTATGATATACAAGGGTATATCCTTATTTAATGGATTAATATGACTTTTATGCTAACAAGTAGGTTGCATGTGCAAGCAAGGATGAGTGAAGGATAACCTCGACAATAACATAATTGACCGAATTGAGCAAGTGTGGGATAGTGTAAGTGTGTTGTAAAATTTGTGTTGTTGGAAGACATAAATTACCAAAATGAGTGTCTACACAAAGTTCAATGTTTTTCAAGTTAAAGTTCGATATCCTATATTATGGACATTAACTACACTTTTTTCTACAGGTACTCATCTTGGGAAAACAAACACAATTAGAGCAAAGATAAATTCCTAGCACAAACACAAGGCACTTCAAGCCAAGAGAAAGTGTGTCTACACACTTAGGTAACTTTTCCTTTAAGTACGCAATTTTCAATTTCATACTTAAAGGGGGCAAATGTAGACACTCATTTTGGTAATTCATGTCTTGCAATAAAAAAAATTGTACAACACTTTAACACTAGCCCACACTCACCTAATTTAACCAATTATGTTATCCCTAGTTATATCTCACTCATTCTTGCTTACACACATAGCCTATTTGTTCACATAACGGTCACATTAATTCATCAAATTAGGCTATACCCTCGCATATGACAAATCCAATTTTCAAATTACTTGCACATGCATCTGGGACCATAACACCCAAAAAGGGACATATCATTTGTATGCTTTATGGGATGACCTAGATGCTTTCATCCCTTTCCCTTAAATGACACTTTTCTTAATTTGAATTTCTTTGTTACAATCCTAGTTGGCTTTACCTAAGTTTTTCAGATCTAGAACACATATATAAGCAAGTTATTCATCTCTCATTGAGGAGGGCATTATATCTACTTGGAACCTAGCATTCTAATGAGAAAATACTAAGAGAAATCACAAGAAAATCTACTCCAAGACTCCCTTGAGATGTCATATACTCTGTATATTCATTTAGGGAAATCCTCTACTCAGATTTGCAAGTACAAAGAGCACATTGTCTTTATTAAAACTATGGTAAAGGTCAAGTGCAATCGCATTGTTACAAGCTCATGATTATCAATTTGGTTACATATATTTTAGATATCACATTATAGGTGAGAATGACATGGGATTTGAGCCCTCTTCGAGGTAGTGGAGACATCATCGGTGCATAGGGGTGCCCATAACTCAACTAATGTTTGTTTTTAGGACTCGCTCACCATCTAGGGTTTTGAATATTAAATCGAGTACAAAATGAGCATTGCATAATGTCAAAGGTCTAAATTACATACATGAATAAATCAGGAAGTAATGCACAAACCCAAAAAGTTTCAAGAGCTGAAAGTGTAAAGGGATGAAAACGTATTTAAAGGGACATAATGCCCATATGCCTTGGTCTGGGTAGATTTATAGGGCATATTTTCGAGACGAAGCTTTATAAAATTAATTCTAGCTCTTTGGAGTCATCAACCTAATCTAGATTAACACACAATCCAAAATATTAGTTGAGTCACTCTATATTCCCTATTACTAGTACTTTATTTCACTATCTATCATTATTTATATTTGTTCATGTATTTTCCGATACACGTTGTGTTGGTCCGAAAATCATGTGTGGATAGATCTATGGATGACGAGCAACAAAGGTGTGTGGCATAGCCCCTCTTTGAGTCAAAAAAAAAAACTAGTTTATTGCTATTCTACTGCAGGAATATGTGTAAGTCTCACAATATTCTCGCCTTCGGGGTTTGGGATATCATCCCAGTTAGGGTATTTCCAACTGTGCAAGGAGAGAAGGGAAAGAATGAAGAGAAGATAGATCCGAAGGGAGAAAAGAAATGAATTCCAAAGCGAGAAAGATCAGGAGGTCTATGTTTTGGGATTGGTGATAAATGGACTTGCATAAACAAACAAAGCAATACTTGATGAACAAATGACAAAAAGTAGAGGTAGATTCAACAGAATAAACATGTAGTTGTAACATAAGAAAGTTCTGATGCATAACACAAATATTCAACACAAAGTCTCAATATTATATTAATCTTTTCTTCTATTACAAAAGTACAAAGCCTTTTCTCCTCACTTCTATTTTTCATCTAAAAGTGTCCATCCTTGAATACAACAAGTATCTAGGAGAAGAGAGAAGGCAAAAGGAAGCCAACAACTAATTACAAAATATCTACAAAATATCTAAAAGTCAATGTTGACTTTGGGCAACTTGGTGGATGACAACATCCCATGGTGCAACATGGATGATGTCATCATTTGTGCCAACATACTCTTAGATATTTACAAAAAGAAAGCCAAGAGGAAGAAGGCTATTCATCATCATCTCACGGCTGAAAGGGGGTATCTTGCTTCTGTTGTTGTTTGGGAGAGGTGATGTGGAACTGAGTTCGATATTCCATGAATTTACTTGACCATTGGCTGAAGTTGATCCTGGCAGGACCCTTTGTATGATCGCCGATGACCTCACAAGTCTCTCGTTCATCTTTGAGTTTTTCAGGGAGCTTGAAATATTCATTACCTGCCTCCATTAGGTACCCCACAAAATCACGGCAAGCCAGAAGGTTATTGATGCATTCAGTGTCAAAAGTGGCTTCTGGCCCTAGCCCTTGCGAGATGATCTCCTTGAAGATCCAAATAGTTTCATCTACCTTCCTCAAGGCGAAAGAAGGAGTGAGTAGGCCCAGAGACATTCTTAGGACAATTTTCTCCATTTGATGCATTGCATCCAGGGATTCCTCCTTGACCTTGTCAATTTTCTCCAGGATGAATTCCATCCGATCGACCGGTAGTCCAAAAGCAACAAGGATTTTACTGGGTAACCTGGGGTGATTGAAAATGCTGAATTTCACCAAATCGTTGATTGAGCAGTCGAGCATTTTCTGGAACATCTCATGTTACAACCTAGCATGGTCCAACTCTTCGGAGATAGGTCCTGCAGTAATTTCCTCGGAGATCCTTGTTCACCGGCTAATGTTCTCGATATAATTCGGTGAACTTTACAATTATCTCCTCATTGTCTTTGAGGATCCGATCTCTCCAGTGGAAAATGCCATACCTTGTTCACCAATTTTGGTGTATTTATTTATCTTATCCCGCTTAGGACCTCGGGAGTTTCGGTGGCAATTGTAGGAGGTGCACTGCCCATTTTCTGCAGGGCATGGAGAAGATGCTTGTTCTACTCTTTTAATAGCCTCTTCTCTTCCTTTTCTTCTTGGAGCTTCTCCTTGAAGACTTTTAGAAGATGTTCCCATTGTGACCTGCGTCACTGTATAATCTGTAGGAGACAGATCCTTTTTATCCTTTGAAGGATTGGGATACGTAACCTCCATTACTCTTTCTCCCGATGCACTCTGAGAGAAGCGGGTTATAGGCTTTTGCTTCTTAGCCCCTTTTTTTGGGATGATGAAAAAGTCCATTAGTGCAATGGGGACTTTCCTCTTCTGCTAGCTCGAGATGACGCTTTGGGAGATCCATGCCGTACTTAAGGGAACGAGGCCGACGTGGAAGAGGGAGTAGATGTAGTGGATGAGGGGAAATGGGTAGAGACACTTGGTGGTGGCATCGAGAGGGAGGCCGAGAAAGTGCTCACGGGAGGAAGAGACACTGCAGGGGAGGTAGTCATGGGAATGGAAGGGAGCTGAGAGATGAGAGAAGAAATGGTGGGGGACAGCTCCGCGAGAGAAGAGAAGATGGAGGAAGAGGAAGGGGGAACAGTGGAAGATGGGGGAGAGGATACGACCAAAGGAATGGTCACTTGAGTCACATGAGGAGGGGAAGGAGGAGAGGGAGAAGGAATAGAAGGGACCTCAGTAATTGTAGCTGTGGCAACACCCTGAGTGGATGTGCCCATCGGAACACCTTCCGCCGCTTCTTTCTCTGGGGATACCAGACTCACAACCTGTTCTTGTGCGGCGGAAGGAGGGCTTTCAGGAGCTTCTTCTTGAGTGGAGCTCGATTCTCCCTCTTTATCCTTGCCTTTGCTCTTTGGCACATGTTTTGGCCTAACAGGTGCGTTGCCCAAAGGGGACGTGGTGAAATATACTCTGAGGTAGATAAGGTCATTCATTCTGCACCAATGCTCTGTTTGCCGTAATGTTTCCTTAACCCTTTCTTCGATGGTCTAGGGTGCCTTTGTTATGTCAATTGCGTAAAACGGCCGCCTTGTCCCCATCTCAGTCTAGATACACCCCGATCAAATTCTTGATCGGTAGTTTGATAACCCTTTGGAATAATGGCCATGCCATATTGAATAATCTTTGTCGGTACAAAGCGAGAGTGATCCTTCCTTTTAAGTTCAACCTCATGATACAGTGTCGATATAGATGTCCTCGATCTTTGGAATGTGAATTAGATCGAGCTTTGCCTTAGGGAGGCAGTTTCTTCGATCGAATGTGGGCCTTGCCGAGAAATTATGCTTTAGATTGAGCAGTTCTAGTTCTGCAAACATTTCCCGGCCTTGGTGTGAGAAGTGCAGGTATATCTACCCATTGTGAGGGGGAAAGGAGTTCCACCCTTCTTTCTTTTCAGGCACTTCTCATGATATGTTATGAGCTACCTGGACAACTTCAATAGGATCAGCTTAGGGCCAACATACCTTAGCAATTTAGTGGGCTCCCCCAAGAAGTTAGCTACTCTGAGATAGGTGAAGGTGGGGAATTGGGTAAATAGTGCTCCCCACTTCTTAGTTGTTGTGACTATGCTCTTGGTTATTTGACCATGAGTCATATTTGGCCTCAAAAGGAAAACGATGCCGTAGAAGAAAGCATCGTTGATCTTGGTAAACTGCGAGATGCTATTTTCCAGCTTCAGCTCTGGGTAGTATTTGTATATCTTCACCTGAGGCCAAACCCCGCATCGTCTCGGCTAGATAATCTCTCTTTGAGGCTGCAGCAGTGTAGACTAGTAGGAGTTCATGTAGAACCTCCTCGTCGTGGTGAGTTGTTGAGCTCGCTTAGATATGTTGCTACTTATTATCTCTACCCATTCAAAGCGTTGATCGTGCACATTCTTATTCATGGTGTTTTAGGTACTTTTTAGCATCCATTTGTGAAAGTAATGGGTGTTAGAAAGTGCAAAAACTCTACTTAGAAATGTGATGGTATCACTCGCTTCCTGAGAAGTCGCTTTATGGTGAATAACCTCGTGGCCACCTGTTATCACCTTCTTGTTCTTTAAGTACACTTCGCTCATCCATTGATGCATTTGTCCTCGTTATCCTCCCACGCCTTGGTGCGTCTTCTTGCATACACCACAAAATGTCGGTGGTGGTGAATGCCTAACATGATCTCAAAGTGTCGGGTAGTGAGGTTGATTATAACCTCACCCTTTTCATTTTCGACACACCTTGTGTCTTTGTTATAACAGCGGCCACCACCATCATAAACTCATTATTTATTGCACCGACGATTCCCCGACAAAATGTAGACCTCTCGCCCACTAGTTTTTCCATCCAAGGACTGCCTGTGACCCTCTTGGTTCTGGCCCAGAAATCCTCCATGTCGATGTGACCAAGTTCAGAATCTCTAATGTCTAGATCACATTCTACCCGGACTCCTAGCATTCTCGACCCTTTGATACTTATATTTCATCTCTTCCTCTATAAGCTTAGCCTTACCCTTTGACTTGGTTGGCCTTTTGCTTGAGGTAGACATATATGGATCTGAGTTCGAGTTCTTGCTGATCTACAAGAAGAAGAAGTGAATTCCAACGCAAAAGAGCCATGTTAGTCATCCGATCTTCCATTAAAGCACTACTGTAATGAGGAGTTAGCAATTTTAAGGCGTCGTGGAACAGGGTGCAAGGACACCACAGGCTGCAGAGTTAAAAGAATGGCGCACTAAAACAGAGTGTTACAAGGAATAAATCAGCGCCAAAGGGCGCAGGGTGCAAGGATTTTGCATATGACATCTTTGTTGTTGTAAACAGGAGTGCGCCTGCACCGTTATATGTGGTTTTATACTAGGTACAAATAAGTTTAGTGTTGCATGGGAGTAGGATGCACCAATGGCGCATGCAATTTGTGTGTAACATGGAATTTTGGTGCGCCGAAGGGTGCAGGATTAATGTGTGTAGCACTAGCTTTATGTGCACAAAGGGGACTTTGGCGTGGCGCAGGGAAAGCTTGCATGGCACTTTGTTGTTGTTAGCGGGATTGCGTTTGTGCCGGGTTTAGGATTTACTCGGTTTATGCATGGCGCAGGGATCTTGCATGCTGCAATCAAGGGTAGTGCACCTTCTTGGTGCAAATTTGTTTTCTATAACAAGGGTGACAATTGCACCCAGAGAAAATGCGTCTCAAAAACAACTTTCAGTTTTCTCTCCTTTCTTGATGGGTTTGCGCCTTTTAGGCTTAACTCCGCATCAATTTAGACGCGGTGAAGGGGGCACAATAAAGAGGTTTGGATTCATTTTGAGGCGAGCCCTCTTGGTAAGTAGATCCGGAAAGAGGATGAAAATGGCTTGGGAGGGAGATTTGCAAGAACGGCATGAAGGGTTTATGGTTTCTCAGATCTATACACCAACCTCACAAACAACCAAACAAAAACAAAAACACAAGAGAAATAAGGACCACTTACCCGAATATATAGAATGTGAGAGACGAAGCGGGGTCCACGAACGCGACACGAGGATGACGAGTGTGCGAGATAGGTGTAGAGGAATAAAGTTTTTCATGTGTTTTCTGATTGTGAAAGTGACAGGGCAGATGCGCCTATATATAGGCAAAGGTGTAATAAATGTGCCAACCACTTTTTAAAGGGGCGCACCAAAACATGTGTCGACACGTAAAACTTTGTGCCCTTTGGCGCGAATATGGTTTTGTCAACATGAAATTATTTGTGCCTTTGGCGTAAATTTAGTACTGTCAACACTTCATTTTGAGCGCCTTGGCGCACCAATTAATGGCACAAAATTTTTGTTGTTGTGAAGGTGCCGTGCCTTTGTGCAGTGCAAGAAAGGCACATCACGGGAAGGCGCAACAATTGTTGTGTCAACACTTCAAAAGGTGTGCCAAAGGAAATAAAGGGGGCGTAGATTTACCCTGTGTTGCATAGATAAAAGGTGCACCCACCAAAAAAGGACCAAAATGACCAAGTTCGGAAAACTAGATTTCCTAAAAGGGGAATTACAACATTCGAACGCCGAGGACCCGACGAGGAACCGAACAAAATTTTGGTATGGTTACTTGTAAAATTGCCCTCATCAATTTTACAGATAACATGTTGCAACTATATTCGAAACTAATTGATTATGATAATCTACCATTGATTACCAACCCCTTAAATTTAATCATTTGGGTAAAATAAGGAAAAATACTATTGAGGTAATGTACTTTGGATATATCTCCGAAAGTATGGTCTAATTTAATATAAATTGAATTAAATCTAATTACAGAGTAACTAATGTAAATAATGATGTACAAATGCTAATATACAATGATCTACACAAGCAAACAAACATGTATAATGTGAACCCCTAAGCAGAGAGGGAGACAAAAATACTTATATGATTTTTGAACAAACTGGAAGTGATATGGGTAGGTGAAATACTAAAACCGAATGTACACAACTTCGTTAATGCTCACCGAAGTTTTGGAATTCAGGAATGATGCAGGCAAATGTACCCACAATAAGGCGGGGGTGCCTATTTGCTAACGACTAGATCCGAGTACTTGGTGGCCATGTAAATGCTTAGGATCTGTTTTCTTTTATGTCACAAGGGTTTCATTATTGGTTCATGTTTTTCACTTGATATTTGCTCCTTGATCACCGATGATACATGTAATCTATAAAACAAAGTATCTACCTACACATGTCCATAAACTACATCAAATATAATAAAAATGATGCAGAATGTGGAGTCAAACTAACCCCAGTAGTCACCCGAAGAGTGAAATTACTGTGAGCATTGCACTACATCTCAAACCCCATGTAGTTCTATGTGAAAGTGTGTGATATGATGCCCTATGATGCCCTTGTGCAAGTTGCACTAGAATAGTGGGATAGATCTAGAATTCTCCATATGAAAATGTGTGGGATAGAATTGAATAAACTTCCTCCTATGTTGTGTATGCAGAAGTGATGCATCCCTTGTCCCTTGAGTGAGTGTACTAGATGGATGCCTTTGATGCTCTTTATGCCTTTGGATGTAAGCTTAGGTGATAATAAGTAATGTTAGTTGTTAGTCCCTTGTTTGAGAGCTATAACTACACACACACACACACACACACACACACACACATATATTTGATTCCCTATTTGAATTTCATAATTGACAACTAGAAGGCCGACCCATAAGTGAAAAAGATGCCCAAAAGATAAAAGAGACCCAAAAAGAGTGAGTAAAGGTAAGAAAGGGTCGAGTGCCCAAGAGGGACAAAAGCACTGGGCACCGGTGGGATGTCCCAAAAATATAAATCCATGGTGTTAGTGTCTATGAGCTATAAAATATAAGAGGCGATAGTCATGTTTTGCTTAGAAATCATGACTACATTAAGATGTAGGTACCCAAGTGTGTGATTTTGACCAAATGAGAAATCAATATACAAAGAAAAGAGGCCAAAGATAGTTGAGTGGACAAGTGAAGCGTGGAGTGATCACAAGTGAAGTGGACCCTAGGGGTGAAGCGTGATGTGTAGTAGTCAGGTTGCTTGGAGCTTGTGTTCACTAATCCTATCATTCCTTTGAGAAACAGATAAGGGTTAGGGCTAGGAGGAATACCCGTTGTTGATGTTGAGATGGTGTGCGCACCGTAGAGAAAGATCGATCGACCGCGAAGAACTCCTTTTTGTCTCGAAGGACTACCCGCAAGTAAGAATACAAGACCACCGATTTTAATTAGACAATAAATGAGGGAGCTGCCTTAGGCCCAGAAATATAAAACTTCCTTTCAAGGTGGTCAGCCTCCCTTTTAATACGAATTAACACAAATGATAACAAAGAAAGCTATTGCAAAATCACGATTTAGGTATCTCGCTTACAAAGCAATAGAAGCTAAATTATCAATAATAAAGCGCCACGTTGTTTGTTCTTACATCGGTCGCTGATACGCTCAAAGTGTGAGTTATAGGGATAAACCAGATCGATCCGAGGTCATTAGGTGGCAAATAGGTGAGAAAAAGGTTTTGGGGGGTATAAGTCACAAAGTGACCGACGCCGGCCACCGGGTAACCGACACGCGGTTAGAGAACCGCCGCCGGTAGGGGATAAACGATACCGGTAGGGTCAAGCAATCTAAGTGCTTCTCGGATAGAGGTTGGTCAGTAAGGTGATCAGTGGGGTTATTAAGATTGGGGATGGCCGAGGGGAATGATGGGAGGATAGGGAAGACTCGTGAGTGTGGTAAAATGGCCTTCCGGGCAATATCGTGATGTATGGGTGAAGGTTAAGTGCAAGATGTTGCACGGTAGTAGATCTAGGAATAAACTTATGATTACTATTAATCAACAAAGCTCAAGAAAATGGTGCTTAGAAACATATAAAACACTACTTACTCGTCCCCGATGCAGATGCAGTGTTTCAGATCTCAGTGATGATGAAGACAGACCCAAGTTGATGATCCGACAATCCAAGATGAGTTATCTCCTCTTCTCGATGCTCTGATGAGTGTTACCGGGCTCTCTGCTTATTCAAATGCAGCCTTGGGCTTGATGTCCTTCTCTCGCAAACTCTTCCTCGCTTTTCACTTGTCTCTCGCTCTTACCAAGCAAAATCTGGATCCTTTCAATGATTTCTCCTCCTTTTTTCCGATCAAATGAAAATCCGATCCTTTGTTTTTGGTTGGAAGTGGTCATTTACGGGGAACCGATGGCGGTTACGCAACCGACGGCGGTCGAGTAGAACCCAGATCGGTGGCAAAGTCAAAGCGGGCTATTTTTGGTAAAATAGCCAGCTTTCCTCCTTTTCTTCCGAGGGATTGGTCATGGGCTTGGTCAAGTCATTATGAAGTTGGTTTTAGGTGCGATGATGAGGAGTAATTAGTCATAGGTGTGGAATCGACCAAGTTATAGGTCTTAATTAGGTTAGTTTAGGTTAAGACTAGGTCATGATGAGGTGGCAATGAGGTGGCAGGTGTATGATGATGTGGATTTATTAATTATAAGGTAATTAATAAATAATTGTGTAAGGTTTAGGTGATGAGGTTAGGTTGCAAAATGAGATGCGGGTACACAGGGGTCGTAAGACACAAATTTGGTGTCTACATTAGCCCCTTATTGTCGTGTAGTTTGTTTTGTAAAGTCACACTGACAATAATAAGAAGTGGTTACCCTCGTTAAGGGTATAGGTAATCCCCCAAATCTATCACAGATTGAGGTAGCGTGAAAGCAGTGGATAGGGTCGATAAAGGGTAAATGGTGTTGAGATAATGGTAAGAGGGTGGGGTAGGTCCAAGGAAGCAGACGCACGCACGTGCAAATGCAGTGAGTGCTACCAGTGGTATATGATTCAAGAGCAAACAAGCAATTCATAGCAAAGGTCGATAGTTTATCCAAACAAGGGTGATATAATCCTCGTATCCAAGGCATAGGAAGTAGCTCTGTGGTATATAACGGTAAGGTACAGAACGCTTGGGCATGTTCGGCAAGACTAAATGGTTGGTTTGGTTGAGATAAACGCCACGGCCTAAGTCTAGGCAAAGTTGGTCGACGATCAAGTCAAGGACCCCGATCATGCTAAAACACGAACAGTGAGCTCGATCAACAAAAAGGTACATGATGGATGGATAAAATAAAACGCTGATCAGTGGGTATGGTATTTAATCGGTGCGGCTTAGGTCGGGCCAAATGGTTAGGTGCGCTTGGTCAAAGCGGGTCGGGCCAAATGGTTGGTCGCGGCCTGGGTCGGGCCAAATGGTCATGGGGGTCGGGCCATGTAGGTACGGCCTGTCGGGTCGGGCCAAATGGGTCCAAATGGTAGGTTACGGCCTGGGGTCGGGCCAAATGGTAGGTTACGGCCTGGGTCGGGCCAAATGGGGTTGGGCCAAACCGTGGGTCGGCCAAATGGTTGGTTACGGCCTGGGGTCGGGCCAAATGGTAGGTTACGGCCTGGGTCGGGCCAAATGGGTTGGGTCGGCCGGGCCAAATGGTCAGGTCACGGCCTGGGTCGGGCCAAATGGTTGGTTACGGCCTGGGTCGGGCCAAATGGTAGGTTACGGCCTCTGGCGGGCCAAATGGTTGGGTCCAAATGGTGGGTCAGGGCCACGGGCCTGGTTGGCCTGGCCTGGCCAAATGGGTTGGTCGCGGCGGCTGGGTCAGGCCAAATGGTAGGTCGCGGCCTGGGTCCTGGCCAAATGAAGTTAACAAAGGGTTGTCAACGAAGGTGGATATAGGCGATGTTGGTAGAAAGGGCTATTAGTAAATAAGGGCCGAAATTGGGGTAGAGGTGAGATAAAACCGATATCGATTGTGTATGACCGATATCGGTTAGATGACCGATACCGGTTCCTTAGGGCACAATAAAACCGATATCGGTTATAGGTCAAAAACCTATAAAAAGAAAAATACGGCCGGTCATTGTCACATTGTCAATTTGAAAACCAATTGGAGTTGTCTGAGGTGGATTGTTGAGATTGGAGCATTTGTTGGTTGAGGTGGCGCTATTTGAGTGGAGAATTGAGTGTTTAGTGGACCCTAGTGAGTAGGAGGCAGCAGCTGATTGGTGGAGGACCCAGCAGAGGAGAGTTTATAGCCATGGCACAACAGAGGAGCAGGAGGTGCCGACCACTGACCACCACCACCCATCCCACCACGACGACGTGTCGTCGTCGCACCGTAGGTTCAAACCCCTCATCAGTGTGGATTTGAGTATATTATGTCAGTATTTGGGTTTTGGGTAGAATGTTAGATTTTGATAAAATAATTAATAAATGGAAATGATTTAAAAAAGGAGAGGGTAGATAGGTTAAATAGGCCAAGGCGGGTGGGTAGGTTTTTAGGTGTTTGGGTGGGTATAGAGGGAGAAATAGGAAAAAATGGATTTGGGGGCCGCGCGGGTTCGGCCCGGATTTTAGCAAAGACCGATGCCGGCCACTAAGCGACCGATCGGTCATGAAATTTTTGGTGGACGGAGTTTTGTGGTGACCGGTGTCGGCGATAATGACCGGCCGCCGAAGAGGACCGGTGGCCATGGCATAGTGACCGACCGTCCTTAGGTCCTTAGTTATTTTTTTTTGTTGGTTTGGGTTTGTTTGTTTTTTGTTTGTTGTTTGGGTGTTTGGGTATTTGGTGGGTTTGGGTGTTGGTTTTGGGGGTGAAGGGGAATTGTTTGGGTGAGGTTAATAAGAAGGTTTTTGGTGAGTGTTTTTGGGGTGTTTTGGTGGGTGTTTTG
Organism: Taxus wallichiana var. yunnanensis; assembly: GCA_018340775.1. NCBI lineage: Eukaryota > Viridiplantae > Streptophyta > Pinopsida > Cupressales > Taxaceae > Taxus > Taxus wallichiana. Next base: position 140,807,965 of record CM031240.1, on the reverse strand, counting down.
GTTTGTTTGGTGTTTGTTGATGGTTTGGGTGTTTTTGGGTGTTGGGGGGTGTTTGGTTGGTGGTGTGTTTTGGTTGTTTGGTGTTTTGTTTTTAGGTGTTGGGTGGTTTGATATGGTTTGGGTTGTGGTGGAGGTGTTTTGGGTATTGTTATCGAAAGTTTTTAGGTTTAGGTGTTGTTTGGGTGTGAAGAGGGAGGGGGGGTCGTAGAGGTTTTTAGGGTAAGATAGGTGGGTGTAGAGGGTATAAGTAGATGTTGTGATAAAGAGTAGGGCTAATGTAGTGAGTTGGTTTTGGCGCACGCGCAAGCCCGACGACGATGCGATGATGCCCCCACTGCTGAGACGGATGCGCCACACGTGTCCGCAGCGCAAGCTGGGGGTATCATGCGCGAGGTGGGACTCTGGCGAGTCCAAATGCGATACAGAGCGATCGACAGGATCACAGCATGGTCGCCCTCATCGAGAGATGGGATCCGCGACCAATGTGTTCCATCTCCCGACCGAGAGATGACCATCACATCGAGGATGTGTATCGCATCCTTCGATTACCGATTGATGGAGAGGCGCTTTTCAGTGTCGACGCCGAGACAGCCATGGACAACATCCTACACGTATTCGGGATGCAAACACTGCGCTCCGACATATCACAAACATGAGTATCGCGTATGGGGATATGTACCGAGCCCACCGCCATGAGACACGGCTTGCACGTGGCCGATGATGATCGGATCACCCTTCGCCTCCCGCACTCGAGGGAGGCCGCTTTCCACGGCGCTTATGGGGGTGCTACATGAGATGGTGGAGGAGCACACATGTTATGCTTGGGGGCACCAAGATACCCGGTGCAGCTTATACCGAGAGTCGTGGGGCTATCGCCGATGAGGCGATTCGGATTTGCTCGACGTTTTTACTACACTCTGGGGCATATGAGCATATCATATGCATTAGACCAAGAGGGCTGCCCCAAAGAAAGCCTGTGGCCACAGTCATCTATAGATACGGCTTTCGTGAGGTGGTCAGGGGGTCGTGGGCCACCACGAGCAAGGCTTCAGCTTTCGGCAGGGGACGTCACTTATTACGTATATATGTTGAGGGCTTTGACAAAGATTAGATATTGTATGGAGACCTTATAGAGGTCATCACCCGCACGGAGGAGCCCGAGCACAATGCAGAAAGGGATCCAAAGATACATTCTGATAATGCGGACTGAGGCCGGAGAGTATGAGAGGATACCCCTGAGAGGGTACGAGACATGGGGCTACGACAGATGATGAGCCACCTCCCTCCCCAAGCACGAGGGATGATGTAGAGGCTCCACCGCCCGCACCACATCCCCGGACCCGATTGGGTCACGCCGAGAGGCCGGCAGATGATACCGTAGATGATGCCGCCGCACAGAGAGCATTTTTGGTTGGTGGGCCGAGAGAGAGTCATGCGAGGAGAGCACACCCATGCACAAATGTGACTTAGCGGTCAAGTCACAGAGCAGAGAGGGACCAGCCTCAGGGGGGTACAGCTTATTACAGGGGCAGCATCGCCACACAGCACGTATAGGTGTCTTACAGGGGCAAATAGCCCAGCTCAGTGCACAGTAGCAAAGCAGCACAGCTACAAAGTACAGTGCACACCAGACAGTGCACCACAAAGACAGACACACCACCACACAAATACACCACCACCACACACCACCACCACACACCAAATGCCACAGCACCACCACCAATGCACCAAAGACAGCACAGGGGGGCACCGGTATTAGGAGTCGTGGGACCAGCCCCAAAGACCTACTACTGGCTCGAGATCGCATATGGAGGCTGAGAGCGAGGCCCGGTACTATCAGGATATTCTTGATGGTACCGGGGCTGATTATCAGCCATATGCGGCACATAGAGCAGAGACCTCTCGGAGCCAGAGATCTCAGGGAGGTGCAGCCACAGCCGGTGGGTCTGTGACAGGCAGGAGGCGAGAGGCAGCAGACAGGACCAAGAGCAGACAGCAGAGGGGGCGGTGGAGAGAGCTGAGGGGTCCCTGCATATTTTTGTATTGGTTCATTGATATGGGCACCGGCTCGCGAACCGGCTATGTTTATAGAGGCCTGCGTGCCTAGATATTATGTATTCATTTATTCATTCATTCATTTATTGTATATACCGGCCTGCGAGCCGAGTACGGGTTGTACAGTTGATACCGGCCTGCGAGCCGAGTATGTTTTTGATATGAGAGACCGCCCGCGAGCCGAGCCGAGATTATCGATAGCTATCATGCCTCGCGTGCCGGCTTTGTTGTATTATGAGATCACAGAGGCCCCGATGCAGGGCACATTGTATATTTGAAACTTTGTATATATATAGATATGATGATTTGACCCACATGTTGTGCGTAAAAATGTGTTAAGTGTTTTGAAAATGGTTTGTGATATTTAATGTATGATGAGTTTGATTTACATGGTGTTATATATTATGATGTTGATGTCTTTTGTTGATGGGATGTATGTATGTATATAGATGATGAGTTTAATTGACATGTTGTGTTATGAAATGTTGTATGTTTTGTCACTTACTGGTTTTGTGAATATCAATGTTCAGTAGTCATGCTGATTTGGATTCAAATGGTGTATAGATTGATGGTTTTTGATATCGTTTGTTGATGGCTTGGTTGTTTTTGTAAGATAGATAGATGATGTTGATGAAATTGTGATGAGATATGGATTTAATGAAAAATATGGATAATGGTGTTGTTCATGCAGGAAAAAGGGACGGGCGCCACAAAAATTTGCAAAAATGAAAAAAAAAGCTTAGGTTTAAGCAACAAGGGGGACATGACCGATATCGGTTATGTAACCGATGTCGGTAGCTATATGACCGATATCGGTTATGTAACCGATATCGGTTATGAAAGAATTATTTTCCTAAAAATAGAACTGCTGGGTTGGCAACTTAAGTTCTTATTTTTAGCATTCTTATTTTTAGAGTCATGCAACAAGTTAAATATGCGAATGCGACGCTATTTGACAACCAAGCTATGGTAATCGTGATGAAAGAATTTGAGTGATAAGGAGGAAAGAGACAGGTGAAGTGAGCGTGGGCTGAGATTCAGAAGGCAGAAAGACAAGTTATATTTGAAGAGGGTGGTGAACATGGCTGAACGAGGAGAAGCATCCAACAGGCAGGGACGAGGGGGAAGACATGTTCCGCCCCAAGCTGCTGCATCCCGAGAGGTAAACTGTTTGGTTGTAATTTGATTCTTGCATGTGTTGTAAATAGGATGAAAGAAGTGTAAGTGGGTAAAGATGAGAAAAAAAATAGGCAAGGGTCAGGGGTATGGTATGAGTGCTACGGGGGTAGGTAAACAGGGTGGGTATGTATGTTTTTAGGTATAAATAGGAGTAAACGGGCAAAATAATTATCGTAGGTGTATGCTTTAAGCAGGTAGGTATATTTTTACAAAGGACCGGTATCGCTTATAAGTAACCGGTATCGGTTATCAAACCGGTATCGGTTATGCATAACCGCTATCGGTCACTGTAAGGGTTTCCATTTTGAGAAAAACCCGTGAGATTTGTTCTTTTGAATAATTATGTGTCGCTTTGATGTACGCAGCGTAAGCAAGGTTAAGGATGAATGATACTCGCGCGCCATTGTTGTTGTCACTTAATCCGAGCGGATGTAACACCAAATTAATGGGCATTGATAAATCGGTCAGTTAAGTGGAATCCGCTATTATTCAAGAATCACGCGTAACCATGCTATGCTATGTCAGCAGCGCTTGATCGAGAGATGGAATCCAAAAGAAACCTTCTATCTACCAACAGGGAGATGACAAAGACTTCTGGAAGATGTGTTCCGTATTTTGAGACTCCCAATGATAGGAAAAATAAAGTAGTATCAGCAAGCCCAAACAAGGGCGGCAGCGATAACAAAGAGATTTGGGTCACCGCACGAGATTTGACACAAAGGGTTTATCATTTACGTATGGTACAATGTATGCAACACACCCTGAGGAAACAAGGTCACGTGCTATTAATGATAGCGGTGGGGTATTATGCATTGCCGAGGGCTGGAAGGTGGAAGATTTCCCAAAGCATTGATGAGTGTTATTTGGGAAATGATAGAAATGAGCGTGACATTCGCATGGGCACCCGCATATCTGGCAGAGTTATATAGGGGTTTATGGGCATGCAAGCGAAAACACAGGACGACACTGGATTGTTCGTACTTATTACATTGTTGGGCCTATGAGCATATTGTTTGTGTGCATCCAATAGGCCGACCCATCGAGCCTGGAGAGGCAGGAGTGAGCAAAGGTCGGGATTCGACGATGGGTCCGATGCAACAAGAAGCGAGATCCCAGTGCCGTGATAGATGACATCGAGTATTATAGATAGTATGGGAGATGGTGACGATTGCATGATATTTGTTGAGGCCGACGGAACTATATGGTGACAGAGCACATAGCTGAGGAGTTGAGGGGTGTAGAGCGATTGAGGTGGATCGCAGGGCATAGGCCGGTGAGTACGAGAGGATTCCTCTAGATCGCGTGCGGCGACAATTTGGGTTCTGCTCAGATATACCTATGACATATAGACCATACATGAGGATCGACGCCGAGGCAACATTCTCACCTCCCCGGCCTACACCTCCAGAAGGGCCAGAAGAGATAGCAGCCGATCGTAGGGTTATGGATGCGGGAACGACAGAGGCCTATAGAGTATGGTGGGTAAAGAGAGCTGCGAGGTGCACGTGAGTGCCCTGACATAGCTGTGATTACAGAGAGAGAGATCGTCTGCAGGATTTGGCTCGCCAGCTTCAAACACAGGTGAATGAGACAATGGGATTGTTAGAGGCTTCACAGTTACGAGTGGAGAGACTGGAGGCAAGATTCCTCCACGCGAGAGGACGTATTCGTATGTTACAGAGATGTTGTGGATCAATGGGAGGAACCAATGGCAGTGGCACCTTTGAGGATGGAGAGGCCCACCGAGGGGCATCGACGATCACGATCACCACCTGATTCGGGAGGAGGTGCAAGGGTCTGAGTGAACTTCATAGGAATATAAGAATAAATAAGGATGCCGACCTGCGAGTCGATGATAGAGAAGATGTATTTGTTTAACATCTAAAATAAAACTAAATATGTATGTTCTTTTGAGTGATGATAATAATAAGAATGGTTGTGTTTTAAATGTTGTTTTTGTTTGTTTTGAAAAAGGATAAAGATGAACGTTGGCAAATAGAAATACACAAAAAATATTTATATTGACAACACATGATAGGGTATGGTAGGGGATGGTCGAGCTAACCTTGGGAGACCCCATGTCTCCTAAGTGCTGCCTACATAGCCCATTGCACAAAGCAAGGAAGAGCCTCGATCGATGTAGTTCTCCTTAGATCGTGGAGAGGTGAATTCAGCAATTTAGGTATGGTTAGGCAATTTGTTGGTTGGTAAAAATTTGATGGTGGTAGGGTAATGTTGTTGGTGTTGGTAGGGTAAAGCGAAAGTTAGCATACCCAAGTAGTGGGGAATCGTGTCCTGATTAAGGTCAACACACAATCCTAGAGCCGAGCAAAAAGAGGCAAGAGTGTCCCATAGTTGAGGAGAGCTAAACAAACCACATATTAATGTAGGATGAGCTTGAATCCCTAGGTACCTTGCATAGGCGAGAAGTCGATAGGTGAAAAGAGTGGTATAATCACAATATATCGGATATACGTCACGTCCCTTGAGTTTTGTTGCTTTGAAAAATGGTGAGGTGAGGTGGTTGATGTGGGCGAGGGTGCAGAGAACTTATTATAAGATGATTATTCTGATAAAAGAGAACCAAACCTAAATAGACAAGTCCATGACTCAAAAGTGTTTTGAAATACTGCTTTTATTTTTATTTTATTTTGCTGGATATAGACTGATCGATGTGGGAAGTCTACATGGGATATGTATTTTGTTGTTCTTGAGGTCTTCACGAAGCTGATCAATGCGAGAAGCTTCTGATAAAGGCTGACTGTGTATAGCTGTCCTTCAAGGGAGCAGTCTATTTATAGTAGCAGATGCGGTGTTTATGTATAGCTGTCCTTCGGGGGAGCAGTCTATATATAATAGTAGCAATAGTTTGGCATATAGCTGTCCTTCAAGGGAGCAGTCTATTGTATAATTTAGAGGTCTAGATGTCCGTTGGGCATAAAGCATCTAGTTTTTGTAAGAAGTTTGACTCAAGAAAATCCCATAAGTGTTTTAATTAAGAATGTGTCATTTTGATACTTTGAAGTCATGGACTAGACTAAAAGGGGAAGGCATCTTTTAAGGGGAGGTGATAATCAAACCATGTGAGCTTGATTTGATTTTGAGATGTAAGAAACAAAGTGTATGCGGTGGTAAATGAGCTCAAGGGACGAGCGTAAGGTAGATAAGAAGTGATATAACACTAATTTCAACAGTAGAATGGTCGAAGATGCAAGGCATTAAGGGGCTCAGGCTCAGGTTTACCATTAAGCTGAAGCTAAACGATAAGTGCCTGATCCATAAGTGTGAGTGATAATGTAAGGCCCAATCCAATTAGGAGCAAATTTTCCACGTTTGCTCTTTTCTAGTTTGGTTACATGTTGATTCTCTTTGAGGACAAGATCACCAACCTTAAAAGTACGCTCATGAAGTCGTTTATCATAAGCACGCTTGATGCGTTTTTGGTAGATTTGAAGGTGATCAAGAGCCGTAAGACGACGCTCGTCAAGAAGCTCTAATTGGGCTAACCGCTCTTGGCGGAAATCATCATTGGTGAGAATATCCTGAAGAGATATTCTGAGGGAGGGTATTTGTATTTCGAGAGGCAAGACAGCCTCTCTGCACCATATACCAAAGAAAATGGTGTGGCATTAGTGGAGGTACGAATGCTAGTACGATAAGCCCAAAGGGCAAAGGGAATGTGATCATGCCAATTTCTTCCGGACTCATTGACAACTTTCATGAGGATTTTGGTTAGGGTTTTATTAGAAGATTCAGCTTGACCATTGGCCTCATGGATAAGAAGGTGATGAGAAACTAAGTTTGATACCAAAGTTGTCACAAAGGTCTTGAACAACTTATTTTTAAAAGATTTACCATTATCTCGTTATTAGGCGATGAGGAATACCAAAACGACATAATGTGATGGTTAACTAATTCGACAATTTTTTTTTTTTTTTTGATTGAAATGAGTGGAATGGCCTCCACCCATTTTGTGTAATATTCGGTTGTGTGATTATCCAACGGTGACGCTGTGAAGGTGGGTGAATCTCACCAATAAGGTCTAAACCCCATCAGTGAGAAAGGCCAAAGATCTCGTATGCACTCAGTAGCGGATGGCTAGGAGTATGTCAAGGTTGGCATGTTGTTGACACATAACACAACGCTTAACATATTCGTAGAAGTAGTCATTATTAAGAGTAGGCCAATAATAACCTAGGCGAAGGATTCGTTTAGCCACGGCAAGGCCACTAAAATGTCCACCACAAATGCCGTCATGGACTTGTTGGATGGTATAGGTGACCTCCGCACCGGTTAGACATCGAAGGAGGATGCCATCAAAGCCACGTTTATAGAGGAGTCCCCCCATGACAACATAACGAGAAACACTTTTAAGAAAAGCACGCTTTTCCATTACTAGTAAGGTCGTGGGAGAACAGAGGTCAGTAAGGTAGTCGTGAAATTGGTGGTACTGTATCCCGCGAATTAGCATTACATTATTTATCATACAAACAACCGGGCTGAGTAGATGGGGCAAAAAGTTGTTGACCAAGACGAATATGTCGTAGTCAACAGAGGCAGAATTTGCGAGGCTAAGCAAGCCATAGTATCCCAAATTTGTTAGTGGAGCGGGAATGGTCTGGATAGAATAACGAGTAAATGAGGTCAAAAGTGAATCCACGTAATGTTTGTACTTTTGAAGTTCCTCATTCTTACATTGGTAGATGCCCATAACTTGATTGACTACCAATTGAGAGTCACCAAAAATATTAATGGATTTGACACCTAAGTGTAACGCAACCTGGAGACCCAAAACAAGGGCCTCGTATTCCGCTGTATTATTAGTGCAGGGGAAATCAAGCCGGAATGAAAGAGGCATAGGTTCAGCATCAAGAGGAATGAGAACAACGCCGGCTCCTCCGCCGCGACTGGCATTTGGATCCATCGAAGAAGAGGGTCATTTGATATGACTCTTCCCTGAGTGAAAGAGTGGCGATGAGTTCGTCGGGAAATTAAAATTGGTGAATTGTTCCCCAGGTAAAGGGGCCTCCGCAAGTTGGTCCGCAATAGTTTGTCCTTTGATTGACTTCTGTTGTACAAACTCAAGGTCGAGGTCAGCGAGGAGCATAAGCCATCGGGCGATGCGTTGGTTTAGATGTGGTTTGGCATACATATAATGAATGGGGTCCGTGTTGGTGATGACAAAAGTTTTGTGATTCAGGAGGTAATGTCAGAGTTTGGTGGCTACGAATGATAGGGCTAGGCACAATTTTTCTACATGTGTATACCTAGTCTCGTAATCCACGAGAGTACGACTTATATAATAAACGGCTTGTTCTCGACGTGTCGAGTCCCGATGTGCGAGCATGGCTCCTATAGCATGGTCAAGGGCAAGGTAAAGGTAAAGGTAGAAAGGGCGATCATCCCGAGGTGGAATAAGCACGGGTGGTCGCAAGAGATAGGATTTGAGAGCTTCAAAGGCTTGGTGACACTCTTCACCCATCAAAGGCAATGTCCTTTTTAAGAAGGTGATGGAAAGGTTGACATCGATCCGAGAGTCGGGAGATGAAACGCCGGATGGATTGAAGTTTACCCCGCAAAACTACGCAATTGTTTGAGGTTTTTGGTGGGGGCATTTCTAGGATAGCTTTTACTTTAGATGGATCGACCTCAATGCCACGCAAAGAGACGATAAAGCCAAGAAGTTTTCCTAAAGAACACCAAAGACACATTTCTTTGGTCAAGCCGACTCAATATTGTAACAAAGCATCGAAAATAATGGTTAAAACATCGAGATGTTCACCGCGATGTTTAGATTTGCCAAGAAGATCATCGACATAATCCTCAAGGATAGTGTGCATAATGTCATGAAAATGTAAGTCATAGCCCGCCGATAGGTCGCACCAAAGATTCTTAAGGCCAAATGGCATGACACGATAATGTAAGGTTCCCAAGGAGTTATGAAGGTAGTTTTATGTTGATCGGCCGGGCTACCAAAATTTGATCAGATCCCGAAAAGCCATCCATGAGAGAAAGCATTTCATGGCTCAGTGAGATCAACAAGTTGATCAATACTGGGAGGGGGAAGTCATCCTTGGGCAAGCGAGGTTAAGGTCTCGTAAAAATCCATGCATATCCGAAGTCCCCCGTCGCTTTAGTGACAGTGTACGATGTTAGAAATCCATCGAGGATAGTCAATAGCAAGATGAAGGAAACAGAAAGAAGTCGTCAAGCTCTTCTTTGACCAAGAGGGCAATGCGTGGATGCATTTTTCTCGCTTTTGTTTGACTGGTTTGGAATCGGGTTTAGGTGATGTTATGGACGGCAATGGTAGGATCAATTCCCTGCATGTCAACAGAGGGACCAAGCGAAAGCTTGGTCATGGGTACGGAGAAAGGTAGTAAAGGCGGCTTGTTCTCGATGTGTTAAGGGATTGTCCGATCTTCACAATGTGAGGATCCTCCTCTCGTGTGGATGTTGATTTCTATAGTCGACTCATTCAACATGGTTTGAGTTTCGATGGTAAGGCGCGTCAATATAGGAGTCGTCCGCCCCAAGGTAAGTGAGGATGGAGTCGCTCATCCCGCACTCAACAACATTAATCGAATCGAAGGTGAATCCTCTTCGATCATGTCCGGATACGTAAGGGGAAGAGAAGATGGGTCCTCATTATCACGCTGATAAGTGAGAGGACCTATGAAGATAGCATTTATGAAAAAAAAAGTTAGAGGGATAGATTCAGTGGTCTATCGACTCAGGGTGATGATGGCAAAGTGGGTGATGATGGTTTGGTAGGGGTGACGTCATCATCTCCAGATACAACTGACACGAGGTTTCTCCGGTGTAGGTGTTTCAGGAAAACCGAGACCACTGCGATCATTGTGTTTGCGTGTAGTCACGGGAATGAGTGTATGTCGGCCTTGTTCATAAAGACCAAAACCAAAGCCTTTCCAAGCACAACGAGTCAAGAAGGTGAGGGCAAAACGACGATTTGTCAAGTATTGAAAATCGGATTGGAAGGGAACCACACCAAGAGGAGGTTCAGGGGTAACGGAGGATGCGTCAACACCCCCATACGTTAGGTTGGTGCGGCAATGGGGTGGTCCGTAAGAGATTACCTCCCCCACGCGACGGTCGTAGGTGGGATGTGCATGTAATTGTCCGTACTCCTGCGGGGTATGGAAAGAGCTAACGTTATATAGGCGGTACTCCCCCAACAGAAGGCGTTGAAAACATCTACTAAGGGGTCGAGGTTGGGATGTTATCTCATGGAAAGGAAGTAATATTTGTAATGGCGGTTTCATTGGTCAAGGTGTAGGTGCGCTGAAGTGGATGGTCAAGTTGATGAATGGGTGTCTTGACCGGTACAAGCACATCATTAGGGCGATACAACATATATGCAAGTTTTGAAGGGGGAGGATCAGCTTTTACTGTGTAGGACTTCCCTCGTACTCAAATTTTATGCATCTATGTAAAGTGGAGGGAACGCATCCCATAGCCCGGATCCAAGGGCGGCCTAACAACATATTGTATTGGAACTCTCCCTCAAGGACATAGAAGAGTTCGGGTAGAGTACGTGGTCCTACACGAATGTTAAGGATCACGGTGCCTAAAGTAGAAGTAATAGATCATCAATGATCGCAACATGATGGGGTTGGCACACATGCAACTAGAAGGGATATTCATTTGTTGGAAGGCTTTTGAAGAGATGATGTTTAGGCTAGCGCCCCATCAATCATAACACGACGTACCCGAATATCCCGAACGTACGCTGAGATGAAAAGAGCAGGGTCAGGATCTTCAGCACCAAAGTCGATAATTTCATCTTCGGAGAAACTCGACAAAGCCGGCTTGCATGTCATGCAGAGAGAGAGTGGTTGGGGGGATAGATTGTTTGGTGAGCGAAGCAACGTGATCGGGTGTTAGAATAGAGGTAACAGTAAGGTTTCATTAGGTAAAACCTCTATCCCTTGAAGGATTTCAACGAGAGCTTGTCGATGAGATTCAGAAGTCTGAATGAGATCATACAATGTCATTTTTACAGGTGATTGGTGAAGTTGTTTGATCATAGTTCGGTGGGCAATGCCATTAGAGACGGGATAGGTGGGTCCGCGAATAACCACTTTAGGTGGTGGTGCAATCGGGATGGTGGACGGAGAAAGAGATGCCGTAGGTGTGTTTTCTTTCGCTTTCCCATTGTTTTTCTACCCTCGAGTAGCAACACTAATCATATTGATCTCGTGAATACGAGAGGAGGAAGATGGTAGGGATAGGTCATGGTTTTCGAGAGGTGGGGCTGTAATAATGATAGATCTTGGTGAGGCGGGGACAGGTGGTATAGGAGAGGGAATTGAAGCTAAAGGTCTCTCTCTTCGTAAGTTGTCTTTCTTAACTTTTCTATCTGAGAGAGGTGACTGACGAAGTATGGCTTTCAACGCTTTGCATCCCTCTACGTCATGTCCTGGTGTGTGGTGGTAAGCAGATTTTAGACTCATCGTAACCTATAGGTCGAGGTTTAGATGGATCATAAGGTCTAAGTGGGGGTAGGGAAATGGTCGCATTCTCTACCAACATAGCAAGGATTTTGGCGTAAGACCCTTTGAGTGGGTCAAAGTCAGAGGAAAATGAGGCTATTGACTGGGTCGATTCTGGTGATGACGTGGTGTGGTTGGTTTGTATGGGGGGTGGTTTAGCCAAGGAGTTTTGATAATGGGTTTTAACTAACCGTGGTTTCTTTGACGTAGGCTTGTTTAGTCTGGTCGATGATGAGGCCACGATGATGTGGTATCGAAAACAACCACGAGAAATAGGAGTGATAGAAAACAAATCTTTTGATGATGGAATTTGTTTATGGTCGATAGGTGGACAGATACGCGGGGTGACGGTGTGTGTCATATACCCTTGATTTCTCGTATGGGTACGTATAAGCGAGGTCGCTTAAAAGAAAACGCAGGAGGTATGATATATTGATGTAAGGTAGAGGGATGGGGTCCCAATATGGAAGGTAGGTGTGACGACGAGGGTTTTAGTTGTGTTAACGGCATAGATTGAGGAGATTGAGTCTGTCTCCTAATGGGATGGACGGCTTTATTTTTAGATAAATCAAGCCGCTTAGGTGGGTGTGTTAGACTAGGTATGGGTGAGGTCCCAAGCGTAGGGGAAGATTTGGTTAGGTTAATAGAAGTGGATGAGGTATTTGGTAGAGATGAGGGGGGTGAAGATGAGGACATAGGCATTTTAAGCTTCTGTAAACACTTCGGGTATATGGTAGAGGCATCAGGATCGGTCATTTGCATTTGAGTAGAATATGGCGTACTCAAACGTTCCCATAGGACCTGTCTATCTTCTGGGGAATGACAGTCCTCACGTGTGAATAGGAACTTTTGTATGGAAGAAAGGTGGGTTGTGATTCCGGTCCACTGTGGGTGTGATACAAGGGGTATATGAGGCACTGTATCAATGGGCGTTAAGAGGTCAACCGGTTGCTGAAAAGATTTAGGTGATGAAGGACTAATAGGTAGGAGGGCGTGTTTGAGAGGATCTGTCATGTTTAAAGAATGTGGTGATGTCGGTTCAAGAGGTTTCTCATCTAAGGATGACAAAAGAAGTGGCGAGCCTTCCTCTCTTGTACAACAAGAATGGTAGAAGGAGACGTTTGGGAAATAGATAAATTAGATAACATCCGCTCACAGTCTTGCAAGGATGTGGTGTAAGAAGGCTCATTTGTGAGAAGGGAACTCTGGGCAGTTAATTCCTTGATGGGTAAAGGAACGGCAAGGATTTCAGTTTGTCTTGATGGCGAGGAAGGGGGTTCGGTTTCCTGCATTAGTGAAGAGGTTTGATTCAGAATTTGTTCGATAGAGGTCTTTGGCTGGGAATCAAGACCGCATGGATCTCATGAACACTCTCCTCGGCTAAGATATCTTGGTTTAGATTACTATTAGAAGAATGATTCGGGAATGGTTTGTTGAATATTTTCAAATTTCGGTTAGCAGGGGCGTTAGGATTATCGAGGGCTATATCCCCCGCATCAACCATTTCCTGCACTATGTTTTTCAACATCTTGTAGTTCTCATGACTGTGTCCCTTCACGCGGTGGAAGTTACAAAAGTCATTTTCTTTGTACCAAGAAGGTATGGCGCGAGTGGAATCAAACCCGAATGAGGTTTAACAGGAGGTAAGGTAATGGCTCCTGCTTTGAGCAATTTTTCCAATATCACACCATATGTTTCTCCCAAGGGAGTGTAGTTGATGGGCTCTGCTTTATACTTATAGGTGGTTTTTGGTGGGGTATTGATGGTGCTTGAGATTTGACCATCACCGCGTGCACGGCACGGCCCCTTTGATTTCAAAGCAAGTGATGGGTGAGGATTGGTGGTGTTAGGTTTGTTGGTGGAATCTTGGGTCTGAAAGTGGGGTTTTTGTTGCACAACCGCAATTTCTCTTCCTCTAAGGCTCGAATCTCTAGTTTTCGAGCCATAGTAAAGGCCTCATCAAATGTACGGAAAGTTTGAATTTGGAGGGTAGGAGAGATGTGCTTAGCGCAGGCCCGCGTAAACAGTTCGATAAGTTCGGTCTGAGGCAAGGCATACGTAAGTTGGTTGATAAGGCCCCGCCATCGTCCAACGAAATCTGCGATAGATTCGTCTTCAAATTGTCGATGGCATAGAGGTCGGTGATAGATACTTTCTTGGCAATGTTAATGGAGAAATGATCCAAGAAAGATTGGGCTAGCTGGTTAAAAGAGAAGATTGAGTGCTGGGTTAAAGCACTGTACCACTCCAAGGCGGGTCCTGATAAGGACATGGGAAAGGTGCGGAGTAGTAAAGCGTCATCGTGAGCAATCAGATAACAGGCATGTCTAAATGATCGCAAGTGTTGTTGAGGGTCCTCCTTACTGTTAAAACGGGTAAACTTTGGTAATTCCCATTGAGGAGGATATGAATGAAGGGGGACTGAAGGGTGGATAGGCTCCCGACAAACTTGCTCGTATGTCAAGGCGCTACGACTTCCTGAAACAGAAGCCTCCAGATTTTGCATTTTGTCCATCATTTGTTTAATTAAATCAGTAGTTGGATGAGATGATGGTGTGGTTGTGGTAAACGGAGGCAAATTGGGCCAAGGGCCACCGCTAGACAATGGTGGGGTTAAATGTTGATAAGGTATGGAGGACGAATGTGTTGAGGCAACCGAATAGGGATGTCCTATATAAGTTGTTGAGGTTACCAGATATGTGTGTGGAAATGAAAAGGTGGGCGGAGCTTGAGAAGGAAAGCTCATGTGGATAGGTGGCAGAGAGCAAGTCATGAACTGGAACAACAAAGAGAGACGAGGTAGGAGCAATGGGGTAATGACATGTCGGGCCCAAGATTAACCAAAGGAAAGCCAATCTGCGGCCGTATGGACCCCCTCGAAGCCGCCGAGGTAGGCGACGGGACTAAGGATGCGGAAGGCAAAGCGGAGTTATCAAAGCGAGAAGGGGCTAAATGAGCAGCTATACTGATAGGCATGCCAACAAGGAGTCACCGTCAGTGTACGGTCAAGGGCATGAGACAAATAGTATTGACAAAAACTAGGATTAGATCCAGTAAATTTGGCAAATTCTTTATCTCCCACAGAATTTTAGGAACTCACTGTCCGTAGGATTCCCTGCTGTAATGTGAAGGGGGTGATTCAGGCAAAGGCACAGAGCAAGCATGTGAAACCATGGCGGCGGCTTGCTTTCGAGTGATAACAACCATGGACAGGAGTACACAGTAGGGTTTCAATCTATCAGAACATGAAATGACTCTTAATGGTGAAATTGGTAGGTCATTGGTTTGTCGAATCAGAAAAGACAAGAACCGATATCGGTCCGATAACCGATGCGTCGTTAGACTATAGCCGACGCGGCCGCTTAACCGATGTCGTAAATAAGACTGGTATAAGAAAATATAAGAAGCTGCTGATTTGATTGTTAACAACGCTCAGTACATTTATCAAATTGTTCTAAGGTGATCACAGAAGATAGTGTATAACAGAGAAAACAGAACTGAAAACAAGCAAGATGCACACGCAAATCCAGAGACTAACCCTAGGGTTAATTTTAATTATTGTGGGCTTATGCCTTTAGACGCGGAATGATGTCAATCCTAAACAAAAGACTTAGGGGAAATGTCAAGTTTGTTTTGGCTTATAAGGTTACCTCAATCTCAAGTGAGGAATACCGCGAAAAGGGGGATGTTTTGAGTCATTGTGTTAATTATGAAGTGATTCGGTATGTGTTGTGCAATGAAAGTAAGATTAATTTCCTGTCAATACCGTGGAAATCACCCCCACGTGTACGACCTGTTACTTAGTCTATGTTCACTAGAATTGAAAACAACAAGCAAGAATGTAATGCACGTGTTTTAAACCCAAATCGAAAATGATATTCGATGAAGCAAATAAGATGACTTTCACTAATGCGAAACTAGGAAAGCAAGACAAATTCTTTACTAAATATAACAAAAACAACAACAACAAGTATGCTTCCTAAAACGAAAGCAAGCAAGAGAAACAGAAACCCGAAATGGGTCCCACCGGGCGTGCCAAAATGTTTCGCACGGAATGTTTCGGCTCTGCAGAATAGACTTGCTTCTATCCTATCATTCCTTTGAGAAAAAGATAAGGGTTAGGGCTAGGAGGAATACCTTGAATGTTGAGATGGTGTGCGCGCACAGAGAGAGATCGATCGATCGACCGCGAAGAACTCCTTTTGTCTTGAAGGACTACCTGCAAGTAAGAATACAAGACCACCAGATTTTAATTAGACAATAAATGAGGGAGCTGCCTTAGGCCCAGAAATATAAAACTTCCTTTCAAGGTGGTCAGCCTCTTTTTAATACGAATTAACACAAATGATAACAAAGAAAGCTATTGCAAAATCACGATTTAGGTATCTCACAAAGCAATAGAAGCTAAATTATCAATAATAAAGCGCCACGTTGTTTGTTCTGGTTATCGGTCGCTGATACGCTCAAAGTTGAGTTATAGGGATAAACCAGATCGATCCGAGGTCATTAGGTGGCAAATAGGCGAGAAAAAGGTTTTGGGTATAAGTCACAAAGACCGACGCGGTCACTCGGTAACCGACCATGCGCTAGAGAACCGCCGCCGCCTGTAGGGGATAAACGATACCGGTAGGGTCAGCAATCTAAGTGCTTCTGGATAGAGGTTGGTTGTAAGGTGATTGTGGGGTTATTAAGATTGGGGATGGCTGAGGGGAATGATGGGAGGATAGGGAAGACTCAGAGTGTGGTAAAATGGCCTTCTGGGCAATATCAGGATGTATGGGTGAAGGTTAAGTGCAGTATGTTGCTGGTAGTAGATCTAGGAATAAACTTATGATTACTATTAATCAACAGGCTCAAGAAAATGGTGCTTAGAAACATATAAAACACTACTTACTCGTCCCTGATGCAGATGCAGGTTTCAGGACTGTGATGATGAAGACAGGACCCAAGTTGGATGATCTGACAATCCAAGATGAGTTATCTCCTCTTCTGATGCTCGATGAGTGTTACCGGCTCTCGCTTATTCAAATGCAGTCTTGGGCTTGATGTCCTTCTCTGCAAACTCTTCCTGTTTCTTCACTTGTCTCTTGCTCGGCCAAGCAAAATCTGGATCCTTTCAATGATTTCTCCTCCTTTTTCGATCAAATGAAAATCCGATCCTTTGTTTTTGGTTGGAAGTGGTCATTTACGGGGAACCGATGGCGGTTACGCAACCGACGGCGGCCGAGTAGAACCGGTATCGGCCAGTCAAAGCGGCTATTTTTGGTAAAATAGCCAACTTTCCTCCTTTTCTTCCGAGGGATTAGTCATGGGCTTGGTCAAGTCATTATGAAGTTGGTTTTAGGTGCGGATGAGGAGTAATTAGTCATAGGTGTGGAATCGACCAAGTTATAGGTCTTAATTAGGTTAGTTTAGGTTAAGACTAGGTAGCTCTTATCTTTTCGTAGGATGATTTTCTCACCCAATAGATGCCTCCCCTTATTTGAGGTGCATGTGATAATAATAAGAGAAACATGACCCAAGGAGAGGACTCACCCAATAGATGATCTTATTTGAAGTAGATAATAAGAGAAACATGACCCAAGGGAGAGGACCAATGTAGGGGGGTAGGGATGTGCATGGTAGAAACCAAGACACATGCAAACAATGTAGCCTAGTAATAAATATTAGTATAAAAGCTAGCATGCAATAAAATATAATGTAACAAGAAATTAAGAAAACAAGATGGATCATGCGAAAAGTAGGTTTCCTACACGGGCATCACTCACAATGTCACAAGACAACTAGGGCTTAAGTGGCCAAAAGAATACAATAATCAAACCATACATACGACATAGCCCACAAACAATAACAAACAATGAGAAGAAAGTAAAGACAGATAACCATGATTGTATATATCTTGCAAGGTAAATGCTACACATGCAACACCTATTAGTATATTAGAAGGATATATAGTATGTTAAGGCATGTATAAATCAATGGAAAGTAAGTGCTCATAAGAAGTAGTAAATGATGAAACAATAGAACTTGTAATGTGTGTAAGCAGTAATGGTAGATTCCCCCAGGACCCTCAGTGGGAGTGGTAAGGGATTCAATGTCGAGCATCACACATCGTGGAATGAGTTGTAAGAGATTTATATTGACATCTAAAGACCAACCGAATAAACACGTGTATATGATAAAGATAATGACATACTGAGTATCCAAATAACATAATAAGCAAAGTGCAACATGTAAGTAGAAAAATCTAGCAAGAGTAAATGCAACCAAGATATGAAAATGGTGTATGAGTGTGATGGTATGGTATGTAAGATTTGAAGATGATAGGAGTAGTGTGCCCCCCAATGGATGTGTATGAGATGAGGCTCATTTATAAAACCCTCACAATAGTCAAGAATGAACCATAGAACAAGAGTGTGTCATCAGGAAATGTGTTGTGTGAGAATAGATGCTAGAAAGATGTATCATGAAGCATAGAGCGTGAAGTGTAGATGATGTGAGGTTCATTTCAGAATTAGACCACTGAGCAGCTTGAATATGAACTGTGGAACTAGAGTGTGTCATAGGGTAATGACAATATAATGTGTGTACTAAAGGTGTAGGAGTTAGAAATATCAAACATGAAGCACAAAGCGTGAAATGTAATAGGAGACACTAGATACAATGGATAGGAATGTAAGGGGAGAAAGCGTGAAGCCCCCAACTATGTGATTGGATAAGGATAAAGTAAACTCATCCGGGAGATCATTAGTGTCATGATCGTAACTGATTGGATTTGGATTGGAGACTTGGAAATAAATGGCGTGGGGTTGATTTTATAAAGATCTTATGCAACATAGATTTTATGTTCTTGTAGAATATTCTTCATCATTAAAAGGAGGTTACAGACAATCGTGTGCATACCAATGAGTGAGATTTTGAGTATAGCAAAGGAATGAATCATTGAAAATAGAGATACAACCAAAAGGCATGGGAAATGTGATATCAATATGATTGGGATCTAGAATGCCACCAATGTAGTCAAGCCAAAATTTTCCAAGTGTGAGTGGAGAGGAATGAGAATTATTTGCAAGGAAGGCCGATAAATGGAAGACGTGGAGGCCATAGGTAGCAGTAACAAGTACACATCCATGATAAAGGTGAGGAGAGTGAATTGGGGGGAGGAGATCGAAAATTTTGAACCCTATTTGTGCTAAGCCAACATGCATGCAAAAATGTCAAAGAAAGTGGGGTCAAATGGAATATGAGGCCAATAAGATTCATGTATGAAAATAGTGCATATAAAGGGGTAATGTTGTGGTGTAGAGTGAACTTGGGGAGATGAAGGAGGTGGTATGATGTCCAATGTATGGACAATCCCCTAGAAAGGTATCATGGAATTAGTGGAAGGAGGAGGTTTCTTGAATTGATATTCACCAAGGCCAATAACAAAAAAGTGTTATGGAAGTAGGATTCATCTATTTCAAGAGGAGTAAAGTTAAGATTGTGTAATGTGTCATCGTTAAGCTCTACGACATCAACCTCATCATCAAAATCATCGGTGTTGACATTATCTTGTTGGATAAAATTGTCAAGGATATTGGTAGGAGTGGAGCTAGATGTAGGATTGAGAGGAGCCATGACATGTGGGGTAGTGGTAGCTATAGAAGTAGACATAGTGGGTGATATGAGATCAGTAGTATGTGTAGGAATGGACGGGATGCATGTGGAGGTAGAAGAAGGATTTGAAGCACTAGATTGACCAACATCATATGTATTGATATTATGATATGGAATAGGTTGTAGTATAGGTATGGTCATGACGGTTATGGGGTCTATGCGACAAACCTTAAATGGGCCAGTGGTCGGTGGTATGTTTGTAGCCATAATGTAAGAATTTAACAAACCAATGAACCGTGGAAGGGACAACATACATAGTGTGAATCCATGGTCTACTAAGTAAGAAATTGAACTTAAATGATGTGTCAATGACATAGAATGGAGTGGGAAGGGTTTTAGGTATAACTTGTAGAGGTAAGGTGATGATACCAAGGCATGTGCGAGTGGTGGAATCATAACCGTGAACTTGAATAGATGCTTTAGTGATCCAACTATTAGAAATGTGCAATTGCATGAGTAATGAGAGAGAGCATATATTTATAGCGAACCATTATCAATTAGGGTGTGCTTGATATAACGAACCGATAAGTAGTTTGTGATAGGCAAAGAAACAAAGGGATTGCTAAAGAACAGAGGAGGGATATCCTCATCACTAAAGGATATGGTATGTGGTAGATTTTTGAGGAATTGAATGAGAAGGGTGAAGGCAATAAGTGAGTTATTACTTTTAATGTGGATGACGCGAAGGGCAACCTCTAATGTATGACAACAATCGGGTGCACTATATAAGATATCATAAATAGAGATTTTGGCTAGTGTATTATTAATTTTCTCAATAATGTCATGACCTTTAGAGGTGGTAGGAACTGTAGGTAGAAGTAATAGGCGGTGGGATAGAAACAGTGGAGCTATAGGAGGCCAAGTGCGATGAGTAATGACCGCATTAATGGTAGGATCATGCATTGGAGTAATAAAGTGGGAGGATGTTAAGTACGGACTTGCATAAAATCAACATGGTGCAGCATGCCGTGCTAAAAATTGGTTGGAGTATAGGAGGGATAAGAAGATTGATCCATGAATTAAGAAGAAGGGGATATATTCTCGATGCATTATCAAAAGGTAGGGTTTGAGCGAGTGGGTTCACCAAATGATTTAATATAAATTGAATTAAATATAATTACAAAGTAACTACTATAAATAATGATATACAAAGGCTAATATACAATAAGACAAATAAAAAAGCATGTATAATGTGAAACCCTAAGCAAGAGAGGGAGATATGAAGACTTAGTTGATTTTTGACCAAAATAGAAGTGATTTGGGTAGGTGAAATAATGAAATAGACTGTAGAAAACATCATTAATGCTCACCGGAAGTTATGAAACTTCGAAACAGATGGGACAGGGGTGACCGCAGAGGGCAAGGGCACTTATGCACTTATGATTGGATCTAGACGTTGGTGGTCTGCACAAATGCTCGTGGATTTGATTTCTTCTTTTTGTAAGAGTTTCATTGTTGATTCATGTTTGTCACTTAATATTTTCTCCTTGATCGTTGAAGATACATATAACCAAAAACAAAGTAGCTACACCGCACATGTCCACAAACCACATCAAATATCATCAAAAATGTTGAATGTGGAGTCGGAATGACCCCAATGGTCACGCAAAGAGTGAACTTATTGCCTAAGACTGCATTACATATTAGACCCCATGTAGTTCTATGTGAAAGTGTGATATGATGCCCTAGGATGCCCTTGATAAATTTGCACTAGAATATCATGCTAGTTCGGATAGAATAGAATAAACTTCCCCTCCAATGTTGTGTATGCATAAGTGATGCGACCCTTATCTCTTGAGTGAGTGTGCTAGATGGATGCTTTTGATTCTTTTTGTGACTTTGGATATAAGATTAGGTGATAATAAGTAATGCTAGTGCTTGGTACCTTATTTGAGAGTTATAACTATGTATATATGTGATTCCCTTGTTTGAATTTCATAATTGACAACTGAAAAGCCAACCCATAAGTGAAAAATATGCCTAAAAGATAAAAGATACCCAAAAAGAGTGAGTAAAGGTAAGAAAGGGTCACGATCACCCAAGAGGGACAAAAGCACTGTTGTCCCAATCGAGCACCAATTTCTATAGTCATAGAAGATAAATCATTCATGTTCCATCGTAAGGGCTGTAGGGTGTGCAAGACCAAAGCGAAAATAAGAGACAAAGAAAAGAGGCCAAAGATAGTTGTCAATCACTATTTTTCTTGCTTAGAAATCATGCATACATTAGTATGCTTTAAGACCTAAAAATGTACCCAAGTGTGTGATTTTGTGTCTACACGGTCTTGTTTATTGGAATTCCCAGTGGTAATAGCTGATTTTTGTAATGTCAACCCTTGTGTTTAGTGGGTAAATAGAAGAATATAAAATTTTATAGGAATTCACTTGCATGTGTCATGAGACACTTTAGAGATAGTAACATATGGAGGGGATTCGACATCCTATGTAGTGTCATTGTAGTAGGTGAATTTAATAACCACAAAACATAGTCAATCATGTTCTTTTGCACCATATTTATAAACAATTATCTTAGACCATTCTCTATCTTTACCCAAGAAACAACAAATATCATCTCGAATAGTTTTCCTTGAGGGTTTTTAGTTAAAACCACCACCTCGTGGGCTCGATGCTCATTGTTGAGGAGGAATTTGTAGTGGATGGCATTAAGGCCCACATTGGTGATCCACCAAGATATTTTTTCTAGTTAGTAAACAATATTAAAAATAATCATAGCTCACAAGTATATATAATATAGGACTCTTCCCACACGCAAACCTTGTTGGAAGCAAAATGACTAAAAGGTGGGGTTGAATCACCATACAACAATTCCAACTTTATTTACCATTACTTCGATTCATCATTCAACTTAACCATTCAACATCCATAAACCATGTGAACTTATTAGATGTGTATTAAACAATCACAAGTGCAAGAATCAAAGGAGAGAACACATGACACCGATATAAGTGGGAAACCTTCAAGGGGAAGAAAACCCACTAAAACCATTGCTTATATTACACAAAGCAAGGACTTGCAAGAATATTACACATCCTAATAATTTAACAAAAATAGACTATTATTATGCTAAACCCTAATATTACAGAGTAGTAACGTATGTAAACTATGATAAGAAATTGCTAGATACAAGATGACATAAGAAATAAGCTAGATAAATATGATACCATAAGTGCAAGAGAAGGAAAGGAAGACTTAGCTGATTACATTTGATCATGCATTGATGCAGATCGGGAAACTAATGAGTAAGAAGGGAAGGTTATCGTTACTTTGCTCAAGAAATTCAGGGACTTTCGGATGAAGCTAAACTAGGGTGCCTAGACTTGGGTGAGGGCACCTAGGTGCCAGAGACCTCTGTTAGGTACCTATGACCACACAGGAGCTCGGAACCTAGTTTTTATGGTGTCACACAAGTATCATTGGTAGTCATTATTGGTCACCTGTATGTTGCAATTTAATCACAAAATTCATATGTAACCTATAAAGAGATGTTGACTTAGCAAACCCTCAAACTACATCAAATCCCGAAAAAAAAAAGATACAATATGGGGAGTCGATTGACCCCAGAGATCACCCAACTGAGTGAACTTACGACCAAGCATTGCACTACATCTCAAAATCCATGTAATTTTTATACGTGTGTGAAAGAATCATGCCCTATGAATCCCTTGTGCAAGTGCACTTGATAGTGGGTGATAGCTAGATGTACCAATGTAAATAGATGTGTGGATGGAAAAATTAACTTCCCCTTCCTATGAAGTGTATGCAAAAATTCAGTCCCTTATCCCTTGAATGGATGTTAGATGGATGCCTTTGGATGCAAGATTAGGTGATGATAATAGATGCTTAGATATTGGTCCTTTATTTTGGTCACATAGCTTTGTATTTATATGATTCCCTTGGTTGAATTTCGTAATTGACAATTGGAAGGATGACCCATAAGAAAATAAGATGCCCAAAAGATAAAATAATCCCAAAAAGAGTGAGTAAGATAGAAAGAGGTCAGGGGCACCCAGAGGGGATGAGGGGGCCTAGGTGCTAGCATCCTAGCTAGGGACCGTGCATGAAATCATGAAAGATAAAGCAATAAATTTTAGATTGGGTTGTAGGGTGTGAAATACCAAAGAGAAAACAAGAAAGAAAGAAAAGAGGCTAAAGATAGTTGTCAATTACTAGTTTTCTCACTTAGGAATCATGTAAATACAAGTATGTTGTTAAGACCTAGAAATGCACCCAAGTGCGTGATTTTGTGTCTACATTTATCCCCACTTTATGTTGTTAAGTGAATACTCAATAACATAAAGTAGTTAGAAGATGCATATGTTTTTTCCTTGTAGATTGATAGCGAAAACATGTTGAGTGGGAAAGTGAAAGCGTGAAGTGATTAAAAAAATGAAGCATAGAAGCTAAGAAAGGGAAAGTGACCCTAGGGGTGAAGTGTTTGCGATGTACCATGTTATACATGTTGTTGTTCTTGTTAAAGGTTTGCTTCTTGTTGTATTTTAAGGATGAACCTGTAAAATAAGATCAAAAGAGTAGTCAAAGTCATGTATTATGAAAACTCTTGTAAAAGTATGTAAAAACATGTAAATGTGAAAAAGTAGTAAAAGGAAAGTGTGCACCTAATGAACATGAGTGTAAAAGGATAGAAAGATGTCCTGAAAATGCTATAGAAGAGCAAGTTTTTGGGTTATCTCATGCCAAGAGTGATTTTTTTGGGTGATCTCACACTAAGAATGAGTTTTTGGGTGATCTCACACCAAGGCATAAGAGTGTTGGGGAGAGAGGTCTAGTGTTACTCTCCTTCCATTAATGTTTCCCGAATTATCATCACTACAATGGTACTTCCCATGTTATTCTATGTTGTTATGTATTGTTCCAATTGAAAACGTTGTAGGAGATGGAATGCATTTAGCTGCTGGAGGACTGTGCTTGTACTGTAAAATTTGATCTCTGAACTACTGTAAATTGTGCTGATATGATAAAGTAATTGTAGCTGCTCCCTAGCCATAGGCACTTAGGAAAGGTCAGGAGTACCTAGGAACTATTGTATGTGTTTGGGCGCTAGATTGTGTTGAACTAAGGACCCAAGTCAGATTCTAGGTCATTTCTGTAGTTGTATTCTATTATGTTCCTATGTTGTGCATATCTGAATTGTATCTCCAAGCTGTTGTATGGGGTGGCTGATTCACCCAATGTATGCCCCCTCATTTGGGTTACATGTGACGTTGATAGGAGCATACGGGCCAAAGGAGAGGACCTGAAACTGATTTGAAGCTAGATGTCCTATAGGGGAAGGGGATGTACATGGTAGAAATCAAGGCACATGAAAACAAAGTGGCTAAATAGATGTGTTAGTGTAATCAAAGCTAGTATGCAAGTAGAAGAAAATATACCTAGCAAATAAGAAGAAAATATAGACCGAAAAGTGGGTTTCAAACAAAGGACATTGATCATAATGCCATAAGACAATCAAGGCCAAAGCATCCAAAAAAATACAATGCGCACACAAGACAAAGGGCGTAGCCTACAAACAATAGCATATATAGGCAAACAATGTCAAGGAAAGTGTAACAAAAATCACGGTGGCATATAATTGTGCAAAGTAAACGTTGCACATGAAGCACCCGTTAGCATGTTAGAAAGATAAACATGTCAAAGCATGCATAAATCAATGGAAAGTAGTGAGCTAGAAAGGAGTAGTAGTAAGAAATGAAAGAATAGCACTGCAGGTGTCGTAGTCACAAAATCACGCACTTACTACTATTATTATACCGCAAAGTATGTTGTTTTATGTATGGATCTTACGTAAGAAAATTATTCACTAATGAACCATCCCCTAGTCCTATTCGTCATTTCAGTTGGTCTTTGTCATTATTTGTCTTGTACAATCATTAGTCACTAACACAATTTTGGTCCTCTCGTAGAGTGTTAGGTGTCGTATTCACTCAATTGTCATCTCTAGTCTTTGACAAGGAACCTAGAAAGGGATTAGGCGCCCACCCCCGGTCCCCTTCACATTTGATTCTAATTTAGAGGTTTGAGGTCAGTCTTTATGATTTTCCCTCCGATTCCCCTATGTACTAATCGGTATGTTGGGTCATTTGTGTCGAAATTTGAGCAAGAGATCCCTATATAAACACAACATACACACTACTTTAAGGGCAAACTATTTCTACTAAGGTATAGTTATCTACATAGAGAAAGGGACTGTATTTGGACACTATTCTGCATCACACACAAAATAGGAAGGGGAGTCTATTCTATTCCATCCACCATTTTACATTTTATCTAGCTTTTTTCGCCCGCTACTTTGGCATCATTGACGTTAGGGCACCTAGGCACACTATGTTGGAAATTTGGACACCGAGAGGGGGAGGTGAATCGGTGTCTACTTAAACTTTTAGAAATTTCAACTTCACAAACTTGTTAGGAAAAAGAATATGAAACCATGCACAAGCACACGAAAGAGATAATACACATTATTTACTTGGGAAACCCTAAAGGGAGAAAACCCACTAAAATCAAAGAACTAGCTTTAGATAACTTGTGCTATGTGTTACAATGATTTCAAGTTGAGCTGTAACTCAAATTTTTGAGGCTACCACCTAAAAATAAAATCAAGCAACTACTTGATGTTGGAAGCAACAACTCTCAAAGTGATTTAGTCAAGACCACTAACCTTCTACAAGCTACCACCTGCAAGGAAGCAACAAATCCCTAATTATAATGAGTTGTAACTTAGTTTGTATACAAAAATTGACCACTCTTCATCTTGGATGTTAAACATATGATTATGATCCTAAATTTGCAACCTATCTTTCACAATTCACCTGCACTTTCATATAAGACTTTACCTCTACTATCTTGTCAATTGACTATTCATCTATACTCCTTGAAAAATGATTTTCAAGTTTCAACAAAACACCTCTTCAAGAAAATCTATGTTATACTTCCGATGTTTCGTATACTTTATCCTAATATAATTTACCACTTTCCTTTAAAACCTCTATTTTGCATATTTCACTGCTTCACAATTGTATCGGGTTTTCTTCAAGGCCTTCTAGTTCACTATTATATTGATTGAGTTGTTCTTATTTTCTCGAAAAGTTATGTCTTGTTCAATCAACAACCTTGTTATTCATACAAAACTTATAATTCTCTGTCTCTATATTTCTATATTTAACATTTCATACTCGTGACTGTGTCTCTGTTTTCACAGTTTTCCAATTCTCAATAACATGCACCCATATAAATTCCATCCATTCACTTGTTTTCTCAGACTTTATGCTCAATGCAATGCACATACATTTCATTCCCATGCATTCTTTTATGCATTCATGATTTTTTGATTGTTTATTGTTATATCTCGAAAGTGCACCCTATAGAGAGATGGCTGCAGGTGTTCTAAGCTTATAAAATTGATCTCTCTCTTTCATAGATACAATGGAAACACCTCAAGTCTGTGGGTATACCTATTTTGAGGTGAGTCTCTGTATCAAGGCCGGTTCCTTATTGATGTATCCTAAACTAATTTTCTGGGGTTTGAGGGTAAAAATTGATCAGTAAATAGATTCAAAACTGGGGTGATACACCAAACTTGTATGAGGTCTTTGACTAAGCACATGCACAATTGATATGAGAATGAATTCTTGATGCACAAGCCAACAATTTTCTCGTAGAATATTAAGGCAAACACTTTGATGTATTGAGGGAAAGTATCACAACAATACTTTTAAGTTACACATGCACATTAATATCATGCAGAAATTATTGAATTTGCAATAGGGTAAGATGATTAATCAAGGAATTCAACATTCACAAGGATTAATAAAACATACACAAGACGTAAATAATTAGAAAGGTAGAATATACTTCTCATTCAGAGGGCAAAATTGGCAAAATCTGCTTCAGCACTCCTGTATCTAAAAAGTCCTCCTTGTGCTTTGCCAATGCACACAATATATAGCAAAAATTATTCATCCCACCCTTCCTAAAAATAGACTAAAAATTGTACTCGCCCATGCATCCTATTTTTATCCTTTATCATGAATAAATAAAGGAATAAAAATAAGCATGCTAATACAATGAGGCATTAATAGCCTTGGTTACAAAATACAACTCAGTCAAACTGCAATTGACTATTCTATTTTTAATAAAGTTGGGTGAATAATTGGCTAATAATAAACCTTGCTTGATGAGCAAGCCTTCTCCAATGCATGCAATCTTTTTCCTTGTTTTGTAGCGATGATTAAATAATAATATTTAATCCTCTGATGTGACACTTCCATATTCATCCACTTGCAAGGGCATTTATGTCTTCTTCTCAGTTTTGTCCTCTAGTGATAGCATGTAAAATTGACCTCTGTGCAAGTAAAAATAATGCCTCTTATTTTCAATACTTAGCAAAGTAATTCAATGTTACCTTATGGGGACCACTTGTCCATGTGCATACTTGGTCTTCATTGGATTTTGACTCACATTAGGCCCTTCTTTGACTGTGTGAAATGGCATATGATAATTTGAATAATAATCAATTGATTATTATACCTTTGGCATATATACTTGATTTCAAAATCATGGAATCTTTGATCATTAGCATGCACCTTGGAATATAATGTATTTTGCATATGTGTTTGGAATTGTCCACCTTTTAGTAATTATTGTTGCCGGCATTTGACTATGGGGTTGGACTAGTTTTGGACCTCTCAAAACCATTGGTGTGAACTAAGCTTGAGAAATGATTATTGGCTTTGATTTATTAAGGAGCAAACTATAGTCAACAAACATAATCATTAGTTGAGGAAGACCCCTTCTCCATGATGGATTGACCCTCAAGCTTTGTATTGTCAGTGGACTTAAACTTGAGTTGAATTAGGGTTTCTGTTTGCTCGACACTTGCTGAATCTAGAGGCATTGGTTGAGTTTAGAGTAACTCATGTTGAATCCGACGACAAAACTTTGGAAACCTAATCCTTTTTACATTTTCACTTGAGCTCTTCTCAAGCTAGCGAAGCTCTATGAAATTTTCCTTGGATGGCGAGTCCACTAAAATTTTTGAGCTCTGTCTCTCTGCAATGATGAGCTAAAATGGCTACTTGGGTGTGAGTTTTTAGCTCCACATTTGATGACTTTTAAGGGTTTGTTAACCTTGACCCCAACTGGTAAGTTCTTGGTCAATCCTTGAACCTTTTCTAGAAACCCTAGATATTCTTGATTATGCTTTGCACTTACTGAAAGGCTTTGAATGGCTTGGCCATGACCTGATATTTTGATCTTGCACTCTCTATTTCCTTAGATCTGGGCCATGAACTTGATCTGTGAATAATTTTGGAGTTCGACCGTCCTTGGGTTATCACTCTATTGTGGGTACGTAAATCACTCATCAAGCAATGCTAGCACCTTTAGTAATGGTTTTTTCAAGCTTTTAGAGCTCTGAAATCTCGAAGGAGGGTTGTCATTTATTTCTGAAGCTTTTGATTCGATTTGAATGGAGATTATTATACTATTGTAGACCCCATATAGGGAGCAGTGTTATATTCTACGTGAAGGTGGAGCCTTTTGGTTTGCTATTTGGTTTATAAGGTGAGCCTTCTGATCCTTCCTTTGAAGAGATTCAAATTCTATTTTGCTCAAATTGGTTCTTTCATTTATTGCCATTTTGTGTCGTATTGGCCATCACACCGCAATGTAATCTAGTTTTCCATTTTTAACTCCCTTTTCTAGCTTTAAGGCCTCAAACCCTGAGGTCCACCATTGTTTATTGCTCGAGCTGATATTTGTATCCCTAAATTTCTATATTAAGCTTGTTTTCATTATAAAAGGTACATAGTTCGCATTATGCTTGCTTCATATAACTTGAATTTATTGTGAGACTCAACAATGGCTTTGGCAAGAATGGCACTAGTAAGTTTCATTGATTTTATCATTTTTGTTGCTCGAACCTTGCTTGTTGAATATTGTGGCTTTGATTATCAATTTGAAACCTTATAACCTGTTAACTCACTCTAGACTGTAAGATGTCCTTAAGGTGCCTTTGAGACTTATGTAACTAGATGTTGTGAGTGCTTTTGAAATCTTCTAGGTATTTGCTCTCTATCTCGAGATTCATTTTGTATGATATTTTTGCACTGAGTTAGTAGTTTAACCTTCAAGATTTCAAACTCTAGCTTCCATTGGCATGGTTGTGCTTTTGAAGTCCTGGATCTGCATAAGTACCTCAGGATATTTGTATTGGTTCTCTTATCTTTGCATAAGTACGAAAGATTGAAGTATGAAACTAGATATACAATTGATATTGTTATCTGTACTTTGGTTTTATAGTGGCTACTAATAGCATAGATGATACAACTCTACTTTGCATTATGGCATTCGTTTCCTTGAATGGTTTGGTGTAAAGCCGTATTCTATGATGTACCTCAAACTATGATATTTATTCTATAATTTGAAATAAAATCATGTCACTACATATTTTTATGGAATTTTATTGGATCTTCTGCACCTATTACATTTATGAACATTGTACCTTTTCTTGAAGCTGAAGATGAATTATTTTGAACTTAACCAATGATGTTACCATTCTGAATTCAAATCTCTCCTCAACTTATGATATTCTATACTTGTACTTATCTGTTGCAATCTAATTTGTTTGTGATGTACTTGCAACTTTTCTTGTGAATACCATATTTGCACTTTTGAATGCATGTTTTTCTGAAACTGGAAATATAAGGAGTTAAAATAAAACCCCGAGCTCAAAATTGACGACCATTTCTTTCTCTTTTTCAGGTACCATGGTGCAATTTGCAGAGGAAAACTGGAGCAACCATTTAGAAAGAAAAGAAAACCTCCTCAAGGCAATGACAAGTTTACTTTACCTCCTTACATTTTTAGCTTCATAAATATATGCATTGTTTTTCCTTTAGTTATTTCTCACGGCTTGTGTGAAAAAATGTACAATTATTCCTCATGAATAAATGAAAATATTTTCGTGTTATGAGATGTATGTCCTTCCTTTCTGTACTTTCTTTCATTTGTATGGATAATGAATGAACTTATACAACTCAAAACACTTAAATAATTCACTTAATCATAGAAATAAATAAAAATCAAGTGTACCTTATTGTCGCTCATTGAAAATGTAAACTACTTGTAAAACTGATACCTTGTCCTTCAAAATTACCACCTGTCTACAGCTTCAAAACATCATGTCTGATACATGCTGCCCTTCATGCCTTCCTCAGGGCCTTACAATGGTTTTTTACAGCTGTTACACAGTTCTGACGAGGGTTTCAAATGGAATGGCTGCATCTATGAGGCATGGCATTCTTTAACTATACCCAAGTTGTAGTTTTAATCCAAAATGTGACTTCCAAGACTGTCCAAAACCAAACAATTAAGAAAAACTAGTATCTTAATCTGAGGTGGCTGACCCAAACCTAGCCAAACTTTTAACTCAACCAATCTGAGAAACTAAAAATTTGCGAGTTGACCCTTTTCACACGAGGTGCAAAAATGTCAACATTTATGTCTCAGGAAGATCTCCCTTTTCTTTACTTCAACCTTTTCTTATTAGTTCATAGGCTCATATCTCATTAGTTACCCACAAAAATTCACACTCTTATGTATATGTCTTCAAGATCAAAAGGTAAAGGCATATAGTTTGCTCACCTTCCCTTTTTACCCACAATAACTACAATTTTTAACTCTTTGAAAGAACAAGTGACACTTCACCTTACATCTTGAAACTTCCATAGACAAACTTTTACATCAAGACAAAAAGAGACTCTTCATCTCTTACATCGAGCCAAGAAGATATTACTATTCAAATTCACAACTCCTTGTGCCTTTTAGGCTTCTTGAAGTTTACACACATTTGGTCTTAAAGGACTTGAAACACATATGTCTCTAATCATTGTTAATTCTTATAAAAACATCATTTCCATTGAATTTATTGTTTTTCAAGATCAAGATGTTCTCTCAAACAATATAATTAGTTATTCAGGGCATCAAAGGGAAAAAGGAAAACTTTGAAGTAGTGCTTGAAAATCAATCTCTTGCATTAGAAGGCTATGTTCTAGCCATTTGTTATGAAAATTTCTTGAACTATCAACATGACCAAACTTATTCACATCCTTAGAAAGCTCTTTAGGGACTTGACACTTCCTTGACACCAATCCCAACAAGAAATGCAACTTGAATTGCTCAAATTTTGTGAAACACGAAGAAAAGTGAATTTTATAGTTAAGGAATGCATACTGCATTAATCGTTCACGGTTCTAAAAAGCTCAAACAATGAATTATGTGCATTTAGAGCTAATTAAAAATCATGAGTTGATCTCCAACATTTTCATATCCTTATAAATTCCCGTCCCTTCATAAAATCATCTTTGTTTGCTCACAAACTAAGAAATTTGAAGATCTTGACTTTTCCAAGTAAAAATGGTTGTTGTAGAGGACTGCCACTTAACTCTTTGCCTTTTGAGATTAATCACATTCAAAAAAATTCCTTCACAAGATCTAAAATTCCCCTTACATCTTAAACTAATCATAAATTTGGCTTGGACTTCAAGAAATTTGTGAAAACAAGAGGAAAACCCCAATTTTCCCGTAGTATCTACACGGTTTTCAAAACTTCGCCATAAAATTCTCTCGCCTATCATCCACCATTTCACTTGAAATATTTTTCAACAAGTTCATAATGTATATACATACATGCACACAATTTTTTTAAAATTTTGATCGGTTGCAAAGTGATGTTTTGTGAAAAAAATTGACTGGTAAAACCCTAGAATCGACTATGTTGATTGTATGCACCCGAGAACAAGAAAAAGTTATTATCTCCCTCTATAAGTGATCAAATTGAGAATTTTAAAGTTATGTGGATGAATTATATCTTCCTCTTACTATTGAATTTTTTTAACATCCTTAAAAACCTTCAAACATTCTCAACAATTGACTATTGCAAGCTACAAAGAAGTGAGAATGGAAAAAAACACTTTTTGTAGCAAGAGAATGTTTTTGATACCATGAATCAATGCCACATGTTGAAATTAGGTCAAGGAAGAGTAACTCACCTTGAGGCAAGACTGTAAACATTACCTTGAGATCAAGAGATCACTGCATTAGAAGTTTTCGTATGCTTGTAAATTGAGGCACATGACTGTTTATCTAAGAACTAGTCCTTTCTTTACTCGAACAAGTTACTATCTCCATTTACCGTAGTGCCCAAATTTTCTAGCCTCTTATCTCATTGAATTCTTAAACCACGCTTATGACTTAACATGGATTTTGGACATATTTTGGACATTATGATATGTTGGTTTGCCTTCATGGACACGTATGGTGATTTGGGGTGCGTAGTGCCAATTTGACTAGATGAGTAGATTGACACCTTTTATTTGATATTGTGGACACTAACACTTTTCTATGTGATTTAGGTAAAATTGATACATGTTGGATAATTAGTTTAGTCACATACCTTGATTTTGTAACATATTCATTTTTCTGATAAGGATACATGATGGCATGGTGATATGACATTTTTATGTATTGTAATACCTAACATACGACAAATTGTGTGAGATTGTGCATTCCACATTGATGATGGTGATATCATTAATTTACATGTTTGAATCTGTTCACTTAGTGAGCAAGCTAGTTTACTCTTGTATTAGACAGGTGTGTTTAATGTGTGCAATGAGTGTGCAGTGACAGTCACGGGAGAATGTGGGATTCAGGGCGCTTACACAATTTTGCACAATCAGCCCACGGGGCTAAGTCCTAACCGTGTTTATTGTATGAGGCCTTAGTATTAGATTTCATTATTTTGGGCACCATGAGTGACCCTCATTTGTAATGTAGTATGTCTTGTAATATTAATCTTGTTTAGGATGTTTAGTTTGTTTTGTAAACTTGATTTGGGGAATTAATGACACCCACTCTCATTAAGTTTTGAGTTTGTATAAGGACCTATTTAATTAAAGGGGATTAGGGTCACATGTGAGCCCTTGGGTGGGCCCCACATCCTCTACCCTTGTGCCCTAATGTGCCAAACCCGAAATTGGGCTATTTTAGGCATTTTTAGTGACCCCTTTTAGTTTGGGAGTTCACTTAACATGAAAATGGGCCCTTGGACCCTACCTAATAGGTAGGGGGCTTAATTCCAAGGCATAGAGGAGTTTCCCTCCCATTTTGCCTCTCTTTGGTCACCATCCATGTAAGATGGATTGGTATGTGTGTTTTGTAGAAAGTTGCACAATCTTGTTTTATTTTCATTTTGGGTATTTTGGGAAGGGAGTGTTAAAAGTGAATTTATCTTTTCTTCTTTTTTTTTTTTGGAATCTTTGACTTAGTAAGGAGAGGGGTGACACATGTCACCCCCTCATTTGAAAGGAAAATTATTGGCCTCTCTTTAAAACTCTCCCTCATGGAGGAGAAGGGGACTTTTGGTCCATTTTTGTTGGGAGCATTGGCTTGGGATTGAGGATCTCGGAGCTAGAGAATTGCTCGAGGAAGAAAGTTGGAAATATTGTTTTTGGAAAGCTCTTAGAGGTAGGCTCTTGAGCTCATTTTATGTTTGTATGTTTTGTTAGATCTTAGCTTTCTCATAGTTGGATTGTTTGTTTAGTTGCTTAGCATACTTGTTGTTTTATTTTTTTTCTCCATCCATCACATGACATGATGGATTTTGGAGTTTGTGGGGGAAGAGTGAGGGATTTTTCCTCTCAAACCTCATGGCTTGATGGGAAAGTCATGTAGGATTTTTGTTACTCCCCTCAAATGGTTTTGAGGTGGGGAAGGTGGTTCATACGGTTTGAACCCCCTTCCCATTATCGAGAGGAAACCTTGATGGGGTTTGAAAATCCTCCCAAGAAGGATTTTGGTGAATGGATGGAGAAATAAGGAGGGTTTGATGACTTTGGAGGAATAAGGAGGTTGTGAAGATTATTATTTATGTGCATCCAATGTTGGACTACACTTTTGGCACTTGGAGATCTCTTCTTCTCTTCCCCATTTTGGAGGTAGAATATGGTTTTCCCTCCTTTCCCTTCTTTGAAAAATTTGGTGTTTTTTCTTAGTGCATGGTCTTGGCTTGTATGTGAAAATATTGTGGTGTTTGTTTCCCTTAAAATCTTGTGCTCAAGTTGTGGAAGCTAGCTCTCTCCCATGGGCTTGGGGGAGGCTAGCATGTCTTCCAACCTTGGAAAGACATGTAATGATGCCTAAAGGTTGGGTGGTTAAACAAGCCTTGTTCTCTTGAAGTTGGATCCTTGTAAACCTTGAAAAGTTAGAGTTCATATGGATGTTAGTTGGAGCCTTAAGCTTGAAGATTGCTAGAGTATCTTTGGTGGCCTGGTCTTTTATAGCTCTCTCCTCGTTTTGAAACTTTTTTAGGTTTTGATAAACACTTGTTCTTTGTAAAAATGTTGAAATAAGATCCTTTGTAAGTCTTCCATTTGGGGTATTTGTATAGTTCGTGGAAACATATGTGTTTCAAAATCGTATTCATTTCACTCTTTGATTATAGTTGAAAGTTGTATGTATTTGTAAAACTTGCTACTTCCCATGAGTGGAATAGTCTTGCTGCATTAAGAGGTGATGCCTTCATGGTTGTTTGAAAAGAAAATATATTTTCAAGTTTCAGTCTTCTAATGTAGAATGGAGTAATTAGTAATTCTTTGTTAAAATGAAATATAGTAATAAATGTTTTCCTATAATATGAACTGTTGTAACTCCTTGAAGGAAAGATGATTGATCAAAATATTGTTATTTTTGTTGATCTCCTTGTTCAATCTTGTAAATTGATTGTATTTAAAATAAAGTATCAATTGAAATACATCTCTTCTTATATATTTTGCAATTTAGTGAATAAAATACATCTAGTTCCTCTCTTCAAATGAAATGGATATATTGGAAAGGAGTAGGTATCTCATTTTCATATCAAGGTCTAACCATACTTTAAAATGAAGCAACTTAGGACAGTTTCCTTTAACATGATATGTGAAGCATTTCCACATAAATTTGAATAATAGAAATATACCTATGCTTATAAGGTAAAGCGGGCTTATACAAAATTTAACTATGGGAAAATTCTGCATAGATACATTTAGAGTTATTTAGCAATGTAGGGGTAGATTTTACTATGTTCATTTGTGTCTATATTTTAAAAGTATATTATGATTATAGACTTTAGTATGAATGTATTTTAGTAATATATAATATGAAATAATATAAATCTATTATTTTATACCTAATACAATATAATTTTTATTGAATGTTATAAATATATTTTAAATTAACATATCATAATATAACGATATTATATTTTATATATTTCTATATTATATATATATATATATATATATATATATATATATTCTTTAAAAAAATAATAATAAATAAAAAATAAAAAAACAAAAAAACAAAAAAAACAAAAAAAACAAAAAAAAGAAAACAAAGATGGAGAGGGCCGAGCCCTCCCCATGGGCTCGCGCCACGCCTTACAGCCACCACACTCCCCGTCGGCTCACCCTTCAACCCGCGCCATCTTCCTCCCCACCTTTCACGCTGCCCCCATGCCCCAACTCCTCTCTCCTTCTCCACACATCCTTCCTCCACTCCATACACTACCCCCACACGGCTTCACACTCCCGTCCTCCCAACCACCGCTCTCCCCATCAAACCTGCGACCCTTCCTTCCCGGCTCGCAAACAGAGCTTTGCTCTTTAAAAAAAATATACATATAAATAATTAAACAAATGGTTCAGTTCTATATACATATGTATCTTTGTGCTTTAGGCCGTCTTCTTTCAAAGAAATTTACTCCCTTATGTTGGGGTATCCAACCATTACTGCCATGTAAAGGAGGAAGCTACCCAAATGTAAATGATAAAAAGCCCAAAGAAAAAAAGGGTCATCAACCGGTTTTATCCATGAAAATCCCTCTCCTTAGCTCTCCAAGCAACCTGCAAATGACACAAGCAAAATAAAATGAGGAAAAGAAAGAAGGGAAAAGAACATAAGGAAAATTTAGGGCATCTTTAGGGCAAACTTAGATCAAGGGCTGAGATAGCTTCTATCCTATGGCTCACAATTAACCCTACATTCTTTTGGAGCCAAGTGTATCTCAAATGTGAATAGGGAATAAAGTTAAGTTGTGTGGGGGTAATCAAATAAAATAAAAAAGGGGAAATATAATTAATTAAAAATAAAAATAAAAAAAAAAAAAAAAGGTGTAGTCTCTATTAGGATGTTCTTAGCTAAATCAGATGTTAATTAAATAAATAAAATTGTTCAGGTGGTGGATGAGCAAATTGGGTAAATCGATTTCGTTAAATTAATTAATATCGGACAATCGTATATGTATTGTTAAGCATTCACTTTAAAAAAATTTACCCTAAATTTTTGCTATACTTTGTCCTGGTTTTCCTGTCCCGGCGGGTCATTACATTTACAAAGGCTACATTTGGAATTTTTAGCATGAAACTTTGAGGAAATACTTGAGTGTATCTCAATAAACTTCAATTTGAGAGGATTTTATATCATTCACAAGGGTTAAGACAATGTTTTCTTGGCTCACTCTTCAAGATAACATCAAACACTTAAAACCACAACCTTACCTTTAACTAAAGAAACATTCCAACCGATCAAACATGTTTCAAATGAATTGATAGAAATTTCTGGGCACTCAGAAGATTGAACGCAAAATAGAATAATTCAACTTGCCGTTGAGAACTCAAGACACATGCTAGAAGGAAGAATAAACATGTCTGTGAAATGCTCATAACTTTCTTGAAACATATCCAATGTCTGAAAAGTTTTGAATTATCTCAGCCCTGGAGTATACTAAAAATATTTATTCTATGATTTATTAAAAGAATCCCTCATATTTTTTTCTTGAGTGTTAAAAATCCAAGAGCCTCAAAATACATTTTCCAAAAGGGCAGTTTTAGAAAAACTTGAATAACTCAAAATTCCCATTACAAAATCTAATGAAATTTGACATGGAGCATTAAAAGACATACCTATACACGTTCCATGTGTTGGTTAGCTATATGTTTTCATGTGGATCTTTGAAAATCTCATTTGCATGCAAGAACATTGTCATTTCTCAAAGCCACTTTCTGTGCATTCTTGAATTTTGACTCCAGGAGCTAAAATGAGCCTTGTTTTAGCTCACACATGATATATAGAGTGTTTATATCCTATTACCATGCTCACTTGACCTTTCCTTTACCTTTAAAAACTCTTCAAACCTCATTAGGCCCCGAGAGACAGATGCACCTAAATGGCAAAGGTGAAATGCAACTCGCTCGAAGCTTCCCAAACCACCCGGAATCACCGAACACCATCAATACCACCTGATATGAATGCTCTTTCACTATCCATTTTCCATCAATGTCATGTGATATCAAGGACAATAACCACCAATGCAACATGGTGTAACACACTATTGCACACACAAACACATATAACTACATCGGTCTCGAGATGTAGTGCAACACTCGACCATAAGTCCATCCATTTGGCAACCGAGGATAGTCGACCCATTCATTCACATCTTTATTATTTGGTTTTGATGCTCTTGTATGGGGTATAGTAGGTGATTATTCATTGGAGATTTACAACGACACCAAAGAACCAAGTGCGACACCAACCCAATCAAAGGTGAAGTATTACGAAGGATTAACGACTACACCAAACTCATATTCCAAGCTATTCCACATACTAGAGCACCCAAATTCTAGACTAGAGCACCCCAGAACCCTGTCCTTCCTCGTGCACCCCAGGTTTGGATAGATCTATCTTTCTTTGCTTCTTTCGAGGTTTTTGTGACATCCTATTCCACCATTTCATCGCTCTTCTTAGTCCTAGATCACTATGAGGTGAGTCCAAATCAGGTCAAGACTCCTTTCCCCTTTCA
This sequence comes from Taxus wallichiana var. yunnanensis, assembly GCA_018340775.1. Lineage (NCBI taxonomy): Eukaryota > Viridiplantae > Streptophyta > Pinopsida > Cupressales > Taxaceae > Taxus > Taxus wallichiana. Next base: position 140,769,623 of record CM031240.1, on the reverse strand, counting down.
TTTTAAATATTAAAAAGTTACCTAGCATTTTACATTTTAATATATTTTAGTTATTACATTGTCGTACTTTTAGATTCTTAGTAAAATTCCAAATTTTATAGAATCACGTGTAAGAGTAATAAATGTAGATATCCCTAGGAGCCTCGGTGGGAATGGTAAAAGATATTGTTCCAAACATCGCTATACGTGTAAATATTTGTAGGGAGTCTGCATTCACAACTAAAAAAGTGAATGCACATGTGTATCAAGATAATGACATACTAAGTATCCGTCTAACATGGAAAACAAAGTGTACATGTAAGTATAAGTATAAGCAAGAGTAAATGCAAGCAAGATATGTAATATGCTATGAATGAGTTAGATAGAATGGTATGCAATGTGAATGTGATAGGGGCAACCTCCCCCTAGTGGATGTATATGAGATGAGGTTCATTTTTAAAAGATCCCTTGACAATAAGATATTGAAGCATAGAACAAGAGTCTGTCATCGGAAATGGTTTGAAAACGTGCGCTAGGAAGATGTATCATGAAGCATCGAGTGTGAAGAGAAAATTTTGTGAGTTTCATTTCAGATTTATACCCTCGACAGCTTAAGTATGAATAGTGGACATAAAGTGCATCATAGGGTAGTGACGATACAAGATGTGTATCAAAGGGTATGAAAGTGTTTCTTAGGAAATAATAGAGATTAAACATAGAGCATGATGTGCATGAGATGATAGAGACATTTGATAGTAATGCAAGGGGAAGCTATGATGCCCCCAAGTATGTGAGTGATGGAAATCTATGTGGCGATGTGAGAAGGACCATGCTATGGTGGTGGAGCTTGAAATGTGTCTTGGCCATCAATATAAGGAATAATTTGTTTGAAAAAATGAATTGGAAACAAAAGTGGAGTGGGGTGGGCAGGGATCTTGAATGGTGGTAGCTTATGTGGAATTGATAACACTATAAAAGAATTAATATGATAATATGATGGATTGATTTTGAGAGGTGGTTTCTTAGTTTGACTTGGTAATACTGTAGATGACTTAGTAGGAGGAGGGGTTGGACCAATTTTGAGAGGAAGTTGCTTAGAGGCTCTTGACTTATTGTAGAAGGAACACTAGTAATGATGGTATGATGCTCATGAGACATAGATGAATTAGATTTAGGAACCCATTGAGATGTAGCAATTGGAGATGAACATGTAGCAACATTTTGTGTAGCAAATGAAATGAGACCATAATGCTTAAGGTGGCCAATTTTTCATTTTAGAGCATAACAATCATTGTCATTATGTCCATTAATTTGATGATAATTACAATATGGATGACCTTGATATTTTGTAATCCGATAAGGAGGATAGTAATGAGTAGTGGAAAATTGATCAATTGATGAGTGAGGAGTTGAGGAAGAATATCATGTTGCTTAACATTATGATCAAACTTGAGAGGTGTGGGGAGTGGTAAGTCTTGAGGTTCACTGATATGAGCACATGTAGAAGACATAGAATTAGGATGAGGTGAATGAGATATAAAAGGAGAACTAGCATGAGCTTGAGAAACATTAGTGAGATGTTGGATTTAAGATTTAAGAGATGTAATTGTTGTTTCCATATCTTGAATTTCATCTTTAAATAAAGATTGCAAAGATTAGACAAGCTCTAGGATAGGTTGATTGGATGGAGGATTAGGAGAAATAGAGTCATCTGATAAATGATTTAAAATGGCACTTACTTAAGTTGGTGGCGTAATGAGAAAGATACATAGTGTATAGGAATTTTTGGAGAACAACCTTACAATTGGGATATATTTGAAGTAAATCATTCAAATAAATTTGAGGAATTTTAGGAGCCACGAGAGAAGAAAAAGAAGGATCCAAGTGTATTCGTATGTAGGTTCACCAAATGATTTAACAAAATAGACTATAACTATGCTAAACCCTAATATTATAGAGTAACATATGTAAAGTATGATAAACAACTGCTAGATACAAGATGACACAAGCAATAAGCTAGATAAATATGAAACCCTAAGTGTAAGAGAGGGAAAGGAAGACTTAGATGATTAGTACTTGATCCTGGACTGATGCAGACGGGAAACTAGTGAATAGGAAGGGAAAACTATCATCACTATGCTCAGGAAATTTTGGGACTATCGGATGAAGCCAAACTATGGCTCCTACATCGGGGCTAGGGCACCTAGCACTTTAGAGACCTCCTCGTCCAGCACCCGTGACCATGCAAGAGCTCGGAACCTAGTTTTTGGTATTGCAAAAGTGTCATTGGTATTCGTTGTTGATCTACCGTATATCATAATTTGATTGCAGAATTCTCCTATAACTTACAAAGAGATGTTGACATGTAAAATTCTCAAACTACATCAAAGCCCAAAAAGAAAAGATGCAATATGGGGAGTTAATCGACCCAAATGATCACCCGACTAAGTGAACTTAGGACCGAGAATTGCACTACATCTCAAACTCCATGTAGTTCTTGTGCGTGTGTGAAAGAATTGTGCCCTAGGAAGCCTTTGTACAAGTGCACTTGATAGCAGATGATAGCTAGATGTACCAATATAAATAGATGTGTGGATGGAAAATGAACTTCCCCTTCCTATGAAGTGTATATAGAAAATGCAGTCCTTTGTCCCTTGAATGGATGCTAGATGGATGCATTTAGTGCTCTTAGATGCCTTTGGATGTAAGCTTAGGTGATGATAATAGATGATTAGAGCTTAGTCCTTTATTTTGATAACATAGCTTTGTATTTATATGATTCCCTTGGTTGAATTTCATAATTGACAACTGGAAGGATGATCCATAAGATGCCCAAAAGATAAAATAATCCCAAAAAGAGTGAGTAAGATAGAAAGAGGTTGGGGAAACCCAGGAGGGGACAAGGGTGCTTGGGAAATGCGTCTGGTTGGGTGTTGTTGTCAAAGTCTCAAAAGATAAAACAATAAAGTTCTGATCTTGTCAGAGGTGTGCAAGACCAAAGAGAAAGCAAGAAATAAATAAAAGAGGCCAAAGATAGTTATCAATTACTATTTTTCTTGCTTAGGAATCATGTAAATGCAAGTATGTTGTTAGGACCTAGAAATGTACCCAAGTTCATGATTTTGTGTCTACATCTACAAGATTTGTTTAGTGAGACACCAACCCCATAAGGAGCATCAACCCCTCAAATTTTACTGATATGACTCACAACAAACAAATCCTATGAATATAACTCCTAACAAGATATTTTGTAAAATATTGATCACAAAAGCTATGTTAATCACACTCTTGATGGTGATCCAAGCTCAACTCTAAAGACATCAAACCTTCACCAATCTTCTCTCTCTCTACTCGTTTTATTCTTCTTCTTCATGGGATGAATTTATCAAATTTCCTTACACATATGGTGTTAAGTCTTCTTTAGGTCTACATGGATCTTCTTAGCTTTGTTCTTAACCCCTAAACACTCTTCTTCACTCCTATATAGGTTGCTCATATCCTCCTTATTTACAACTGGTCATAAATGACCAATATAACATGATTATATACACAACTCAAGATCATAATGCCCTGGGTCAGCCATGACCAAGTACCTTGGTCATACCAACACAAAAATATAACACCATCATATAAAAATCATCAAATTACCCAAGTAGGTTGGTAGGGGTCAAGACATCTCCAACAAGCTCCAAGACACTCAAGCATGCTCAAAATGCACTCTCTAAGCTCTAACGAATGCTCAAGCACCTCCAATGTCTTCAAAAATATTTTTCAAGGCTCCATCAGCTCCACACAAGTCATAAAAAATGTCCTCAACATCATCAAAAATCTCAGGAAGCATCAAAATATCCATCTTCACCGTGAAGCACTTCAAAGAGCAAGTAAACCCTACTAGGTCTCCAAATCGGGAAATTTGGTCCTGAAGAAGGACCAAATTGACATAGAAATATCATCATCATAACTCAAGTAATAAATCAATGGAAAGGTATTCAAGTCTATTTTCTAGAACAACTCACATTTTCTTCCAAATCTAAGTGGAAGACCTCCAAACAACTCAAACTCTACAAATTATCCAAACTAGCTTAAAGACCCAAAAATTAGGTATTCAAAACTAAGCAAGTTGACCTATCAAAACTCTTCATAAAGACACACACCATATATAATTGGAAATTTATATAAATCTAATTTTAATATCATCTCACTTTATCTTCCAACTCATAGTGGAAGGCCTTCGCCAATCCAATCTCCTCGAAATTACTCTTTAGGCTTTTAAGACTCAAGAACTAGTCTTGAGAGAAACAAGAATACAAACTTTCAAATCAATTTCTAATCTCAACCACCACCTATAAAACTTCAAGGAAACTTTTACCAACATGTACTAGCACTAACATGTATAGCTCATGTGGATAACTCTAACCCAACACACTTGTTCCTTCACACCTTCTTGAGAAACTAACTAGGGCTTACTAGGCCATTGGGTCTTCAACTAAGAACCAATTCAGCAAATAAATAAAAATCTAAAACACATCATACCAGGTTTGAACATGCTATCCATGATACAAACAAGAACTACATTATACAAAATGATCAAAATCACTTCAAAGCACAAGACTAGCATTCTAGCCCTTAAGGCCAAAATTGGTAAGGTCACTTTAAGCACATGTATCTTCCATTTTATCCACTGTACCTACCTGAAAATTTTCTGGTTGTGTATCAAATCTCCCAAGGATTCTAGAACAATTTGGTTTTCATTCTTGAACTTCCATCTCAGCTCACGAAACCGCAAAACCCACAAAATAGGGGTTTTCTCTCTCTTCCCAAAATAGCCGAACACCAAATCTATGCCAAAATGAGCTCCGAGGAATCCTCTTTAACTCGATGCATAAAATTTTCTTTCCAAGACATTCTAGATACCAAATAATTCACTTTTCCTTAGTCACTCTAGAACTAGGGTTTCATGCATTAAAAAGTTGTTTGATTTCTTAATGATTGTTCATAAAACTCGACGATCAAACTAATTTGTTCTACTTATAATTCTTTTTAGCTCAATGTAAAACATACTAAAAACCTCTCGGGTACCATGCTAAGCACACAAATCAAAATAAACATCAAAAGGTCAACTTTTAGCACAAATCTTCACCTTTGCAAACTCGATTTTACCACAAATGATACATCTTGCAATTCCTATAGCATTGTGACTTCTAAAACTTGTCATGAAGCATCATGAAAATATAATATAATTGACCAAAGTCACCTCCTTTCTCAAATAGTCCCGAAACTCTCCAACCATAGAGACTTACATCTGTGCTTGCTTAGTTTTTTTTCACTATTTTGCTTCCCAAGGACCATGAAACATCATCAAAACACTGAGAACAGAACTAAAAATCATCATACACCTCATATAACATTCCACCATACTAATTACATGCTTTTATAGAACTTCCCTACTCCAAATATCAAGCCACCATACCAAACCACATACTCTAGGTCTAGGAATAGACCAAGGATGATTACTAAAACCCATTACAACACATGAAATGACCATGGAGACCATATGCAGATACTTGAACACTTTTGACACATCATACCAACTCTGATATACCTCATGACATCCTTATATCACCTTAGGAGGATTCATACTATGAACAAGCCTACTAGACCATGCTCTAGAACACCATAGAACTTCACCAAAATCAGACACTATCAATCAATCTTCATGTTAGACACTAAAAGATACTTAATGGAGACTGATATGACATTGTGACACCCTTTTCCATCAATGGCTTTGACATCAATAACAATACCTAGACACAATGGCCAACAATCTACCCATTTATCATTGATGGCAACTTTAAGACAAAACAAACCTACATGACCTATTTTCCATGTTTTTGATGCTACTCTCCCCTTTGACATCTATGAAAAAGGATATAATGAAAACTAGACATGGAAAAATAAAAACACAAGACAAGACACAATGGAAACAATGACTTACTTGCTTGACTAGTCTGCCCTCGATCGTACTTGCTCTTCCTTATCTTCATACATAACAATAAATGATTCATGAACCTAATAAATGCATGCAAATTAGATCCCCATGAGCTAATACCTTCTAAGTTTTCTTCAAACCTATAAAAATCCTCCATCTAGGCCTGAACCATGCTTGAGAACACAAAATATGCCTTCAAACTCTTCCTTTGCTACTTTTAGAACCATGATCCCTAAAACATCTCTTTAGACCAGGTTTGACAAAATTTTCCATGCAATAGGATCAATCATAGCTCATGAAACAACAATTTGTAGCTCCCCCTATCTTCATACTACCTCATTCTAATTGAAAATGAAAAAATCAACTCACATACCTTGCATTTGTACCATGGAAAATGATCAACATCAATACCTTTGTCGTGAAACATTTTCTTAGTATTATTTACATACATACCATTATTGAGTTATAATTCTAACACTCCTTTGCAATAATGTCAGCAACCATCCTTCAATATTTTCCTTATTAGGCCTTATTGCCCCTAGAACACCTTGTGCACTGATGGAAGATAAACAATGGCTCCCCCGCTTCAACAAACCTCTACATGCATATAGTTTATCATTATTTCATACAACATTTGTCATTCCTCGTCATAATAAAATTAATCAAATTGTACATAACCTCGCAACACATATTTCTTCACATTTCAAGGATAAGGATAATTCAGGCTCCCCCTCAAGTTTATACACCATAATAGATATCATTAACACCATATTCTAATTGTAACACTATCATTAAGTCCTTACAACATTATATCAACTTCATGATCAAACTCAAAAAGGCATATCACAAATTATGACGACTCAAAGCTTCATTGTTTTGACAATGTACATATTATCTCATACTAATTCTCATGATGCAAAGAAATATTAGCAAATAACACACCTCATGCCTTGCAAGCAACACTACACCATTATAACAAACCTTAGGACTCTCTTACCTCTGTCATACTTTTGATGTTCTTCCTCCTTCATGATGACTGAAATTTTCTTGCACAATTTACAGTCTTCACAATCCCTTATCAAGGTTCAAGTATTTGCACATCAACCTTATATCTTTACAAATCATCTTGACCACCTATTGAAAAAAAAAAAAAAACCTAACCATACCTTGTTAGATCCACTTACATAGACTATCATTCTGAAGCACAATACTTTGACATATTGTATGATCATAGATCGATAGACCTTGAGTACACACTGGAGTACCACACTCTTGAAAATATTATTGAACTCACAAACATTTGATACAAACTTAGGTCATAAATCACTTCCATCCTACAATCTTGTCTCGTGACATGATAACCAACTCTTCGATTACTTTCAACCTTGACTCAACGTATAACATTCCTTGTTAAAGACCGATTGGTAAACACATATTGATTTATTCATATTGTACCTATCCTTCATGAGAAATGGATACACTAAATGATTTCACCCTACTAGACTAACATTTACAAGAGATATAAATTCATAATACTCTTAACCATGTTATACACAAACCCAAATTTATAACTCAAATGGTAATATTTTGAACTTCTTCGTATGCACTGATGTAACATGACCTTCAAGACTTCTTCAAACATTGTATATGAATATGAAATCTCTTATATATCATTTCTAGAATGGAACACAATGAAACCACACCTTGACAATATTTATGAAGCACCTCTTACCTCTAAAAACACATATTTCATGCCTCTTACTCCTTACTCTATTCTTCTTGGGAATACAAACCTCATTATTTCCTTGTGAATAAATTCATATGCAATTATCCCGACTTTGAAGCCTTCTCATGGATGACACCTAACATGTATGACCAATGCCCCTGGATTCACTATTTCACATGCTTACACACTAAAACTTCTCATTTTTCTCATACAATGACCTTCTTACTATTCTAATAGAGTTTCAAATTGGTTTCCATTCTTTGTGATGATTCATAAAGTCCTAACAACGAAATTTCCTTAAAAAAACTACAAATTAAATCTAACATACCTTGTTAAATTTCATGAAGAGCACAAAATCCCATGCATAAATTACTTGAGTGAATGAGTAATCGACTTCCTTCTCGATCTTTGAAAAACCAATTTAAGCTTCATGCCCTCATAACTTTCTCTTAACATGTACTATCTTATTTCTTCAAAACATGACACTTGATGACACAAGCCACTTGACACGCATGTTGGATCTTCATACATCTTACTCCACCTTCTTGATATGATCATTATACTTATGACCTTAAGACATATCTTTGATGCACTAATTTAACCAAGACTTGATGGACTTTGACAGAGAACAATGTTAACATGATTTTGCAAGGATATGACCTTAATAGAGCACTGCAATCTTTTGAAGACTCACAAAACAATCCTCAAACATATTTGACACTTTGATCACTTATAGATGAGATAGAGCTATATAATACTCATAATTGTATACAACGACCACTCCCGACTACAAAGACAAATAATAATAATTCTTGAGCATTCTATGATTTAAAAACAAACTTAAGAACACTTTGACTAGATATATATCAATAACTCTTTGAGACCCAGTTTTCAAGCACTCACAAGTCATGGCAATAATTTGAACTTATACCGAACAACACAGACCATCCTAATGACTTGATCCATAATAAGGTATGAATCTTGAACACTTAGACCATATGCTCAATGTATTATACTCCATTTTTAAAAAATGAGAGGGTACATATTTCAAGACGTTTTGACCATATGCAACATCAATTTTTGAGACTAACATGACATCACATAGTGAAACAAAATTTCATAGATATCTTCATAACTTGGCAAGACCTTTTGATGAATATATGCAATGAATGATATGAAGGTATGCAAAGACATAAACACCTTATTTCTTCATTGGCAAAAGCTTTTACTAATTCGAACTCTATGGAAAATGATTTTCAAGAGTAAATGCCTCTTGGATGTGACTTTAATCTCCATGAAACAACTCATATCTCTCATAATCGATGTATTTTTTTGACAGACTTATGAACTTATTAAAAAAATAAAACACTAAATTTATCTTTAAGACACGATCATACTTGACTTTGACATACCTTTTACAGAGATAACCTATCTTCTTAGACCTCCTTACATAGATGATACAATACCATATCATCATCATGTAGACACTAGATCTTATTGATGATTTTAACTTTCAAGGATTTGAGATGAGGATCAAGCCACATGCAAAATAACAATGCCCAATTTTATGTCTTATTAGACCTTTCACAAGCTCAACACCCTTGTTAGTCAATCAAAGAATCAAAGATTCCATGACAATCAACCAATTAGGTCCCTATGGTGTTTTGATTGCACTTTTCATATCCGTGGATCTTCACATCATATCCCACATGAATGACTCAAAACGTTTCCTTCCCGATGTATACAATACAATGAACTACACCATACATTAAGCCACATGCAAGTGATTTCATGTAACTCTCTGACCGAATATTGAATAGACACATCACCTCCTTGATACACAAGCTCATAAAATGATTCTTTATTTCTCATTCTTCCATTTGTCTATAGTTATGTGATTACTTGGTTTAAACAAGAAGAAATATTCATAGAAACGAGATCATATACCTTGGATGAAAACTTCTCTTATTTTTCCTTGATGATGGAACAACACCTTGATGCCTTTTTAGGAATGTCATGCCCTTCTTGTCTTGATGATCAAACTTTACTTCATGAGCTGCATATGCTCATTCTCTCATAGTCCCAATATAGCTTTACATATAACCTACATATTTCCACACCTTAACCATACCGATATTCTTCTCAAAAATAGATATATCTCGCTTGGGGAACTCTTGAATCATGATTAGGATTCTTTACACTCTTCATTTTCCCGTATGAGTTTAGACACTTTTAGGACATCCTCAAACTCTACGTTTAGGTCATCATCATCAACTTCACCACCTTCTTTGGGTCCACATACATTAAGATCAACTTCTAGGTCATTTTTTACTACATCATCATCACCTTCTATCCAACATGCTCCAAGATTAACATAAGAACCTGTTTTGTCTCCTTCATGAGACTTATCATCAGCTAAATCAGGTGGAAACATAGAAATGGGAGTGAAAATAAGTTTTTTCCCCAAATGTCAAACCCTAATGGTTTCAAGCATGCTCTCATCCTAACAAGAGGATTAACTTCAACTTGAGCCTGACTATCTGCCATACATGTGCTTCAAGAGGATCTCCTTCAAGTTGTCAAACTTGCTTCACAAGGACCGAATTTGATACCAAATTTTTATAAGAATAGCGACTAAGAAGGGGGGTGTATCAGTCATACACCAATTACAACCACATTTACCATTGCTTAGATTCATCATTCAACTTAACCATTCAACATCCATAAACCATGTGCACTTATTATATGTGTATTAAACAATAACAAGTGCAATAATCAAAGGAGAGAACATATGAGACCAAATATAAGTGGGAAACCCTTAAGGGGAAGAAAATCCAAAGAATCCATTTCTTATATTACACAAAGTAAGGACTTGTAAAAATATTACACATCCTCTAAGATTTTTATAGTGAGGCACCAACCCCACAAGGAGCACCAACCCCTAACAATTTGTTGATATGACTCACAACAAATGAATCCTATGAATATGATTCATCATAAGAGATTTTGTAAAATATTTATCACAAAATATATGTTGATCCCACAACTGATGGTGATCCAAGTTCAGCTCCAAACACATCAAACCTTCATCAAACTTCTTTCTCTCTCTCAACTCGCTCTATTCTTCTTCTTCATGGGTTGAATGTATAAATTTTCCTTACACATCTAGTCTTAAATATTATTAAATTATTTATGGATCTTATTATCTCTATTATTAACCCCTCAACACTCCTCTTCACTCTTCTATAGGTCACTCATATCCTCCTTATTCACAACTAGTCATAAATGACCAATATAACATGCTTATATACACAACTCAAGATCATAACACACCTAGGTCGGCCATGAGAAATTAGGTCAGTCATATCAACATAAAAATATAAAAAATAATCATATAAACATCATCAAATGACCCAAGTAGGTTGGCAGGGGTCAAGAAATCTCCAACAAGCTCCAAGACACTCAAACATGCTCAAAATGTACTCTCCAAGCTCTAGCAAATGCTCAAGCACCTCTAATGTATTTAAACATATTTTCAAGGCTCCATAAGCTCCACACAAGTCATAAAATATTTCCTCAACACCATAAAAATATCAGGAATCATCAAAACATCCATCTTCACCATGAAGCACTTCAAGGAGCAAGCAAACCCTACTAGGTCTCCAAATCTTGGAAATTTAGTCTTGAAGAAAGACCAACTTGACATAGAAATATCATCATCATTACTCAAGTAATATATAAATGGAAATTTATTAGAGTATAGTTTTTGGAACAACTCACATTTTCTTCCAAATCTAAGTGGAATACCTCCAAACAACTCAAACTCTACAACTACTCCAAACTAGCTTCAAGACCCCAAAATTAGGTCTTCAAAACTGAGTTGGCTCAACCATCAAAACTCTTAATCAATAAAAACATTTAGAATTGGAAATTTATATAAATCTAATTTCCATAACATCTCACTTTATCTTACAACTCATAGTGGAAGGCCTTCAACCAATCCAATCTCTGAAACTGCTCTTTCAAGCTTCTAGGACTCAAGAACCATTCTTGAGAGAAACAAGAACAAACACCTTCAAATCAACTTCTAATCTCAACCACCACCTATAAAACTTCAAGGACACTTGTACCAACATGTACAAGCACTAATATGTATAGCTCATGTGGATAAATCTAACCCAACACACTTGTTCCTTCACACCTTCTTGAGAAGCCAACTAGGGCCTACTAGGCCATTAGGTTTTCAACTAAGAACCACTTAACCAAATCAAAAAAATCATACCAGGTGTTAACATACTATCCATGATAAAAAAATAAGAACTACATCATGAAAAATGATCAAAATCACTTCAAAGCACGAGACTAACATTCTAGCCCTTAAGGCCAAAATATTTAGGGTCACTTTAAACACAGGTATCTTCCATTTTATCTACTGTACCTTCTTGAAAATTTTCATGGTTTTATATAAAATATCTCAAGGATTCTCGAACAATTTTGTTTTCATTCTTGACCTCAATCTCACTTCAAAACTACAAAAACCCACAAAAGTCGTTTTCTCTCTCTTACCAAAATAGCTAGAACACCAAATCTATGCCAAAATGATTTATGAGGAATCCTATTCAGCCATTATGCATCATATTTTATTACCAAGATATTTTGGATACCAAACAATTCATTTTTCCCAAGTTGTAAAACTAGGATTCCATGAGGGTTAAAAAGTTGTTTGGCTTCTTAACGATTGTTCATAAAACTCGACGATAAAAAAAAAATTGTTCTAATTGGAAAATATTCTTATCTCAATGGAAAAACATCCCCCAAAACCTCTGGGTCCCATGCAAAGCACACAATCCACAACAAGCATCAGAAGGTCAACTTTTAGCATAAGTCTTCACCTTTGCAAACCCGATTTTACCACAAATGGCATATCTTGTAATTGCTTCAAGTATTTTGACCTAAAACTTATCATGAAGCATCATGGAAACTTGATATAACTGAAAAAACTCACCTTGTTTCTCAAATAGTCCTAAAATTCTATAGTGACAATGATTTACTCGTGCTTACTTATCTTGTCTTCACTATTTTGCTTCCCAAGGACCATGAAACATCATCAAAACAATGAGAAAAGAACTGAAACTCATTATACAACTCATATAACATGTCACCATACTGATACCATGCTTGGAAAGGAATTAACTACTCCAAATCTCAAGCCACATACCAAAACCACACGGTCTGGTCTAGGTCTATGAATAAGCCTAGATCAGTATACTACAACCCATGACAATTCATGAAATGACCATGGAAACCATATGCAGACACTTGAACACTCTTGACGACACATCATACCAACTATGATAGACCTCATGAAATCCTTATATCACCTTAGGAGGACTCATACTATGAACAAGCCTACTAGACCATTCTCCAAAACACCATATGACTTAACCGAACTCAAACACTATCAATCAACCTTCATTTTAGACATAGAAAGACACCTAATGGATATTGATATGACATTTGTGACACCCTTTTCCATTAATGGATTTGACATCAATGATAACACCTAGACACAATTTTCAAAAACCTCTCCAATAAAGGCATGCCACGTAGATAGTGGTGACAAGGTTGTATAATGAAGACCAAATGAATCCAAAGCACTCTTGTTTGTGTCACTTGAGATTTTGGATTTTTCCATATGATTGCATCCATAAAAGTAAGGGTGTGTTACCCATAGTCTCTATTTTTCCATTTATTTGGGCCTTCAAATGATTTGGTTGAGATACTTATTTAATGGTTTATTCGGTCCCCGTTTTCCATCAGAATGGATATTCTATAATATATTCGATATGTGAATTTAACAGGGGAACTATCGTGGATAAATGAGGTAAATCAACCTCAATAATCCCTTCATATATTTCGATGAACTCAAATGCTAAAAAAATAGTGTGTTGAATATCAATTGTGATTCTATGTGGTCACCCTAAAATAAACAAACAAAGACAATAATGTTGTCTATCTAGGAAATGAAGAAAATTTCAATGAAGCAAACAGAAAGGAGCTAAACCCTTTATGGGTGGAGGTATCAACACAACCAAAATGCATCCATAATTTGTGACCCTATGGTGGAAGTGGTGTGCCACTTATTAAGCCGCATAAATATCTAGTTACTTAACTAAGATAATAATAAATAATACAAATTGTTGTCTTATTTAAGGCAATGTTTGTTGAGAATTGAATTTTCCTTAAGAGTGGCCAACCTAAAAGTTTTACATGCCAATGGCTTGAAACATTTTGTGATTTTCGCAATTACATAATTATGTATTTTGATAACATAAGTGTAGAAATAATACCAAAAATCAGAAACACCATGAAAATGAAGAATAATTTAGAACATAAAAACATGATTTATTAAGAATAATTTTCAACACATATTGGAAGCGTAGCAACAAATTGATAAGTTAAAATATGATCAATTAAATATAGGATAGATACATCAAAACTTAGGGGTTAGCAATGTTTAGTTTGTTGGAGTTGTATTTTGCAATGAAATGTATGCTATTTGATTTACTAAAAATAGATTTTATTATTATTAAACCCTATTGCATAGTAATTGATGTAAAATAATGATGTGCACTGTTAAGATACCATATGAATCAAGAAAATAAGCATGTAAAATAGAAACCGTAAGTGATTCAATAAAATCTAAATTTATTTTTTTATTGAAATATGAATTTAGAAAATTGCTATAATGTTGATATACAATGAAATACAAATTAGACAATTTTATCCGATAGGGCACTTAGCTTGATTTTTCTTATCCCAAAGTATGTCTAGACTAGACAAACTTATGAAACAACTCAAAATGTTGGAATCACACTCAAAAAATACGGATGTGTTAGGAATGTCGGGACACGGGCGTCTGGTAAGGGTGAGGGCACTTCAGCACGCGCCCTAGACCTCTCGTGGGGTGCTAGAGTCTACCGAAAGAGGTAAGAATTTGGTTTTGGCACTATTACTAAGGTTTTGCACTTACTCTTCATTGATTTCCTATATGTCACACTTGAATCGCCAAGGTAACTGTAAATTTGCAACACAAATAATCTCCTACAAAACCCTCAAAATACATCAAATCCAAAAAAATAAAGATGTAAAATGAGGGGTTGGAGTGTCCTCGACTGTCAAACAAGTGAACTTATGATCGAGTGATGCACTAAATCTTAGACCCAATGTATTTCTATATTCTTGTGTGTGTAATAGTGCTCCTAGGTGTCCTCAGTGCCGATGACGCCAAGATAAGGGGCAATAGCTAGATAGAATGCAAATGTGTGGATGGAAAAATGAACTTCCCCTTCCTATGCAAAGTGTATGCAGAGTAATAAGCCCAAGATGCAATCCCTTTGATATGTAGATAGATAACCCTTGATAGTAATTTCCTCGCCATTATAATGGCATGTATGTTATGTTTTATAGGAATCTCTTGCTTGAATTTCTACGCTAATGACTCGACATGCTTGACTAGTACCTCGAGATATGAGTGGAAAAACCAAAAAGACCAACCTCAAATGTCAAAAATAAAATAAAAATAAAGAGGACATGGGCACCTAGGATGGACAGGGAGTGCCAGAACTACCGTCTGCAGAGAGAACCGATGACAAATGTGTAAAGACTAATAGACAAGGATCCCTATACCTCGACCAACTAGGTGTATGAGTGATAAGTGTGAAAGATAAAAGAAATAGAAATAAACAACACAAATGGATGGACTAGGAAGTGTGCCATTAATAAATAATTTTACTACTCAAGATCCATATACAAAACAAAATACTAGGCGATATAGTAAATAATAGTAAGTGCGTGATTTTGTGTCTACATTTTCCCCTTTATGGTATTTGAATGAAATTAAAGTAGTGTAAAGGAAGTAAGGAACATACTTGAAAGATGTTTGGAGAAGCCCTATTATAGAATTATGCACAAAATAAGAAAATATAGTGTGAAGAGTCATGGATCAGCGTGTTGATCCACATGGCGTAAAGATACGAAGAACCATTGTGAGGAGCACTAAGCGAGATTTATGATTTGATTGGAGATTTAAATTTTGTCATTGATGGAGATTTGTTGGGGTAGGGAGTGATCAATTCCCAACCCGAGTTTTGTATGTGTGAAAACTGAAGGATTTGGGTGTCCTACCACCAGAGGAAGAGTGTAGGGAGAGAGGTCTAGTTTTACCCTCCAACTTTAACTACATCCTCAAAAGGTCTATCTACTGTAGATGAACAAAGACCAATTTTTGTTCATTTCGATTCATTTTGATCCAACGAGAATAACCCATATAGGAGTAGTATAGGAAAGGCAATGACATCTCATTTCCCCCACTCCAAGGGTGTCGTGATATGTATGATGTTTGATGGCTTCCATGTTAGGTCATCTGGAAGCGATAGAAAATGTAAAGTGATTTTCCCATGTTAGGTCATCTGGGAAAGATACAAGTGATGTAGCTCCCAAGTTAGGTCATATGGGAGAGATAATAAAGTACATTGTGTTGTGTTGATTGGTTGATTTGATTCAATACGTAGAAAATCACACTAAGATTGAATATGTATGATAGATTACTCATGGAGATATTTTTCACTTGTTGCCCCTAGATTAGGTCATTAGGGGAATCACTAGAAAGTGGTATGAAATGTCACATAATGTGAGAAAATTTTCTATAATGATGAATTTGATGTGTGAAATGATCATGTAACAATGTGAGGGGGATCATAGAGTGACCACTCGACTATATGCCCCCTTTCAACAAAAGGGAGAGTGATGGTGAGAACAAAGCCCGAGTCGAAAGTAGATGGGTAATGATGTAATAGTGAATGAAACAAAGTATAGTAGATGTCACAAGATTGTGTGTATATCAAGATGAAGATGTTCCAAATTGGAATCTAGTGTTGTGGGATGTGTGCAATATGATAGTAGGAAAAATTATGAAGATAATGATGCAAATTAGAGGGAAAAGAAGTGGTGAGACTCAAGATATGATCAAAATCATGTGATGTGTATTAGTTGGAAGAATGA
The DNA here is from genome assembly GCA_018340775.1 of Taxus wallichiana var. yunnanensis. Taxonomy (NCBI): domain Eukaryota; kingdom Viridiplantae; phylum Streptophyta; class Pinopsida; order Cupressales; family Taxaceae; genus Taxus; species Taxus wallichiana. The sequence continues at coordinate 140,752,866 of CM031240.1, read as the reverse complement.
GTGCAAATAATGACCATAGTAATATAATTGTTATGTCAAAAGGAGCTCTAGGATTTTAACACTATAAAACCCTACTTTTGGCTAACATGGGATTGTCTCAAGGTGTGGGACCTTGCAAATGAGACAAACCTCCAAAGAAGGATAGCTCCTCAACCTATTATAATGCTAAAACTACTCCTAGAAAGGGAAATGCAACTATCCTAACACTAACCTAGATTTTCCAAGGGACCAGGGAAGAAAGATATGCATAAAATGAAATTCCTAAACTAAGGGAGGTGTAGACACCAAATTTGGGTCGTCAACTCCCTGTACCTGTATCTCGTCCTACAACATAACCCTACCTCACCACCTAAACCTTACACACTTAACTATTTATTAATTACATTATAATTAATAAATCCACATCTCCAAACCTGCCACCCCACCTCGCCACCTCACTATGACCTAGCCCTAACCCTAAACTAACCTAATTAAGACCTATGACTTGGTCCATACCCACACCCATGACTCACCACCCCTCACCCGCACTAACACGAATCTAATAATGACTTGACCAAGCCCATAACTGACCCCTCAGGAGAAAAGGAGGGAAAGTTGGCTATTTTACTAAAAATAGCCACTTTCATCTAACCGACAATGGTCCCTATTCGACCGCCGTCGGTTACGTAACCACCATCAGTCCCTATAAATGCCCTCCCTCAACCAAAAGAAAAGAGGAGGAAATTCATTTGCAAGGGGGAATCCACGGAAGAGCGGAAATCCATTTGCGGAGGAAATTCATTTGGAAGATCCGGAATTCATTTGCAGAGGAGAGGATCGAGCCCAAGACTGTGACTGATCAACGAGATCACTATCACACTCATCCAAGCATTGGGAGAGTTTGGGGATAGCTTCACCACCCACTCTTGATTGCTGCACCATCCCACTCGAGCTTTGCCTCCGTCACCACATTCCTCGGACTCGTATCCCCGCCGTAAAGTAGTAGCGTGATCTCCTCAACCATCTACCAACCCTCCAAAAACCTCATAACCACCCTACACCAACCTCCATTTAAAAATTTCTAAATCGCTGCCCCCACCAATCTCGGTTATTCTCTACCGGTACCGGTTCTTCTAACCACGATCGCTTATCCTGTGACCGCCATCGGTCACTGTGACTTATGCCAAACTAGCCTTTTACCTATTCACCTCAAAACAACCTCAGATTCAGTTTGGTCTATCATCAGAATTTGATCTGAACATGTCAATAACCAGTAACCAAACAAACAACATGACATTTTATTATTGGTAGTTTAGTCTCTATTGCTTTGTAACGAGATACCTAAATCGTGAGTTTGCAATAGCTTCTTTATTATCATTTGCATCAATTTGTATTAAAAGGGAACTGACCACCTTCGAAAGGAAGTCTAATATTTCCTGGGCCCAAGGCAGTTCCCTCATTTATTGTCTAACTAAAATCTGGTGGTCTTGCATTCTTATTTATAGGTAGTCCTTCCCAGCATACAAAAAGGAGCTCTTCACAATCGATCCGATCTCTCTACGGTGCGCGCACACCCTTCCCAACACTCAACAGGTATTCCTCCTAGCCCTTACCCTTATCTGTTTCTCAAGAGAATGAAAGGATATAAGCAACTCTACTTCGGAACGAAATTCTCATGCGAAACATTTTGGAACGCCTTAGTGGGACCCTTTCGTTTTTTTTTCTTTATTCTTTGCTTTCATATAGGGAGCACACTTGCTGTTTCTTTCTTCTAAATATTCACAAAATATTTTGTCATTTTGGTAAAATAATTTGTCTTTCTTTCGCATCTTTGCATTAGTGAAAGTCATCTTCTTTGCTTCATCGAATATCATTTTCGATTTGGGTTTAAAACACATGCATCACATTCTTGCTTGCTATTTTTAATTCTAGTGAATGTAGATTAAGTAACAGGTCATACACGTGGGGGTGATATCCACGGTATTGACGAGAAATTAATCTTACTCTCACTGCACAACACATACCAAATCACATCATAATCAACACAACATCTCAAACATCCCCCTTTCCGCGGTATTCCTCTGCCTGATTGAGGTAGCCTTATGAGCCAAAACAAACTTGACATCTCCCTTAGGTCTTTTGTTTAGGATTGACATCATCTGGCGTCTAAGGCATAAGCCCAAAGTGATTAAAACTAATCCTAGGGTTAGTCTCTTGATTTTCTTGTGCATCTTGCTTGTTTCTTTTTAGTTCTGTTTCTCTGATCATACATTGTTTCCGTGATCACTTCAAGACAGTTTGGTAGGTATATTAAGCATTGTATCCCCAAACTAGTAGCTTCTTACATCCTCTCATGGATTCACAGTGACCGACACCATTCCTATACTACCGACATCGGTTAACTGACCGACGCCGGCTACATTCTGACCGCCATCGGTTATCTCACCGATATCGGTTACTGTGTTTAACAGTTCTTGACAAACCAACAACCTATCAATTCCAATATTTTGTTGTTGTTTCTACTGGATTTATTAAATCCTGCTATGTCATCTTGTCCATGGTTGTTATCACTGAAACAAGTTTCTGCAACCATGGTTTCCCATGCCCGTTCGTGTCTTTGCCTCGAGTCCCCCTTCACATTCTATGGAAAATCCTACGGATACCAGGTAATTTCCCCAAGATCCCTATAGAGATATTTGCCAAATTTTTGGATGCTAATCCTAGCACAGTACAATATTATTTGTCTCATACCCCTGACCATACACCCGACGGTCAGCTCCTCATTGGTATGCCTATTAGTATCACCGCTCACTTAGCCCCTTCCCCACCTAATAACTCCACATCACCGTCTTCATCCTTAGCCCCGCTCTCTCCTTAGTGGCTCCTTGGTTCATACTACACCAATTGGCTTCCCTTTCATTAACTGGGCCCCCATATCCCTACCGTCCACTAACCCTACATCATCTCTCTCGTAGACTGTCTCTTGTATAACTTTCTCTCTGCCACCTATACACACGAGCTTTCCCTCACAAGCTCCGCCCACCTTTTCATTGCCACAAATTCATCCGATGGCCTCAACCTCTTATATAGGACACCCTTATTTGACTGCCCCAACACATTCATCACCATTCTCTTATCAACATTCAATCCCATCGTTGTCTAGTAGCGGCACTTGGACCAATCCTCCTCTATTTACAACGATAACACCATCATCTAACCTAACCAACGATCTAATCAAACAGATGATGGACAAGATGCAAAATCTTGAGGCTTCTATTTTAGGAATTCGTAACACCCTGACATACGAGCAAGTTTGTCGGGAGCCTATTCATCTTTCTGTCCCCCTTCATACATATCCTCCTCAATGGGAATTACCGAAGTTTACTCGCTTTAATAGTAAGGAGGACCCTCAACAACACTTCGCGATCATTCGACATGCCTCTATCCGATTGCTCATGATGATGCCTTACTACTCCATACCTTTCCCATGTCCTTATCGGGACTCGCTTTGAGTGGTATAGTGCTTTAGCCCAAAGACTCAATCTTCTCCTTTAACCAGCTAGCCCAATCTTTCTTGGATCACTTCTCCATCAATATTGCCAAGAAAGTATCTATTACCGACCTCTATGCCATCTCGACACCAAGACGAGTCTATCGCAGATTTCGTTGGACGATGGCGGGGCCTCATCAACCAACTTACTTACGCCTTACCTCAGGCCGAGCTCATCGAACTCTTTACGTGGGCCTGCGCTAAACACATTTCCCCCACCCTCCAAATTCAAACTTTCCGTACCTTTGATGAGGCCTTTACTATGGCTCGAAAACTAGAGATTCGAGCCTTAGAGGAGGAGAAATTGAGGTTACGCAACAAAAACTCAAATTTCCAAACCCAAGACTCTACCACCAAACCCAACACCACCAACTCTCACGCATCGGCTACTTCAAAATCAAAGGCTGCAGACACGCAGTGACCGTCAAATCTCAAGCACCGTCTAATACCCAGCCGAAAGCCACCTACAAGTATAAAGCCGAGCCCATCAACTACACTCCCTTGGGAGAAACTTATGGTGTGATCTTAGACAAATTGCTTAAAGCAGGAGTTATTACCTTGCCTCTATTAAACCTCACTCTGGGTTTGATTCCACCCACGCTATACCTTCGGTATAAATAAAATGACTTCTCGTAACTTCCATCGCATGAAGGGACACAATCACGAAAACTGCAAGATGTTGAAAAACATAGTGCAGAAATGGTTGATGCGGGGGGATATAACTCTCGATAATCCTAATGCCCCCACTAATCAAAATTTTAAAATCTTCAACAAACCATTTCCAAACCATGCATCTAACAAGAATACCAACCAAGACACCTCGGTCGAGGAGAAGAGTGTGCATGAGATCCATGCGATTTTCATCTCCCAACCCAGTGGCTTCCATTGAGGAAATTATGAATCAAGCTTCTTCACCAACGTAGGGATCCTCGCCCCTTCTCCTTCATTAAGACAAGAGGATGGCCCCGCTATTCCTTTACCCATAAAGGAATCAACCGCCTGAGTTCTCTTCTCAAAGATGAACCTTCTTACACCACATCCTCGGGCAGGATTGTGAGCGGATGTTATCTAACCTATCTATTTCCCAAACATCTCCTTCCACCACTCTTGCTGCAAAAGAAGAAAGCTTGCCACTTTTTCTGTCATCCTTAGAGGAGAAACCCCTTGAGCCTACATCACCAAACTCCTTAATCATGACAGATCCCCTCGAACATGCCCTCCTACCTATTAGTTCTTCATCACCTAAATCTTTCTAGCGACCGGTTGACCCCTTAACACCCATTGATACAAAGGCCTCATTTACCCCCTTTATCACACCCACAAAGTGGACCGTAATCACAACCCACCTCTCTTCCATACCAAAGTTCCTATTCACACGTGAAGATTATTATCCCCGGAAGATGAAGCGAGTCTTATGGGAGCATTTGAGTACACCATGCTCTACTCAAATGCAGATGACTAATCTAGACACATCTACCATATACCCGAGGTGTTACCAAAAGCTCAAAGTGCCTATGTCCTCACCTTCACCCTCATCTCTATCGATCCCTCACCACCTTTATCAACCTAACCAAACCTTCCCCACGCTTGGACTTCACTAGTTCTCACCTAACTCACCCGCCTAAACGATTAGATTTATCTAAAAATAATGCCATCAATCCATTTAGGAGATAGACCCAATCTCCTCGAGTTCAATCTATGCCTCCTCCACAACTAAAACCCTCGCCCCGATCACACCGATACAACAGGCATGGCTTCAGCCTTCACCATCACACCTACCTTCTATATTAGGGCCTCACCCCTCCACCTTGCCTTAATACACCATGCCTCCCACATCTTCTTTAACATGACCTATACCTTTTGCACCCCTACAGACACTCACGGGTGTCTCAACACTGCGTCCCCCCAATTATCTCACCTACCCTTCAACCGTAAGCAAACTCGATCATCAAAGGACTTGTTTTTCTGTCGCTTCTCTATCCCCGTGGTTGTTTCCTGCCACTCACGTCACCTGGGGCCTCATCATCTAACCAGCTAAACATAACTTCTGCGCAGAAGAAACCACGCCTAGTTAAAACCAATCATCAAAATCCCTTGCCTAAATCACCACCCGTACAAACCACTTGTACCCAACCATTACCAAAACAATCGAAAATCTCACCCACTCAATCACCAGCCTCATCTTCATCTGAATTTGACCCGCTCAAAGGATCTTACGCCAAAATCCTTGATATGTTGGTAGGGGATGTGACCATTTCCCTACCCCCGCTCAGACTCTATGATCGATCTAAACCTCGACCTATAGGTTATGATGAATCTAAAATTTGTGCTTACCATTGCACACCAGGACACGATGTAGAAGGATGCAAAGCTTTGAAAGCCATCCTTCGCTAGTCACCTATCTCAAATAAACAACCTAAGAAAGACAATTTACGGAGAGAGAAGCCCTTAGCTTCGATCCCTTCTCCTATACCACATGTCCCCGCCTCGCCAAAATCTATCATCATTGCAACCCCGCCTCTCGAGAACAATGACTTATCCCCGCCATCTTCCTCCTCTCGTATTCACGAGATCAACATGATTAACATTGCTACCCGAGGTCAGAAAAATAATGGAAAAGCAAAGAGAGCACACTGCGCCTATCTTTCTCCTTCGCCATCTCGATCGCACCACCACCCAAAGTGGTCATTCGTGGACCTGCTATCCCTTCTCTCGATGGAGTTTCCCATCACACCATGATCAAACAACTTCACCAATCTCTCGGTCAAAATGACACTCTATGATCTCATTCAAACATATGAATCACATCGACAAGATTTAATTGAGATCCTTCAAGGGTAGAGAGTCCTACCTAACGAAACCTTGCCTGTCACCTCCATCTTAACACCCAATCACGCTCACTTCTCTCACCAAACAACCTACCCCTAAAACCACTTCGTCCCCTGTACATGCAAGCCAGTCTTGTCGAGCTTTTCCAAAGAAGAAATTGTCGCTTTGGTGCGTAAGATCCTAATCCCGCTTTTTTATCTCGGATTACGTCTAGGACATTCGGGTACGCCACGTTATGATCGATGGGGTGCTAGCCTAAACATCGCCTCTTCCAAAGCCTTCCAACAGATGAATATCCCTCCTAGTTGCATGTGTGCCAACCCCACAATGTTGTGTTCATTCAACGATGTTATTACTTCTACCTTAGGCACCGTGATCCTTAACATTCATGTAGGGCCACGTGCCTTTACCCGAACTCTTCTACGTCCCCGGAGGGAGAGTTCCACACAACATGTTGTTAGGTCGCCCTTGATCTCGGGCTATGGGATGTGTTCCCTCCACCTTACATAGATGCATCAAATTCGAGTATGAGGGGAAGTCATACACCATCAAAGCTGACGCTTCCACCTTCAAAACCTGTAATATGTTATACTGCCCTAATGATGTGCTTGTACCAGTCAAGACACTTATTGATCCAACCCAACCATCTACTTCAACCATGTCTCAACCATCCATCTTAACCACCCTCACACCTTCGACTAATGAACCCACCGCCGCAAATACCACTTCCTTCCTCGCGACAACATCCCAACTTCGATCCCTTGGTAGATGTTTTTCAACACCTCATCTTTGGGGAATACCACCTATACAATGTTAGCACCTTTCGTACCCCACAGAGTACGAACGATTCATGCTATGCGCATCCTAGCTATGACCGTCGTGTGGGGAGGTGATCTCCTACTGACAACCTAATCGCCGCACCAACCTAATGTAATGGGGGTGTCGACACATCCTCTGTCCCCTGAACCTCCCCTTGGTGTGGTTCCCTTTTAATCTGATTTTCGATATCTAACCAACCATTGTTTCGCCCTCACCTTCCCCGACGACCTTGTGCTTGGAAGGATTTTGGTTCGGTCTTTATAAACAAGGCCGACATACGATCGCTCCCGTAATTACTACCCGCAAACACAAAGATCATCGTGGTCTTGGATTTTTGAACCACCTATACTTGAATAAACCTCATGTTAATTATATCTAGGAAAACAACGAAGTCTCCCCTTCCAAACCATCATCACCCATTTTTCCTCTTCACCCACAAGAGTCGATAGACCCGAATCTATCCCTCCTAACTTTTTTTTTTTTCTGAATGCTATCTTCCCCGGGTCCTCTCACTTATCAACGCGATAGTGAAGACCCTCTCTCTCCCCTTTTGTATCCAGACATGATCGAAGAAGATTCACCTTTAATTAATGTTGTGGAGTGCCAGGATGATGACTCCATCCTCACCTACCTTGGTGCGGATGACTCTTATATTCAACGTGCCTTACCATCTGACACCCAAACTATGTTGAATGAATCGACTATAGAAATCAACATCCACATAGAGGACGATCCTCACATTTTAAAGATCGGACAATCTCTCGATGCATTAGAACAAGCCGCCTTCACTACCTTCCTCCGTGCCCGCAATCAAGCTTTTGCTTGGTCCTACGCCGACATGCCAGGAATCGATCCTGACATTGCTGTCCATAACATCACTCTGAAACTAGACTCTAAACCAGTTAAACAGAAACTGAGAAAAATGCATCCACGCATTGCCCTCTTGGTGAAAGAAGAGCTTCAATGCCTCCTTTCTGTTTCTTTCATCTTACCTATTGACTATCCGCAATGGATTTCTAATGTCGTACCTGTCACTAAAGCGATGGGGGGACTTCGGATATGCATAGATTTTTAGGACCTTAACCTCGCTTGCCCAAAGGATGACTTCCCCCTACCTAGCATTGATCAACTTGTTGATCTCACTGCAGGCCATGAGATGCTTTCTCTCATGGATGGCTTCTCGGGATACAATCAAATTTTGGTAGCCCCGGCCGATCAACATAAAACCACCTTCATTACCCCCTAGGGGACCTTCTGCTATCGTGTCATGCCATTCGGCCTTAAGAATGCTGGTGCGACCTATCAGTGGCTATGACTTATATTTTTCATGACATTATGCACACTATCCTCGAGGATTATGTCGATGATCTTCTTGGAAAATCCAAACATCGCAATGAACATCTCGATGTTTTAACCATTATTTTCGATCACCTGTTACAATACTGTGTTCGTCTTCAACCAAAGAAATGTGTCTTTGGTGTCCTTTCAGAAAACTCCTTGGCTTTATCATCTCTTTGCGTGGCATTGAGGTCAACCCAGCTAAAGTCAAAGCTATCCTAGAAATTCCCCCACCCACTAACCTCAAACAATTACGTAGTTTGCAGGGAAAACTCCAATCTATCTGGTGTTTCATTTCACAACTCTTGGATCGATGTCAACCTTTCCATCATCTCCTTAAAAAGGACATTGTCTTTCAATGGAGCGAGGAGTGCCACCAAGCCTTTGAGGCTCTTAAAGCTTATCTCTTAACCACCCGTGCTTATCCCACCTCAAGACGATCTCCCTTTCTACCTTTACCTTTCTGCCACCGACCATGTTGTAGGAGCCATGCTCGCACATCGTGACTCTGAGCATCAAGAACAAGCAGTTTATTACATAAGTTGTACTCTTGTGGATTACGAGACTAGGTATACACACGTAGAAAATTTGTGCCTAGCCCTATCATTTGTGGCCACCAAACTCTGACATTACCTCCTGAATCACAAAACTTTTGTCATCACCAACGCTGACCCCATACATTATATGTACACCAAACCTCATCTAAACCAACGCATCACCCGATGGCTTATGCTCCTCGCCGACCTCGACCTTGAGTTTGTACACCAGAAATCAGTCAAAGGACAAACTATCGCAGACCAACTCGCGGAAGCCCCTTTACCTGGGGAACAATTTACCAATTTTACTTTCCCTGATGAACTCATCACAACTCTTTCACTCAGTGATGTGTCGTATCCAATGACCCTCTTCTTTGATGGATCTAAATGCCAGCGCGGTGGAGGGGCAGGTGTTGTTCTCATTCCTCTTGAAGGTGAACCTATGCCTCTTTCATTCAGGCTCGATTTCCCCTGCACTAACAATACAACGGAATACGAGGCCCTTGTTTTGGGTCTCCACGTTGCGTTACACTTAGGTGTGAAGTCTATTAATATTTTCGGTGACTCTCAATTGGTAGTAAATCAAGTTACTGGCATCTACCAATGTAAAAATGAGGAACTTCAAAAGTACAAACATTACGTGGATTCACTTCTGACCTTATTTTCTCATTATTCTATCCAAACCATTCCCCGCTCAACTAATAAATTTGCAAATACCATGGCTTGCTTGGCCTCACAAATTCCAGCCTCACCAACTGACTCGGACATATTTGTCTTGGTCTAACAACTCTTTGCCCCATCTTACTTAGTTCTGGATGTTTGTATGGTAAATAATGTATCTGCTGATTCGCAGGATACCTAGTATCACCAATTTCACGACTACCTTACAACCTCTATTCTACCACCTGACCTTACTAGTAATGGAAAACGTATTTTTCTTAAAAGTGTTTCTCGTTATGTCATCATGGGGGGACTCCTCTATAAACGTAGCTTCGATGGTATACTCCTTCACTGTCTAACCGGCACTGAAGTCGCTCACACCACCCAACAAATCCATGACGGACTTTGTGGTGGGCACTTTAGTGGCCTTGCCATGGCCAAGTGGATCCTTCGCCTAGGATATTATTGGCCTACTCTCAATAAATATTGCTGCGAATATGTTAAGCATTGTGTTATGTGTCAACAACATGCCAACCTTCAACATACTCCTAGCCACCCGTTACAGGTCGCACGAGATCTTTGGCCTTTCTCACAATGGGGTTTAGACCTTATTGGCGAGATTCACCCACCTTCTTCGCAGCATCACCATTGGATCATCACGGCAACCGAATATTACACTAAATGGGTGGAGGTCGTTCCACTCATTTCAACCAAAAAAGAGAAAATCGTTGAGTTCATCAATCATCACATTTTCTATCATTTTAGTATTCCTCATTTCCTAATAACAGATAATGGAAAATATTTCAAAAATAAGTTGTTACAAGACCTTTGTGACAACTTTGGTATCAAACTTAGCTTCTCGTCACCCTACTATCCACAAGAAAATGGACAAGCCAAATCTTCTAACAAGACCTTAACCAAAATTCTCATGAAAGTCATTAACAATTCTGGGAAAAACTAGCATGATCACATCCCCTTTGCCCTTTGGGCTTATTGTACCAGCATTCGTACTTCCACTAATGCCACACCATTCTCTCTGGTGTATGGTACCGAGGTTGTCTTGCCTCTCGAAATACAAATCCCTTCTCTCAGAATATCTCTTCAGGATATTCTCACCAATGATGACTTCCGCCAAGAGCGGTTAGCCCAATTAGAGCTTCTTGATGAGCATCGTGTTACAGCTCTTGACCACCTTCAAATTTATCAAAAATGCATTAAGCGTGCTTATGATAAGAGAGTTCATGAGCATACCTTTAAGATTGGTGATCTTGTCCTCAAAGAGAATCAACATGTAACCAAACTAGAAAAGAGCAAATGTGGAAAATTTGCTCCTAATTGGATTGGGTCTTACATTATCACTCACACCTAAGGATCAGGTACTTATCATTTAGCTTCGCTTAATGGTAAACCTGAGCCTGAACCCCTTAATGCCTTGCATCTCCGACCATTCTACTATTGAATTTAGTGTTACATCACTTCTTATCTACCTTGCGCTCATCCCTTGAGCTCATTTACCACCTTATACACCTTGTTTCATGTATCTCAAAATAGAATCAAGCTCGGATGATTTGATCATCACCTCCTCTTAAAGATGCCTTCCCCTTTTTAGTCTGGTCCATGACTTAAAAGTATCAAAATAACAAGTTCTCAATTATACAATTCTGGGATATTCTTGAGTCAAACTTCCTACAAAACTAGATGTTTCATGCCAAATGGACATCTAGACCTCTAAGCTCGAACTAGATCGCTCCTCGAAGGACAGCTATGTACAAAGCCGCATCTGCTATTATAAACTAGACTGCTCCCTCGAAGGACAACTATGTGCAAAGTCGCATAATGCTACTATAAGTAGACTGCTCCCTTGAAGGACAGCTATACAAAGTCAGCCTCTATTAGAAGCTTCTCGCATTGATCAACTTCATGAAGACCTCAAGAAAAACAAAATGCATATCCCATATAGACTTCCCGCATTGATCACCTATATCCAATAAAAAAAAAAAAAAAAAAGGGCAATATTCAAAAGCACTTTTGAGTTATGGACTTGTCTATTTAGGTTTCAATCTATTTCATTAGAATAATCACCTTATAACAAGTCCTCTATGCCCCAACCATACCATCCACCTCACCTCACCATTTTTCAAAACAACTTAAGGGACGTGACATATATCCGATATATTGTGATTATACAACTCTTTCCACCTATTGACTTCTCGCATACGCAAGGTTCATAGGGATTCAAGCTCATCCTATGATAATACGTGGTTTGTTTAGCTCTTTCCAACTATGGGACACTTTTTCCTCGTTTACCCAAATCTAGGATTATGTGTTGACCTTAATTAGGACACGGTTTCCTATGCTTGGGTAAGCTAACCCTTGCTTCACCTATACCCACACCAACACCAACAACATTACCCTACCAACATCAAAATTTTACCAACCAACAAATTGCCTAACCACAACCAAATTGCTCAATTCACCTCTCCCCGGTGCTAAGGAGAACTACATCGGTCGAGGCCCCTCCTTGCTTTTTGTAATGGGCTGCAATGGGCTATGTAGGCAGCACTTAGGAGACATGGGGTCTCCCAAGGTTAGCTTGACCATCCCCTACCATAACCTATCATGTGTTATGTTTTGCTTAAAAATATAAATACTTTCGCGTATTTATATTGATAACACTCACCTCAGAACCAACCAATCGGCCCGACCTAAGGCCGCAACAACCCACCCAATAATCGGCCCGAACCAAGGCCGCAACCAACCAATCGGCCCGACCCAAGGCCGCAACAACCCAATCGGCCCAACCCAAGGCCGCACCTAACCAATCGGCCTCGACCCAAGGCCGCACCTAACCAATTGGCCCGACCCAAGGCCGCAACCAACCACTCGGCCCGACCCAAGGCCGCAACAAACCAATTGGCCCAACCCAAGGCCGCAACCAACCAATCGGCCCGACCCACGGCCGCACCAATTAAGTACCTCGACCAAGCCTCGCAAATTATGATTCTATCCACCCATCATGTAGCTATTTGTTCAATCGAACTCACTGTTCGTGTGTTAGCATGACTAAGATACTTGAATTGATCAAACCCGACCAGCTTTGCCTAGGCAGACCGAGACCGTGACGTTTATCTCAACCAAACCAACCATTTGCACCGCCGAACATGCCTAAACGTTCTGGTACCTTACCCGTTATATCCTCCTGAGCTACTTCCTATGCCTTGGATACCAGGATTATATCAACCTTGTTTGGATAAACTATCGACCTTTTCCTATGAATTGCTTGTTTGCTCTTCAAATCATGTACCTTGGTCACACTACTACATTTCAACGTGCATCTGCTTCCTTGAACTTACCCCACCTTCTTATCATCATCTCATCATCATTTACCCTTTATCAACCCTATCCCTGATTTCACATCGCCTCAATCTGTGATAGATTTGAGGGGGATTACCTATACCCTTAATTGGGGCAACCACTTCTTATTATTGTCAGTGCAGCTTTACAAGACAAGCTACACGACAACAAGGGGAAAATGTAGACACCAAATTTGGGTCTTACAACTCCCTGTACCCCGTATCTCGTCCCGCAACATAACCCTACCTCACCACCTAAACCTTACACACTTAACTATTTATTAATTACCTTATAATTAATAAATCCACATCTCCAAACCTGCCACCCCACCTCGCCACCTCACTATGACCTAGCCCTAACCCTAAACTAACCGAATTAAGACCTATGACCTAGTCCATACCCACACCCATGACTCACCACCCCTCACCCGCACTAACACGAATCTAATAATGACTTGACCAAGCCCATAACTGACCCCTCGGGAGAAAAGGAGGGAAAGTTGGCTATTTTACTAAAAATAGCCACTTTCATCTAACCGAAAACGGTCCCTATTCGACCGCCGTTGGTTACGTAACCACCATCGGTCCCCTCAGTAAATTCCTCCCTCAACCAAAATAAAGGAGGACGAAATTCATTTGCAAGGGGGAATCCATGGAAGAGCGGAAATCCATTTGCGGAGGAAATTCATTTGGAAGATCCGGAATTCATTTGCAGAGGAGAGGATCGAGCCCAAGACTGTGACTGATCAACGAGATCACTATCACACTCATCCAAGCATTGGGAGAGTTTGGGGATAGCTTCACCAGCCCACTCTCGATTGTCGGACCATCCCACCTGAGCTTTGCCTCCGTCACCACATTCACATTCCTCGGACTCGTATCCCCGCGAAAGTAGTAAGCGGTATGTCCCCTCAACCATCTACCAACCCTCCAAAACCTCATAACCACCCTACACTAACCTCCATTTAAAAATTTCTAAATCATCGTCCCCACCGATCTTGGTTATTCTCTACCGTACGGTTCTTCTAACCACGATCGGTTATCCCGTGACCACCATCGGTCACTGTGACTTATGCCAAACCAGCCTTTTACCTATTCACCTCAAAACAACCTCAGATTCAGTCTGGTCTATCCCTGTAACTTGATCTGAACATGTCAATAACCAATAACCAAACAAACAACATGACGTTTTATTATTGGTAGTTTAGTCTCTATTGGTTTGTAACGAGATACCTAAATCATGAGTTTGCAATAGCTTCTTTATTATCATTTGCATCAATTTGTATTAAAAGGAACTCGAACCACCTTCGAAAGGAAATCTAATATTTCCGGGCCCAAGGTAGTTCCTTCATTTATTGTCTAACTAAAATCTGGTGGTCTTGCGTTCTTATTTACAAGTAGTCCTTCCCGGACAAAAAGGAGCTCTTCACAATCGATCTGATCTCTCTACGGTATGCGCACACCCTTCCCAACACTCAATGTATTCCTCCTAGCCCTTACCCTTATCTCTGTTTCTCAAGAGAATGAAAGGATAGAAGCAACTCTACTCCGGACGAAATTATGTGCGAAACAGGAGGTGATAACACCAAGAAAAGAGGATGGAGATATCCTTAGTGAGTGAAATTGGAAGGAAATGAGGTAGAAGACGATAGAAAAGTGCCGAGTTTAAAGAACACATTCAAACCTCCAATTTCATGGAGTACAAGAATTCAAGTGCTTTAAAAGAATACAACATACACAATATACCTAAAAATTGTAATGAAAGGAAAAGGAGGCAACACAACTCGAGCTAGGGCTAGAAAAGCCACAAAACACCAATTTTATTGCTTAAAATGATGCACAATCCATTACAATACGGGCACAAGGCAAAAATCCTTTGCAAAATGCATAAATTTGAGGCATGCGGCTCATAAAAGTGCTAGAACAATTTTGACGAGTTATTTTACATTCCATAATGTCTCTTCCTCCAAATGAAGGGGAACTTACATATATATAGAAAATGAGCTACCAACCAACATCTTTCATTAATTACTCCTACGGAGGTATGTGAAGCCATATCGGTTCGCTTCCCGATGATACTTTACTTACACGATGAACATGGGTGCCATACCTCATTAAGTCGGTTGTTGAGCTACTTTGTATGATGTCATTAATGCCCACCCATAGTTGACCTTCCTTGCGGCGACGCACAACAGAACCACCAATTGATGCCTAACAAAATGGGATGAGTCACCACCGACAAGGGAAAGATTATCACATGAAAAGAAGAAATGTTGTCACACGATAACAGAAGATGGTGAAGCACATCAAGAAGTGGTGGTTGATGTGCAATAAGAAGATGGGTAACGCGTGACAAGAAGGTGATTTCTACGTGTAACAAGAGATGGTTGACACATGACAAGAAGGTGGTTGACACGTGATAGAGATGGTTGATGTGTGAAGAGAAGGTGGTTGATGCGCAATAAGAGATGGTTGAAATGTGACAAGAAGGTGGTTGATGCATGATAAGAAGGTCGTTGATGTGCGATAGGAGATGGTTGACGCGTAAAAGAACGTGGTTAACATGCAACATGAGATGGTTGATGATGACAAAGATGATTGACATGCGACAAGAGATGGTTGATGCGCGATAAAAGGTAGTACTATCGTGCGACATCGAAGGAACATTGACGCCATCAATGAGGTGACAATCCATACATTTTGTCACCGACCATTAAAACAAACCCAACCCCAAACCTTCGCCGTGCCTCAAAACTCTCTCGTGAGATACCCTATAAATTGCTCCACATTAATTAGTAATGCTCAGACCTATAGGTTAATCCATTTTGAAAGGGGGAAATATGGATAATAATTTGGTGAATTGTAGGGTGATTCGCCTACTAGATTGGAAAAACTAGTGATTTTGCATCCATTAGGCATGGAGTCATTCTGATTGCTGAAACTAGTCGATGCCCAAAACCTCTTAAATGTCTCGAAACACTGCTTTGGGATATTATTTCATCATCGGACATGAAACTAGAAGGTGCAATCGTAACAGAGCACAACTATGTACAAATAAAAAAATCATAGATATTCCAAATAGAACATGTAAAGAGTGCACAAGCACTTATCTGAAAGAAAACCTAACTACAACAGAACATTGTACCTGCAAGCACTTGGAGGAAATGAACTAATATAATATTTACAAGGAAGATGCTTTACTTTAGTAAAAATGCTTGAGATAGATCCCATTGACTGGAATCTACAATTCTTCTCCATCCAACTTGGATAGTTGGAAAGTGTTGTTACTCTTACATCCTGAAATCGTATAAGGTCCACTCCATATCACATCAAACTTGGAGTGTCTCCCTGGTTTGGCTCTATCTACATCCTATTTCAGAACCAAGTCTCCTTCTTGGAAATTTTTGTTTTTGGTCTTTCTGTCAAATCTCATCTTGATTTGAGCTTGATCCTTCTCCATTATTTTCATGGTCTGGTTTCTTAGCTCTTCTAGCTCCATGAGCTCTGCATACCTAACTTCCATAGTTGGGAGTTTAAACAACTCTAGTTGTTTGATAACCTCCAAGGCAGGTAACTCAAGGGACATTAATAGTCATTCTTCCTTTCCATAAACCAACTTGAAAGGGGAATAACCAATTGACTTCTTGGGAGTGATTCTATCAGCCCACAAGGATGATTTCAATTTGGTATGCCAAGTCCTCTAGTTTTCATTGAGAGTTCTTCTTATGATTCTCAACAAGTTCTTGTTTATGGACTCTGCTTGTCCATTACCCTGGGGGTAGTAGTTAGAAGAAGTGCTCAAGTAGATGTCATTTCTAATAGCCCAATTAGATATCTTTTCTCCAATAAAAGCTAAGGCATTATCTGATATTATAGTGGAAGGGACACCAAAACTTGTTACAATACCTTCATAGAAATCTAGAATGTTGGCTTCATTTACTTCCTTAAGTGCAACTACTTCTGTCCACTTAGTGAAGTAGTCCATAGCTGTAAGGATCCATTTGTGACCTAGGCTGGAATTTGGGTTGATCACCCCAATAAAGTCCAAGCCCAATTGCATGAATGGTTCATTTACAGAGATAAGATGGAGTGGGAGGGCTACTAGCTTATCTTTTCCTATGAAGAAGGTGTTAGGATAAAAATATTATTATCCTATTTAATTATGCATTCCATAATTAATAAATTTATTAATTATTGTTTTATGGTTATATTTAATTATAACCATCCTTTTGTTTGTATTTGATTATTTCAGGAGCTGTTATATTGTTTTGAACAATATATTTGTTTTTATTTAATTGTTGCTTCCTGATGTTATTGGAAGCTTGTGTATTTTGGAATTTGGTTGCACTTGTGCAACTTAATCTTTGTTTGTATTTGGCTGTGCAATATCTATAAATATTGCAGCCCATTCTCTGTAAGTTTGGTTGATTATGATTAATAAAATTTAATCAGGCTTCCGCCCCTGTTGCTGAATCAACATTTGGTACCAGAGCAAGAATCTGGACCTGTGAAGGAGTGGAAAGAGAGTGTAGAAGAGATAGAGAAGATTGGAGAAGAGTATGCAACAATAGAGAGCCTGTGCAGCCTCCTGCAACCTCCCAGCCTCATCCCTACCTCCCCACATCCCCCAGTTCGTTCTAGGTGTTTGGAACACAAATTTTTTTTGCACTAGTGCACCCAAAGCACTGTGCAAAATTTCTCTGCGATTTTAAAGGTCATACATAGAGGCGTATGCATGTTGGGGAGCTGAGCCGCCCTGGCAAACCCATCCACATGCTATTGAAAGGTAGATTTACATTGTCCACGAAGTTGTGACCTCCCCACACAACGACCTGCATTAAAAATAACGGACCTGCACAAGCAAACAAAAAGGCAGATTAAGCAAAAGTGTGGCATAAAAACAATGGAGGTATTTACATTTGGATTTCATTTGGTGCTTCAGGTCTTATTTTGTTTAGTATTTACCTGCTGGGCAATAAATTCAACTTGTTGTGTAATAAAATCGACCTGCTGTATTGGCCGAACCAAACAAACAAAAAAAAAAAAGGGTGACCCTGTCTCCCTCGACCTGCACATTTCCAAACACACCAGCCTTATCTCTGTCTCCCTCCACGCACGGCGGCTCCGCACAAAACAAGAAAAAATAGTGAAGAAACAGCAAGAGAAAGAGTTAAGCAAAAGCAAAACAAAGGCCACTTTAAAGGCGAGCCTCCTCAAATGTAGATCTACCAAAAAAAAAAAAACAATGAACAAGATCAAAGCAAAAAGAAATAGCGGCCAAAGGAAAAGCAAACAAATAACAAGGAGCTAAAGAAGATATCACATTTCAGATCCTCATTTCGAGGAAACCCTAAAACGTGCCACGCAAGCTCCACATGGTGCCTCCACTTCAGCCAAATCGCATTTGTTAAAAGGTTAGTCGTTTTTTCACTTGTTTAAATACAATATGCTGCGTTTTATATTTAAACAAGCCTAAGCGGCCAAGGTGGATAGACTAAACGCCTTAGAAGTGGGAGGTGCATGGTTCAAATCCCACCCCCAACTTCTTTTTTCGAATTTGGCGGAATTTTTGGTGGAAACAACCAAATTTAGCAGAATTTTTTGAATTTAGTTATAACTAACTAAATTTAGCGGAGAAATCCCTAATTTAGGGTTAAATTTTTTTTTCTCTAGTTCGGCCTGATTCTTCATTTCAGACATTTTTTACAAAAGGAGACCCATCTAAAATTTCATTTTCAGCTATTTTTTTGTAATTTTTTACATTTTGGGTCGTTTTGGGCTCCGAGGCCACCAAGGCCCACAAAACAAAATTTTTTTCCTGCCATTCAATTTTTCCAGATTGTTGAATGTAATTTGTATACTTTAGAATATTGTACTAATTTTCAGGTTGCCATAGTCAACTGCAAACTTTGTAACTGCTCAGAAACTGGCAGAATTGTAATAAAAAATAATAAAAATTGGTTTTGTAACACTCACGAGATCCTAGATCTCATTCACAGCTGTTCGGTATATACGGTGCCTCTGGGAAGCACTTACGGGTAAAGCCGTTACGACTACTACTACACTTAACGCCTAATATAGCTGCAACAACGTTGTTTGGGCATTGACCCTATAAATTGATGGGGAGTAATAAGGTCACAATGCACACACTATGAACCTTCCCATCATCTGCGTGAACGATTGCAAGACATAAATCCGTAATGAGAAATTATCCAAGTATATAGCGAAGGTACATGTGCGTATGATGATATTTCTTTGAGCGGTGTCAATAATCGCATGACCCCATCAAGATCTTGTCTTGGTACCACGTATTGAATTCTTTCACGTACGTTAATGCCTCTTTCATGTACCACTGGGTATATAGAAAGGGCGAGCTTCTTCCACGTACCGACAGGTATATTGGAAGGGCGCGTATATAGAAAGGTTTGGTATATCAGATTGATGGTATATAGATTGGGAGACCTAATACCTGGAGTGATAAGAGCCAAACCTTGTCAGTGATCTCTGCAAAATGGGCACCAATGCCCCCAAATTTTTTCTTCCAGATTCACAATTGCTCAGAGGAAATAACTATGCTACATGGAAGACTAAAATCAAGACACAACTTGAGTTTGAAGAAATCTGGCCTACTGTGAATGGTACTCTGACTAGATCAGCCATTGATACAACACAACAACGACAGTTTGATAAAGCAGATCAGAAGGCCAAACTCATCATCTTGTTTGGAGTGTCCGATGATGTGCAACCCCACATTCAAGATGCCAAAACAGAAAAAGAAGCATGGGATAAATTAAGCATAGTATATGAGGCCAAAAACAAGAATGTTATACTCAATTTGCAGAGTCAGTTACATACACTGAAGTTCAAGCAAGAATGAAAAATTGAAGCTTTCTTAAGAAGAGTTACAGAATTAAGGGCTTCACTTCTAGCCCTAGAAGAACCAGATCACTGAGATGATGCTCTTGTTCCTATTGTTCTGAGATCACTCCCTCTTCTTACCACATTTTTGTCACAATACTAAACGTGTCGATATGACAGCTTAGTTTTGAAAAACTGGTAAACCTATTGCAACAAGTGGAAGCAATGCACAATAAGGATGATGAAGAGGAGCAGGCACTATCTTTACATCAAAAATGGAAAGGAAAAGGTAAAGGAAAACCTAATTCCTATAAGAAGTCCCAACATCAGAATCAGTATCACGGGGACAATCAATAGAAGAAGCAATGTCCAATCTGTAAAAGAGGACATGACTTAAAATATTGTTGGTATAACACTTATAAGAAAGGTTCATCCAGAAACTCTGCACCACAACAATAACAATCTTATAAGGGACATTCTAACAAAAATCACAGGGAGAAAAAGGGGAATTGGAAAAGAAGACCCCACCAAAGAAGGTAATATTGCTGAGTAACAAGAACAGTCAAACAATGAAGACTTCTTGTTCACTTGCTCGATCAAGTGAACCATCCACGCTCATCTAATGATGTCCGGTATGTTGATTCGGGAGCCACTCAACACATGACCGCCACAAAGACTATTTTATTTCAATGAGGGACACACCATCAAAAATCATGTTTCGTTGGGAGATGATTCTTCATATACAGTTAAGGGGATTGAGAACATTTCTCTACCCCTTGGTTCACGCAAATGTAGACTATCAGATGTCCTCTATGTCCCTGGGTTGACAAAGAATCTTCTTTCAGTTAGTCAACGCCTAGATCACAACTTGAAAATTGACTTTGATAGTCAATCCAACAAGAAAACGTGTTTGATTCAAGATAAATCAAGAGGCTCAAAAATAATTGCAAAAGCCTCCAATGTGGGACACATGTTCCAACTTGATTTTGTTCACAGAGATGATCAAGCACTTGTGGCTAAAAACTCCACCTTAGCATAGTTGTGGCATCAAAGATTTGGTCATGTAAGTTTTAAATATCTTGAAACACTTCACCGGTGTAATATGGTACATGGGCTACCATCTCTTCAGAAGGATACAGACAAGTGTCCTCACTGCCTAAGAGAAAACAACATAGAGCTTCGTTCCAGAGGAGTACATTTTGAGCTCATGGTAAAATTGACCTAGTTCATACCGATATTTATGGTCCACTTTGCAGCCAAGTCATTCTGGGTTCCAGATTCTTCATGCTTTGTGTTGATTTACTATTCATTCGGAAAATGTGGATTTTCTGTCTTCACAAGAAAAGTGAAGCGTTTGTAACCTTCAAAAAGTTCAAAGTAACAGTTGAGAAAGAAATTGGTCATCACATCAGAACTCTCTCGCTCAGATCAAGGGGGAATTCACTAGTGATGAGTTTAGAGACTACCTACAAACTCACGGATTCGTCGACAAATGCCTCCTCCACACACACCACAACAAAATGGTGTTGTTGAGAGAAGAAATCGTACTATCATGGAAATGGTGCGATGCATGATCGATGATTCCAGACTTGTAAAGACATTTTGGGTAGAAGCAACAAAGACAACAAGCAGTGTATTTTTTGAACAGAGTGCCCACAACTGCTCTTGATGGAATAACACCACAAGAAGCATGGTCAAAAAGGAAACCATCCATTGCACACCTTAGAGTATTTGGGTGTAAAGCAAGCATGCACATACCCAAATAGAACAGAAAGAAATTGGACATGAAGTCACAAAAACTCATCTTCATTGGGTACAATGAAGAGACTCTTGGGTATAGATTGATGGATCCTAAGACCAGAAAATTCTACACTAGCAGAGATGTTGAGTTTTTCGAGAAGAAGGAAGCAAAGAATCCTCCTCTAGACTCACAAGATGTAGATTTTTCACCTATTGTAAAAATTAAAGCTGATGTTCCCTCAGAAGATGAAAGTGATGATGGGGATGATGGTGTTGATCAGATAGAACCACAACCCATGGGAACAGTTCAATGTATGCCTAAATGGTGTACAAGTACATTACGAGATGCAAGATTGGATGCTCCATCTGGATACATCCACCCTTGGACCACGGACTCGTAGTAAAGTAAGAGAAGAAGTTAACTTTGCTTTGATGAGTAGAGTTATTGAATCAGATGAGCCCTCTACAGTCCAGGAAGCCCTACAGTCAAAATCTTGGAAAGATGCCATGGATTCTAAATATCAATCAGTGATGAAGAATAACACTTGGCAGCTTGTTGATCTTCCACTAGGGAAGAAACCCATTGGATGTAGATGGATATTCAAAACTAAGTACAAAGCAGATGGGATAGTGGACAAGTACAAAGCAAGACTTGTAGCAAAGGGGTACGCACAAAAAGAAGGCATTGACTATGAGGAGACATTTGCTCCCACAACTAAGATCAAAATGATCAGGATGATCTTTGCTCTAGCTGCTCAGTTTGGATGGAAATTTCACCAAATGGATGTAAAAAGTGCCTTCCTAAACGGAGATTTACAAGAAGAAGTCTACATGACTCAACCTGAGGGATATGTTGTACCTGGTCAAGAAGCAAAGGTATGCAAACTCAAGAAATCTCTGTATGGTCTAAAACAAGCACCCCGGGCATGGTACATCAAGATTGATGAGCATCTCGTATAACATGGATTTGTTAGAAATCCATACGATCCCAATCTCTACCTCAAAAAGCAAGGGGGGGAGATGGTGATTGTTGTTGTCTATGTTGATGATCTAGTCATCACTGACAGTTCAGTGAGGATGATCGATGCAACGAAGAAAGATCTTAATCGATCATTCGACATGACCGATCTCGGACTGATGCACTATTGTCTTGGATTAGAAGTGTAGCAGAAAGAGTATCATATTTTTGTTTCTTAGATGAAATATACCAAGACTACACTTGAGAAGTTTAGGATGATGAATTACACACCAATTGCTACACCCATGGAGAACAGATTGCAGTTATCTCATTCAGATCCATCTCCTAAGGTAAGTGCCACTCTCTATCGACAACTGATCGGGAGTCTCATTTACCTGACCTACACTAGACCAGATATCGGCTTTGTGAATTTAGCTATCTATCCAGGTTCATGTAGGAACCCAAAGTTTGTTATTGGAAAGAAGCAAAGCACATTTTGAGATATCTCAAAGGATCAGTGCATCTTGGTCTAGAATATAAGAAGAATGAAAACTTCTTCTTAACTAGATATTCAGATTCAGATCATGCAGGTAACATTGATGATAGAAAATCCACTTCTGGATTTGTATTCTTTATGGGATTTGGACCAATATCATGGGGAAGTAAGAAACACCACTTTTTTTATCACTCTTCCACAGGCCAGTATCATTCTATAGGAGAAGTTGTCTTTGAAGCGATTTGGCTACGTCGCATACTGGAAGGACTTGGAATACCACAGGACAAACCGACCACCATGTATGTTGACAATGAAGGTGTTCTCAAACTTGTTTGCAATCCAGTGTTTCATGAGAGAACAAAGCACATTGAGGTTTAGGTTCATTTCATATGCGAACATGTGTTGAAGCACAACATCCAGCTTCAATTTTGTCCAACTACTAAACAACGAGCAGATATTTTCACAAAGTCACTTGCATGTGACAAGTTCAAGTTGTTCAGAGAGTTCCTCTCCTCATCTCTTCAGACAATGCACAATTAAGGGGGGGAATGTTAGGATAAAAATATTATTATCCTATTTAATTATGCATTCCATAATTAATAAATTTATTAATTATTGTTTTATGGTTATATTTAATTATAACCATCCTCTTGTTTGTATTTGGTTATTTCGGAGCTATTATATTGTTTTGAACAATATATTTGTTTGTATTTAATTGTTGCTTCCCGGATGTTATTGGAAGCTTGTGTATTTTGGAATTTGGTTGCACCTGTGCAACTTAATCTTCTATTTGTATTTGGCTGTGCAATATCTATAAATATTGCAGCCCATTCTCTATAAGTTTGGTTGATTGTGATTAATAAAAGTTAATCAGGCTTCCGCCCCAATTGCTAAATCAACAGAAGGTACACTTCTTACATGTATTGATCCATGTGTAGCAATCCTTGAATAGATTAGGTCAATAATAACCAACCCTCATGATTCTAACAACTATTGTTTTGTGGAAAAAGTGACCACTGTCTCTCGATCGTGAAACTCATGTAATACCCTTTCTATCTAATCTATCTTGATGCACCTTATGAGGACACCATTCACATCCCTTTTGAAAAAAATATTATAGATAAGCACATATGGGATGGAATGAATTCTGAAATACCTCCTTTTGGATTTACTCAATCCTTGAGGACTTTGACCCGTTTAAATGAAGTATATAATATCCTGAGTCTAACAAGGGATGGGTAAACCACCTGCAACCTATTCTTGATTATCTTGCAACACCATAATAGCTTCTACCTCATCTCTTGATTCAACATGCTTGACATGAAGTTAGTTGTTCACACAACCCTTTTCCCCTAACCAGCTTGGTCACATTGATATTAATGTCATATTCCATGACCTTGGTTATCCAACCAACCCTCTTCTCATTGAGATCCTTATTCAAAATAAAATCTTTCACACTTGCATGTGAAACTAGTAAATGGATTCTATTATTTGACACTAGATGCTTGAATTTCTTTAAAATTATAATCACAACAAGGACATGTTTCTCAATGAATGAATATCTCACCTCATAACCTTCAAGTCCCTGGATGAAGAATGCAATAGGCTGCTCTAGTCCTTCTTGGTTTGGTTGTACAAGTATTGCAGATATTGCATTTGTGCCACTGAAAGCATAGAGGGTGAAATCCTTTGAGAAATATGGATTGATGAGGGTTGAGCCTGTGCAATGGCATGATTTATAGCTTCAAATATTTCTTTTCCTTTGATAGTCCATTTGAAATCCATGCTCTTCTTCAACATCAATGTTAATGGCTTGACCAACTTAGCAAAGTTAGGAACAAATCTCCTAACAAAATTAATTTTCCCCAAAAAAACTTTAGAGAGCCTTCTTATGACATGGCAATGGTAGAGCATGGATAGCCTCAACTCTTTCTAGATCAATTGTTAGCCCTTCCTTTGAAATGATGTGGCCTAATAGATTTCCTTTGTGAGCCAAGAATATGCATTTTTGGGATTCAAGGACACTCTGAATCTCCTGCATCTTTGGAACACTTGTCTAGAGGTGAAAGAGGTGACTTGCTGCATTCTTTGAGAACATAGTGATATCATCTAAATAAAAAAGCACTATCTTGTTGATCAATCCCTTGAACACCATATCCATAGCTCACTGAAATGTTGCTCTGGCATTAGACAGTCCAAATGGCATCTTCCTATAAGCATAAGTGCCCCACTTCGTAGTGAAGGATATCTTGAACTGATCCTCTTCTTTGACCACTATCTGATTATAGCCTGAGTATCCATCCAAAGAATGAAAACCTTTCTGAACCGGCTATAACCTGTAAAATCTACTCCATTGAAGGGAGTGGATAATGGTCTTTGAGTGATGCTCTATTTAGATCTCAAAATCCACACACAACCTGATCTCTCCATTTCTCTTCCTTATTGGCACTAAATTCACAACCCAACTTGAATGCTTGATAGGAAAGATGATGTTAGCCTCTATTAGCTTATTCAGTTATTTTCTCATGAGAGGTTTGATGTGAGGATTCATTGACCTTTGCTTCTGTCTGATAGGATTGGATTCTGGATCCAACTCAATAGTATGTTGTGCCAATTTTGGATTGAAACCTCTCAAATCTTTATAATTCTAGGCAAAGACATCTGGAAATTCTTGACAGAGTTGGGTAAAATCAGATTTCTCTTGTTGAGTACTCACCTTGTTGATTTGGAGTACCTTACCCTCTCCAACTAAAATTGGTTCGAATCTTCACCTTTGACCTTGAATGTTGGCTTTCTCCTTCCAGAACTAGTCATTTGGATTGAAGATGGATTCAAGAGTCACTAGGCCTTTTGGTAACTTATTTGTCTTTAGCTGGACCACTTGATCACCATATTGTTGCTCCAAAGATATCCTAATTTTTTTAGGAGAAATCAGTTTATTCTTGGAGAAAATTTATGATCTAGCTAATCAATTTCAAATACTTGCCAACTTGTATTGTTATCTGGAATAACTAGCCTTACAATCACTTTGATATAAGGCTGATTCTGATCTCTCTTGATACATCGACAACATCTAACGCTGCCCCTACTGTTGCAAGTCTGTTTGCAGCCTCATTTTTCTTCCTTGGTATGGCCTCAATGTTGAATGCTTCAAAGTATTCGATGAGATCCCATACCCGATTCTTATAGCTCTTTAGCAGATCATTTTTGCAGCATTCAGCCCTCTAACTTGGTTTACTATCAACTCATTGTCCCCAAAACTAGCAAATTTTTAATACCTTTCTTTCTTTCCCAATGCAATCCATGAATCAATGCTTCATATTCAGTTGTGTTATTTGAACAAGAAAAATGAAAATGGAAAGATGAGTAGTATTTTATACCTTACGGTGACATAAGCATTGCACCTCCTCCAATCACCTTGTCTACTCCTCGAGCCATCAAAGAATAGCCTCCATACTTCATTATCATCCTTTTCATCTAATTTGGTGATGCTTTAGGGAGGAGTGGATTCTCTTCATGTAAACAATAAATTCCCATCTCAGCTTCCTCCATCTCTTTGTATGGATCAAAGTTATGCCTCTTGTTTTCCCATTCATTAAGATTTAAATCTGAATACCTCCAACCTTTGTATCATTTCTAGAGTACTTGGCAGCGAGTCTTCTTGATAAAAGGTGAAAATTTGAATTGATTGGGCTTGGTACATATGGCTCAATATGAAATTTTGCAATAGGCTCAGATCTGATTGTAGCCTTAGCTACATACCTTGTTCTAAAAAGCATATGAGACCAATCAACAGACAAGTAGCCTCCAATTTTAGCTGTGAAATCTCTTTACAAGCATAATGCAAAGAGTAGTGGTAAATCAATGACTGATTAATCTTGAAATATCATGACATTAGGACACACATGCAATGTGAGGTTTAAACCCTTTATGATCCCCAAAATTCCCACTGCTGTCCCATCTAACTGTACCATTCCTTTGGAAACCAACTCGTATTTTAGGCCCAACTGATCTGCAATCTATTTCAGCATTACCAAATTGCTAGCCCCTGAGTCAATCATGAAATTGTGTACAAGGTTGTTCCTAATAATCAAAGATATATAGAATGGAGGAGGATTCATGTTTTTAACTTGTTGACCTCCATGAACTCATTGTGGAGTTGAATTAGTGAGAACCTTCTCTTGATTCTTGGGAAACTCATTTGAGTGAAGACAAGTAGAGGGCATTGAACACGGGCACTCTAGAGGGTGTCCTAACCGAGGCACGTAAATTATAACCCAAGATGGTTCCTGGACAAGGAAAGAAGATATTTTTAATGCTAAAATCCTCCTAATAATGTGGCCATAGCTTGAGGTTCCAAATCTCGGGTATCACTTAGGGATTACTTTACCAATAGTCCTTACCACCTAACTATTGTTTAATGGTTTTATAACATTAGGATGGTTTATAACTTATAATTATTAATAGGAAAAGTTATATTAGAACTTCCCCTTCCTAGTCTCCACACTTCACATTGTAATCACTTCATGCTTCACGTGTCCACTCGGCACGCTATCGGCTACACTCTTCTCTACATGATCACAAGGTACGCATCTTCTATCTACTTTATGCTATCAAGTATTCACTCAATAACATAAAGTGGGGAAAAATGTAGACACAAAATCTATGCACTTGGGTACATTTCTAGGTCTTAAAATATACTAATATATATGATTCCTAAGTAATAAAACTAGTGGTTGACAACTCCTTTTGGCCTTTTTACTTTATCTCTTGTCTTCTTTTTGGTCTTACACATCTTACAACCCTACTAGAACTTAACTTATTTATCTTTTATGGCCTCGAGACACTAGCACCCAGTTAGGACACAAGCACCCAAGTGTTCCTATCTTTCTGGGTGCTCGGCCCTCTCTATCCCTTTTTAACCCTTTTGGGTCTCTTTTACTTTTTGGGCATCTTTTAATATTTTGGGTCAACCTTCCAGTTGTCAATTACAAAATTCAAACAAGGGAATCATATATATACTTCCCACCTCAAAATAAGTTAATTTTTAGTGTTTGGCCCCTTAGTTACTTCTAAAAATAAGTTCCAAACACTAAGCATTACCTATCATCACCTAAGCTTACATTCAAAGGCACAAGAACATTACAAAGCATCCATCTAGCACATCCATATAAGGGAAAAGGGTTACATCACTCTACATACACAACATAGGAGGGGAAGTCTATTCTATTTCATCTCACACATTTACATACTTGGATCATTCTAGATATATCTTGCTATCATAGTGTAACTTACACAAGGGCAACCTAGGAAATCATTACACACACATTCACACAAAACTACATGGAGTCTAGAATATAGTGCAACGCTTGGTACCAATTTCACTCTTATGGTGACCATCGGGGTTAGTTTGACTCCACATTCTGCATATTTATTTTTAGATTTGATGTGGTTTGTGGGAATGTGCAACTAGGTATCTCTCTTTGCATGTTATAGGTACAATCAAAGTCAAGACATCAAAACTAGAGCAACAAAAGGAATCTAAAATGAATCTCCTCCCGCATAGAAAATGACATAACCTAAGCACTTGACTAGACAATAGCGCCCAGATTAGTCACTAGCACCCAGGTGCTCTTGTCCTCCCATGGGCACTCTTATCCTACACATTTATGATTTTAAGAACCTCTAGTGAGCCTCAATAGACTACTTATAGTTTTTTTCAACAACTCTCCTGTCTAGATCATCTCCAGATTGTGTGAAATCAGCTAAGTCACCCTCTCTCTCCATTACTTAGGGTTTCACATTATTTCTTGTCCATTTACTTGTATATTATTTATTACAATAGTTCTTATGAAATATATATTTAATTCAATTTATACTAAATCATATGAGGATGTAAAATAGATATGTGTAGACACCTAATTCTAACCGTGCAATTTTAATGCTAAAATTGCACTAATTATCTTCTTTACTGTAATTTTGTTATAATTAATGGCTTTCCATAATTATCTAACATTCCCCTTTGTCTCGGTCAATTAACGACACTTCATTAATTAACTAGCTTTGTCCCCCATCCTCGGATGCCAATTAACGTCGCTTCATTAGTTATAATCCTCTTTTAATTAATTAATTAACCATTATTAATTAATTAAGTCTTTCAATCTCGTATTTAATTAATAAACACTCTTATTTGTTAAATCCCCTTTCAAACCCTTTAAATTCTACTATTTTCCCTCCAAATGGCTTTTATAAGCTTAATTTGGTCTATTAATTAATCCTAGTTGATTAATTAAATCACCCCCAACTCCCATGAGTTGCTAATCTTTAATTAATCTCTTCTAATCATACTTATCCCTTTCTAATTCTACATTCCCTTTATCCCACATTCACTAGGTTGCAAGCTTCTCCCAAAATGGAAAGTTATATAAGAATCCTAGTACACCTTGTCCAACCTTACACCATGTCCTTGTAAGACATTACACTTGAGAAGAGCATTTTCATGTTATTGGAAAGCTTGTTCAATCCCCCTTTCTACTTCAAAGAGTAGTAAGAGAAGAACTAAAATGGAAATCAAGCCATATTGGTGAGATCTCTTCCTCTTCCTTGGAGAAATCCTTGATCGCGCGTAGTGTACGTTTAACTCATAAAGGAAGTATCTACAATCCAAAGCACATCCAAAATATCAAAGGGAGGTTTGCATTTAATGTTAGATTCATGTTTTATGCAAGTTAATTAGTTTTCCTTTCATGCTTTATCATGATGTATTAGTTTTAATTAACTAAGTTATGAATCTACTTGGTGTTAGGTTCTTTCAATTAGCTTAGATTAGTTTAACATGCATACATATGACACGCCTAGTGGGGCATTCCTTTGTATCATGCACATTTCTTTATGTTTCCATTTTAAAAGCTTCATTTTTCATCATTTTACATACTAACTCTTTCAATTTTTTGAAATTTCTTTTTTTTGGAGCATGTATGTTAGTGTTTGGTAGTGTTGAGTCTTCTTTTCAAGTATAAAGGAGGCGAAGTGTTGTCAAAATTGGATCTTGGTAGGAAAAATTAAAGCTTTCTTTATGTTTTCATTTAAAAAGCTTCATTTTTTCATCATTTTACATGCTAATTCTTTCAATTTGTTGAAATTTATTTGTTTTTGAGCATGTATGTTAGTGTTTGGTAGTTTTGAGTCTTATTTGTAGGTATAAAGGAGGCAAAGTGTTGTCAAAATTGGATCTTGGTGGGAAAAATTCAATCTTTCTTTATGTTTTCATTTAAAAAGCTTCATTTTTCATCATTTTACATGCAAAGTTCTTTCAATTTGTTAGAATTTATTTTTTTGAGCATGTATGATGGTGTTTGGTAGTGTTGAGTCTTCTTTGTAGGTATAAAGGAGGTGGGTTTCTGTCAAAATTGGATCTTGGTGGGAAAAATTCAATATTTCTTTATGTTTTCATTTTAAAAGCTTCATTTTTCATCATTTTACATGCAAAGTTATTTCAATTTATTAGAATTTATTTGTTTTTGAGCATGTATGTTACTTTTTGGTAGCGTTGAGTCTTCTTTGCAGGTATAAATGAGGTGGGTTTATGTCAAAATTAGAAATTTGTGGGAAAAATTCATCATTTTTTTTGTTATTGTTTTTGGGTTGTTTTTTTGACATTTTTTTATAAGTACAGGTTAAGTGTGTTCCTATGACTATAAGATCATATGCGTAACCTATCTTCCGGAGGCCATAAATTTTGATCTCGAACTCAAAATGAATCCATTTTTCAACAATGAAAGGTCTTGAGATGAACTATGTAATGAACATATAAATTTGAGATTTCACCTTACAAAAAAATTCAAGGTTTCCTTTCTCCTAAAACTTGTCATTTTATTTGCACATTAGATTCATTTTTTGCTCCAAACTACTAAATATTGTGTGTAGGTTTTCATATTCACTTGCTAAAAAAATTTTTTTATCAAAATAATGATAAGATTTGATATCTTTGTGTAAATATCCATTTGGTTTGAGTCGATCAAATCCATGTATGCTCTTCTCTTACGCTCTCGAGTGACCTTGAGAATTAGAAACGGATATGATTGTTGGCGTTATAACATTAAGGTTGTCACTTGTTTAAAAATATTCCTAACACTTGATGTCTTGGTTTAAAAATTCCATTTTGGTTTGATTTGATCAATGTCACATATGCTCTTCTCTTATGCTTTTGAGCGATCTTGAGAATAAAAATGGTTTTGATCCTTGGTATTTTTCTAATGTTGTGATTGTATGGAAAACTACTAATCATTTGAGTGTAGGACCATTTACGCTTTCCAAATACAAAACAAAACAAAATTACTAATACTTTGTGTGTAGGTTGTCTTGGCCAAAGAAATTTATTTAAAACAATCACACTTTGATAAAATCGGATAAAAAAGAACAAATCACATTGTATTTACAGGTTTGGATAAGGGTAAAACCCATCCACTTTAACTATGGGAAGTGCATGGGTCTAAGCCTAGAAAATCTTTATTGAGGAGTACCATAGGAACCCCAAAGTAGTTGGCATTGAGGAACTGGAAAACAAAATGGGAAGTGCCCCATCACCTACTTGACTAGTAAAACCCGTGAGGAATACAAAAATTATCCGTTTACAACCTCGTTCTTAATTGATTGTGGGGTTATGGTCCATTTTAGGATTTATTTTAAATACACGTACCTTTTTTAAATAAGTATTGGTGAGTGTTGAGTATAAAATCCTTAGGAAGCTATTTGGCATTGGGGCCAACTTTATCCTTATACAATAGCATTCATGTGTATCAAACCCTTACAAAGCAAAACTTTTTCTTAGCTACAATTTTGTTTTCGAACAAGGTGAAACTCTGTCCAAGTTGCACCTCATTATTTTTCATCACAAATCATAATTTTGGTTTCATTTATCAAATCAAACTATTTGAAGTGCTTCCAAAATTGTATCAACCATTTTTGACACTCAAACCTTGTTTTATTAAACTTGATTTAAGTGTGGAAATCACATTGTTACACTATCCACAATTTTCCTAGTTTCCTTAAATAATTTTTATGAAATTCACACCTAGGAAAAGTTTCCTTCACATCCATTATGCTGCCAAATTTTAACCAACCATTTGACATTCACACTTGCATCTTATTTTCCAAACCTTGCTTAATTGTCAAAATTGTGTCGTTATGATGTCTATTTTTTCCTTAGGTTCTCTTTGGAAAATCACATGGGCATCCCCATATTTTCAAGATGTCTAGTTTGTATCCATTATGTTACTCGAATCGATATGGAACTTCCTTCAATATGAAAGGGTTCAATAAAACAATCTAGGTCTAAGCGTTCAAATCAAACTATGTCAGCCATGACTATATATCATATGGTTTCTCACGCTTATTAACAATAGGAACCCATACTATCTTCCACTTCCCCACCTTCATCTCCTAATCAATTCTATTTTTCCAATTCTTCTCAGACTCCCACGCCTCATCCAATCGACTTTATTCTATGGAATAATAAATCATCTTGCCATCGTCTTCCTCCATTAAAGATTCATATGAATCCAAATTCCTCTAATCAAACATCCAATTCGACCCTATGTTCCAGGTCCACTTTGTCTTTCCACAATATCCCCTTCTTCTATTATGTAATATTCTAAACAAACCAATACCAACCTATCCTAAATCCACATCTAATTCAACTCTCAAGACATCCAAATCCAAATCTCCTTCATCTCTTGAGTCATCTTCTTCTACCAATCCAAATCTAATCTCTCTTCGACCATCAAGCCCTTTCAATCATACCTTATTCTATCATCATCAATCTTCTAAAATCAATATTTTCATCCACACCAACAAATAACAACCAATAATTTGCAAAGATATATTTTCAAAGCACTATCAAGTTCCTTTGTGGAAACAATAAGGTCAAAACTTCCAATCCCATTATCCCCATAATCAAACATATTCTAAAGCTTGAACACTTGTTGGGATTCTTCCTTCAAATCAACCTTCTATCATCAACCAAAAACAACCCATACCAGTTAATTTATTTTAGAATCAAGAAGAAATCGAGAGAATTCATGGGTTTACATGATGACATCGCTATAGAAGATCATGAGAAAGGATTATCTTTTGAACTCGATGCATACACATCTTTTGGAAAGGAGGTTGAGTTCCATGATCAACCTAAAATTTCCAACAAGAACCTTATCTTATCCTCTCATCATTGCATTTCTCATTACATCGTGAAACACTGTAGTCTATCCTTGATCCCTCCCCATATTATCATCACCTAATCATTCCTTACATATCATGTCTTCTCAATCACAAGCTATTTATGACCTATCTTCTTCTAGTATACCTTAATATTCTATCATGGGGCCATGTCCTAAGTAACCCTTCATCTTTTATCATGGGGAAAAATCCTAGTAGCCCTTCATCTTCTATCATTGGGCCACATCCTAGTGGTCCATTACCTTCTATCCTTGGGCCACCTCCTAGTAACCAATCATCTTCTATTCATGTGCCACATTCGTCATTAGCATTTATCATTAATTCTTGCACCACCTCCTACTAGCCCATTCCCTTAAATCCTTGGACCATATCCTATTCATCCATCATATCCTCCCTCTATCAACATTGCGAAAATCCCACCATCATTCATCATATTCCTATCATCAATCCCAAACATCCAATTTCTTCTCCCATTTCTGGGACCAACAAAATCATACATTAGCTTGTAAGAAGCACCAATAGTTTCTTCATCAAGCTCAAATCAAAAATTTGAAGAGCTCCAAGGCTCCATGCAAATCCAATACCCATAAATCCAATTCACAAACACAATTCAAAAATGAACACCAATACAAACGACAAGTATGGCACAAAGTGCACAAATATATGGATATAAAACTCAAGCTCCCACATATAAAATATATATTTCTCAATAATTCGTAGTCACTTATCGAGTATGATCTCACAACAACCATCAATATTAGATACAATATCACTCTTGATAAATAAAAACTCCTAGTCTCCCTTATCAAAGAAATCACAAATTTTTTTTTGGGATGTTATCACACAGAGTGATATTGTTGGTCCCAACCTTATAATCCATCATATCCTATTCTTCCTACCCTATCATGGATATTTTTCCTCCATCTTACTTTTCCTCCTATTTATCCCCCTTTTCATCCTTTTCCATCATCTCCCTTGATGCTCGCGAAAGTCCTCTCTCTTTATGGTTTTTCCTTCACAAAACCGTAAAAAAAATACTAATAAAAAATACAAAAAAAAAGTTTAAAACATTAAAAAAATCAAAGGTACAAACATCAAACATTGTAATCAAGTATTGCATACACATGGATGTTCTTTCCTTTTTCATTCCTCTACAAATCACCCATCATTTTCATCCCTTCGATGATCTTTTGGTTAGTCTATTCGTACTCATTGTGTGCATTGATCTCTATTGTATCTGTTTGACCTTGGTCTTTCATTACCTTGGTAAATTAAAATAATGACTAACCTCTTAGAGATCCTATCACTATCATACATTTAATAATTTTTTTCGAAGACCTTTGGGCATATCATTAGCCACTTTGTCATCATCAAAAATCACTTCCACATCCTTCCATCAAGCCATCAGTGGTTCTTAACCCCTTATCAAAACAATTGAGAGAGCTGAAATAATTTTTAGAAAACAAAAGAAAAAAATCAATTAAAAATCAAAAGCAAAAAGCAAAGCAATAAAACTCTCTCTAGGGGTATTTCCAGTATCTCTATCGGGGTTATGGACACATGGTTAGCGATGAGAAATGTTGTGACTAGAATTAGATACATCTCTGTGAGAGGGTATAGATGTTGGATAGTAGCGGAACAATGTATGGCTCTCCTTCCACCCTCCATTCACCAATAAACTATCAAAATCAATCATTCCTACACATTGGCTAGTTTGTCTTCACTTACTTCTTATTAAATATTCACTTCAAGAAATAATTAACTTTCCACGTGCATACATTGGATTTCAATGAGAAAACAAGACTAGTATGTTATAGTGTTGTTTGGAACTTTTTCATACTCTTGCTTTAGTCCTTATTGTATCAAAATTTGTGCCTTTGGCATATCATTTTTTCATTTCCATTCTTCTAGCTATATTTCACATTGTTCTTCTTTTTCATTTAGAACATCCATGTGCATAGATCACATTATTACCATGTATGAGGAAAATTTTTCCCTTTCAATAAAAAATCTTCTACTTCTTTTTATATCATATGTTTTTTGGCTAGCTTGCACTTGGGGGCATGTTCGCTCCTTCCTAGCTCTTCATTGGTTTGAGTTCATCATCTTGTTGAACCTATCCCTTTTGGCCTTGATCCAACTTATCCTATTCTTGTATATATGTGTAAGATTTACCCTTGTATATTCTCATCTATCACTAGGGAATCTTGGTACTCGTTTATTCTGTACATGGTTTTGAAAAACCCTAAAAAATCTAAAAACATTGGTGAAACCTCCAAAATCCAAAAACATTGGTAAAACTTTCAAAAATCCAAAAAAATTGGTAAAACCCTCAAAAATCAAAAACATTGGTAAAACCTTCAAAAATCCAAAAACATTGGTAAAATCTTCCAAAATCCAAAACATTCAAAACATTTGAAAATACAAAAATATTCAAAAACCCTTGAAAATCCTAAACATTCAAAATCGTAAAATCTAAAAACAGTGAAAAACTCAAAAACATTAAAAATAGAAATTATACCACAAAACATCTTCCTTCAGTACTTGTTCATTTTAGCGCCGACATGCGGATCATCTTATGATATTCTCTCATCAACAAAGTTAGTTTGCTTTTTATGTCCTGTCTTCCCGAGATATATCATTTATTGAATTTTTTTCATAGGGCGAGACACAAAATCACACACTTGGGTAATTAACTAGTCTTGATTACATACTACTATTCATATGATTCCTAAGTAAGAAAATTACTAATTAACCCATGTATTTGGCCACATTTATTTTCTTTTTGTCACTTCTCTTGGTCTTACACCTTTAATTTCTCGGTCTACCTATTTATACCTCATCATTTATCATCCCGACACCAACACCCATCCAGGACGCCAACGTCAAGTGCCCTCGTCCCCTCTGGGCACCCTTTACCTCAATATACTTTGTTTACATATTTTAGAACCTTTCTATCCATTTGAGCATCTTATTTTTTTAGTAGTCAACCTTTTCGGGTTAATTACGAAATTCAAGCAAGAGAATCATATAAATATAAAGTTATGTGATCATAATAAAGGATCAAACACTAATCATTAGCTATCACCACCTAAGGTTACATCCATCAAGAATATAAGAGCTCTATTGCATTCATCGAGCACCATCCAAGGGACACAAGGGTTGGTTATTATGAATACACTTCATAGGAAGGAATTTCATTCTATTCTATGCACACATCTATTACATTTATTTACATTTAGCTATGTGTTCGCTATCAAGTGTGACTCACACAAGAGCCACCTAGGGCACAATTCCACACACACACATAGAACTACATTGGGTCTGAGATGTAGTGTAGTACTCATTCGTAAGTTCACCATTGTGACAACTGAGGACAATCCAACCCTCATTCTAGCATCTTTATTTTTTAGGATTTGATGTCTATTTGAGGGTTTTGCAAGTCAATACTTCATTGCAGGTTTCTAGCAACTTTAGAGATCACTATACGAGCTCATAATGACCAAAGGTAAACAACAAAGAATAAATAGTAACCACTCAGAGGAGGTTTCTTGAACATTTACGCAGACCCATACACCCATAAATAGGCCTAGGGCACCCACAAATGCCCATGTCCCTCTCCGGGCACCCTAGTCTAGCTTATTCTTCTAGATATGCATTTTTATGGGCTTCGGTGCGACAATTAGTGCTTCACATTTTAATATTCTTCAGATTTGTACACCTCTAGGATTTATGTGAATCAACTCACTCATTTTACCTTTTCTTTGCACTTAGGGTTTGATATATTTTGGCTTAGTTTACTTGGATTAATTTATGTACTTAATTGTTGCATTTATTTATTGCTACAATAACAATTAGATTATACATATATTTCCATATTTTACATAATCATTTTGCGAACCCAACCGATCAAATCCTTTTTCTAAATATGTTTTCACCTTATCATATTCTTCTTTTGCACCCACTAAGGTTTAAGGAGTGGTTACTACTATTGTTGATTTCATGCAAGTTCGTAGTCAACATCCTCCTCACTTTATTATGCCTTGACTGATCCTTCTATCAATGTAGTAACTACTCACCACACTCATCCTCCTACGGCTCCACCCGTTTCTATTCCACCACCTATCACTTCTTTGGCTCCTCCTACTACTTCTAAGGGCTATGATATCATTGAACAACTTAAGAATATGTTGTCCAAAATCTCCCTCTATGACTTGTTGTGCAGTGCACCTAATTTTCATCAGACATTAGAGGTCTCCCTTCATTCTATGCATATAGAAAGTGATGATTCTTCAGTAGCCTTCACACACTTCATTCAATCCGCAAAAATTGTCCACGTTTTATATCATTCACTAATGAGGACATATCACCATTTGCTAATAACAATCCATGTGTGCCTTTGCTTATCACCACTATTATCGACACCACTTGCATTAAATGTGTACTTATTGATAATGGATCATGCATCAACCTATGTGTTCATTCCCTTCTCAAAAAATTAGGCATTAATGATAATCTAATTTCTAAGAATTCTACTCTTATTTGGGGATATGATTCAACTACTCGCACATGCCTAAGAACTATTTCATTACATATTCAAGTTAGGCCTAAGATTGTCCTCATAGACTTCTTCGTTATAGATGTTTCATTTCAATTCAATATATTACTAGGTAGACCTTGGATTCATACAATGCAAGTAGTTCCATCCACTGTACACCAATGCGTCAAATTATTACATGATGGATACAAACATACTATTATTGCAGATCCTAAACCATTCAAATTCTGTCACATAGACCTTATTCTTGCTATGCCTATTCCTCCTTCACATCCTATTCCATATAGTAGTATTGATATATATATATATTCAATCTAGCACTTAACAATCTTCTTCCACTTGCTCAAGCATTATATATATATATATATATATATATATATATATATATATATATATATATCTTCAATCTAGCACTTAACAATCTTCTTCCACTTTGCTCCAAGCATTCTAGCTATTTCTACTCATACTACTACAATCATCTCACCCACAACTTGACAATAATGCTTCTCCTATTAAGGCTCCTCTTGCCCCTACATCTAGTACACCTCCTAACAATATTCTTGACATAGTTATACAACATGAAAATTCTAACACAGACGATTATGAAGATTCTGATGATGAATTCGATATTGTTGAACTTACTAATGAAACATTGGGAAAACTTAATTTCACTCCTATCAATATAGATGACTCCTATTTCAATGAAACTTTTGTGGTCGATGGTCCTAGTGAATACAAATTCAAGACCCCTCCTTCTAATAATGCTATGGTACTTTATCAGGGGTCTGTCCATACCTTGGACATTGTTTCACCCTCCCCTGAGCAATCTGCAACTACACCACCTCCTTTCACATGCACACTCTTAATCAACAATTCTTATTGGCATCATATTCTAGTGGATTGTACTTGTTCTAATACTATTTACACATATGACTTAACTAGGCTTGGATTGACGCTTAATGATATTTTACCACCACCTCACTCATCACATCTCTCATGGATATTTTCACATTACGGCCACCTATGGTCTTCGTGTTTTTCATCTAGTAGTCTTTGTTGCACGTACCCCTCATACTTCTCCACTGATACTCGAGATAATCTTGGCTTGACTATATTGGAGGAACTTTAGACTCCAATCACACTTCTATCACTTTTCCCATGTCATTCGAAATATTTCTATTGGTAGTGATTCATCTCCTAGAAATTCTCAAAATCTTACTCATTGGTATGCACATGGGTGTCTATCAAGACCTTTCACCGATGAAGAATATGTAATGAATATTTACAACTTATGTTGCAGATGGCTCTTTATATGGTCCCCTCATACTATTGCCTATCAAGTCTCCAACTCGCTCTGCTCTAGTCAACTTCAATCCAGACGGTGGCACTTGATCACACACTCATCATTATGCAATTAAGGGGCATCGTACTTGCTCCCCCTCTTCTTGCATCATCTTACACACATCACATATAGTCTTTTACATTCATCATGCACATTCATGATACACTAGCATCGTCATTTCATGATGACACACTCTTGTGTTATGGTTCACACTTGACTGTTGAGGGCATACTATACACATGAACCTCACACATTGCACTACATACTACACTACACACTACACATTATACTCTTCACATATCACGTGTTATTTACACCTCTTTCTCACAACATCTACTACACACTTCACACATTATGCATCATACACTTAGGAAATCCTCTCTCACAACATCTTCTACACACTTTGTGTCTTATTCACTCTACACATTCACACTACATCTCTCTTACATCTACTCCTACACGATGCGGTCATTACCCTATGACGCACTCTAGTTCCACGGTCCATACTCGACTACTGAGGGTTTACATCTCAAATGGACCTCATCACATTCACACATTCAATCATTCACTCACTCATGTGATTAAACTCTACACTTTTCATTTTGACAATCACATCTTTCTATTACACATGATTCAAACCATTTCCGATGACACACTCTCGTTTACGGTTCATTCTTAACTGCTAAGGGGGCATAGATAAATGAACCTCATTGCATACATACACATCCACTCGGGGGCATGTTGCTCCTATCATTCACACTACATTTCATTTCGTATCATCCACAACATATTGCATATCTTGGTTGCATTTAATCTTTCTTACATTTATGGGTTACATGCACATCTTATTACACATGCTAGATAGATATCTTATATGTCATTATCTTTATCATACACACATGTGTGCTCACTTGCCTTTCTAGTTGTGATCATAGATTATATAGATCCATTACATGTAGCATGGATGCTTGGTGCAATACTTATTCCCAATCCCACAACGGATCTCTTAGGGGGCATCCACTTTTGTACACAAGTGTTATTGTTTAATTTTTCATAACATGCTACTTTATTAGATTATACACATTTTGACATAATTTTTATCTTTCTAACATGCTAACAGGTTTTTCATGTGCAACATTTATTTTATAGGACCATTTGCTTCCATGGTTATCTGTTACAAAGTTTTTCATTGTCTGCTTTTGTATGCCATTGTTTGCGGGTTTTTCCCTTTGTCTTATGTGCACACTCTATACTGTTGGCTTCATTGAACTTGATTTTCTTGAAACATCATGAGTGTTTTCCCATGTTTGCAACGTGCTTTTCATGGTTTACATTATCTTCTTGCATGTTTACATTGTCTTCTTGCATCTTAGCTTACATATTGTCTACTTAGCATACATTTTGTCTTATACATGTGTGTTTGTCTTTGCTTGTACTAACAATTTTCTC
Organism: Taxus wallichiana var. yunnanensis; assembly: GCA_018340775.1. Lineage (NCBI taxonomy): Eukaryota > Viridiplantae > Streptophyta > Pinopsida > Cupressales > Taxaceae > Taxus > Taxus wallichiana. The sequence continues at coordinate 140,712,168 of CM031240.1, read as the reverse complement.
CCATCCACTTTGTTTGCATGTGTCTTGGTTTCTACCAAGCACATTCCCTTCCCCCTACTGCATAGGCAATAATTTTAACATAGTGGTCAGTCCTCTTTTGGGCCGCATACTCCTTCAATAATGTCGCATGCACCCTAAAAAGGGGGCATCATTTGGGTGAATCAATCACCCCATATACAACATTATACAACCATCACATGGTACCATACTGGTATAACATATTTGTTAGTTTTAGACTTGGGATCGTAATCATACTTGGGTCCTTGGAACAACAATGCCCTTCCAGACACCCATAACTAGGGAAAGTTATATAATGATTGGGAGTTTAGCACAGTCTATAGAACTCCACACAACAAATTTTAAAGGGGACATGGTCCTTAGCACTTACATTTGTACACACCATTTGCACACCATATGTGGTGCTCCATATTGCGGGAAGTAGCTAAAGGTTGGAGGATAACACCGGGATTTTCTCCCTACACTTCTTCCATATCATTGGCATGAGATCACCCCAAAACTTACGACCGCTAGTGCAAGTGGCATGATATTTCCCAAAAAATTCATTCATCTACAGGATCCTTTTTACACTCTTTCCTCATCATGGATTAGATGCATATGTTCCTTTTTCATTTTCATGATTTCATTACATACTTTTTACACATTTTGATCATATACATGTATATTTGACTACTTGTTCATTATTCTCTTTTGCAGGTCCATTCGTATGGGAAGCAATATTCAACATCATCAAAATCATTCAAAACAACAAGCAACATCAACAACATGCACATCATGACATCTACACATGTGTTTCCACCCTAGGTTCATTTTCATCATCACTTTTTACACTTTCTCCTCCTTAACATCCATGCTTCACATTTTTATCACTCCACACTTTTGTCTTGTCCCTCAACACACTTTTTTCATTGATCTACATGGTTATCAGGTATGCATCTCTATCTACTTTATGTTACCGATATTTTCGCTCACCAACATAAAGTGGGGGAAAATGTAGACACAAAATCACATACTTTGGGTAATTATCTAGTCCTTATTACATACTACTATTCATATGATTCCTAAGTAAGAAAAGTACTAATTAACCCATGTCTTTGACCACCTTTCTTTTCTTTTTGTCACTTCTCTTGGTCTTATACATTTACTTGCTTAGTCTACCTTTTTATACCTTGACATTTATCATCCTAGAAACTAGTGCCCAAGGTAAAGATGTTAGCACCAGGCACTCTCATCTCCTCTAGGCACCCCTGACCTCAATATACTTTGTTCACATCTTTTGTGTCCTTTCTAGTCATTTGCGCATCTTATATTTTTGGTATTCGGCCTTTTCGGGGGTTAATTACGAAATTCAAGCAAGGGAATCATATAAATATAAATTTATGTGATCATAATAAACAACCAAGCACTAATCATTAGCTATCACCACCTAATGTTGCATCCATCAAACATCTAAGAGCTCCATTGCATCCATCTAGCACCATCCAAGGGACACAAGGTCTAGTTATTCTCATATACACTTTGTAGGAGCGAAGTTTATTCTATTTCATGCACACATCTATTACATTTCTTTACATTTAACTACTTGCTCGTTATCAAGTGTGACTTGTACAAGAGCCACCTATGGCTAAATTTTTCACACACACACATAAAACTACATTGGGTCTAAGATGTAGTGCAGCGCTCAGTTGTAATTTCACCATTGTGACAGTTGAGGATAGTTTGACCCCTCATTATACATCTTTCGTTTTTAGGATTTGATATCTATTTGAGAATTTTGTAGGTCAATAATTCATTGCAAGTTTCCAATGAATTCGGAAATCACTGTATGACCTCATAGTGACCAAAAGTGAATAATAGTGTAGAACTAACGACCACTCATATGAGGTTTCCTAAACATTTCCACAGACCCCAGCTAGGTGACCTTAAACAAACCTAGGGAACCCACAGTGCCCTGTCCCTCTCCAAGTGCCCTAGTCCAACTTATTCTTCCATATCTACATTTTTAGGCTTCTGCATGCAATGGTCAGTGCTTCGCATTTTCCTATTTTCTAGTTTTGTACACCTCTGGGATTTCTAGAAATCAGCTAAGTCATTTTATATTTTCTTTGCACTTAGGGTTTCGTATATTTTGGCTTAGTTTACTTGGGTTAATTTTTGTACTTCATTGTTGCATTTATTTACTGCTACAATAACAATTGAGTAGGCATATATTTCCATATTTTACATAATCACATAGTGCACAATTTATTTTCACAAGACTTCTATGTCCTCCATCTAATCCCTTGCATATATCCTTGTTTGGGGTATCATTTCAATCCTTATCATATAACTTGAACATATGGGTACTGAAGTTGGATAATAAAACATTGGTACATTTTTTTAACATTGTTTGTTTGAGTGTGTTTAATTGTGCTTATTTGTTTGTTGGTCTTCTTGTTTATTTACTTTCTTATATTACATTTATTATGTATATTGCTTTGAGTTAGTTCTTTAGCATTGCACAAAATATGTATTATGACTTTTCATGTCATTTTACCATTTTGTTGTATGCTTATATCAAATAAAAGGTACTTCCGAGCCAAGATGGTATGTACGCTACGTCATGATCTTTCTATTCATCCTCTATCTTTCTTTCCATTCTAATTCATACCCCATTCTACCTAACTATTCCCTCTCATCAACCTTTTCCATTTCCTCTATTCTATCAAAGAATTGCTTCTTCCTCCCACCCTTCTCTCACCTACATTTTGCGAGGGCACCTAAGTATATCAAATTGAACACTCGGCCAACAAAGCCAAGTTCAAATCCTAGTCACCGTGATGACCTTTTCTATCACTGTGATTTTTCTACTCAAATTTTTAAGCATCAATCGACCTCTTCTTGAAAGGAACGATAACCAGATCATACCAGCCAAGAAAATAGATGCTAATTAAACACCACGATCAATAAGATGAAAGTAATTCGCCAAAATAACTTTACATAAACCTTTGTAAAAAAATGAGAAGAAATGTTATATATTATTATGGAACTCAATGCAATACATTGAGAATGGGCCTTGCTTAAATAGGCAAGGAATAACAATCTAAGAACCAATCAAGGTCATAGATCAAGCCATAAATTAAGGAAAGAACTAGTCAAGTCCATAGATTTATGAGAGAACTAGACATCAAGGATCTAGTCAATACCATAGATCTAGGAAAGAACTAGTCAATACCATAGATTAAGGAAAGAACTATACCTAACAACTAGATAATATCTCCTAATATCTAAATAAGATAAAAGAAATATCCACACACATAAGTGGGTGAGGACAATTATAATAAAGGTAAATAAATTACCTAGGTGAACATGAGCTAAGGTAAATACCTACTCTAACACCCCCCTCAAGTGAAGCTAGGGGCCAAAATAGAAGTGGCATGTCCACAATATGAGTCCTGGTAACTAGGCCTGATGAGGTACTCATGTACAATAATTGGGAAAAAAGGGACACTACAAGGTACCCAAAACCAGTAACAACAAAGTAAAGAGAGTAAAGATCCACTCCAAGGCATCCCAAGAATCTCAGCTCAAAAAACTCGTACAATGCTAAAGAATTTTGGTGTGCACTATGGTCTGAATCCACTGCTCGATCACAAAACTCAAAACAATCGACACTGGCTCCACTAGAATAGCTCCATACAAGGAGACTGTCAACGAAGTGATGTCGAAAGTGTCAAAAAAAACACCAAACATAATTCGATCAACTACTACAAATAGGTGTGCCACGATCCAAGAATAATAACCAAAGCATCAAGGTAGGGACACAAACTCCAGAGTGTCACGATCCAAGAAAAGCTAAGGTATCAAGGAAAGGACACAAAACCCGAAGAAGCAAGATCAACACCACACCCTCCCATACTGCTAAATGGGTGGAGGGATGCTACAAATTTGTATGAGTTGTCAAAACAACTACTCGAACACCAATAAACTAACACTGGGTTCCACCAGAATAGCTCCCCCACAAGAGAGACTGTCAACATGCCAAAAGTGTCGAAAATACAGATACAAAATCTCTCAACAAACAAGAGAGATACACTACACCTGCTAAAGTAAAATGCTCAAAACAAGAAGCATCAAAATGCATAAGGTATAGAAAGTGGAGCAAGAGGCTGAATGATGGAGGAGCCATGCCTGTAGAGTCCTCTCAACGAATGCCTATGTCGCCTCCATGAGTGATCAAATATCCACCCCAAATCAACACGAATGGATGAAGAAGATGCCTGCATATGACTTGGTGTAAAATGCACAATGGGTACATGTAAAAGAACACCGAGAATGTGTGTCGTGTTGATCATGTCCATAACAACGAAATCTCATTTTTCTCAAGCCCGAGTGAAGGTGCAAAACTCATGTGTTTCTCATGATCCTCAGAAAGATTCGAGCAAACAAAAAAAAGATCTTTGTCAATGTTCTATCCCAATGAAGTATCTGCTCGAAAACCAATGTCATGATGAGAATTCCACTTAACATGTGGAATAGAGGAAACAATACCCTGTGAATGTCTGCCAATGACTCCGCTAGTGAGACCCATAGAACGGAGCATGTGAGAACTGAATGCAGTGGTATGCTTCTTAAAAATCCATGCAACTGAGCAAAAGTAGGATACACAACATGTGGTACTGTAATAGGCACAGATGTGGAAGAGCATGCAGTAACAAGCCTCATAGGTTTAGAAGCATCAAAAATAGGTTCAGGCTCAAAGACTAGCAGATCAATGTTAGTGGGTACAAGAGCAACAATTGCAAGTGGACTAGGAGCATGGATATGGTTGTCCACAATATGATGGTGATGTTGTAGGCTAACAAGTTTGTTCTATAGGGAGTGTATTATTGTATCCTTATCGTGAATGAGTGATTGTAGAAGAGAATTTTGCTTCTTGAGCAATCTGTTTTCTTCCACAAATTTTACAATATCCTCTTGAATTCCACATACTTCAGAGAAAAGCATATCATTCTCAGAATCCATGATAGGTACAAACTGTAACTCCCAAAAATTTAGGACATCAGGCTCAGCAAATTGCGTCCACAATTGATTACAACACTCCTCCATATTTGGCACTTTATAATTATAGTGCAAGTCTCAAAATAAATAACTCCAATGGAAAGAGCACAAAAATAAGCACTTTTGCAAAAAATGACACTCAAAACCGAGTTACCGATCAAAAGTTACAAGCTTTTTAATATTTTGCTCAGTTATTTATTTTAGATGCCACTAAAACAAAGTAAAATGTTGTTGCCTTCACCACACAAATAAAATTAAAGGGGGCTGAAGATAAGCACCTACTAGTAGGAATCACAAGTTTTAAGCCCTCATATGACCATACCATATGACCAAGGGCTAAAGATTTTATGAAAACCTTCCTCTGCATAACCCGAGACACATACTCTGCAACAAAAAATTGCTCTATGCAAATCTTGAAAAAACAATAGACCCAAAAATAATAATCTCACGGTTTATTTTCTTGTGGCACGAATCTTGAGGCAATCCAAAGGTACTTCTTTGTAATAATAAATAAATTACCTAGGTAAACATGAGCTAAGGTAAATACCTACTCTAACACTTCTTTCACCCCATCGACACTTGAGGGGGCATCGTCCATCCTACTAAATTTTCTTCTACCAATAAAAATACAATTGTCTACTATATTTGAAATGGAATCTCTCACGCTACAAACATATCAAAGAGGAAAAATGTAGACACCTAATTCTAATCATATAATTTTAATACTAAAATTACACTAATTGTCGTATTTATTGTCATTTCATTATAATTAGTGGTTTTCCACTAATTAGCTAACATTCACTTTCACTTAGTTAACTAACAACTAAGGACAACTAATATCTATTGACATAAGTTTAAAGTATTTAATTAAATACTTTAACTTATTACATTTATTCAAATATCAACTAATGATGAATTACACTAAGTTTTATTCATAACATCCCCCTTAATTCAGCATGGTCTCAAGTGAACAAGAGAGAAATTCTCTAAAACCCTCAAATTTACCTCCAAAGAAGTGACTTTGTGAAGACATCTCGCACGTTGCATATCTATTGGGCAATATTGATCTCGGATGTTGTTGTTCTAAACATGTTCATGAATGACATGTACCTATACCTCAATGTGTTTGGTTCACTCATGAAAAACTAGATTCCGAACAAGTTTTACTACTCCTTCATTATCAACATGTAGGATAGTTGGATATTTCTGTGGTATCCTTGATCCTTCAAGTATACGTTAGAGCCATATCGATTCACATAAAGCTCCACATGCTACACAATATTCTGATTATGTGGAGGATCTTGAAACACAAGTTTGCTTCTTACTCCCCCATGATATTGGTCTAGATCCCAAAAAGAATACAAATCCTAAAGTGGATTTCCTATCATCTATGTTTCCTGCATGATCTGAATCTAAATATCCTGTCAAGAAGAAGTTATTATTCTTCTTGTATTTGAGGCCATAGTCCATAGTTCCTCTGATGTACCTCAGTATCTACTTTGATACTTTCCAGTGAGAAACCCTTGGTTCTTGCATGAACCGTGAAAGATAGCTGACTACATAGTTGATATCCGGCCTAGTGTAAGTCAAGTAGATGAGATTCCCGATCAACTACCGATAAAGAATTGCATTTACTTATGGTGATGGATCTATTCAAGACAGCTTGAAGTCTCGTCTCCATAGGTATGGAAAATGGCTTACAATCCATCATATTAAATTTTTCGAGTGTTGTCTTGGCATATTTTTATTGTGACACAAAGATATGATTTTATCTTTGCCAAACTTCAAGTCTAAGACAATAATACGTAAGCCCGAGATCGGTCATGTCGAATGATCGTGTTAGATCTTTATTTGTCAACTCAATCATCCTCATTGATCCTTCAATGATGAATAGGTCATCGACATATACTACAACGATCACTATCTCCCCCTTGATTTTTGAGATAGAGACTAGGATCGTATGGACTCTGTTGAATCCATGTTGAATGAGATGCTCATGGATTTTTATGTACCATGCCCTGGGAGACTGATTTAGACCATATAGTGATTTTATTAGTTTACATACCTTTTCCTCTTTACTTGGTATGACAAAACCTTTTGGTTGAGTCATGTAAACTTCTTCCTGTAAATCTCCATTAAGAAAGGCACTTTTCACATCCATTTGGTGGATTTTCCAACCAAATTGTGCAAATTAGAGTGAATATTAACTCGAAAGTTTTTATCTTAGTTTGTGGAAGCAAAAGTCTCCTCATAATCAATGCCTTCATTTTGAGAATATCCCTTAACAACTAGTCTAGCCTTATGTTTATCAATTTTTCCGTCTACTTTGTACTTCGTTTTGAAGATCCATCTGCATCCAATCGACTTTTTTCCTGGTGGAAGATATGTAAGTTTCCATGTATTATTTTTCATAAGTGACTTATATTCTTGCATCCATAGCATCTTTCCAAGGTTTAGATTGTAGGGCTTTTGAAACTGTGGATGGCTCAGTAGTTTCAACAACTTTACCCATTAAGGCCAAATTGACCTCATTTCGAGCCATACTGCGAGTCCTCATTCCAGTGGTAGATGTGTCAGGGACACTATCCAATTTTGCATCTCTAATCATACTTGTATACCATTTAAGCATACTTTTTGTGTTACCTGTGGGAGGTTGAATTTCATTATCTTCCCCATCATCATTGTCATCATCAAAGTGATTACCATCCTTTGTTTTTATGTAGGGATGATTTTTTCATCATGTGAGTGTATGGAAGGAGCATATTCTTATTTCTTCTCAAAGAACTCAACATCCCGACTAGTGTATACCCTTCTTGTTCTTGGATTCATAAGTCTATAGCCAAGTGCTTCATCATTGTATCCTAAGAAGATAAGTTTTTCTGATTTCATATCAATCTTAGTTCTTTGTTTCTTATTAATGTGCATATTAGCTTTACATCCAAAAACTCTAAGGTGTGAAATAGATGGCTTATGCCCTGACCATGCTTCCTATGGTGTTACTCCATTAAAAACTGCAGTGGGAACTCTGTTTAGTAAATACACTGTTGTTTTAGCTGCTTTGCCCAAAATGTTTTTGATAAACCTACATCATCAATCATACATCACACCATATCCATGATAGTATGATTTCACCTTTCAACAACACCATTTTGTTGTGGTGTGTGAGGAGGATCCATTTGACGAAGAATTCCATGTGTTTTCAAAAAATCATTGAACTCATTGCTAGTGTATTCTCCCCTTGATCTGAGTAGAGTGTTTTTATTTTCCTACTAGACTCTGTTTCAACAAGGGCTTTAAACTTCTTGAAAGTTTCAAAACTTGGTCTTTTGTAGAAAGACAATATATACACATTTTTCTTGAAAATCATCAAAAAAGCATGAAATATTGAAACCTAGAGTGGCTAGGTCTCATTGGTCCACACAAATCGGTATGCACCAAGTCAAGTTTTGCCTTAGCCTGAAATGTATTATGTTTGAATGGTGCTCTATTTTGTTTTCCTTCCAAACAATGCTGACATTTATCTGTACCCTTTTTTAGAGGTGATAAAACCCTAACCATGTTATATCGATTAAGTGTGTCAAGATAGCCAAAACTCACATGTCCAAGTATTCGATGCCATAGTTGAGTTGATGATGTATCCTTGGCTACAAGTGCTTGATCATTTTTGAACAAAATCTAATTGAAACATTCTTCCCACATTCGAAGCTTTTGCAAAAATTTTGGAGCTTCGTGACTTATCTTGAATTAGGCACATATTTTTACCGCCTTTACAATCAAATTCAATTTTGAGATTGTGATCTAATAATTGACTCACGGATAATATATTTTTTGTTAAACTAGGGACATAAAGAACATTTGTAATTTTACAATTATGTTGCCCAAGTGGTAGTGAAATGGAACCAATGCCTTCAACACTATATGATGTATCATCACCCAAAGAGACATGATTTTTGGTGGGTGTTTTACTCATTGTGAAGAACCAATCTTTCTTTCCTATCATGTGTCGAGTTGCACCCGAGTCAACATACCAAATTTCATTTGTAGAATTGGATACTTCATTTGACTATGCAAAATAGAGGAAGTCGTCATCATCAAATTGATCTTCCTGTTCAGCTACATTTCCTTATTGAGTTGGTTTCTTCTTCCAATTTTGATAATTTTTTCCCTGTTTACTTTGTTGTTGGCTTGCTTTTGTTTTTTGGTAATTAGTATTTTTTACCACTTGATGTTCCTTGTTGGAATGTGTTATACCAACAATTTTTTAACTCATGTCCTTTTCGACCACAAATATGACATTTTTGTTGGTCCTTTTGGCCTTTCTGAGTATTACCTTGCTTCTAAGGTTGTTTACTAGACTTAGCCTATTTTTTTCCTTTTTGATTAGAAGCAAGTGCTTGCTCTTCAGTTTCAATAGTTGAGTGAATAGCTTCCTCTTGTTGTAGCATATTCACTAACTCTTCAAAGGTTGTTGTTTGACTAGTTATGTTTAACTTGGTCACAAAAATCCTATAAGGAGGAGGAAGAGCTCTTAATACTATAGGCATGAGTGATGTGTCAGTTACTTCTTCTTCCAAAGCTTGAAGTGTGATGCATGCAAGTTACCACTCTTCTAAAAAACATTTTAACTTTCTCAGTTGGTTGCATTTTCAAGTTTAATAGTTGACTTTGGAGATGAAGTATTGTGTTCTTATTTTTGACTCATATACCGTTTTCAACTTGTCCCAAGATTCTTTTGTTGTTGTGGACTCACGAATATGAGGTTTTACCTCATCTGAAACACTAAACAAGATTATTAACTTTGTTTTTTGATTTGCACGATAAAATGTAATTTGTTGTGTAACATCTGTTGCAGATCTTGTTAATGTACTAGAAACAATACCATAGATTTTCAAAATCAAGTTGTGTGCAAATTTTTGTTTTCTATGCTAGATAATTATCATAACACAAAAGTTGAGAATCTGGAAAAAGAACTTTGGTTCCGTAATTGCAGCCATTGTGAAAAGTGATAAACAATAGAAGCAAAAATTGAACACTTTTCCCCCTTAAAGCATGCACATCCCCCAAAAATATTATTTTATTTATTTTTTGAGCTCCTTTTCAGCCGTGTACAATGAATTTTTGGCACTATTGGCCCTGTTACAAATTTGGCTCTATGGTCGATTTGTAAAAATAAAATGGCTCTCTTGGCTGATTTGAAAAAATAAAAAAATTGGACTCTTTGGCCTCTTTTCAAATACAAAAATATTATTTTTGCAATTTTTACAAAATAATTCTTTTCCAAATCTGATTAAAAACTATACCAAGACGTAGATCTCATAAAAACACACACTTTAAAAAACGGCACCTCAATCTGAGGTACCAGTTGAAAGTTATGCCTTTTTTAAATTGCAATTATAATATCTTTCCTGCCCCTTTCCAAAAATGGATTTTTTTATGCTTCTAATTTTTTTCACTTCGTCCAAAAGGAAAAAAAAATTAAAGTGGATTTTTTAAGAAAAAAACATCGTTTAAAGCTTACATGCATGCGTACATCATTGTTTCACCTACCACCAACCTTGTTTCCTCCGCCGCCTCAATTTATCAGCTTTTATACATCTTTTCTTTTACTTCATTCTACACAGGGTTCACTTTTCTCCAACAATGTTTTTTTTTTTTTTTTCTCTGTGAATTGTAGGATTTGCATGTGGATGGGTGTGCAAATGGAGGTCGGTTTGCAAACAAGATCACTTGTTTTCTTCCTTTGGTTGTCACTTCTATTCTTTTGGCCACTTTTTCCTCTGCTCCCGTTTGTACAGGTTAGATGCTTGGAGACATCAATTTCGAGATTGATCCAATGCCACAACTCACTGACAGGGTCTAAGAAAACATAGATTAATAGAGGATAATGGGGGTCTCTTATTTTAGAGAAAAAAAAACCCCAAAACAATTGCATATAAATTTTTCTTGAATGAAAAACAATATTTTTAATTCAAGAAGTGAGATTCAAACTATAAATTCAAAAAATCACTTCCTGTGCAATTTTTGCAGTACTTCTTTTGTTGTTGCTGGTGTGTGGAGTATGAGCAGGGTTGTGTGAAGACGTTGGGGTCAACTTTGGATCCTCCTAGCTCAAGCTTCTTATTCCTCCTCCCTCAAACTTCCTACACTCCCTAGCACTCACAAGTTCAGGCTCTTCCAGCTCTGATACCAAATCTTGACAATGAATACTTGAAAACAATATTGACACAAAATATTTGCACAGAAACAAGACGGTGCTTGTGTATTTTATTAATATCAAAATTAAGAATTACAAAACAAATGAGAGAGCTGTAATATTTATAGATATTAGACAGCTTCTATCTCATCCTCAATACATGGAAACAAATAATCTAATATGAGCAAATATGCAGAAATAGTATATTACCCTAATCGCCCTATTGCCCCTCATGGAAATCATCCTGGAACAAAATATGCAAGATAGAACATGATCCCACAAACATTGGGATGAGAACACTATCACTTAGTTAACTAACAACTAAGGACAACTAATATCTATTGACATAAGTATTTAATTAAATACTTTAACTTATTACATTTATTAAAATATCAACTAATGATGAATTAAGTTAAGTTTTATTCATAACATTATTGATGATTTCCTTTCTAATTTTGGCTCTTCATTTGATGCAAAAATGTCCAATAATGAAATAAAGCAAATAGAAGAGTTCAATTTCCTCTCGAAACATTTTTTTAGGAGAGAAAAACACATGAACTCTCCCATGAGTTGGTTCCCCTGTCATCACCAAGAGAGAATGATATCAAACATAACTATGGTTATGGGTTTTCTCTTTTACCTATGGAAAAATGAATTTTTGGAAGATGTTTAGGATGGAATAAATGAATATTTTCATGTCACAACCTTGACATTATGTCCTCTCTCTTTCCACAAGGAGGATTCATCATGTGAGTCTTACCACACCAAAGATGAATTGGTATGTACAAAAAGGAATCATTTAGAACAAAAAACAAATGAGAAGCTAGAAGAAGCCTGTGAATGGGGAGAGAGTCAAATTATTCTCATCACTTTTGGATTCCCTGCTAATTCTGGAAATGAATCCATGCTACAAATTTTACCCAAGGATGGTGACTACCTTCATGTTGAAATTAGAGATTCTATTTTTGAAAACATAGAAGAATGAATTCTTATGGTCACAAGATATCGATGGAGACTACAGAGAAAATATTTTCAACAATTAACGACGTGGTCTTTAGATACAAATAATTTTTTATATAATATCAATATGATAATGGAAATTTGATTTCTCTTCTTCTTCTCAAACCATGTAGAGCCGTCATGAGAGCATGGTATGATCAGCCAATTATTTTTTAGCTTTAGAAGTGGTATGGATTCACCCCATTATTCCATGATGGTGTCTATTTTTCTCAGCATGTTACTGAGTGTGTGAAAATATTATATATTATTCTCCCACCTTTGTAAATTTCCCTCCAATGTAGGATAGTTTTCCCTTTTGTTGTGTGTTTCCCTTCCGTTTGGTGTGTTAGTTTTATTTTTCCGTGTTCATGTCATTGCTTGTATTAATTGGTGAAGGAATGACTCTATTACCCCATTGTTGAGGCACTCGGTCTACTTACCCATGAGATACCTAAGGTTATTCATTATTCCTTATGATTTAATGTCCTTGAATTAGAGCCATTTGTTGTCATGTTAAATTTATAGCATGAAAAATTGAAAAATTTGGCCATGACAACCAAGCCCCCACTTGAAAATTTCTCTCCCACTGTAAAACCTTCCTCTAGCCAACATGTTCATAGTATCATCCTCATTATGGATTGGAGGAAAATTCTAATAATATTTTCAAGTTTGTTTCATGTGCAAGGATGTATTCCCGAGGTGGATGAAAAATTCACCGAGTTTTAAGGAAGAACAACTACCCCTAGAGGGCTAGAAAGGCGGAGTTTTTGGCCATTTTGTAATTGATGAATACCTCTCTCTGAAAGGTGGTTGCATAAGGAAAAACTAATCTAGAATTTTTGTAAGGTATTTTAAAATTCATTTAAGATATTTTGGTGAGATTATGAAAATCCAAGTGGTGTTAAGAATCATATTAAAAAATAGGGTCATTTTGGGTGTAGGGAATGCTACACTCCAATGGAGAAAGTGACTTGCCTAGATGATTCTAGGAGTTCCAAGAGGATTTGGGAGATAAAAAATATGCAATGGAAATCTCTTGAACCCTCCAAATTATGGACATATCTCTTTTGTTCCAAGACTTCAAAATCTTCCATGTTAATCCAAGACATTAGCCTACCTCTTCAAGTCAAAAGTGGAAAATACCCTAAAAATAAATTTTAAGGCAATATTATCTCTTGATAATTTTTGGAATGATGTCAACATGTGATTTGGAGTCAAAATCATATAATGTTTTACCCCAAAACACCATTCCATGCTCCCAGGGCAGAAAAAGCACTCTCGATGTCCTAAAATGGAGTTGGCAAATGACATCAACATACCAAAAAGACATGAGCACACTTTGGAGCATGTGATGTCCCCTTGGATTGTACCAAATTTTTAAATGAGACATGAGGGAGACCAAATTTCACCCCCATCAGTTCATATTGTTTCGTTACTTAAAACACAACTTGGGGTGTTAGGCGGAGTAGACGAGGAGTTTAAGTGCCCAAGTCCTATGATGAGTTGACCCCATGACGCACTTGGAAGCATGTGATGTCCCCTTTTATTGTACCCAAGGTACAATGGTGACATGGAGGACATAAAATTTTTCTCCTCCATGTTGGCTCCCTCTTCACAACTTATAACTTGCATATTTTACACCTAGGAGCCACAAACTTGCAAAATCACTTAACCACTTGTCCCCTCCTTATGAATAGACCCCCATGGCACATTTTTTAGCTGATGGTGTCCCTTTGGATTGAACCAATAGAAAAATGGAAATATGGGACATTGAGGTGCACTCCTCATCCATTCACTCAGCCATAGGTTACATCAAAAGCCATTTTTTAGCACTCGGAATCCATTTTCAACCCCTTACATCTCCCTCACACTACACTAAAAGCTGAAACTTGGCATGTCTTATAAAAAACACACTTTTTTTCCCTTGTTTCCCCTTGCACATAGTTTCCCTATTTTCATAGGGTGCAACCACATGCCAACCCATTTCCAACCATGTTTTATCATGCTCAGTCAAATTCAAGTTAAAATTTGCAAAGTGAATAAGAGTAACTCCAAAATCATAAACACTTAGTAATTTTCATGTTTCAAGGTGTTGCGTTTTTCCCTCCAAAACTTCATTTTTACTAGTTATGTTTCTGAAAATTTTCACAACCCTCATGCTCAAAAATTGAAAATTACTCATATCTCACAATCCGTGCACCCGATTTCCATCAATTTTTACCAGTGCACTCCTCCCAAAAAAAAAAATCAATTTAACTATAAGAGCATTTCCATTAATGTGATATAAATTTTTTAGCATCCAATAGAAATTTTCATCCCTTGGAGTTACCTTTTTAGATTTATGGAGTTTTGATGAATAAAAATCCTCAAAAACTGGAGCAAAAGATCCTAAGACAAAACCTAATATTTTAAGATCAATTTAATTCCAATAAAACACCCAAAAGACCTCCATATAAAAATAGTAAGTTTTGAAAGGTATAATATTTATAAATATAGTAATTTTTCAAAACAATAAACTCTCAGCATTCGTGTTACTCCAAACAAGCAAAAACCATCAAAAAGTGAAAATTATGAAAACTTACTAAAAATAGCCATCCTAGTCAGGAATTGCTAAAAATAAAAAATCTTGCATTCAAGATCAAGTCACTTATAGCAACTCACATTCAACATATCTCATTGTTTTTTTCCATCATGAAGATCAAGTATTCAGGTTTGGAACCAATCTCAACATTGATCATTGAATACCCCAATATGGGAGAAAGTGATGTCACCCACTTGGACTTGGAAGAACTAAAATAAAAATGTTGAATGAACCATGAGGTGAGGTGGATGAAAAGATACTCTCAAGTGGATTATTTAGGTCAGGAAGCCACCCATTATATTTTCAAATAACTGAACTTGTCTTAGCATGTGCACAATATTATGATCCTAACACTAGAACATTCACAAGCAGATAATAACTTGATCATTGTAGTCCTTAGATAAAAGGGAATTTCTCAAGATTTTGCAAATACCCACCATTAGCAACATGATCATCATATTTATGGATTTTGTGTCACAAGAGTGTAAAAATACTAACTCATATTTTTAAGGACTAGCACTTGGTTCATGGTTCAAACAAAGTAGAAAGCCCTATCGAATCCCCAACAACCTCGTCACAAAGTGAATTTCACGAGGCCTATCCCCGATGCCATTTTCCTACTAAGCATAATAATGAGGGAAGAGATAATGAAATATTTCCAGATTAGATGGCTAGTTTATATTGGTTGCAAAAAAGGAAACCAAATGGTGGACTGGGGAAAATCATCAGTGATAACATCCATCGACAATCGTTGAGTTGTCATCCACTAGGAAGTTCACAATGAATTCTTACGGTGCATGTCATTGCTTTCACAAAACCCTTCCAAGGCCTATCCATTTCCCCAATGTGCCTCAAAATTAACATTCTTATGAGAAGTATCCCCAACTCATTCACAGGGAGAACAATTCTCACTATTCGAGGGTGAATGATGCATTCACCATGTGCATCATAAGATTATTCAAAGGCAATCTAGAATGGAGGATATCATACCAAATTATTACATTGATTGAAATTACGAGAGTCCTTCATCTAATTTCCCACCTTCACCTACATAAGGGTTAGAGGATATGATATTTCCCCTCACAGATACATGGGTACCTGTGATAAGATCATCATGTCTGAACTATGCCAATAGTTGTCTCATGTTCATACCAAGTACAATACTACAAAAAGAAAGGTGTGTCATTTACCATATCCTTGGGAATATACTCATGTAAGAATGTCATAGATGTAACAAAAATATAAACAACTTTCACAACTCTCAGTTTATACTCCTACACATCTCAGTCTAAGTTTGATATTATGAGGAACCCAACTTTCACCTTGCTAGGATTGCATCATGCGCCAAAAATTGAGAACTACTGGTTCAAGTGCATAGATGAATTTGATGTAAGAAAACGATATCACATGTAGATGATAGTGGAATAAATGAAATTATTCAAGTTTGAATGGTTTGTGGATGGGATAAAAGATGATGGGTTGGATCTGTTTGATCCTGAATTCCAAGTGGTGCAATCTTCCCCTCTTCCTCCCACTCCATGGAACATTAGGGAATTGGGTGATATCAAAAAGAGGACCATGATAGTGATCCAAATCTCAAAATAATTTTTTCAAGTAGAATAAATCTTCCTTCATTGAGTCTGGTGGTATTTTTTCTCCACATAGGCAAGTTTCTCACACTTCCTCCCTCAAGGCATTTGAGAAAGCCACGAGCTCTACTCATTCAGAGGAATCCTCCAAGAGGAAAATTGTGGAGGCAGAGTACACTGAAGCTTCTCCTCCTAGGAGAATTCACAAGAGGGAAAATATCATTGAAGATCCCATTGAACCTCTTAAGTTAGGAGATATTGATCCATCATAGTCTCTTGTTCATCACTAACATCCAAGTGTGTCCTTATCGGTGGAAAAGTCATCTTATCATGAGCAAGCCATGATCCCTTATCGAGTACCTAAAAGTTCCCATTTTCCTGATTTTATGTCTACTCCAAATTGAAACATTCTCATGGATATAAAAGCTACTTAGAAGTGAGTCAAAAATGATACAAAAAGATGTGACATCTAATTTTAAGGCCACAAAGTTCATCAAAACAAAGTGAGGCAAGAAAGTACAAACAACTTATTATGTCTTCATTAAGGCCTCTGGATCTCAATATGTGGAGGTTTCTGAACAAAGGTTACAAAACCTATGGAAGATATGACTCAAAATGACTATGAGTTGACTAAAATATCCTTGGGGAAAACCATGCATGAAGGATATGCACACCTGTTCAAGGAGTCTACGGCCTGCTTACTTGCTAGGAATGAAGATTACAAATAAACTATAGAACTATTGGAGGAGCATGTGAGAACTCTCACTACCTTTGTGCAATCCTTCCTAGATCCTAATGCAGTACCCATTCCTCATGAAGAATTCATCCCTCCCATTAGCAATTTTTATCCTCAATTCATCAAGAGAGCCCAAATCTACACCATGCATGGGAAAGCCAATGATAAGTTGGTTGAAAATATTCTCGAGAAATGAAAGGTATTGTTTCCAGAAGTTCTCTCACTATTCTAGCTATCCCTTGCCACTATTTGCAAAGTAGAGATGACCAAGGAGAAATTGAGAAAGAAAAATCTCATTAAGAGAGTGTGTTTCCATTGGTGTCTGAGATGAGTTGTCTTGATTCTCACTCCTTAGTGAGAAAAATGTATTCACCTTTATCTTAGACAACTTATCTCCCACATGGTCTTACATAATGAGTGTTAGATATGATATGACAAATGATTATATCTCTGAACTCGATTCTTGCATGAGAGCATGCATCCAATATATTGGAAAGTATCAGCAATAGTCTGCAGAAGATCATGTCACATTTTCTCAATGAATGTTCGTCCATGGAAGAGATCCTTAATTATTTCCAAGATTTTGTCAAAAAAAAGTAGGAGATCCCTTATCCTTCAATGAAGATACTTTGTAATCCTTGTGGAAATTAGAGGCTCAATCTCTAATACTGTAAGAGATCATCAAGTCTAGTTCAATCAATGCAAGACCCTTAGTAATGTCCCTAAGACTTGGATTATTGCTTTGAGTTATGTCTCGTATTCCATGGGTGGAAAAGGTAGTACTGTGGTAACCTATTTCAGTAAAGAGTTCAAAGGTGAGGAAATCATTCCAGAGTATTTCCTCAAAGTTCTCCAGAGTTATATCTTCATTAACGAGATGCTTTATCTTCTTCAAATTGATACACCTCTTCTTTCTCTCCAATTTTCTTTCTCTCTTCGTGTTCTAATTCTTGGTTGATAATGTACTTTTTAACTATTTTGTGTTATTCCCTTAAGTGCATTTTTAATTAAACATTGTAAGAGTTAGTTTTCATTAACATGAAAATGGATCACTTTCATTCTCTAGGAATATGAAATGTCATAAGTAATAAGAATGTGAAAGGTCATGTGGGGGTAATAAAAGTCATATTGTAAATTTATAAATTGGAATGAAACCTGTAGACACCAAATTTGGGTCACACTCCCCTTGGTCCCCTTCAATTAATTAATGTAACACATTTAACTAATCATGACCCCTTCATCCCATATTAATATTCATCCTCACATTATTAATTAATTTAATTATTTTAAGTTAATTTAATCCTCACACCTCCACCTCATCCTAACACCTCACCCTGGACCCATTCTAGGGGCATTTAACTCACAATGACCAAGTCATCACTCTCAACACTGAGTCATCACTCTCAGTATTGAGTCACTACTTGACCTAACTAACTAAGAATTATTCCTAAACCTAATTGGACTTCTTCTAAGATCTTCCTACCTTCTCTCACATGAACTCTACTTCCCTAAGCAGACCTAATAAGGAAAGCATGCCAAATCTAGGAAGATCTACCTATTTTTGGTAAATAAGACTATTTCACCCTAACCGACGTCGATTTATCCTCGATTGGCGTAGATCACCTAAACCGTCATCGGTTCCTTTATATATAATTTTACAACCCTTTACCCAAGTTGGTCATTTAGTTATTGGAACATTATTGCATTCAAGTGTGAATCTTCAAGCCCTCCTACATCTAGATGATGAACACACACAAACAAGAGCACGCAGTTATAATACCATGGCACTGGACTCAAGCAACTCTTCTTCGATCAACCATCAACCATCTCGACTCACGAGATCTATAACATATCAACTAAGTATTGTGATTTTATCATTTGTGCTTATTCAAGTGTAGATCTTTCATTTCTTTCTATATTTCATTCCTTCCATTACCCGTATAACACCTTCTTCCCATCAACCCACTATTCAACCATCCCAAGCCTTTACACCCTTTCTAACCTCCTTTTCAGCATACCTAAGTATTCTTAACAATATCACGACCTTATCAACACCACCTTCACTCTCTGTGCAATCACAGAGAGGTCTAAACTCCCATTTTTAATATTTGAACTGAATTTCCCCTCGACACTCGATTAGCCAACCGGTGTCGGTCTATCTCCTATATCGGCATCGGTCGACCAACCGATACCGGTCTCTGAGACTAGAAATTTTGCCTATAACAACGAGTTAACAACTTCCCCAAAACAACTCAAAACCTTTCCTAATTTCACCCAGACCTCATCTACATGTAACACCGCTACACTGTGGGCCAAAACCATCTCATTAACCATCCAGATTTAATTCTAACCATTGCCTATTAAGTTAAATTCAATTGTTGTATGTTAATATGAGATAGCTAAATCTTATCAACTACAATAGGAATTGTTATTTCTTACATTAAATTGTATTAAACAGATAATTAACATCCATTCGAGGAAACATCATGCTTCCCAGATCTATCCTTGCTAGGCAGTCCTCTAAATTTTGCTATTTAATACTATTTGGTGGTCTTGTTGTGTTTTTTGTATAGGTTGTTCCTCCTAGCCAAAGGGAAGCTTAGACAATCAGCTTGGATCAAAATTCTATAGTGTGCGCACCACCTTCTACCGTCTACATAACATAGGTATTCCTCCTACGACCATTACCCACTTATCTATTTTATTGCATTACTTTTTAAGGTGAAACATTCGGCATGCTCGGTGGGAACCATCTAGGGTTCTTTTTATTGTTCATTCCTAGGGAAAAATATTGTGTCTATTTTCATTCGAAACAAGTTCACATTAAGCTTCTTCTCTAGAAATATTCTTTTCTTCTGATTATCTCAGTGACACTTGTTTTTCAAGATTAAAAAGAAATCTTCTTTATTTTCTTGCATTGCACTTAGTGAAAGTCATGCCCTTAACCTCTTCATAATTTGTTCTCATCGAATATAATTTATGGATTTGGGTTTTAAAACTTGTGCACTTGTATTTTTGAGTTTGTTGCATTATAGCTCATCTAAATTATGGGAAACCTATATGCTGGAAGTCATGCCTAGCTGATGGTTGAAAAATTGAACCGTAGCTCACATTTTGCACACTCTCTATACCAAATCACTGAAAACAAACTACATAGTTCTTGAACAACATCTTTCTTGGAAGAAGTTGTCAATGATCACACGATCAGAGGATTGACAATGGGCTCCAGCTTGGTTTCTCTGTCTAGTCATCATCTTAGAGAAGGATCTCCCATGCCAAAACTTACCCAAAACCAGCCATAGTTGTTGGCTTTTATAGGGCACCTTTGTTAACCAAAATTTCTATCCTGCTTCAGATTAGTCCTAAATGGAATAAGCCACAACATAAAATATACATCTTAGGATTTCATGTTTGTTAGATTTTTTTCTGCTTGTGTTTTGAGGTGTGAGTGTGTTTCTTCATTCTTTCTCATCCTTTTACACCCCACATCATGACTGGTGTATTCCAGTTTTATTCTGGGTGTATTAGGACTCCTCATAACCATACACGTCTCTGGGTTGGCCCTTTTATTTGATCTAAATCACCAAAACTTCATTTTTCCTTCTCTTCCTAGATTTCACAATAATTGATATCGGTCCAGTGACCACCATTGGTTACATCATCTCACCACCATCGGTTAACTGACCAATGTCGGTTTTATGATTTTTTGGTTATTTTTACCAAAATAATATTCTCCACCTTTCTATTCTTTTCATGTCTGTTCTACCATTTTATCACACTTTTGGGTCTCTGATATCATCTTCAGAGTCTAGGTTGACCCATTTTCACCTTTCATTGCTAGATATTTAAATCTCTTATTTTTCACAATGAAGACATTGATGCGAGTTGACTGAAGCGATTACCCTCATACCGACATCGGTTACCCCAACCGATGTCGGTCTCTATATTTTAATTTTCCAATTAGAACAACGATCTAATCACTCATTTTAGACTGATTTTTCCCCATTACTTTTGTGTTTCTACATCATCAACGAATCTCATAATACATGTTCTATTGTCAGTCACATGGTTTTGACTCGTAAACAAGCTAACGCCCTCGTGTTTCACGCTAGCTAGTCGCTAACCACTCCCACCTATCCCATTTCCCCCTTCAATCTCATCACCTATGGACCCCAATCAGGCTCTTTCCATACCCATTGGTGATGAGGAGTTCGTGAGACTCCTTGATCACAACCTTGTCACTCTATAGTATTATCTCACTCATTCATCTACCCGTGATTCATTAGGGTAGATTCTATATGGCATGCTTGTTTCCATTCCTCCTACCCCCACCCCTAATTCTGCATTAGCTATTACTAGCTTGGCCTTACCCTCTTCCACCTTACCACATGTGGTTTCCCATCTTGACCCTACATCATCGATATCTACTACACCTATGACACTGTCACACCTTTGATGTTTGTCACTCCTACGATGTCAACCATGCCTTTATCAACCACCTTGAGTGTAGGTCTATCTACACCCGCCACCTCTCATATACCTATTACATCTCAACCACCATTGGTGTTAGAAGCCCATACTCCCTTCCAAAACATCATCCTCTCCATCCCATGCAGTCTCTTCCTCCAATTGCTATGAGATTCTTTACGTCCACTCCACCTACCTACACTTATCACCAACAACCCCCTATTTCATCTACAACTTATTCATGATACTTGTAATCTACATCTATTCTGGCCTATATTCCTTCCTCACAATTTTCGTACTCAACACCACCACATATTGGGATGTTGCCCATGTCATACCCACCTCATCTACCCCTTATACTATGCAAGGGGTACCCAGTCATCACAACCTACCAATGATCTTATCAAAATGATTATGGACAAGATGCAGACATTGGAAGCATATGTCTTCGGCTCACGTAACTCTCTAACATATGACGAGATTTGTAATGAGCCCATTCACCCATCCATTCCAATTCATCCATACCCTCCCCATTGGGAAATTCCTAAATTCAACCGATTCAATAGTAAAGAAGACTCGTAATAGCACTTGTGGTCTTTTAAACATGTGGGTTATCTGATCACTTATAATGACACTTTGTTCTTGTGAAAATTCCCAATGTCTTTAACAGGGATGGCTTTAGATTGTATAGTGCTCTACCTAGGCATTCCATTTTTTCATTTAATCAAGTAGCTCATGCCTTTCTAGACCACTTTTCTATCAATTTTTTTGAGAAGGTCACCATGACTGACTTGTACGTGACACCCCAATATGAAGACAAATCTCTCACATATTTTTTCGTTCATTGGAAGATCATGATCAACCAAATCACATTCCAACCGCCTCAAATTAAGTTAATAGAGCTGTTCACCAAAGCTTGTGCTAGACAAATCTTGCCAACTCTTGAAGTTAAAACCTTCTACACATTTGACGAGGTGTTCACCATGTCCCGAAAACTTGAAATTCCCACCATTGAAAAAAGAAGATATAATTGCAGTAACAAGAACACTGCGTTGAAATCAAATGATACATCTTCTTCTTCCAAACCGCAAAATAATTATTCTAAAGTAAAATGATGCACAATGCAGGTAATTTTTAAATCCATCCCATCTCATCCATTCAACCAATCAAATCCTTCTTCCAATATTTCTCCCGATTAGGATTTTCGGTTCAAGCGGGAGAAACAAAACATAGTCCCATAGTAGAACCCCTCTCTTCAATTTTAGAAAAACTTCTACAAGTTGGAGCAGTCACTCTTCCACCCGTCAAACCACATACTAGTTTTGACCCCTCTCATCTTGTGCCTACATGGTACAAAGAAAATTATTACTGTAAATATCATCGCGTTACAGGTCATAGCGATGGTAATTGTATAACTTTCAAAAATATCATCCAAGAAATGTTAGATAATGGAGATCTCATCTTGGACAACCCTAACTCACTGGAAGTTAGAACCTTCACATCTTCAAGAAGTCATTCCCAAATCACACCCCATCGTCTAACCAAACTGGAGAAACCTCGACCAATGACAATAACATTCATGAGGTTCATGTTGTTTTCAACATCATACCATCTCTTCCTACTCAATTTCCTCCTAATCCATCTATCGAGGAGATTCTTGCATGAGCTCCTTCATCCACGAAGGGACTTGTTTCATCTACTCCTTTACCCACAGAGGATTCTCCCTTATCTCCTCCTTCACCCATAGAGGAGTCCACCATATCTTCTAATGCAGTTTCCCCACTCACCTCTCAATTTGTGAAAAACTCCGTAGTACTTACCCTTCTTCCCATGAGAGATTCATGCTTACCTTTTTCTTTGCCAAAAGACAAATGTATGTAATCTAAATTTTCATCTCCCATACCCACAAGGGATCCATTAGTAGTGTCCCTTCCTATTGGTGATAATTCTCCATTGGCTTTCAAGGATCATGTTGATCTGCTCTCATCTCTTCTACCCACAGTGTCCGAATCTAGCCATTTCCATGTCTCACAAACATTGGTGTCGTTCTCACATTTTGCCAATTGCTTGGATTATGTTGAAAATTCCATGCTTTAGGGGTGTCTTCGACTACCCGTCTCAACTAAAATGCGGATGTTGTTTGCTTGATACTTCTATGATCTATCTAAAGGTGTTTCAGATAACCAAACCCACCATGCCCATGCCGGTTGTAGCGTCCCCTTCTTCATTAACCTCACCCATACCTAAACTTTTACCA
Source organism: Taxus wallichiana var. yunnanensis (assembly GCA_018340775.1). NCBI lineage: Eukaryota > Viridiplantae > Streptophyta > Pinopsida > Cupressales > Taxaceae > Taxus > Taxus wallichiana. Next base: position 140,688,288 of record CM031240.1, on the reverse strand, counting down.
AAAATCAAATTTTTTCCTAAGCCTAAAACCTTACTTGCACCTATACCTTCCTCCACATCTAGACCCATTACCACATTGGGAGTCATGCCAACATCAAGTCTAGTCCATCCTCATGTCAAACTAGATTTAGCCACATCCTCACAAGCCATCGCAAAAGACTATTCCCCCACCTAAGAAGAAGACCTAACCCCTTAGGCCACATGCGCCACCTTTCCCACTACCCCTCTATCACCTTCACCACTTCCATCTATCCTAGGTCCCAACCCATAAACCTTGGCCAAGTATCCTCTTACCCGCAGTAAACTAAAAACACAATCCACCTCGTCACGATCCTCTGTTACTCCCAAATTACCTACATAGCTTATGCCTTTGACGTCACCTACATCCTTTCTAGCTCATATACCTACACCACTTCCAAGATCCTCGTCATTACCTATGCCATTCCCTTCACCTCAACTAGTGCCTTCCAAATTTCCTCTTACCACAACCTTCACCACACCTCCGCTATCACCTTGGCTAACTTGTATGCCTTCTCATCATCTACTTGCCCTTCTACATCAAGAACTTCTTCTTCACCTTTACCCAAGAAGGTGAAACCAAATTCCAAGAACCCACTATTTTCTAAAGATGTAGTTAAACATATACCACCTTCAACAACTAACTCACTAGCTACACTTGACCCAAGAAGGTGCAACCCAAAACCAAAACCACATTATCTACCAAACAGTGGTCAAACTTACTCAACCTCGATTCCACCTCCGGTGACTCCTCTCCCACCAAAGTCACCCAAACTTCCATTCAGACCCACACTTACTTCACATTGTGATCCATTGTCAGGGTCTTACGCCAACATCTTAGCTCTTGAAGGCTCTTAAGACTATTCTTCTCTAACTATGTCCTCTCGAAGAAAACTTTGATGATGATGATATTTTAGATGAGGACCCTCTTCCACCTACACCTATCACCACACATCCTCATCCCTTACCTATTTAACAACCTTCATCTCCCCTCCACAACCCTTTTATCCTCCTCCAACATTTGAGATCAATATGGTCCGCATAAGAGAGCTAGCCAAACCTCCACCAAAATGTCAATGTGTTGCATTGTTTTCACAAAACCAGTATATGCCCTCACCATATTTTTTCCCATCCTATCGCTACACCTATCATGACTCACTTTATCCTTTACCGCAGATCAATATGGTTCAAATTGCCACTGAGCCCAAAAGGACAAAGGAAAGGAGAAAACAACTAGCTCATCCACTACTCTTTTACCCAATATTCCATCTGGCACCCAAAATCACCATCCGTGGACCCACATACCCTATTTCTCGATGGGTTTTCCATCGTACAATGCTTAAATAATCGCACCGATCTCCTCTCAAAATGTCTTTGTGTGACCTCTTCCAAACCTCTCGAGTTACATCACAAGCCCTTATTGAAGTCTTGTAATCTATTGAGGTTTTACCTAA